>CM071598.1:5015000-6265000 GCA_036435485.1 Saposhnikovia divaricata | reverse complement strand
TAAGCTCTGATATTTGCTACCTGGCGTTTAAAACTTTTAAACTCCAACACGGTTGGAAAGGATTGTCAGCTGCAACATGAAGGGATCATCAATGAAGAATTTAAAGTGGTATGTTGTTTTCTTAAAATCTTGCCCAATAATGGTATTTGGCTATAGTTTGAAGTATCGTACAACTTTATCATTTTATTTGATCTGCTGTGATGCCTGAAATTGTAAGTGATATTTTGCTTGCAGCTATATTCTTCTTTGGTTTGTTTATATGGCACTATAAATCATAGAATAATCTATTAAACTAATACTCATTTTGTGTAGAATTATAAGCCAATTAAATGTAGTAAAACGATCTTTCTATTCGGAAGGTATATAATGATATAATATTATATACGTTAATGATCATTACAGCTACTATAATGCAAGTGCGAGGAAGAAAGCTCCAGATATTTTAAAATTTAGTTACTATGATCCAAGATTATCGTTTAATCAAATAGAGCCACATACTTTATTTCTGGAACATATTGAAAATGAGCTAAAGAAATAGCCAAATTACATTGTTTGGCTGTACAAAATCTTACTTGAGTGTGCCGGCCGAGATGAGATATGTGCTTTGCTATGTTATCCTCGAATATTTCCAGTCCAAGACTCAATTTCTCACATATGATTTACAGTCTTGTTTGCACTATCTCCACCTTGTGATTTTGTCCAGAGAACCTAAATTTCTATAGCTTGTGTTTTAATTTTTCCCTGGATTATAGGTACTTCAATTGTACTTGAAGTTTGTAATAGATATGTGGCCTATTTCCTCTCCTTGATTTTAATTTATATTCTACTCTGTAGAAGCTTTCCACTTAAAGAATTAACTCTTACTTTACTGCACTTATAGGCTAGAAGATTTTGTTTTCTTTAATAGTTTTGTATATTATTCCATGGACAAGAATATTTTTAATGTATGGATTAATTACATATAACTTTAGAGTGACTCGAGAAAGACCCTTTTGAAGTGAGAATTGAGCATACTGTTCGCCACTCGGTATGTAGGTGTGAGTTCAGAGGGCAGTTTAACATGTAATATGACAGCTTGTATGTTGTTACATCATACAATCCATTAGTGTCCGACTTACCCTTTTGGCCACACTCTAACCTGCATTTCATTTTGCCAAATTTGTAGCATGCAGAGTAATATGTTCTGGGACAAAAGTGACTTTGACTCAGACCATTTTGAATTTGGTGACCCACTTGATGTATGAGTTTTACATGTAGGTCCAGTTAATATTTTGATATTCATCGCTCAACTCAATTAATAAGCTTTAGCATTGTTTTGTATGTTTAAAAACTCTTTTTAAGAATTCACTATTTCAGTATAGTTAGGTAGTGGATGCATACTAAAATTGTCAAGAAGGGTTTAGATGTAAACACACACTATTATTGTGCATTTTATCATCTGTACATTTAAAAGAATGCAAAACGCACTTAACGTACATATTTGTGAAGTTACACTGCTGTAAGAGCCAAGTATGGACTTCTCTGTGTTCATTATACTGATATATGAATATATAAAATACAATATAATTATGGATGCATAGTAGAAACATCTATGTTGCGTAAAAATAGTTTTTGACACTCTCTAATGCTTACTGACTTATTGTCCCATAATGCATTTATTGTAGGCTCCACGGCATGAGTTCAGATTGGATAGCCTCCCTAAGTAGAGGACCACGTGCTCTCTACAATATGACTTGTGCATTATCTATGGCTTTTGTGCAATACATGTTATCCGTACTGTAATCTTACTCGATTCTTTGAATATGATTACCATACACAGACTGAAAGCACGTGTAAGTCTTTTTAACCTAATACATGGGTAGCTTCTAATGAGAGTCTAAAAAGGCATATGCATGCTATTCGAAAGAAACACAACATGTCTAGGAACTTGCTCTCAAGTAATAAACTTCCTCCACACATGATGGTGTTTGCATACTAAACAGAATATGTTGTAGGCAAAATCCTTCAAGGTTGTAGCCTTTTCCTTGATTTTTCAACTTAAAAGGAGGACATTCGTATGTAAAAGCAAGACAAACTGAGTCATTTTTGTTCCTCAGAGCACAAGCTAAGATTTGTGAATGTGCACCGGCTATATCAATGGCCATGAATTCTGTTGATCAAAACAAATCAATAATTATTTACTTAGCTGACATTCTGTATATTATATGCATGACATTGGAAGAGTTTACCAACGTCAACTAAGGGGCATTTTTTCAGGTCTGAAGAATTTAAATCCTGTCAATTAGACTTTTATGCAACTGGCTGACTTTTCAAGAACCTGTTATTATAGCTTTCTATTTTCTTTGAGTGTAGAATGCTTGAGTGGCATATAGTAGGGAGGGCAATGTCTTGTTTTTATGCTTTTTTTTATAATTTAGAATGAATCAATGAAGGCCAGCTGGAATATAATGTCGTTATACTTAAAATTCATGGTTACTTTCCCTTTAGCTGGTTATTTTTTAGCGCTGGTAGTGCTGGTATATTAGCCATCTATATATTGCATATATGGAGTGAGCTGTATGCAATATATTTCTGTCAATATGCTGACATTACCTCATTGGTGTAGTTGTCTACACAATCGAATTCCAGAAACACGGGCTCCTACATGCTCATATTATTCTGTGGATGGCTGAAGGTGATAAGCTTATATCACCAGAAGATATTGATACTGTTATCAGTGCTGAGATTCCTGACAAAGAAATTGATGTTGTTGGATATGAAGCCGTGTCACAATTTATGATGCATGGCCCTTGTGGAGAGGCCAACCCAAAGTGTCCGTGTATGATAAATGGAAATTGCAGTAAATACTACCCAAAGTCATATAGCTCCACCACTACATTTGATTCAGATGGGTACACCTTGTACCGTCGGCAAAACACAAGCATAACAGTGGAACGCAACAAAATACATCTTGATAATAGGTATCATACTGTCTATTACTCTTTTCTAACCATTGTTTACTTGAAATTAACATTTTCCCCCATTACACCTTCTTCATATCTTGTAAGTTATCCCTGCTAATGTTGCTTTATGGTTTGCATTCTTTTTGTAGGCATGTTGTACCCTATAATCGTGGCTTGCTTGTAAAATACCAGGCTCACATAAATGTAGAGAGGTGCAATCGCTCCCAACCGATTAAGTATCTCTTCAAATATATTGGTAAAGGCCCAGATACAGTTACTGCAATCATGGAGAAGAGGCAGGAAAACATGAGTCGCATAGGTGTGGGTACCTCCACACGAAGAGATGGTGGCGTAGATGAGGTCCAAAACTACATCTCATGCAGATATATATCAGCTGCATAGTCTTCTTGGCGTATTTTTGAGTTCCCAGTACACCATAGAGAACCCTATGTCCAGCGTTTAAGCTTCCATTTAGAGGACCAACAAGAAGTAAGGTTTTATGATGACGATACTCTACCTGAGGTTGTGGCCAGGGTCAATAGAGATTCTACCATGTTTATCCAATGGTTCTTGAATAACAAAAGAGATCCCTCTGGCCGTGATCTAACATTTGTAAAGTACCCTACGAGATACCGTTGGGATTGTGCCGGGAAATTCTGGGCCCTCCGCCGCCAAAACGTAGATGTTGTCGGTCGAATGACGTATGCTCATCCCGCAAGTGGTGAACGCTTTTACATGCGTATGTTGTTGAACGTCGTGGCTGGAGCACGGAGCTTTGAGGAAATACGAACTGTTGATGGAATAGTCTACCCAACTTATAAAGAAGCTTGCTTCCACAGAGGACTACTGGAAAATGAGTGGCATATAGCCCTTAACGAAGCTTCAGCGTATTCCACCGGACCCCAATTGCGGGAATTATTTGTGACTATGTTGATTTTTTGTCAGGTAACCAGCCCATCGGAGCTTTGGGAAAAACATTGGGTTCATTTAGCTGAAGACATGGAATATACGCGAAGGAAGGTGCTTAATTTTCCAGGCCTTATTATCAGTGATTCTGACAAGCAAACACTTGCACTCGAGGCAATAGAAAATTTACTCAACCAACATGGTAAATCATTGTCTGACTATCCTGGGCTGCCATTACTAAATGTGAGCACAACACATAAGTTCAGGAATCAACTTTTGCTTGAAGAAATGATGTATGACTGCCAAAAACTCCAACTACAAGCAGCTGAACTTGAACTCCTTTTAAATCCAATGCAACGACTTATATTTGACAAAGTCATTAGCTCCGTGGCTTCGAATGCAGGTGGTTTGTATTTTGTTTATGGTCATGGGGGGACTGGAAAGACTTTCTTATGGTCCACCATCGTTTCTAGACTCAGGAGTGAAGGGCATATTGTTCTGGCAGTTGTGTCGTCCGGCATAGCTTCACTCCTTATAGACGGTGGAAGAACCGCTCATTCTCGCTTCAGAATACCAATTGATGCAACTGAACATAGCACTTGTGAAATTAAAAAAGGGACCCACCTGGCTGAACTAATATGCAAAGCAAGCCTGGTTGTTTGGGATGAAGCTCCCATGACCCACCGGTTTGTCTTTGAGGCAGTTGATCGAACTTTTCGAGATGTGCGTCGTGCTGTAGAATAAGATGCAGCCTCTTTACCATTTGGTGGTTTGACCATGGTCCTTGGTGGGGATTTCAGACAAGTATTACCCATTCTGCCAAAAGAGGGGCGTGAGGTTATCGTTGGCGCAAGTATTAGTAAATCTTACCTGTGGCAATCATGCACCGTCTACCGTCTTTTTCAAAATATGCGTCTTGAAGAAGCAGCCCCACCAGTTACCTTAAATGGAAAACCAATGAATTTCAGAGACTGCATATTACGGCTTGGTGATGGAACAGAGCCAACCTATGCGCTTGATGATGATATTGAGCCAACATGGATTCAAATTCCTCAAGAGGTATGGTGGTCTTTCCCATATCCATAGGTATTCAAAAACTTACCATAAGTTCAAATATACCTCTCATACTGCCAGCATTTTACATTGTATGCCTTAGGCTACCTATACATTAAACAATTAAATTATATTTACGCTTTCTGAGGTTGTAATTAATTGTTTTTGAGCCCACCTTTTTCTCTTGCAGATGCAAGTGGAATATTCTGGTGACCCAGTTAAGGCGATAGTGGATGAAATCTATGGTAGCCTACAACTCAATCATGGAAATATTGATTATCTCCGTGACCGAGCTATATTGACGCCCTTGAATGAGTATGTGGCCAAAATAAATGAGGAAGCTTTGGATAGATTACCAGGTGATATAAAAGTCTATCAAAGCTGTGATACCATCTGCAAAGCCTCGTCCACAAGCACCGCTGATGAGGTTCTGTACCCACCGGAATACCTTAACTCACTGAAGTTTAGCGGGTTGCCAAATCATGAACTTAAAGTCAAAGAGGGGGTCCCCATCATGCTGCTCCGCAACCTAAATCCAAAGAAAGGGTTGTGTAATGGTACGCGCCTTATTATTACGCGCTGCTACAAATTTCTCATAGAAGGCCTAATTATCACTGGAAACAAAATGGGAGAGAAAGCATATATACCCAGGATAAGCATGACCCCGGCTGACAAGACATTGCCCTTTGTTCTAAAGAGGAAACAATTTCCAATTGCTGTCTGTTACGCAATGACAATAAATAAAAGTCAGGGGAAAACTGTTAAGAATGTGGGTCTGTTTCTGCCAAAAACGGTGTTCAGCCATGGACAACTATATGTTGCTGTCTCCCGAGTAACCTCTCCCCTGGGTTTAAAAATTTTGTGTGTTAATGAGACTGACCAGTGTGTAGGTTATACCAAGAATGTCGTGTACCGTGAAATCTTTAATAACCTGGTCTAGGAGTAAAAAAGGTTATTGTAGGCTCTACAAATGTTAGGGGATCTCATTATGAGTTCCAGAATGGAACCTAGGTGACAAATTATGAATCATCTACTTTCCATTTATAGTGGCTGATTACTGTTGATTATAACCTCTATCAGGTAAGAATGCTGCTTTCATATCTAATTATAGTCATGTAATTATAAGATGTTTTCTTCTTTCCTAAACATTTAACTTTTTTCCACTTTCAAGTTTAAATTGTCACCATTTCTTTTAGATATTTCTGTTGTGATGTCTCTGCAAATAGGTCTCCTAATGGTTTTTAAATTTTATTTTTGCTATTCTACAGTACTCTTTCAGAATAAAGTTGTTGTGCCTATAATTATTTTCCCATTTTTTATGTTTTTTGTGCGTACTTTATCTTGCAGATAATTTTCTCTGCATACATGTTCCAAATCAGGTAAAACACTACTTCGACCTAAAATCCAGTTTCGTTTTTTAACTCGTATGAACTTTACTTCTACAAGGAATGGTGTATGTTTTCACATGCGAGTATACGTAGCCAAATCCATTCATCAAAGTGGGTATTCTGCTCAATGTACTTATGCAAACCAAAGTGGATGTTAAAACAAAATTATAGATAAAAGAATTGTCTTAAGGTATCTAACAGAGTTGGCATTCTGCTAGAGCATAATCCCTATATTTTGTCAAACAATTCATCAAATAGGTAAGTGACCTGTTGTGCCAAAGCATTTTGCTGTTTCAATTTAATTTTTTTACTTCGTGTAGTGAAGGTGGAGCAATGCCTGTACTCACATCACATCCTCAGTATAATGGTTGATTGTAAAATTTATGGTTTGGCAAAGCGTTTATGATTTTTATATGTTGAGTTACCATGTAGAAGATTAAAACCAAGTGTTAGCTGCATTTTCAGAGATTTACAAATTGTTATTGGCTGCATTTAAATGCATATAGTACTGTAGTATGTTGCATGTAAGTTATACTATATTTAAACTGCATGCCCCATTTACTAATGATAAATAGGTTTAAAAAGTCTAAATACCTGGGAAAAATTTTTTTGTAGCTTTTTACAGGTCGGGTTCAAGCATAACTGCTGAAATCTGGCGAAGCAAACACATTTCAAGTTTTTACCTGCAATTAGTAACTACCGACATTTGGGCACCAGTCGAGCAAGTTAACCTTGTCATTGTCGTTTTAACCTCATGCAACTGCAATCCTCGTCTAATTTATCTCGCATTTTTTATGTTGTTCCAATCTATTATGGTCGCCTGAAAGATAAAAAGAGTGGTAACCTATATAAGATGGATGTATTTTGTGTCAATTAATACTATCACTTTAAACGTACATTATTTTAGCCTGATCATTCATAAATAAGGTCTACCTGAAGTCCTTGCTATTATACGCCTCCACAGCATGCATCACAAGTTGGCTATCTGAATCTGTAGGAAAGGCAAGATCCAGAATCAAATGTTGTTTATGTACATTTTGAGCCCGTCTACCCTCTGCCCCCAAGGTGATTCCTTCTCTTTCATTCTCCTAATTACACCTGCCTGCATGTTTAAAATACTGTTGGAAAAGGAATGAAATGGTATAAAATCCAAATCCCTGATTGAATTCCATGCACGCCTAGCTTATCCAACTCTTCTATGACATACATATTACAAGTACAAGTATATTGTATATATAACACCACAGCCGACTCTTCCGTGCCCCCTTCTTATAACTTTTTTCCCTGTAAAATGCCAAACTCTTACAATGCACCCACCACTTATGAAGAGTAAATCAACAGTCCTGTTGCTTTTCATTCCTTGCCTTTATCCTTCTATCTTTTCATCCCTATCTCAGATACCATAAGTAACCTCCATGTAGTTACTTCAGGAGATTTTTACCATGTTTGATTTCTGTCCAATGGCAACGTTCTTTATTTTGATGCCTGTGCTTTTTGAGCTTTATGTTGTTTTTTCCTTTTTTGCAGTTGAGTCGGTCACTTTGCTCCCCCTGAGAATTCTGTTGTTCTTTCTGGCAGAAGCCTTATCTATCCATCTACTTATATTTCTATCTGCAAGTTATTTTGCCTAATGCTTATGTAACCAAGTATGTTTGCAAGACAATGTTGGAGCCTATTGTTTATATAACTTATCTGTCATGCATTCTTTGCTACTAAAATATGATATATGGAAGACCAGCTGGTTCTTTTTATTCGTAACCACATTTTGCCGATTGTTAATTTTAACACTGCTGTGAGCTCTATTATAAACCTTCTAACAAATGATAATTAAGAACAATGGATTCTTATCAATACATCTTCATATTTTACTTCAGTATTAATACATGTTCATTTTAGGAACCCTGTAACATTTTCTAATAATAAGAACAGAGTTAAAGACATCACTATATTTAGTGATTTTTTTTTTGTGTGTCTATGTCTGGTGTAAGATTCTGGTGTTTTGACACCATACAATAATGACAAGTTACCCAAATGTAATTGTCTAACAAGTAACAGCTGCATATCAACTATAAACTAGAGACTTTGTATGTCTTTCCAATTAAACGCAGCATCTGTTTGACCCTTGAAATATGTAAGAGATAAGAGTGCCTGACGGATGATTGTCACAGATTGCTGCTATCATGGTCTTTCCTTATTTTATTTGGAGTAGTTCCAGAACTCTATTAATTTGATATGTTACCCTGCATATTATATTATTCATTTTGTAAAGTATTCACCGCAATTTTGCAATGTTTCAGGTGTGAATATGCATCAAGAAACAAGTCCTGATCCAGATGGAGAAATCAAAATAAGTTTTGGATATCATTGCAGTGAAAAGAAAGAAACTGGTACTTTTAGAGGATCTATATTACAAATTTCAAATTTAAGTAACTTATTCTAAGTAATACTTGTTCACACAAATTCAGAACTTAAAGGAACACAACAATTCCACCAACAAGAACGAACAAAGTAATGTATATCATACCAGGTTTAGAACATCAATAAGAGACCTGACAGCAGTTTGGTCCATGGAATGAATATTTTGGTCCACCCATTTCCCCAAAACAAGGTCCAGCTCAAGAAATCCACTTTGTTTGCTCCTGTACGGAAGCCTATACACGCATATCACATCAAGACAAGGGTTTATGACAATACATAAATGAATTAATCATTCCTAAAAACCTAATCCCCAAATGAATAAAAGTTATTATCACAAATATGTATATATTAAAAAAAACCTGTTAATCAAACGGCGTTTGCTTTCTTCAGTTGACATATCAATGTTAGTCATCAGTCATTTGAGCATTCGTTCAAAATGTTTAGCACATTAAAATTTACCTATTTTTAGTTGTATATACATCTTGAATAGTTAATTTCTTTAATTTTTCTTTATATGCTTGTAACTCAGTCATTTGAACATTCGTTCAAAAAGTTTAGCACATTGAAATTTACATATTTTTAGTTGTATATACATCTTCAATAGATAATTTCTTTAATTTATCTTGCCCTCTAAACATTAACATGTTGCAAGCACCATTTAATTACAAAGCAACACAATACATTCTAGCACCATTTCTATTTCATGTTTTTAAAAAAACATGTTCGCAGTCTACTAGCTTCTACAACCTCTTTCAGGCATGTCCAACTATAGAGTTAACAAGTAGAGTACCACCATATCCTATAGTTACACAGAAAAACTGGTGTATGTTTGTTGTACTAGCATTTGTAATCTCATTCATAACATAAGTACATTAACTCATATAATACTGCATGCTACAGTTATTATTCAAAAGAACAAGATATACAAATAGAGAGCATAGTATGGTGGACATGCAAAAGCGTGAGCATACAAAGTTTAAAAGGCAAATCTAGCTTATAGAATAGGTGAGGGTTTTCATTAAAAAACATAAGAGGTGAATTAAGAGTCCAGACCTCTTTTTCTGGAACAGACCCACAACATAATAAGTTATGTTTTATTTGGCCAAGCCACAAAAAAAAAAAATAGTTTTCAAAAAAATTGTTCAAAAATATTTACAAAACAAAAAATATTTGAATAAAATATTGTATTATTTATTTACTCAAGATACAAAAGAAAAGCCTAATACATACCAGGGTTTTCATTATTGTTCATTCATACAATGATATAATTCCAAACTATGATCTTTATTAATATATATTAATATATTACTCCGCCTTCTAAAATTCTATTTCTCCCATAATTTTATATTAGTCTTGAAAAAGGTAATAAAAGTATTATTCTACCTCGTTTAATTTTTTAAATAATAACATTTTTAACTAAATTTGGCTCGCACCATATTTTTATTTCATACATAACTATTATTATAATTATAATTCTTATGATATATTTACAATTTTATTATTAGAAATTACAATTAAAAAAAATACGATTAATTCTCTGGACGATTTTATTAAAAATACTAACTTCTTAAATTATCCTAAACTTTTTCCCGTGCACTTCTATTAAATAATCTTACTTTAACGTTTATTCATCGTTTGATTTTTTCATAAACACAACATTGTTCTTTTTATAAATAGTAATTTAGTTTTATAAATATTAATTTTACTTCGAATTCTTGGACTGGCATGGTTCAAATAGAACTAGGTACGCCTAGACCCCCTACAACAATTTATTTTTTCGTCTGCAATTCTTACATATTTGATATGATCGCCTTCAAATGCTTTCACACAATGTTACTAAATTTATATGTATTTTGGACAAATGGCAACAAAAAATATTTTTACCTATAGACTCCTTACTCTTAATAGTACTGGCATACCCAATATAAGCAAAAACCTAAACCACAGACTTGTTAACATTTATGTCTATGACTGTAGATCCATGAGCAGTCGGGAAAATCAGGGGGCAGCAACTATCACTATAAAATTAAATTTACCACAATTACATTCAGTACTATAGGCTGCAATTATTTCACCATCCATAACGGCAGCGTGGAAGAACCGGATAGTCACCTGTTCATATGGAAGCTACGACCACTATATATCCAAGTGCTTCAACCCCAAACGAAATTTATATTTCCTCAGAGCAAAAAAACCTGCTCAGCATGGCTCCTCAATATACACTGATTTCTAAACTAACTCCAAAAACCTGCAAGACAACCCTCCATGTCCGAGCAACCCGCATATGGGACGTAACCGGCCAAAAACAGCCAATAGCACAGCAAAAAAAACTGTTTTACACTAGGGTCATATTCGTCGACGAAGAGGTAAGCTTCAAAACGACCACCTAACGCCTACTCTCAATACTATACCTCGCATTACTTCCTCTCTTACAAGGAAAAATGTTTAATCCTATTGATTTCACATAGCATACCCATAACAAAATTTTACAGGAATCCGAAATTATGTTGACGATCTGGAACAACCAAAACCAGGATTACTTTCCCTTGCTGAAAGAAGGTGGAGTTTATTCCATATATGACTTCAAAGTTGTTGCTGTCAAAAAAGAATACAGGCACGTCAATGGAGATCTCGCCTTGTCATTTTACCACAAGACAGAGGTCAGGCCAATGGAAGACACGGAACGCATCCCGCGATTCTTCTTTCGACTGACCGGATTTGAAGCCGTGCCTACCCTCATCTGGGCCACAGATAACTTCATAAGTACCAAAACATCTTTTCCCCAATTTCTTTATCCTTAATATGGATTAACGATTCATTATCGCTTGCTGCATACATGCAAATGTCATTGGAATGGTCCGAGATATTGGAGCTCTTGAGCCAGCCTCAAACGGCGCTA
Organism: Saposhnikovia divaricata; assembly: GCA_036435485.1. NCBI lineage: Eukaryota > Viridiplantae > Streptophyta > Magnoliopsida > Apiales > Apiaceae > Saposhnikovia > Saposhnikovia divaricata. Next base: position 6,253,394 of record CM071598.1, on the reverse strand, counting down.
ACAAATTGGACGTCCTATTAGTTGACAGCAGGTGAGACTAGAATTATTTAGAGAGATTATAAAATTTTAAAACAAATTTTATTAGTTACTTTAATAGAATTTAGGGTTTTATTGTGTCTATATAAGAAGTCCTTAGCTTAACGAGAATGTGCTCTCTTTCTTTCTATGCTTGTCTATGCTTAACATGGATTCTATTTAATTTATATATGCATGCGTTTTCTGTACAAATTGTGAATATATGATTAATTATCCTCGGTTGCAGACTCTATATGCTATTATATTAAATTAGTTTCACATGCTTCCCTGTTCTGAGGCAACTATGCCCAACCCCCACTAAGGAAATGCACCCCAGCTGCCACACCGTCATGCCTATGATATTTTAAATGACGACCACAATTTATAATCGCTTTTTTTCCTCCCACAGGCAGCAGCAGATGGTTGTGACCTTATGGGAAGACAAGGCGACTCAATTCCAGGAAGGCTTGGCAGCTACAGAGGGTTCCGCCGCGTTTGTGGTTATTACTGGCCTCTTGGCTAAGCAATACTCAGGTAAAAACCACTCGCCATATATATATCACCACATACTAGGCATGAATATTAATACAACCTGGCCCACAATTCATGATATGATCTATATCTGCATGAAAAAACCCCGGGATTAAAAAAAATCCCATCACTTGTGTTCGCGTGCCAATATTTGCTTGTGCTCCTACATTATCATATAAAGGTAAATGCTAGATCCAACTAAAATGTGGACATCATTCACTTTCAACAGTCGGTTTTACCCAGCTGAAACCTAGGACAGTAAAACTACTAACAATGTCTTACCTTGCAAACAGCTCCTGAAGTTGTGCTATCTAGCGGAGATGGAACAAAAACCTACTTTAATATTGACTACAAGCCCCTGAAAGACCTGAGGGAAAATATCATGGCAGCAACAGCAACTGAACCAGGTGCAACCTTGCTACCACCGAAAAAAAAAATATTCGTAGCCACAGAAAAGAACTCATTGAAAGAAGCAACAATTCGAGACATATTGGATGTGGAACTGTCAGAAGAATCACAGGTGACCGGTCTTACAAACTATACTCCTGATTTACCATTTCTTATTATTATGCAGTTTATGTGTACCGTACATCAACTTCCAAGCAGGAATTACGCTTCCTTTGCGAAGCAACAATTATTGCAGTCTCAAGTGATAATGACTGGTACTACAATGCATGCATCAAGTGCCCAAAGAAGATAAGAATTGAAGACGATAAGTTTTACTGTGATAAATGCACTGTTGAAACCAAAGGCAACAAAGAACGGTAACCCGTAACGCCTTCCCTGTGTTTTATTTTTAGCACCCTCGGAACCTTTCATCTTTTACCTACTAATTGAGATATGTTGAAAAATTTATGTCTACAACCTGTACCCTCAATCAAATTTAACCAAATTATTGCAGCTACATGGTCGTTGTGATCGTAGAAGATAACTCTGGCAAGACCACTTTCACCCTCTTTAACAAAGAGGTCGAGCGCCTTTTGGGCATCCCAATCGAGCGCCTCATAGCAGACATTGGTCAGGTAATCATCCATTAATTTTGCACAATATCCCTCATTCAATCCAACAAAAAAAATTGAGTTATGCTGACACCCTTTACTAAAGACTAATTTAATGAAATGGACATGCACATGCAGGGAAATCTTACACAGGATATACCTCCTCTGCTCAACAACCTCGTGGGAAAGAAATGCACCTTCCACATTAAGGTTAACTCCTTCAACCAAGGTGGACGAGCCGGCTACACAGTCACGCGTCTCTCTGAGATTCTCACTCCAGCCCCAAACATCCGCCCACCAGCTCCTGATACAGAGGCAAGCCCAAGCAAAAAGCAAAAAAACACTTGAGGGGCCATAGTTATATATGCTCAAACCAAAATATTATCTAAGAAAATTATGTAATTGCAACTAATATGCTACTGGACGGCATCTCAACCTGCATGAATTTGAACTTTTCATCATTAATAATATGAGTTGTTGCTTTCCTCAGTTTTTAAACGCTGCTCCTAATACACTACTGGGCACCATCTCAAATTGCATGCACTTGGACTTTCCTTCTTTAATAATACAAGTTGTTGCTTACATAACCTATTAAATAAAATCACCACTATTCACATTTATATTGATTACAATTGCGTTTCCAATTACCAATTTCATGTACATCCCCTTATTTCCATCCACAACTTACCTTGCTGTTTATTGTGTAAGTTTCTTGGGTTAATGTTTAGACCCAATGTTCCTGAAGTGTTTTTACTGCCTCCATATTATCTTATTGTCATGTCTAACCAATTACAACTTTAACATTTGACTGCAAACATATCAATTACATCATGTCAATTCAACATTTGGCAACGTTTTTGGAACTTTGGCATCTTTTAAATGTTTGATATGCATGAACAACAAGACATATAAAACCATTCAGGATAATCTCGGTTATTGACTGCTAGGTAGATAAAAAAACAACTTGAGGTGATAGATCTTTATAATGTTTCTGTATGATACATTCAATCGACTATGGATATCCAGCAGCAGTTTATTTATATGTATGCGCTTTCTTTAAAAGAAAAGATTTTTGAACGTTATGGACCAATCTTATTTTCACATCACCACTATCCACTTAGCAGTTAACTATTGTCCGGCTTCATGTGATCGGTGTGATTCCTTAACTATTGTCCGGCTTCCTGTGATCATTGTGATTCCTCGTCTATGATACTTGACAAATGTCGGATGATCAGAGACCACACTATCTGGTGATTGCATTGGATCTTCTGATGGTTGTAAAGGACGTGATACGTTTGACTTTATAGATTTCTCAGACGAACGCGCATCATTTATAGATGAATATGGTAACTTTATATTCCTAATATTTCCTGCAAAGCTAACGGATTCAGATGCTGATGGATGTAATGCGTTCGACTCTATAGACCTCTCGTCCAAATGCACATACAGTGATGATTCAAATTGCTTTGAATTTTGACCTTTTTTTCTTAAGTGACTGACTGAGACACTGCCAACTCTGAATGATAGGAATGTATCTGGTTTGTGCATACAGATCTTTCAGGCAAACGCAAACCAAACATTGATTGATCAATACTTGCAGCTGCAATTTTTGATGGATCTGTATGATCAGAATGGAACTGGTTAAGTACGACGGACCTTTCTGCCGATCTCACCACACCAGACACTGATAAACTCTTTGATTTGCATAACTCCTTCACTCGCTTATCTTCATAAACCTTCTTCATTTTCTTATCATACCCATTTTCTTCTGCCACCTCATACTCGTCCTCTTCATCCACATCTTCTTCCCCCACCTCAAGTTCCACATTCTCTTCTTGGTCATTATCATTCTCTTCTTTTTCCCATCTAAATCCTCCAATCGAATTGGAAACAGAAGGATAACATATTGTTGGCTTCTTGGCTTCATCCACAACTTTCATGATTTCCTCCACACTCTGGATTGAAAACGTTGAGTTCGTACTTCTGTAGTAAATGGCTTGAGCTGCAGCAGTTAGCTCCCGTGGCAAGTTCTTCAAAAACCATGGGTGGTTCTTGATTTCCTCTATTGTGATCCTCTGTAGGAATAATAGATTTCAGAAAGTGAAAGGGACAATAGTATTACTGTAATAGTCTATTAGAAATCCAACACAAACAGGAGCAACTCAAATGCTTTAAGATATCAAGTAGATGAATGGTTTAGCAGGAAAAATAAGTTGGATTTTTTAGTGAAACTAATACTTAAAGATATTAATTTGTTCGTACGATTGAATGCATGTGCTGTTGTACTTCTAACCATCTACTGACAAATCCCAAACTTGATATCTGAAAAAGGCCAGAGGCAAATCATTCCATGAGTTATCAACTTTACTTTAAGTAATACAGCATAAAATCGTAGTTCGACTCTTAAGGAGTCATAAGAGGCAGAAAAACTATTTTGAAGATCTCATCAAAACAGTTAGGTCAGGCTAGATCATATGAAAACATAATACTCGGGATCGAAAAGTTTTTTAGGTTACCTTAGTATCTTGAAATTTTCTGCTATATTGCAAAGTTTTGATAGCAAATATGAGATTTTATCATGTGTACTCCTTATATGACTACATGCATAGTTCATTAAAATAACTAGCTACCACAATTACTCATGTCCACTGTCAAGAATATCTGATAAGTGGATTTTATATCCACTTATTATGCGCTAAATGGACCTATATTGATGGTTTATCCTTAAATATGTTGTGTCTTTTAATTCGTTTTGTTGTTTAATTATTTCTTGTGCAGAACTCGCAAATTCAGGTATCTAGGCGATAAAAGGCTAAAAACGGGTGGATTTCTGGCTCAATTTTATCAAGTGAACTGGTTACGAGGAAAAAAAAAAGAATTATCATAAAGAAATTCTGAGTGATATATTCTTAAATCTGGAACCCCGGTTGGAATTGATATATTTTTCGTTTCGCAAAAGGAATCCAGTTTCAGATCCTCAGCAGGCCGTAATTCGCACCTCGACGAGCAATGAGAAAATAGAATTATCACAAAAAGATGGAAAGTGATATATTCTTAAAGAGAAAAGCCCGGTTGGAATTGATATAATTTTCGTTAAGGAAAAGAAGTCCGGTTTTTGGCCCTCAATTTACCGCAGTTTGGAACTTGAAAATTATTTATATTAATAAATAATTTATTTAATTAGAAAATTATATTTATAAATATCTAATAATATTAGATATTTATTTTTATAAATTCGAAATTAAATTAATTATTTATTAATTAAATATATTTTATTATGCAAGTTGAATAAACAAAAAAAACAAAACAAAACAAAAACAAAAAAAAAAAGAAAATAAAGAAAAATATTCGAATTATGTGAATGTTTGTGTAGCAGGTGGGAAAGAAGCTAGTGCAATACAAAATGATTGTTGTCGGCATAAAATAAGAATAAGAATTCTGTGCAATTCCTGTCAGCATTAAATGTAATTAAAAAGAGAGAGATTTTGGCCAAATTCACAAAAGCTGTCGGCCAGGTTGCTGCTTGTTCACGCTCCCACGCGCGCGTGGGAGCCACGCGCCCTGGTTGTTCCTGTTTCTGCCGCGCGTGCTGCACACGCGCGTGGCCTGCAGTGGTTTTTTTTTCCTTAGCAGCTTAATGGACGGATAATGGATGTGGTTGGTGGTTAGCATTTTGGCTAGTGTTGGGTTCTGTCGGCTGTAAATTATTTTGCTTTCATTACTTTTCATTTTTTTTCTTTTCTTTCTCTTTTTCTTTTTATTTTTTTAATCTCTTGGTGTGCTAGCATTGTACTATAAATAGGGCTTATTTCTTGCAGTTGTACCACATCTCCACACATATCTCACACCTCTCAACTTAATTCTCTCCCTTGCTCTCTAAATTTCAGTAGCTTCTTTTGTAATTTTATTTTTATTTTATACAATTAAATTTTCTGTAATTTTAGTATAAATTTCATTTTGGGTTGAAGAAATTACGGGAATTATTTGGAGTGCTCTTCTCTTTCGGTGGAAGCTATTTCGGTTTTATTTTCTAATTTCTTATTTTACAGGGAATTATCGGAGTGCTCGTTTCGTGCAAGTGAAAATTATTTCGGTTTTAGTTTCTAAATTCTTATAATTTTCATATTTAATTTATCGTAATTTTTAATTTAGTTTTATTATTGTTGTTATTAGTATTATTATTATTATTATTATTATTATTATTATTATTATTATTATGATTTCAATTAATCCCATGATGACGATTCGTTTAATTATGAACTAATCGCCGTCATGGGATTCTAATGGATTTATTTACGTAATTTAGTAATTCGATGCCTTAATAAATTGTGTTATGATAAAATTTTCCGATTGCCTAACGTGGTTGTGCTTAATTTATTAGATGCGTAGCTATCATCTAAATTATTAATTCTTAATGAATGCGAAAGTGGATTTGAGAATTTAGAATTTGCCATGTTAGCACAGGTTCGTAATTTTCATATATAATTACGATTAGTGGTAAGGTTTTGGATCATATCGCCCTGTGTAGCCAAAAATAAGGAATTTATTCGTAAACCAGTTATGTTTTCAAATCTTATAGACATATAGGGTCTAGACATAAATGGTGTCCATGCAACTTCTATCTTTCTAAGTGGATGTTTGTATGGTTTGATATAAGTTAAGGCTGAAAGGCGCTTATATTAGTTTCGTGTTCCCGGCTAGCTTTCATAATTATCAGAATCACTTTAAATTAAGGCATCAATTCTAAATGAAATAAATAATGAAATTAGAATCCCATGTTTATCTCATATATAATCTTTATCATATTATTTTTAGTCATTATTTCATTAATTAATTGTGAATTGAACAAACCAACCATTTGTTGTTCAGGCTTCTATAATTAACCGAACGTTGTTGAATAAACATATTTGCTTAAATACACCAAGTCTTCGTGGGAACGATCCTTATTTCCCTATATTGCTTTTGGACTGCGTATACTTGCGTAGAGAAAATAGCGAACAAGTTTTTGGCGCCGCTGCCGGGGACTCGGTGTTATTTTGTTTATGTGTTTTACTACAATAGAAGTTAATTTGTTTGACTTGAACATTTGATCTTATATTTTGAAGTGATTATTTGTGTTCAGATACTTGGATTTTTATGCTAACACGTGCTAAAGCATTGAAGGCCAAACAAGTACTTAAACTAGCAAATACTCACAAGATGGACGGAGAAGCCGAAGTAGTTGCACCTGCAGCAGCAAGGGCTTTAATGGACTACTCACAACCGAAGATTGATGACATTCAGTCAAGTATCATTCGTCCAGCAATTGCGGCTCCTACATTTGAAATTAAACCCAGCACTATTCAGATGGTGCAGAATCAAGTACAGTACGGAGGAACTGCAACGGAAGATCCTAACTTACACATTAGGAACTTCATAGAAATATGCGACACATTCAGATTCAACAATGTGTCAGATGATGCTGTGAAGTTGAGACTCTTCCCGTTTTCCTTAAGAGACAAGGCCAAAAGTTGGTTACACTCTCTGCCACCGGGATCTATCACCACTTGGGCTGATCTAGCTCAAAAGTTTCTTAGCAAATTCTTCCCCATGGCAAAGACTGCAGCTATAAGGAATGCTATCACGCAATTTTCTCAACAGTCTGGTGAATCTCTATGTGAAGCGTGGGAAAGATACAAGGAAATGCTTCGACAATGCCCTCATCATGGCATGCCAAATTGGATGGTCATAAATTGCTTCTATAATGGACTAGGAATACAATCAAGGCCAATGGTAGATGCAGCTTCAGGGGGAGCATTATGGGCTAAAAGTTATGAGGAGGCCTACGATCTTATCGAGATGATGGCAGCTAATGAATATCAAAATCCAACTCAGAGGATGCCACAACAGAAGGTAGCAGGAATTCTTAATGTCGACAAGGCCACTTCCTTAGCAGCTCAGATTGAGGCTTTGAACTTGAAAATAGACTCTTTGACAGCACAAGGATTTCATCAAGTTGCTAGTGTTTGTGAGTTGTGTGCGGGCGCACATGAATCAAACCAATGTGCCATCTCAAACGAGTCGGTTCAATTCGTAAGCAATTTCCAAAGACAGCAACAACCAGCTCCAAATTCCTACCATCCGAACAACCGAAATCATCCAAATTTCAGTTGGAGCAATAATCAAGGAGGAGCACAACAATCAAGTCAGCCCTACCAACAATTTCAAAATCAGCAGTTTGGAGCTAGGCCATATAATCCATCTGGATTCCAGCAACAGCAAGGGCACCAATATCAGCAACAATATGCCCCACGACAATTTCAACCCCCAGGATTTCAACAACAATCCTATGGGAATTCTGGGCAATCATCTTCTAGTGAAAAGGCAGAATTGGAGGAATTGAGGTTGGCGTCAAAAAGCCAAGCGGCTTCTATTAAAAATCTGGAAACTCAATTGGGACAACTCGCTACTTTCATGATGAGCCGACCACAAGGAACACTCCCAAGTGATACTGAAGCTAATCCGGGGAGAAAGAACAACCAAGAGCACATTAAAGCCATCACTCTAAGATCGGGGAAAGTCATAGAAGGCATTGAATTGGAAAGAGCAAATAAAATTCTGCCTGATGATGAAACAGTGAACGTGGGAGATACCGAGGACAAGGGTAAGGCTCCAATTTCAAGCACGGAGGTAGAAGAAAGTGTACCACCTCCTAAACAATCAGTCCTTGCACAGAAAGAAGCAGAAGAGCATGTCTATCCACCTCCGCCATTTCCTCGACGTTTGCAAAAACAGAAACTGGACAAGCAGTTTGGCAAATTTCTTGAAGTCTTTAAGAAATTACATATCAACATTCCATTTGCTGAAGCCCTGGAACAAATGCCGAGTTATGCCAAGTTCATGAAGGGCATTCTATCGAGAAAAGTAAAACTTGAGGACTTAGAAACTGTTGCTTTGACAGAGGAGTGTAGTGCGGTATTGCAACAAAAGTTACCGCCTAAGCTTAAAGATCCTGGAAGTTTCACCATACCATGCACCATTGGGAATTTGTCTTTTGACAAATGTTTATGTGATTTAGGAGCAAGCATCAACCTCATGCCATACTCAGTTTTCTTACAACTTGGCCTTCCTGAGCCAAACCCGACGAACATGTCACTTCAGTTAGCTGATCGCTCTATCACTTATCCTCGGGGAGTTGTTGAAGATGTCCTAGTAAAAGTAGACAAACTTATCTTTCCAGCTGATTTTGTCATACTTGATTTCGAAGAGGATAAGAAGATTCCGATCATTCTTGGTAGACCATTCTTGGCGACAGGACAAACATTGATTGACGTCCAAAAGGGAGAACTTACAATGAGGGTGCATGATCAAAATGTCACTTTCAACGTTTTTAAAGCCATGAAGTTTCCAACAGAAGAAGAACAGTGTCTGAAGGTAGACTTGATTGAGTCTACGGTACAAGAAAAGTTGGATCACATGTTCATGAATGACACTCTGGAAAAGGCCCTTAGTGGAAGGTATTCATTAGATGAAGATGATATAGATGAACAATTGCAATATCTGGATGCTTTGCCGTGGCAAAGAAAATTTGAAAGACCAGTTGAATCATTGGATCTGCCAGAACTAAAGGGGCCGCATCAGCAAATGAAACCATCTATCGAGGAAGCGCCAACTCTAGAGCTCAAACCACTTCCTAATCACTTAAAGTATGCTTCTCTTGGTGAATCATCTACCTTACCTGTGATTATATCTGCTAACCTTTCAGACTCTGAGGAAGACAAGCTTTTAAGAGTCCTGAGGGAATTCAAAACAGCCATTGGTTGGACCCTAGCGGATATCAAAGGCATCAGCCCAGCTTATTGTCAACATAAAATTCCATTGGAAGAAGGTAGTAAACCAACAGTGGAGCATCAAAGGCGGCTAAATCCTCTTATGAAAGAGGTAGTGAAGAAAGAAATCATCAAGTGGCTGGATGCAGGGATTATCTATCCCATTTCTGACAGTACATGGGTGAGTCCAGTGCAATGTGTACCGAAGAAAGGAGGCATGACTGTTATTACAAATGAAAAGAATGAACTCATCTCTACTCGCACAGTCACCGGTTGGCGAATCTGCATGGACTACCGGAAGTTGAATAAAGCCACAAGGAAGGATCATTTTCCCATTCCTTTCATTGATCAGATGCTAGATAGACTAGCCGACCATGATTATTACTGCCTTCTGGATGGTTATTCTGGATATAACCAAATCTGCATTGCTCCTGAGGATCAGGAGAAAACAACATTTACATGCCCGTTCGGCACTTTCGCCTTTCGGCGGGTTTCTTTTGGCTTGTGTGGAGCACCTGGTACTTTTCAAAGGTGCATGATGGCCATCTTCTCAGACATGATTGGCAAGACTGTTGAAGTCTTCATGGATGACTTCTCGGTATTCGGTCTATCTTTTGATGAATGCTTGCAAAATCTTGGCTCGGTGTTGAAAAGATGCGTGGAAACTAACCTAGTGCTCAATTGGGAGAAATGCCACTTCATGGTACAAGAAGGAACTATTCTCGGGCACAAGGTGTCAAGGAAGGGTCTAGAAGTAGACAGAGCAAAGATAGAAGCTATCGAAAAGCTGCCTCCGCCTAATTCAGTGCGAGGGATTCGCAGTTTCCTTGGGCACGCAGGTTTCTACAGGCGTTTTATCAAGGACTTCGCAAAAATTTCCAAACCTTTGTGTCAGCTGCTGGAAAAAGATATTCATTTCAAATTTGACGAAGAATGTCTCACAGCTTTCGAGACTCTGAAGAAGAAATTGATTTCAGCACCCGTGATCATTGCTCCAGATTGGAGTGAGCCTTTCGCTATGATGTGTGATGCTAGTGATTACGCAGTTGGGGCCGTTCTTGGCCAAAAGAAAAATAAAATGTTTCATGTCATCTATTATGCAAGCAAAACCCTCAGCAATGCTCAATTAAACTACACTACCACTGAGAAGGAGCTGTTAGCCATAGTTTATGGTTTTGAAAAATTCCGTTCATACTTGCTTGGCACGAAGGTGACTGTGTACACTGATCACGCGGCTATCAGATATCTGCTCTCTAAAAAGGACTCCAAACCTAGGTTGATTCGATGGATTCTTCTGCTGCAAGAATTCGATGTGGAAATCAAGGATAGAAAAGGGACAGAAAACCAAGTAGCCGACCATCTCTCACGATTGGAAGACCTTGGGAAGACATCCCAAGACAAAACCGTCATTAATGAATCCTTTCCTGATGAACAGTTGTTTGGGATACAAGAAGAAGAGCCTTGGTTTGCAGACATTGTGAACTTTCTGGTGAGTCGAGTGATTCCTCCCGAGCTCTCTTTTGCACAAAGAAAGAAATTCTTGCATGAAGTCAAATGGTATCGTTGGGACGAACCATATCTGTTTAAACAAGGAGCCGATCAGGTGATTAGGAGATGTGTGCCATACAGTGAAACAGAGGCTATTCTAAGGGATTATCACGCCACGACATATGGTGGCCATTATGGAAGTGAAAAGACCGCAACTCGAATTCTTCAAGCAGGATTTTATTGGCCATCCCTTTTTAAGGATGCTCATCAGTTTGTGCTAAAATGTGATCGTTGTCAGCGTGTTGGTAACATATCTAGGAGGAATGAGATGCCTCTCAATGTAATGCTAGAGGTGGAAATCTTCGATGTTTGGGGCATCGATTTCATGGGACCATTCATTTCCTCCTGTAGCAACCAATACATCTTGCTAGCCGTTGATTATGTTTCAAAATGGGTTGAAGTCAAGGCACTTCCGACCAATAATGCCAATGTCGTGCTCAACTTCCTTCACAAGAACATCTTCACAAGATTCGGCACTCCTCGAGTAATCATAAGCGATGAAGGTACTCACTTTTGCAATCGCAAATTTACTAATCTTATGGCAAGGTACAACATCAACCACCGGGTAGCTACGGCATACCACCCGCAAACCAATGGCCAAGCCGAGGTATCTAATCGCGAGATTAAGCGCATTCTGGAAAAAGTGGTGAATCCTTCGAGAAAGGATTGGTCTTTAAAACTTGATGAAGCCGCATGGGCTTATCGTACAGCATATAAAACACCCTTGGGTATGTCACCATATCAGCTTGTCTATGGGAAGGCTTGTCATCTGCCTGCCGAACTAGAGCACAAAGCTTATTGGGCTTTGAAGAAGCTAAATTTTGATCTTAAGGCCGCAGGTGAGAAAAGGATGGTGCAACTCAACGAGATGGACGAGTTTCGATTGCAGGCATATGAGAACAATAAGCTCTATAAGGAGAAAGTGAAACGATGGCATGATCGTCGTCTTATTCAAAAGGTATTCGTTCCTGGCCAGTCGGTCTTATTATATAACTCTCGTCTTCGATTGTTTCCAGGGAAGCTCAAATCAAGATGGTCAGGGCCATTTGTTGTCAAAACTGTGTTTCCACACGGAGCGGTGGAAATCTTTGAGAAATCACCCGATCAATCATTCAAAGTAAATGGGCAGAGATTGAAACCCTATTTTGGTGACACGGTGAACCGTGAGGCTGATACCACCAAGTTGGCCACCACATGATTCTCAGTATAATCGTCAAGCTAGCGACAATAAACAAGCGCTTCATGGGAGGCAACCCATAGGTTTGGTGTTTTTATGTGTGGTTTGATTTTGTGTGATTTTTTCAGTTTGCAGGCCATTGGCGAGTTGCAGGATTAGCCTCAGGTTGGATCTCATTTCCACCACTTGATTCACCACCCGAGAAGGGTGATGATGCCAGCAGTTAGGGGAGTTCTCTTTTATCCTTTATCTATACCTTCAATGAGGACATTGAATATTTTAAGTTTGGGGGTGATTTAGGATAATTGATTTCTTGAGTCATAGTATGCATACAGTTTCATGTAGTTCATAATATACCATGCTAGTATAATTTCATATAATTCATATATATATATATATATATATATATAAATAAAAAAAAATAAAAAAAATATTGCATATTCATGATTAGTTGCATATCATATTTTCCTTGTTCCCGTAGCGCTTGGCGATTCCGTTTAGTAGTCAATGATGAATTTGAGTGTGATAATGATGGATAGAGGGCTGATTTAAATACTTATGAATTGACGTGCATGTTGCAGAAACACAATCTTACACAACTCATCATTTGCTTTTGGGCTAGGTTAAGGTCATGCTTGTTTGGTTGTTGAAATTTAATCATCTGATTATATTCAGAATTTTCTTTATTCCCTTGATGGCGTAGGAGCACTAAATTCTAAGTTTGGGGGAAACCAGGAATTTCATGCTAGTAATTTGTCAATAATGGCTAGGCATCAAATGGCTAGTAGCCGGCTCATATTTATATGAGTAGTCTAGGGTTGGAAATGAGAAAGGCTCATTCCAGATTGCAAAAAAAAAAATGAGAAAAAGAAAAGAAAAGAAAGAAAAAAAAAGAGTCAAAAGTCCAAATGTTAAATGCAAAATTGGCCAGGGTGAGCTCTTTAATACTCGAGCAATTAAGTACGAGGGGACTTTGTGCCTAGTGACCTAAGGCTTTTATAGTCTGGGATCCACTGACCTAACGCTCGCTACATGGGTATTATTGTATAAGCCTTTTGGGGTCTCATCCATTGCACGGTCAAATAAGCATGTGTGTTGTGTATAGTATTATGCGTCATAGTTGTTAATAAAGCATGAATTCCTGTCTAACTCAAATGATGATGGAGGTGTTTCTAGGTTATGAAGTGTCTAGCGTCCATTCTATTTATAAACTTGTGATTGTTATGACGAAGAATATGTATGGTTTTGATCTAGTGCTAAGAGTAATTCTGATGAGTATTGCACACACGCACGTTTCTGTACTTGTAAATGTTAATATGGTGATATTTAGTCGATCTCTATTTGGAGTTATCACATTCTCTGAGACACTCTGCTAATTTGGTTATTGCTTTGCCTATGGGATCTTTGCGTCAGTTGCATTCATGCATTTAGAGGTAGACGAGTCTGTTTTCGCTTGAGGACAAGCTTCAGTTTAAGTTTGGGGGTGTGATAAGTGGATTTTATATCCACTTATTATGCGCTAAATGGACCTATATTGATGGTTTATCCTTAAATATGTTGTGTCTTTTAATTCGTTTTGTTGTTTAATTATTTCTTGTGCAGAACTCGCAAATTCAGGTATCTAGGCGATAAAAGGCTAAAAACGGGTGGATTTCTGGCTCAATTTTATCAAGTGAACTGGTTACGAGGAAAAAAAAAAGAATTATCATAAAGAAATTCTTAGTGATATATTCTTAAATCTGGAACCCCGGTTGGAATTGATATATTTTTCGTTTCGCAAAAGGAATCCAGTTTCAGATCCTCAGCAGGCCGTAATTCGCACCTCGACGAGCAATGAGAAAATAGAATTATCACAAAAAGATGGAAAGTGATATATTCTTAAAGAGAAAAGCCCGGTTGGAATTGATATAATTTTCGTTAAGGAAAAGAAGTCCGGTTTTTGGCCCTCAATTTACCGCAGTTTGGAACTTGAAAATTATTTATATTAATAAATAATTTATTTAATTAGAAAATTATATTTATAAATATCTAATAATATTAGATATTTATTTTTATAAATTCGAAATTAAATTAATTATTTATTAATTAAATATATTTTATTATGCAAGTTGAATAAACAAAAAAAAACAAAACAAAACAAAAACAAAAAAAAAAGAAAATAAAGAAAAATATTCGAATTATGTGAATGTTTGTGTAGCAGGTGGGAAAGAAGCTAGTGCAATACAAAATGATTGTTGTCGGCATAAAATAAGAATAAGAATTCTGTGCAATTCCTGTCAGCATTAAATGTAATTAAAAAGAGAGAGATTTTGGCCAAATTCACAAAAGCTGTCGGCCAGGTTGCTGCTTGTTCACGCTCCCACGCGCGCGTGGGAGCCACGCGCCCTGGTTGTTCCTGTTTCTGCCGCGCGTGCTGCACACGCGCGTGGCCTGCAGTGGTTTTTTTTTCCTTAGCAGCTTAATGGACGGATAATGGATGTGGTTGGTGGTTAGCATTTTGGCTAGTGTTGGGTTCTGTCGGCTGTAAATTATTTTGCTTTCATTACTTTTCATTTTTTTTCTTTTCTTTCTCTTTTTCTTTTTATTTTTTTAATCTCTTGGTGTGCTAGCATTGTACTATAAATAGGGCTTATTTCTTGCAGTTGTACCACATCTCCACACATATCTCACACCTCTCAACTTAATTCTCTCCCTTGCTCTCTAAATTTCAGTAGCTTCTTTTGTAATTTTATTTTTATTTTATACAATTAAATTTTCTGTAATTTTAGTATAAATTTCATTTTGGGTTGAAGAAATTACGGGAATTATTTGGAGTGCTCTTCTCTTTCGGTGGAAGCTATTTCGGTTTTATTTTCTAATTTCTTATTTTACAGGGAATTATCGGAGTGCTCGTTTCGTGCAAGTGAAAATTATTTCGGTTTTAGTTTCTAAATTCTTATAATTTTCATATTTAATTTATCGTAATTTTTAATTTAGTTTTATTATTGTTGTTATTAGTATTATTATTATTATTATTATTATTATTATTATTATTATTATTATTATTATTATTATTATTATTATTATTATGATTTCAATTAATCCCATGATGACGATTCGTTTAATTATGAACTAATCGCCGTCATGGGATTCTAATGGATTTATTTACGTAATTTAGTAATTCGATGCCTTAATAAATTGTGTTATGATAAAATTTTCCGATTGCCTAACGTGGTTGTGCTTAATTTATTAGATGCGTAGCTATCATCTAAATTATTAATTCTTAATGAATGCGAAAGTGGATTTGAGAATTTAGAATTTGCCATGTTAGCACAGGTTCGTAATTTTCATATATAATTACGATTAGTGGTAAGGTTTTGGATCATATCGCCCTGTGTAGCCAAAAATAAGGAATTTATTCGTAAACCAGTTATGTTTTCAAATCTTATAGACATATAGGGTCTAGACATAAATGGTGTCCATGCAACTTCTATCTTTCTAAGTGGATGTTTGTATGGTTTGATATAAGTTAAGGCTGAAAGGCGCTTATATTAGTTTCGTGTTCCCAGCTAGCTTTCATAATTATCAGAATCACTTTAAATTAAGGCATCAATTCTAAATGAAATAAATAATGAAATTAGAATCCCATGTTTATCTCATATATAATCTTTATCATATTATTTTTAGTCATTATTTCATTAATTAATTGTGAATTGAACAAACCAACCATTTGTTGTTCAGGCTTCTATAATTAACCGAACGTTGTTGAATAAACATATTTGCTTAAATACACCAAGTCTTCGTGGGAACGATCCTTATTTCCCTATATTGCTTTTGGACTGCGTATACTTGCGTAGAGAAAATAGCGAACAATATCCAACGATTTTAATCAAACAATAGAAAGGACTTACATTTTTTGTTAGATTTTTAAGCTTCCCCGTCATCTTCTTGAAAATTCAAGGTTTTGATAGCGAAAGCAAAGGTCAGTGCAAAGAGCAAACAGAAGTTAACCACTACAATGGCGGCAGGACCTAAAAGATCATGCCTATATCCAAATTGTTCTTTGAGCAACTGCTTTATAGCAATTGTTTGAGCACCACCCGCTACCTTTACCAGTGCATCCACGTCTCCGTATTGGGATACTAATAGGCCGTGCAAACTCAAAGCCGCCGGATTTCCCCAATAGTACCAGCTCCAATATGTTGGAAGTCTCTATCATAAAGGAATATAATACAGTTACAAGAAAAAAAAATAGTGAAGCCATATGTGTGTGAATATCATGGCAAGGACCCCTGCTAAAACTTGACTTTTAAACTGTTGAGCTTTTGTTCTATGTAACAATAATTCTACCCATGAAACTTTTACCATTTACCAATAGGTTTAAGAGTACGCATCAGTGGGCTAGCTATTTCATTTTCCATTAATCACTTGATTTGAACTTTGTAGATATTAAACATGAACAGTTCACACAGACACAATATGGGAAAATTCAGTAGTTAATGTCATACCATGCGTGCAATGATGAATCCGCTGAAATGATTCCACGTCATATAGAAAGGTGCAGCAACTATTGCAGCAATATTTTGATTTGGAGTAACAGAAATCGTCATAATTCCAAAGAAAGTGAAGTATAGTAAGGTGAAGTACATAAAGTAGATGTACCAAACAAATTTCAAAAGGTTCTTCTCAAAAGATGCCATAAAGTAGAAGATGATACTGTAAATAACTGACTGAACATAGACGTCCGGAAATTCTATTACAATCTGCAAATAGCATTTTAAAAAAGTTTAAAAACACGAGAAATTACTCTTCGTTTACCATTTGAAAGAAAACAACCATTGGTACTAAATAAAGCACACAACCTTGGCAAATCAAACAGCCAGTATTCTCCAAAAAGGATAATCAGTTGTCACTCATAACAGGAAGCTGACAACGCCCTGCTTGGAAATTGTAAGAATAATAAATACAAATTTAAGGTAACAAAATTAAAGCTAGACTCATATCATCTGTGCTTCCTTAAAATAAAGTAATAATTCTATTTCTCGGCTAATAAAATGTATATGTTTGCAAAAAATTGAATATGTATTATGAACATTTTTACTGATGTAAATATGCAAAAAATATAAAACCTAACCATTCACTTTCTTTCAACCTCTCATTAGGCCAGCCTTTCCACCTTCACACCGTTATCACCTGCCATCCTATTAATGCAAAAAAATCAAAACCAGCCTCCTCATATGACACCATAAATGAACAACACCATATAAAATATTCATCCCCGGCAACAACACACCTCACAACATAATCCAGACAACATAATCCAGCTCTCTCAAAAATGGCCCAGACCGGATTACTTGTCTCGCAGAAACGCGTGTTCATCCCAACATACCAAACACTTGGGGACCTCCGCTTCGGCTTTCACAGCAAAAAAGTTTCGATACGCATCCTAGCTGAATGGGATAGCTGCTCGTTGGACAACTATTATGAAATGATGATGAATTATATCGTCCTCGATGCACAGGTAACCATTACATCTCGTATGCGCTTAAATATTTCTAAATCCTATTGCCACATGGACTCACCTAATGAGCGCCCTGGCACTTTCCAGGATAACCAATATTGGGCTGTCATAGACTTCGCAGACCGAGCACGTATCCGCCCACTGTTGTGTGTTGGTTTGCTGTACTCTATGTCCGACTTTCGGATTGCTCCGACAACTGCTGCAACCAAGCCCATCGACACAGACAGGCTTGTAATTCTCTCCAAAAAAACAACAATTGTTAATTTAATGCACACATACAGAATCAACCGTTTCAAATTCAACTTAGGCTCATGGAATTCATTTCTCTCACGGCTTGGAGACGCAACAAAACTTACTGGTATCCGTACTCTACTTACTGTACTTTGGAACAACACATTTACTAACTTGTTTTTTTGGCTCATTTTATTTTTGCCAAACATTATTTTCCGACAACCCTTGCAAAACATAGAGTAATAACGATTGACCATGATGTCACCAGTTTAATACGTTATTTACATACCCAAATATCATCAGAGTACAACCTACGTACAATTTTAAATAAAACCAAAAATATTCAGGTCAAATTAGTGTATTTAATTGATGCAAACCTCAATGCTTGTCAATATTTATAATGAACTTACCATTCACAAGAAACAATAATAAAATCTACTTGTTTGATTATTACAGATGCTTGTGGTGTAATTAAGCGTGTGGGAAGTATTGACTATCGGACAAATGACATTGAAAGACTAGACTTAACTTTGGTCATGAGCAGGTACAAATAACCATTTCAAGCCTACTCTCATCATTTATTTGCCCAAAAGAAAGAACAAACTTCCCCAATGATGAACTAAATAACCTATCTTCAATGCAGCCTAGAAGAACTGAAGGTCTCCCTTTGGGGGATCAAATCAGCACTGTTTGAAATGAATTTTGACTGCCATCGACATAAGAATGTGGTGGTCTTACCGGCCTTTTACCGAAGCAAAATATGGGTACAACCACCTACTAGCAACATAAACAAACCAAGGGCTTGTAACTTAAATACCAGCAAATGTTTTAAACCAAATCCATGTTTTTGTTACTCCACTATCATACTAAATCTAATATACTAAATCTGAATTCGTTGCAGGAACTGTGTACTTATCGTCAACTCAATCAACAACCATTTGCTTTCAACCAAAATATGAGGAGGCAAACAACCTTGGTCGCCGCATCGCAGAAGAGTATGGTGAATTTATATGCCTCGTACCCCAAGAAACTTTGTTCGGCACTCTGCTGCACCCAAGCAACGATCCACCCACCTCAACATTAAGTGAGATACTAGCAACTCCACTATGGGTGCATCAGAAGGTAAACACATACACTTATCCAGCTGACTGGATTATGGGATCAGGACATCCTTATGTCTTCCTTTTAATTTTATTTTCTGTGTGTGTTGCATTCCCTTCGGTGGTGATGTCAATTTAGCAGTTGTCCTTATTGTTTTTGGGGGGGGCTATTTAATAAATCTTTGATAAAATGTAAAAACCCATAAAGGATCTCTTAAATATAAGAGTTCTAGATACAGTAAAACCTCTATAAATTAATATAGTAGGGACCGAAAAATTCTATTAATTTAGAGAGGTATTAATTAATCGATAAATTAATAATTATTAATTTATACAGTCTGAATAACACTATATGAATGTCTATTCTTCACTACTCTGTTACATATTGGCTTCTCATATTTGGCTGCCACTCCATGTAGATACCCTGTTTTCATGTTTTAAAGTTTGGTATGCAAAATTTGTTTCTTTTCCATGCATATGCTCTTGATCTGTTTATGGTTATAAAAGACCTCGCTACTTAAGTAATATGTATAACCTATATTTCCATGCAGTATTGTTGCAGTGTGACCATCGTCAATGTCGTACTCTTTGAACAAACCCGAACTATCTACTGTAAGTCTTGCAAGAATCATTTGGGAATGGATAAAGAAAGCTATTATTGTCCTTGCTGCGGCCGAAACTATGTCGCACAAATAGGGAGGTAAGAACGATACCCCAGATCTGCTAATACACCTTACGACAAAAAACACAATTTCAAATACACGGCTAATCCGTTATACCTCATCACACATAATGCAGCATGGGCATACCAATTCTTGTCAAGGACGGCAACTGTACAGCAATATTCATTATCCGCGGTCGGGAATTAAAACAATTGACGGGATACCACGTCAATGACTTCCTCGCATATTACCGAGATGTAAGCATGCTCTCACAATTTAATTACCTGCTAGAAAGCACCATTTAATAACATATGTAACTATTGCCATTGCACCTGTCAGGTTAAGGACAACTATAGAACACACTGTTGTATCAGAAAAATCATGGGGAGTACCTGTACTTTTGAGCTGGAATTAGCACCTTCAACTTACTCAAATTCAATTGGTGACCTCCTTATAAAACGAGTCCTGCAATACACACAGCTAAGGATAAATCAACCTTTACCCTAAGAGCTTCATCAACCGGCAACATCTCCAACCAAATAGATGACAACAAAATCTACAAAACAATAATAGTGCACCGCGGTGCCACAATGGAAATACAGCCTCTTCAATAAAAAAAACTGTTTATATTGTTCACTTATCTTTAAAGGATGTTTTTGAAATTTCACTCCGCTAATATATTATCCAATTTTCCCCCAAATTAGATTTAGTTTTATTCTGCTTAAGTTTCAGATACAATAGTGCTTCTACTGCTCCTTTAGTTTTCAAAACCTATGACTTGGCTTCTCAAGAAGCATTCCCTACTGACATTTCACATCTACATTCACAATAACTCATGACAAGGCACCGAATCATACATAGCTAGAGCATGCCCGTGCCTTGCACGGGCGATAAAGCTAGTTCTCTTTTATGTGCGAAGGCCATGGATGGCTAACGAGCAAAGATTAAATAATTAATATAAATAAATATTATTAAAAAATATTATAATTATGTACTTAAAAAATTATTAATATCTATTATTTAATTATGTATTTATATGGAATTGAACCAAGGTCAAATTCAAAAAATCAAACTAAATAAATCTTATATAATTATGTAATTGTAGTCATAGTCAAATTATGACTATGACTAAACTTAAAACATGATTTTTTTACATTAATAAAGACTATAGATTAGATTACAATTTGTTATGGAAAGTTATTGATTTTAATTTTTTACCAACAAAATTGTGCGAAGTTTCATTTTCTTATAAAAGATAAGAGTAAGAGGGATCTTATCCATAATTTTGGTTTGGTCACTGTACCGCCAAATAATCTCAACCATAGAATATAATATTTTTAAAAATAGACGATCAAGATTATATCATATTAAAAAGAAAATTATAATCTAAAAAGGATACAATTAAAAAGGTTGTATTATAATTGAATTTTAAAAAGAAGTTATAATCTGAAAAGAATATAAAAGATTGTATTAGAACTGAATTTTATTTATTTATTTATTTATTAATATTAAAAAATGTTCATATTTACTATTTAGGCTCTATCTCGAGATATAGAAATCAGATTTGGATGATTTTACAGTCCACGTGAAACTCATAAATTTATCTTTAATTTAGTGATGATTTAACAATTATTATCCAAATGAAAACACTCAAAATTTCAAGAGAAAATATAATTACAAATTTTTACATTAATCCTATTTTGTGAAGAATACCTACATTAATAATCCTATTCCATATAGAAAACCTAATTATATATGATTTAAATCATTGACAAGCACTTTTTCGTATTTCAATATTAATACACTTTTTAGTTTACATGTTAAAATATTAGATATTTTTTATGCTAGATCCAACATTTTTTATCTATTTATTTTAAGATCTAACAGTTTTTATTTATTTTATCGTACTAAGGACCAGACTACCAACTATCAAAGTTTTGGAGAAAATCCATCCTACACTTATTATTAAAACTGTATTTGGTTGTTAGTACAACTATCTTCAAATAATAAGAAGGTTATTTTGATAATCAAAACAAAATATAAGTAGATTTCCTAAATAGAATAGAATTTTCAATATAAAAAATCGTCAATTTCATCTCTCTTTTGTTTCTTGGTAATTTTAATTGGAGAAAATTGTTAACTCATCACTAAATTAAAGATTATTTTGTTAATTTCATGTAGGTTGTAAAATCATCCAAATCAAGGTTTAAGAATTCAAGATAAAACACATAATTAAATTGAACGTGTAAAATCGTATATATATATATATATATATATATATATATATATATATATATATATATATATATATATATATATATGGTCTTGTTCTAATAGAAACTAACTTAGAATAGAAACTAGAAACTAAACCTAAATTAAATATTTCAAGCTAATCTAATGACCAAATTAGGGGTACTCCAATACAAAAAACGTTTAAAATTATTGTCTCTATTCAACAAAAATTTAAAAATTTAAAAAAAAAAAATTTAAAAAAAAGTTACTGTTCACGTGATGACGTGGCACGTGAACAGTAACTTTTTTTAAATTTTTTTTTATATTTTTGTTGAATAGAGCCAAGAATTTTAAACGTTTTTTGTGAAGGTGCCCCTAACGGGGCCATTAAAATAAATGAAATATAATTTATTTAGTGTAGGTTTCTAGTTTCTATTTTAAAGTTGGTTTCTATTTGAACGCTAGCCTATATATATAGAGAGTTGCACTCCATACAGAACCCGTATATAAAGAAGAATAAAGAACAATCATCATCACCGTTAATTTTTTTTGACGCTCAGGATTAAAATATAAAAACATAAACACTGTTGTTGTTCATATCGTACCTGAAAATCTCCGACATGACAATCTCTGACGAGAAAACTCACGCTGAAAACTTGGATAATCGAAACAGAAATTGAAGATGATTAACTAAAGCGGAAATTGAAGAATCGAAGCTTAGAATTGAAGAAACCAAGCAGAAATCGGAAAATCCAAGCAAAAATGGAAGAATCTAAGATGATAATCGAAGAATCAAAACAGAAATCGAAGAATCGAAGCCCAGAATCGAAAACAGAGTTAATTCCTTCAATATTTAGTGTATAATCGTTCAAAATCGTTGAGGTAATGATTTAAAAATCAGGTTTTATGATTTTGTGTCTAATTATTATTACTCATGAATTATACAAGAGATTCTAAGTTAGATTCCATTTTTGTTTGAAATTGTGTTAGAAAGTTAGGGTTTTGAACTGATAATATGCAATTCGTGCATGAGATTCTACACTTGATTAAATTATTATACCAATTTTTAGAAAAGTTAAGCCTAAACTAGATGATGATTCTCTGTTTGAGTCTTACTAGTTGAATAACATTGTAAGTTAATGCAATAAGCTCATCGCTGAAGATGCTATGTGAGATTCTATGCTGATATATGAGATTCTATTTGTAGTATATGCTATAGGAGATTCTATGTCTGAGATTCTATTTGTGTGAGATTGTTTATATTTAAGTGGAAATATATGTCTGAGGTGCTTACTGAGTTTCTATGAGTTTCTATGTTTTATTTGTTAGTACACAAGGAGTAGGCTACAAATTTTATATGTAATATTAATTTAAAGTATTATATAAACTATTATTATACATACATTTAATTACCTCATTGTGTTTATTAGTCTAATGTGGAGGTCAAGATATTTACATCTTATATCCTGACAAAAAATTAAGTCTTTGTGGTTGTGCTCTTGAGCAGCCAGAGTAGAAAAAAGAATGGCAGGGATTTTAAGAAGACAACTTGCTCTTGCTGTTAAGAATAAGCAATGGAGCTATACTATTTTTTGGTCTGTTTCTTCTACTCAAAATGGGTATGTTTTAGATCAAGTTTTTGTCTGTTTTTTTGGTTAAGGATTGTTTTTTTTTTTTTTCTGGTTTTTTTTGTTTGACTTGTATTGATGATTCTTGATGCTTTAGAGATTGAGGTAGATGGGTTCTTGCATTTTGTGTTTCTTTGCATATGTTGACTTGAAACAGTTTAGTTCATTTCTGTTTTAGTTTCTGATTATAATTGTTCTTGGCCTTTTAGTACTGTATAGTGTAGATACAAATCTAATTCTAAGAGTGTGTGGTTCTTGTTTTTGTGAGGTAGTGGTGTTTACTGCAGTAACAAGTAAAATTTCCTGGTAAATCGGCAAGAAATGTTGATTTTTTTTTATTAAGATTAAGCAAAATGCAGATCCCCTTGGAAATCTGCCAAATTAACAACTTTCCTAGAAGCTTAAGTTGCTAGGAGAGGGCTTTATTAGATGATAAGATTTTAACACTCTTGTTCGCTCGAAGTTCCATTTTTTGAGATTGAAAAATAGATCAGTAGGAGCCCATCTTTTGAACTAATATTCAGCTTCAATGTCCAAAGTAAATATTTGAGTATTGGGGGTATTAAGGTTTGGGCTTGAGACTTTCAATATTAACAGAGGCCTGGTATCATCATGTTAACTTAAAAAAATCTCCTAAGAGCTTAGGGTGTTAGTAGATGGCTTAATTGGATCATTTATATCTTATCAAATTCTGATGTTTTTTCATTAATGTGTGGATTGAAATTCTGTAGGGCGAGTGGGATGATGGGTACTACAATGGTGATATTAAGACAAGGAAAACAGTTCAATCAGAACAATTAGATGCTGATCAGCTTGGATTACAAAGGACTGAGCAATTGAGGGAACTTTACGAGTCTCTCAAACCAACCCACAATCTGCAAGGCCTTCTACTGTATTGATGCTATTGGAGATGCTGTTGATGAAGATGTTGGTGCTAAATTGACTATGGTTTCTCTTGAGGATGTTTTTCTTGAACGACCTGCGCCCTATGGTATGTGCTTTTTTTCGATCACATTTTTACGTTAGAATTATTGTTCTGCACTCGCGATCACGTTTTTATGTGAGAATTATTGTTTTGTACTTGCACAATTTTTTATAGATAGGTTGTCCAAATTTTTACAAGTACATAACAACCATTGTTTCGAGTTAGAATTATTTGATCTAGTCAATATAGATACTAATTTTTTTAATGATTTTTACTTCGTTATAGATACTTTTTTTAATGATTTTCTGTTATGAATTGAAACACTGAAGCTTGAAATTTTAATTTTGGCAAATTATATGGAATTACAATTATTATAGTTTAATCATTCTGAATCATCTTTTGTTAATTGATATATTGGTATTGCTAACAGGTAGGAAAGTAGAGGAATCAAAGGCTCTAACGATTGAGAAAGGAAACGGTACCCTCATGGTTTGTAGAAAATGCGGGAAGAAGGGCGATCACTGGAGTGCAATGTGTCCTTACAAAGATCTCAATCAACCGACAGAAACCGATACATCAGATGTAACATCTGCAAATGGTGTTACAAAAGGAGCATATGTTCCTCCTAGTCGGCGTGGGGCAGCTGAGAGGAGCAGTGGTTCAGATATGAGGCGCAGAAGTGAAGAGAATTCAGTCTGAGTCACACATCTATCAGAAGACACCCGTGAGACTGACCTGAATGAGCTGTGTCGTAATTTTGGCCCTGTTACTCGCACTTATGTCTCCACAGACCAGAGGACCGGTATATGCAGGGGTTTTGGTTTTGTTAATTTTGTCAACAGGGAGGATGCTGAGAAAGCGATCAAGAAACTCAATGGGTATGGTTATGACAACCTCATACTCCATGTTGAATGGGCAGCACCAAGGACAAACTAATTTCAGTCTGGGACAAAAAACTAGACTCTTTTTCTTTAATATATAAGCATGTTCTACTGAATGATTCGATTTTCTTGAGGATGTAAGACTTTGGTTTTTTTTTTTTAAGTATCTAGGAAACTTTGTTAAACATAGCTGATTCGTATTACAAATCCATTTACGGCATAGTTTTTCTTCTTTTTCTGTCAAATTGTCAGCAAACTTTAAATTACAAGTAACTCTAAGTTATAGAGAAAGATTTGCATAAGGCGATTACAATTTTTTTAGACAAACTCAATGCTAAACCAATCATCTGTACGTATTCAAAAGGATCAACTGTAAGGTTGGATCTAGCAGGTTTTAGCCATTCATAATTCACAAAGAATCAACTATAAATTTCTGTGCATTATGTTTTAATGAGAGTGACTTTTTAACTGGTAAAGGTTTTATCATTCTGGATTTTCTAATTGATTTTCTTCGTTAAGTAATGAGTAATGCAGTTGAAGTTGTAGCTGGGCAACTCTATGGTAATCTCTAAGGGCAGATGCTTAGATTCCATTGATTCAAAAGAAAATTTTAACCTGACGGATCATTAAAAATTGCTACTACATGTTGTCTAAATGCTAATTCTAAACATGGTATCCAAGTGTAGCTACTCCGTTGGCCATCACCTGGCCTAGTTAATTCCTTACAACATTTAGGCTAATATTTCATCTTCCATACAAGACATGAGCTTGAATGTTGTACTATTCATAGACATCCCCTCATAGTCACAACATTCTCTTCTACTCCGTTCCTGAAACATGCATACAAAGAGATTTTAGAGGCTAAATACATTTTGTAAAAGTAAGGACTGAACTTATAATATCTTTCCTCATATTCCCTCGTACTGGTGCTAAGACTCGGATTTCAGAGATGTGATCTGCAGAATGATTACCACTAGATAAACAAGCAGGTAATATACGTGCTGAACTTCGAATGTAGACTGTTTCATGATGATTTCCCATTGTCCTTTCTAAGGAGTGGAAGAAGAAAACATGAGGAGCTTCACAAGAATCATTTAAAACAGGTCGAGTTTTGAACATATAAAAAGGCCATGCTTTTCTGCGCCAACGAGAAAAAGTCTCTAAGGGCACTTGCAGAATGCTTGGAGGAATAATTGTCTCATAAATATGAACGGAGTAGCCCCAAGAGATGGAGAAAGTCCAGTTTTTGTGCTTTTGATAACAAATGGTTTGTTGTAGTAGCCTTGATTCATCGACTTTTGCTGCTTTCATGAGATGGTTTACTGATTCAATACGGTTCATGGAAGGAAATATAGAGTCTACTACATCAAGATGGTGAAGTGAAAGAGCTAGAGATTGTGGATGAGCTATTAGATTCCAGCCCAACTTCCTCATAGTCCATCTCCAAAGCAGCCAAGTCTTCCCTAGCCTCTGAGAATTCTCCTTCCTCCATACCCTCGCCAACATACCAATGCACAAATGCCCTCTTTGCATACATCAAATCAAACTTGTGATCAATCCTAGAGAACACCTCAACTACACTGGTGGAATTAGAGATCATACACACTGCCCTCTGAACCTTGGCCAAGTCTCCACTAGGTACAACAGTCGGAGCCTTATAGTTAATTCCACATTTGAACCCAGTAGGATACCAATCTACAAACTGAATAGTCCGTTTTCAGCAGAAATCACAGGTGCATAGGACGAAAGCATGAAATGGATTCTAGGGTATGGAACCAAATTGGTCTGGAATTCAGTAACATCGACATTGAGAGCTCCATCAAAAGGAAGTGAAGCTGCCAGGGAAGAAATAACCTGTACCAAACATCAAAAAAAAACAAAATCATTAATTATATATATTTATATTTACAATGCCCTCACTAAGTCACAATTAACAAACTAATCAAGTTATTACCTGAGACACAAGCCTGTTCAAGTTTTCTCTCATTATTCAGCATAGTAATATATTTACATCTACTTACTGCCATTATCTGAATAATCTATCCTATCTCAATTCCCATAGCAAGATAGCAGTAACAAGTTTATTTTTAAAAAAAAAGCTTCACTAAAAAGAAAACCTGATAGGTGAACATATGATAGAAAGTACACCAATGTGAGGCATACAACTGCAGCAACATATACTGCTGAAAGTAGTATTGTATTTAAAATACTATATAGAATCGAGCATAGAATCAATTTCCGCTCTCTAAAATAAACATTACATAACTAAATATATAATTATAATTTGCTGAATCAAACATAGAATCACTAATTACATTCAACAATAAATAAATAACAAACTAAAAAACTAATATATACTGGATTACTAACAAAACCAACCATGGAATCATGTACCTTGATTATTACCAATTTTATTAAGATAGGTGCCCCTGGCGGGGCCTATTGCATATAAAACTGTAGAATCTATAATAGAATCATAGAATCAATAACGGAATCATTTTCAACTTAACTCATATAAAACGAGACTAAAAAATACCAAACTTCTAAATCAGCCATGGACACTGCTTTAGAACCATCCATGGTAACCTTCAGAGCTGCAACATTGACCAAATTTGCCAGATCTGCACCAGAAAATCCAGGAGTTCCTCTGGCAATTATCGTCAGATCAACATCATCTCCCTTCAAAACCTACCAAGTGGTGTTTGATTAAATAATTTTTAAAGTTACATGTACATTGAAATTTTTTTGGGTAAAACACTTACTTTACCGTGTTCACTAAACACTTGCTCTAGGCGACTACTATCCACTTACCATGGCAGGTTACCGACATATACTCTGAAAGAAGGTGTAAAAACTCTCTCAGGTGGTGAGCCTCTAGGAGCAGCCTTATTCGCAGTAAGAAACCGACCACCTAAATCATGTTACACATATAATTATCCCAATATGAATACACAAGTAACCTTAACAGGATACGATTCATCAGTAAAAATCTCATCTACATTCCTGATAGTAACAAATTAGGAAAAAGAAAAAGGTTCTTGTTGTAAATGATCGTTCTTTCCTTGGAACTTCATATTACATTTTCAAAATAAGCACAGAAGCTTAATATCAAACCCTTAGTGGATATCTACTTCCAATCCAAGCACAGAACCTTAGCCATTTGTGTAAATTCCAATAGATATGTAAAAATAAATCGAAAAAGCACGCACTCAAATGACATAGAAGCTGACATATAGCTCAATATCATCATGTCATCTGTTAGAAGGCCCCGCAGGGGCACCAATCAACTACACTTGTCTCCATACAATCAAAATAATCAACTATAACATACAATGTAATGTATCATCACTTTTCACAAAACAACATACTACAAATGTCCCCATAACTATACATGTAAACATAGTTATAGAAACTATTACAGCAAACAGAGAATCACCATCTAGTTTAGGCTTTACTTTTCTAAAAATTTGTATAATAATTTAATCAAGTGTAGAATCTAATGTAGAATCAAAATTTACACATTACTTTCTTGAGAGGGTAAAAAATAATAAAAACAAATAAAATTCGTAGCACAGAATCTAATGTTGCATCACATATAATAACATAAGAAGATTGAATCTTCACATATCTATTCTGCAACAATATTTACTAACAAAACCAACCATCGAATCATCCATGGAATCATTTACCTTGATTATTACCAATTTTATTCAGATAGGTGCCCCTGGCGGGGCCTATTGCATAAAAAATTGTAGAATCTATAATAGAATCATAGAATCAATAACGGAATCATTTTCAACTTAACTCATATAAAACGAGACTAAAAAATACCAAACTTTATATATTAAAATAAATGTACGGAATCACAAATTTAATAACAAAATCAACCACAAAATCACTTACAACTTCATATAACGAGTCTTAAATACATTATGTAACAGAATTTCTAACAAAAATAAGCAAAGAATCATTAACTGAATCACTTGAAAAATAACTTTCATAAAACAATAGTAATATACAGCATCCGATATAGAATCTAATAATCTAATATGTGTACTTTCATTCAAACAAGCATCTACTACGGAATCAAAAAATGAAATCTTCAAACCCTAATTTTATTAATTTCGCTAAAATAACAAGCAGGATGAGATGTAAATATCATTACCTCGAATTGAAGATGAATTTACGTCAAATTGATGCTTTGATGAGTGAGAGTTTACAGTTTTCGCGGATTTTGAGCCGTAATTTCATAGATTCTGATCAAGAGAGAAGAGTTTGTAGTTCGTCGAGAGAGATTTTGAGAAAATCGTGATTGTATGTGGAGAGAGAGAGAGTTGCAGCGGTGAGAGAGTCGTTAGAGAGAGAGAGACGATACAGAGCATACTCAGGCCCATTACTAATTCTATCTTTTAATTCTGGCCGTCCAATTTTATAAAAAAATGATCGGTTAAGATGGATGTTCTTCTTTGTTGTTTATTTAAAGATGTTCTTTATGGAGCAATGACCTATATATATATAGGTTAGCGTTCAAATAGAAACCAACCTTATAATAGAAACTAGAAACCTACACTAAATAAATTATATTTCATTTATTTTAATGGCCCCGCTAGGGGCACCTTCACAAAAAACGTTTAAAATTCTAGGCTCTATTCAACAAAAATATAAAAAAATAAAAAAAAAATTTAAAAAAAGTTATTGTTCACGTGCCACGTCATCACGTGAACAGTAACTTTTTTTTTTAATTTTTTTTTTTAATATTTTTGTTGAATAGAGACAATAATTTTAAACGTTTTTTGTATTGGAGTACCCCTAATTTGGTCATTAGATTAGCTTGAAATATTTAATTTAGGTTTAGTTTCTAGTTTCTATTCTAAGTTAGTTTCTATTAGAACAAGACCCTATATATATATATAGGCTAGCGTTCAAATAGAAACCAACCTTAGAATAGAAACTAGAAACCTACACTAAATAAATTATATTTCATTTATTTTAATGGCCCCGCCAGGGGCACCTTCACAAAAAACGTTTAAAATTCTTGGCTCTATTCAACAAAAATTTAAAAAAAAATAAAATAAAAAATTTAAAAAAAAGTTACTGTTCACGTACCACGTCATCACGTGAACAGTAACTTTTTTTAAAATTTTTTATTTTTTTATATTTTTGTTGAATAGAGACAATAATTTTAAACGTTTTTTGTATTGAAGTACCCCTAATTTGGTCATTAGATTAGCTTGAAATATTTTATTTAGGTTTAGTTTCTCGTTTCTATTCTAATTTAGTTTCTATTAGAACAAAACCCTATATATATATAGGCTAGCGTTCAAATAGAAACCAACCTTAGAATAGAAACTAGAAACCTACACTAAATAAATTATATTTCATTTATTTTAATGGCCCCGCTAGGGGCACCTTCACAAAAAACGTTTAAAATTCTTGGCTCTATTCAACAAAAATATAAAAAAAATAAATAAAAAGTTACTGTTCACGTGCCACGTCATCACGTGAACAGTAACTTTTTTTTAATTTGTTTTATTTTTTTATATTTTTGTTGAATAGAGACAATAATTTTAAACGTTTTTTGTATTGGAGTACCCCTAATTTGGTCATTAGATTAGCTTGAAATATTTAATTTAGGTTTAGTTTCTAGTTTCTATTCTAAGTTAGTTTCTATTAGAACAAGACCCTATATATATATATATATATATATATATATATATATATATATATATATATATATATATATATATATATATCTATACTATTATATAAATTCCGAAATATTGAAAGTTTTGGTACCTGTTTTTTGGTACAGAGTGAATTTACTTAGATACCCTTCATTATAAAAAAACATAAATACACCTAAAATAAATAATAACATAATATAATTAATAGCAATTAGTCGAGATAATGCCTTTTATAAACACCTAAAAACATCAATCGTATCATATCTTTCCATCATTAATATTTTCTTTCCAATTAAAACACGTTATAATTAATGATAATTAGTCGATTAAGATAATAAAATTAATGGTAATTAGTCGATTGTCTTTTTCAAATTAATATAATAAAATTAATGGTAATTAGTGATTGCCTTTTTCACATTTAATTTTAGTTGAACATATTACCTTTTATAAACACCTAAAAACATCAATTTTATCATATCTTTCAATCATTAATATTATTATGTTACCTTTTTAATTTACAACAAATCATACAATCATTAATATATACATGAAAATATCACATCATATTTCTCAATTATTAATAAAATATATTAAAAATCGTATACATTATTTATAATAATGATACATGAAAATGTATCATCTTTGCTATTTTTTCTAATTAAATTTCCTTTTTTTCTAGAAATATCACGGGCAACATTAGTTTCTCATTTTCTAAAAACTATGAACAATTTTATTTACTAAATTAACATAATTAAATTATAGTTATTATAAACTAATTAATTATCATTTTTACATTAAATCACGTCATTTTTTTAATTTTCACATTACCTTTCTATTTTATCTAACTAAAATCTCTCTTTTTCCAATTTATATCACGGACGGTTATATTTAATGCAAATAACTAATAATATTATAATGTTAATAATTAACCGATGTCCTTTTTCAGCTAAAACGTATTATTCTTCTATATTTTCTAACTAAAATACGGTAGATAAAATTCATCCTACTAACTAACCAATTTCCTTTTTTCCGGTTAAACATATTATCTTTTCTATTTTTCAATAACTAAATAATTTTCTTTTTCAGGTAAAATACAATATCTTTTATATTTTATCTAACTAAAATTTCTACTTTATTAATCAATTTCATTTTTAAGGTTAAACATATTACCTTTTCTGTTTTTCAATAACTAAATAATTTCATGTTTTAGGTAAAATATAATATCTTTTACATTTTATCTAACTAAAATTTCTTTTTTTTTAAAAAAACATACGAGCAATTTTGTTTAATAAAATAACATAATTATATTAAAATTACTATTAACTAATCAATTACCTTTTTCAGGCAAAACACGTTACCATTTATCTTTTCTCTAACAAAAGTCATTCTTTTTCCAAATATATCATGGATGGTTACCTTTTTCAGCCAAAACACGTTACCTTTTTTATTTTCTCTTACTAAAACCTCTCTTTTTCCAATTATATTACTGGTGTTTCTATTTAATAAAAATAAAATTATAAAATTATAATATTAATAATTAACCGATTACCTTTTCGGCTAAAATGTATCATCTTTTCTATTTTTTTTCTAATTAAATTCCTTTTTTTAGAAATATTACGGGCAACATTAATTTCTCATTTCTAAAAATTATGAGCAATTTTATTTAGTAAAATAACATAATTAAATTATAATTACTATAAACTTATCAATTACCATTTTCACATAAATCATGTCATCTTTTTAATTTGCACATTACCTTTCTATTTTCTCTAACTAAAATATCTCTTTTTCCAATTGTATCACGGGCGGTTCTATTTAATACAATAAACTAATAATATTATAATATTAATAATTAACCGATTATATTTTTCAGCTAAAACGTATCATCTTTTCTATATTCTCTAACTAAAATTCTTATTTTAATAGAAATATCACGGATCTATACTATTATATAAATTCCGAAACATTGAAAGTTTTGGTACCAATTTTTTGGTACTAAGTGAATTTACTTATTTACCCTTCATTATAAAGAAATATATATATATATATATATATATATATATATATATATATATATATATATATATATATATATATTTATACTATTAAAATTCCTAAAATAAATAATAACATAATATGATTAATGGTAAGTAGTCGATTGTTTTTTTTCACAATTACTTTTAATTGAATATATTATCTTTTATAAACACTCACTAATCTTACAATCACAAATATCTATACTATTATATAAAAGCCGAAATAATAAAAGAGTTTTGGTACCTGTTTTTGTTACTAAGTGAATTTATTTATTTACCCTTTATCTATCTATACTATTATATAAATTCTGAAACATTGAAAATTTTGGTACCTGTTTTTTGGTACTAAGTGAATTTACTTATTTACCCTTCATTATGAAGAAATATATATATATATATATATATATATATATATATGATATCTATACTATTAAAATTCCTAAAATAAATAATAACATAATATGATTAATGGTAAGTAGTCGATTGTTTTTTTTCACAATTACTTTTAATTGAAGATATTACCTTTTATAAACACCCAATAATCTTACAATCACAAATATCTATACTATTATATAAAAGCCGAAACAATAAAAGAGTTTTGGTACCTGTTTTTTGTTACTAAGTGAATTTATTTATTTACCCTTTATCTATACTATTAATGTTAGTCACAGAGGCATGCCTGAATACATCTAATAACAAGCCTAAGTATGTGTAATGCTATGCATTACCTACATGACCTCTTAACTGAGGGAACCTCTAGTTGTAGAGTTTCTACTTGTTTGTACTATGTAATAGGCATCAAATTCTATCTGTGTAACTGTACCTACTAAGTCAAGAATAAAGCTTGAAAGAAGTTCTAAGGTTCATGCCTCAAGCAAGGAAATGAAGACTGTCAAATAATCACAGTTGGGATTTGAAGAATTGAAGAAATGAAGAAATTGCCTAAGTACTAATTCGAGAAGTACATTTGTCTATTCGAGAAGTCTAGCATTCGAGAAGTCTGGAGTTCGATATCTCAGAAGACACTATTCGATATCTCTCAATATGCTATTCGATATCTCAGGGATTCGATATGTCAAAATGCTCTATTCGATATCTCAGGGATTCGATATGTCAAAATGCTCTATTCGATATCTCAGGGATTCGATATGTCAAAATGCTCTATTCGATATCTCAAGGAGTCCCAGAGAAAAGAGCTATTCGAGAAGTGATTCGATATGTCAAGATAACACTATTCGAGAACTCAGAGTTATCGATCAAGTCAATTCCAGTTCTCGAATCACTCACTTAGTCACTTCTCGAATACATTCTTGAGGACAAAATACTGAAGAA
The DNA here is from genome assembly GCA_036435485.1 of Saposhnikovia divaricata. Classification (NCBI taxonomy): domain Eukaryota; kingdom Viridiplantae; phylum Streptophyta; class Magnoliopsida; order Apiales; family Apiaceae; genus Saposhnikovia; species Saposhnikovia divaricata. The sequence goes on along the minus strand of CM071598.1, from coordinate 6,219,106 downwards.
TTGTACAAGTCAGAAACCTGCAACAAGCCAGGATACTTTATTTGACTCTGTCCTATAAAGCATGCTGGAAAGCCTACAAAGAAGCTTGGAGAGATAAGACAAGGGGACAAGGAGCTGAAGAAGTGGATCTAAACAGGCTTTTCAAAGTCAAATCTGTAGCCGTTTGGACTCTTACTAAAATGAGATAGACAGACTGGAAAGTGCTTTTGTTTTACCTACCTCATTTGTAGTAAGTGGGTGTATCCATGTCTATAAGGATACAGCCTCACTTCCTTAGCTGTTAAGGTTTTGAAGTTTCTCAAAAATATCCAGAAAATATCTCTCTGAGAAAAACGAAGCTGAGAATACTATCATTTGTATTCACAGATTGTAGCAAAATCTTTATCTAATAAAATATTAGATTAAAGTGATATTGTGTTGTGTTTGTCTTTAATTATCCGCATCTTCATATCTCACACACTCATCACTTATCTTGTTACAAAGATTCAAGAACGAAGAAAAATTCAAGAATCCATTCACCCCCCCCTCTGTATTCTTTTACTGTATTCAATACTCAACAAGTGGTATCAGAGCAGGCTGTTTAATCTAAACAGAAAACGATCATGAGTTCGAATACACCAAAGACTACAGGTACGGTAAAGGTCCCTAAGTTCGACAAAGAGAATTACAACCTCTGGAAAATAAAAATGATGTTGTTCATCAAAGCTGCCAATCCTCTCTACCCTGACATTCTCAAGAATGGTCCATTCATACCACAACAAGAAGTTGCTGAATCCACAGTGGGCGCAGTAGTCATTCCTAGATCATACGTTCCAAAAGAGCCATCCAAATGGACGGACTCAGAGAAGGAAAAGATTGCCCTAGACAGCCACCTCATGTTGTTAATCATAGACTCCTTGGATATGTCGATGTTTGCCAACGTAGCATCATGCAGATCAGCCAAGGACATGTGGAATCACATCGAGGTGTTATGTGAAGGGACAGAGGAGGTAAGAGAAAATAAGAAACAGATACTGGTCACACAGTATGAGGCGTTCATGGCACAGCCCAAGGAAAGTATCACTGATATGTTTGAAAGATTTCACAAGCTGGTGACTGAGCTCCAAATGAATGGGAAGGTTTACAGCACTAAGGAATTAAATATGAAGTTTCTACTATCGTCACCAAACCATCTAGAGCAAAGGGTCATATCCCTAAGAGAAAGAGATTTGAACAAAGTCACGTATGATGTGCTCTATGGGGTTTTAAAGACACACGAGCTTGAGTTGCTTCAAAAGAGGGCTATCCAAGCTAACCAAGGCAGAATGATAAACACATCCTGTGCCTTGATTGTCAACAAATCTATTCAAGACCTGGAAGCATCTGCAAGTCAGCTGAGAATAGAAGAGATAGTAGATGATGAAGAAACCGAGGAAGTAGTGACTGAACCTGCTGATGACAAGGAAGAAGATGAGTTCTACACTCTTGAAGAGCTGGATGGCATGGAAAATACATCATATGCTTTTATGGCTAGAAAATTTCCAAACATCAGATTCAAGAGGAATCAGCCCTTCAAGCCTAGACCTCAAAATCATTCATTCAACAAGGGCAAGGCACCTATGAAAACAAACAAGAACAGATTCAAAACCAGCTATGTGGATAGGTCATCTGTAAGATGTTACAGATGCAATGACCTAGGGCATTTTGCCAGTGAATACAAGAAGCCTAAAAAGAAGGATAAGGAGTTTCTTGAGCTTGAAGCTAAGTATGAGGCCCTTCTAAAGAAGCAGACACCAGGTAAGGCTTACATAGCTGAAGGGAAGTGTTGGGATGATTCTGACAGTGATGGGGAAGAACAAGAATTCTGCAACTATGCCTTGATGGCCAATTCCAAGGAAGAACCATCTGCATCAGACTCACAGGTACCATCTCTCACTACCATAGACATGTCTGTTTCTGAATATAAATCTTTGGTTGAACAACTATCCGTTGAGATGTTTAACATTCATACTAGTATGACTGCTGCTAATGAAGAAATTGCTAAACTGTCTACTAGGAATGAATTGTTAAATAAGAGAAATGAGGAACTAGAGCTAACTACTGTGCAAATAGAAAATCTTAAACAAGAGATTGAGTATCTAAAGAATAAAGTTCTATGTGCTAGTCAAGTTGAGAAAGCTCTTAGGGATGAATTAGCTGAAAATGAATTTAAGTTGAAAACATTTAAGAATTCCTCTAGTCTATTGCAGTCTTATCATGAGAAAAATCTAGCTAGACCTAAGGCTGCCATTGGACTTGATTATGACACTCTTAAACAGAGGAAAGGCTATGCAGTCATTGAAGATGACATTGTTGTTCAAGAGGAGGTGCCTCAGGTTTTGAAAAAGACTGAGAATCCAATATTTAAAACACCAACACTTGAAATTGATGAGGATGCCTTACTCATCAAGCAAATGTTGGAGGATGAAGATGAGGCACAATCAAATGAACAACAAGCATCCTCTGAGAGTAAGAATGTCAAAACCAAAGCCAAGGAGCCAGTAGGAGGTAGACCTAGACTTGAGAAATCTGTAAATTTTGTTTCAGCTGGAAATTATGAGACTAAGAAGAAAGTGACTAATAAGAGACCAAACAGGAATGGCAAATTAGGGATTAACAAAGATAACAACTATGCTTATGTGCCAAATGCCCCTAGGAAAGTTTGTCAAAACTGTTTTAGCTCTAATCATTTGACTCATGCTTGCAAGAAACCATCTGGTAGTGTTGCTAAACCATTCTATGATTGCTCTGTGCCTTTAAGACATAGAGACTCTCCTTTCTGTGATAAACTTGATTGTATGCCATGTAACATGAATGTGATGACTAGTTGTTTTAATTTGAGAAGACAATTCATGGAGGGCTGTATCAATCATAATGTTCACACACACTACACAAGGACAAAGTCTTCAAGTCCTCCTAAAGTTAGGAAGGTACCTCTGTCACCTAAGTCTAAGAACCCTGATTCTAAGACTCCCAACAGTGACAAGAAGACCAACATCAAGAAAACTGATAAGCATGCTGATTTTGATAAAACTGTCACTAAGTCACATGGACCCAAACTCGTTTGGGTACCAAAGGAGAAGTAATACTTTTGTGTTTGCAGGGCAAAGAAAGTAAAAAGAAGGTCATGTGGATTTTGGACAGTGGATGCTCAAATCATATGACTGGTGATATGGCCCTGCTATCACAGTATGAGGAAAAGGCTGGCCCAATGGTTGCTTTTGGAGATAACAGCATTGGCAACACACTGGGATATGGCAAGTTGGAAATTGGAAATGTCATCATTGAGAATGTAGCACTGGTCAAGGGGCTCAAGCATAATCTACTGAGTGTTGGTCAATTCACTGACAGAGGCTTCAAAGTGAACTTTGACAAAGATGAATGTTTGATCACTCACAAGAAGACTGGTGATTTTGCTCTGTCTGGAGTAAGGAAGGGAAGCCTGTTTGTAGCCAATATGGACTCTGCAAGCAAGGACACAATTTGTTGCTTCTACTCAAAAGCATCAAATGAAGACAGTTGGCTGTGGCACAAGAAGCTATCACACCTGAACTTCAAAGCCATTAATTCCCTAGTCAAAAGGGAGTTAGTGAGAGGCATGCCCACACTTGAATTCTGTCAAGAAGGAGTGTGTGAGGCGTGTCAAAAGGGAAAAATGAAAAGATCAAGCCACAAGTCAAAAACAGTGACATCTATAACCAAGCCCCTGCAACTGATTCATATGGATTTGTTTGGGCCTGTCAATATTATGTCACTAGGAAGGAAGAAGTATGCTCTAGTGATGGTTGATGATTTTACAAGGTATACATGGGTAGAATTTCTGGCATCAAAGGATGAGGCTCCACAAGTAATCATTGAGCACATAAAGAAAGTTGACAAAGAAGCAAAGGCCATAAATGCAAGTGTGATTGCATTAAGAAGTGATAATGGGACAGAATTCAGAAATGCCATACTTGGAGCATTCTGCAAAGAAAATGGTATTTCTCAACAATTCTCAGCTCCAAGGACCCCACAACAAAATGGAGTTGTTGAGAGAAAGAATAGGACTCTGATAGAGGCTGCTAGAACAATGCTACTTGATGCAAAGATGCCTACATGTTTTTGGGCTGAGGCTGTGAGCACTGCATGCTACATCCAAAACAGAACCCTCATCAACAAAAACACTGGAAAGACACCTTACAACTTGATGACTGGAAAGAAGCCTACTCTAAAGTATGTTCATACTTTTGGAAGCAAGTGCTTTGTGCTAAAAGATAATTCAGAATATGTTGGAAAGTTTGATGCAAAGGCATTTGAAGGAATCTTTCTTGGCTATTCTATGGAAAGAATTGCATACAAAGTTTATGTCATTTGTCAAAAGAAAGTAATGGAGAGCACAGATGTAACATTTGATGACAGCAAACTACCTGGATTAGAAGAAGCCAATGATGAAGATAAAGATCCCTTGAAGTTCGACAATCTAGATGATTCTGATGAGGAGATTGAAAGTGAATCTGAACTCATAATCCAACAAACTCAAGTGAATGAAGAACCTGTGTCAACCAACAATGAAGAAACAAGCATCCAAGATACACCTGTGAGGAGTGACAACTTCACAGGGGGAGGAAATGTAGATTATCATGATCTAAATGATGAAGCAACATCAAGGATGAGAAATCAATCTGAACATACAAGGAAATGGGATAGATCACACACTGCAGATCAGATAATTGGAAATCCAAATGCAGGAGTAAGGACAAGGAGAGCAACTATAAATGAATGTCTCTATGGCTGCTTTCTATCCCAAGTTGAGCCTAAGAAACTTGATGATGCATTGTTGGATCCTGACTGGATAATTGCTATGCAAGAGGAGCTAAATCAATTTGAAAGGAGCAAAGTATGGGAACTAGTGCCTGCACCAAAGGATAGAACCGTTGTTGGAACTAAATGGGTTCTAAGGAATAAGATGGATGAAAATGGTGTAGTCATAAGGAACAAAGCAAGGTTGGTTGCAAAAGGATACTCTCAACAGGAAGGTATTGACTATGATGAGACCTTTGCCCCTGTTGCTAGACTAGAAGCCATCAGAATTTTCTTGGCATTTGCTGCACATTCTAATTTCAAGGTCTATCAAATGGATGTCAAGAGTGCATTCCTGAATGGGGAGTTGGAAGAAGAAGTATATGTGCAACAACCACCTGGCTTTGAGGATCCACAGTTTCCCCACTTTGTCTACAGATTACTTAAAGCATTGTATGGACTCAAGCAAGCTCCTAGGGCATGGTATGACACACTATCACAATTTCTACTGGAGAATCAATTCACTAGAGGCACACTGGACAAGACACTGTTCTACAAGAAACATGATGATGATATTATCCTAGTTCAAATCTATGTGGATGATATCATATTTGGCTCTACAAATGAGAAGCTGTGTGAAAAATTCTCTAAGCTCATGCAAAGCAGATATGAGATGAGTATGATGGGAGAATTAACATTCTTTCTTGGACTGCAAGTTAGTCAAAGGAAGGATGGCATTTTTTATAAGTCAAACCAAATACATTAAAGATTTACTGAAGAAATTTGATTTGGAAGAATGTTCACCTGCAAAGACACCCATGGCCACTGCCACCAAGTTAGATGATGACGCTAAGGGCAAAAAGGTAGATATCTCAATCTACAGAGGCATGGTTGGTTCTCTACTCTACCTCACTGCTAGTAGGCCAGATATCATGTTTGCTACATGCTTATGTGCAAGGTTTCAATCAAACCCAAAGGAATCACACATGATAGCAATAAAAAGGATCTTCAAATATCTGAAAGGCACACCAAACTTGGGGTTATGGTATCCTAAGGACACAGGGTTCAATCTGGTTGGTTATTCTGATGCTGATTATGCTGGATGCAGAGTGGATAGGAAAAGCACATCAGGTAGCTGCCAGTTTCTTGGACAAAGGTTAGTCTCTTGGTACAGCAAGAAACAACAATCTGTGTCAACTTCCACAGCTGAAGCTGAATACATAGCTGCTGGAAGTTGCTGTGCTCAAGTGCTTTGGATTAGAAACCAACTTAGAGATTATGGACTTGTGTTGGAAAGAATTCCTATCATGTGTGACAACACAAGTGCAATCTCTATAGTTGCCAATCCTGTCAATCATTCTAGGACAAAGCACATTGACATCAGATATCATTTCATTAGAGAACATGCAACTAATGGAACCATTGAGTTGCATTATGTTCCCACAGAGAAACAACTAGCTGACATATTCACTAAGCCATTAGATGAAGCCACCTTCACAAGGTTGGTTAGTGAGATTGGAATGCTGAATTCTTCAAACTCTGGCTGAGTGAATATATCAACTAGATTGTTGCAGCAGTAAATACTTACTTTATCAAATGCCTAATATTTCTGAAGTAAGTATTGGCTGGAGTATGATGTATAAATATTCCAATGCTGCACATGTTGAAAATCATACATCTTTAGCTTGAAATTTCTGTGAAATTTTGAGAAAATCACTATTTAATTTAGTAGAATATTCTTCAGTGAATATTTCTGGTAAATTTTAAAAGATAGTGAAAATTGAATTTTATGAGTGAAAAGTATAGTTCGATAAGTCAGACTTCTCGAATGCTTCATTGTTATGTCTTGGCTCGAGTTCTCGAATAGGCCTATCTAGAACCCTCTTGAGTTCTCGAATAGTGTCTTTTAGAGAAATCGAATAGCACACTTTGAGTTCTCGAATAGAGTATTTTAGTTCTCTAATGATAGAGTTCTCGAATACTGCATTTGAGTTATCGAATCATTTGAAAAGGCTGATTTTTCGCTGACACTTAATCGCTTTTTGGATTTATATTCAAACCTTCATTTCACTCATAAAAATATATTCTTAACTTTGAATTATTTTCTGAGTTAAATCACTGCCAGCTGTGAGTTAAAAACTGCCTGAGATATCGAATAAGCCTTTCTTGACTTCTCGAATAGTTGTTTCATACTTCTCGAATGACTTGTCGCTACAGAACACTTATCTATCGACAACTCAAGACATTCATATATATATACAACTTCACAACTATTAAATTCATTTCGTTCGATTTCTCAAGCATCTCAACTCCTGAAACCTCTGAAAAACCCTAACTGTGAATTTCTTCTTCAATCCTAATTCTCTTTTCTTCTCTACCCAAATGGCAAACACTCAACTCACCATACCATCCCAAACTAATTTCATCGCAATCACCAGTGATGTGGAAGCACCGAATGCCAATTTCAAGTGCTTTGTTCGGTGGTTGTCTGAATCATACATCAAGAGTGCGCTCTCAGCCAACCCAACTCTGTACATAGATCTATTGGAACAATTCTGGAGGACTGCTACTGTGGAGGTCATCGCTCTTGAGAATGCTATCACCTCTTATATTGTTCACTGCAAGATTCAAGGAGAGGATATCACTATCACCACTGCAGACATGAATCAAGCCTTGGATATGCAGCAAGAGACGTATGATGCTCTGGCCTCCAATGATGAGTTGGAAGAATTCTTTGACTTCATCAACTACTCTGATACTATCAAGCTGGGAAAGTTGAATAGGAAGTTCTTGAGGAAAGAATGGAGCTTTGTATTTGCTACACTCCTTCATGTATTCACTGCACGGAAATCAAGCTTTGATCAGATTAGTACACCCGTGCAGCAGCTTGCCTATGCCTTGGCTCATGGGAGAAAGATAGATGTTGGACTTCTCATCCTACAGGAACTCTATGGGAGACTTGGTCAGACCACAGCCAAGAGAGGTAATGAAATTTTCTTTCCTCGCTTTATTCAATCAGTACTTAACTTTAAAAATGCTTCATTGATTGAATTGCCTGGAGTAGATAAGAGTAAAATAGGCTATCCTAGGTCCATGACCAAACTCATTTTTGGTAATTTGGAGACTAGGAATGATGTGGATGTAAGGCTTAGCATAACTCCCCACATGGAGGGTTTGTTTAGGTCTTACCCCCACAACATGCCAATATTTGATTCAAAATCACAGTTAGCACAGCCTAAGCAAGGAGAACAAAGTGCTAACCCAAGGCCTGCTAACCAACCCCCTCAGCCAAACACTCTATCCAGCAAAGAGCCAACTGCATCATCCTCTCAAAAGGGTGATGTTAGTAAAAAGAAGAGAAAACAGGCTGCTTCTGAACCTTTAGAAATCTTAACTGAAGCAGCCTTGGCTGTAGAACTAGGGTTAGAAAGTGAGACACCTGAGTTACCTATCATAAGCCTAAAGAAGAAGAAGAAGTCTAAAACCACCTCTTCAGTCACTCAAATGGCTGAAGTTGTAAAATCAGGGGCACACAGCTCACTAGATGTATCCTCTCAACAGGATGCATCTATAGAATCAAGCATCCTCCCCAATGCACCTATCTGTAAAGAGTCAGCACAAGGGAGTGATAAGGCTGGCACAACACTGAGTGGAGAGCACATCATAACTGAAACTCCCTCTATTTCTCAGGGGGAGTTGCCAAAATCTTGTCTACAACACACTTCTCTTTCAGAATCTACCACTCATATTTCTTTGAAGCCTGCAACTCAAGCAATTGAGGAGCAAGGCATTGATCATCAAGAATTCTTTTCCTTTGATGAGCCAATGAATTCAAGTGACTTGGTGCATGACACCTTGCTCACCACCCAGGTACCACATTTGGATGGTCAGGGAATGCATGCTGGGGCATATCCTAATGACACCATCACAAACACAGAGGATTCACTAGTTCTTACTAGAGACTCTGTGCCTGTGTCAACTACTGTTGTAACTCATCCCACTTCTGTGGAGACAACAGTAGTAGAGTCTGTTCATCCGGTTGCAGAAGTTGCATCTGTAACTGAGGAGCCTAGCAAGCCTAGCTCTAGCTCTAACTTTATGTCTCAATGGCTGAAGCCTGTGCAACATGACAGTGCTTCAGGATCAGGGTCTGTTCCACCACAATTGACGGTTGAAGCACTTCAAAGCTTAGTTGTGGATCAGATCCCTGAGTTCACAAAAATTGCTCAGCACCTTCTCACTGCAAACATGCCCAATCCAGACTATGAAGCTATTCTCCTATGTCACAAAGAGGATGTAGAGCTACAGAAGGAGAAGATCATAGATGAAACTGAGAGAGATGGGAATATCGATGCTTGGCTGCAAGGAACCAATTCAATCCCTCTCTCAGAAGGTCTCCAGTACCTCAGAGAAGAGTACATCACTTCACTAGGGTCCAATGCCAAATCTCTCAACCCTACTGATGTGTTTGAAGCAGTGAATGATAGCTATAAAGGCATTCTCAAGGCTGCACACTATCTTGGTAAAGGCTTAAAGACAGAAATTAATGAAGTGTGTTCAGCTACAACCAAGGAGGTGCATGAGATCAAGAGGACTTTTGATGCTAAATTCCCTCAATTGGAGACTGTTCTCAAGGACATTCGAACCTGCAATGCTACTTGCACCAGGATGGACAATGGTTTGGCTATTCTCAAGGATGCTGTCACAGGTCTGGGGCACAAATTTCAATCCTTATCAGATCAGACAACTGATGCCAATGCCATGCTCAGGACCCTCTTTGCAAATCAATATGGAGACAAGCTGGTCACTGAGGTTCCTGTGCATGAGATGTCAAGGTTCGAAGTGCAGAGACTGAAGGATCAATCCCTATCTGGTTTTAAGGCCAATGAACTCTTCATTAAAGTGGATACTCTGGAAAAGGAGGTAGTCTCTCTCCACAAGTCCAATGCTCATCTTACAGACACTGTGACAACTCTGACTGAGCAGTTGAACACTCAAGCCACCACCACAGCTGATGTTCTTCTGCATCAACAATCAATGTTGTCTGCAATGATGAAGCACATGGGTCTCCCTCTACCTGATGAATCTTCAACTCCAAAGGTGTCTCCTACAGTCCCTGTGTCTGTCAACAAGCCTAAGGGGGAGAAGAGGATATCAAAGAACTCAAATCCAAAGGGGGAGAGACCACTAGAAAAGGGCATCAAGATCACTGAGGGTGGCCATCAGAGAACTTTGAAATCTACTACTCATGTGCCTGGAAAAGGAAAGGACAAAGTTGATGAGCCTCCCAAGCCTCCCACTTCTCTGCCAGTTGTCACTCTACCAACTGTGCACATCACTACTCCTGATGGTCAAAGGCAGTCTATCACAACCACAGTGGTTGCAGGGAGTATGCCATCTGACAAGCCTCAAATCTCAATATCTAAGAGTGCCAAGCCAGTAGAAGTGAAGGTGGTCACTGAGGCCAAGCTACAAGAAATTGCAAACTCAAATGTCTATCATGATGATGCATTCTTGGAGCTTCTGAAAGTCTCTAGAGAACAGGCTGGTGATGCTCTGCTATATCATGAGAGTTTGAAGAGTCAGATTGACTGTCTCACAGTAGTACCAAGGAGGCTTAATGATCTATGGCTCAAGGAGATATTGATGGTAGGAAAGAACAAGATATGGCACTTAACCATCAATACTCTACAGAGTCTAAAGCACTCAGAAGTGAATGTGCTCCTTGGACTAATTGAGAAGGGAAATGAGAACAACAAGAGTCTTCATGATGACTTGAGGAATGGTCAACCTTCAAGGCTACCTGAAGTTTTCACAGATCCTAGAACTATTATCTACCAGGCTGGAACAAGAATTGAAGATATCAAGCAGCTGGTCATTCCTAAGCATCTAACTCCTCAAAATAAAAATCTCATCATAGCCATCATTGAGAAACTGATCAAGAAGAAGGGATCAAGAACAGCAGAAGAATTAGAAGCTATATCTTATCTCAGGTTATATATTGTAACTGGCATTGTATCTGAGACTGCTAAGTTCAACCCAAGCAAAGATCAAGACAAGGATGAAGATAAAGGTGATGAAAGGAGAAGACATCACAGGAGTAATAAGGGTGATGAAGACAAGAAGAAGAAGAAGGATGATGAGAAGAGGAAGAATGATGATGATCAAGGTAAAGGCTCTGAGAGGAAAAGTGGAAGACAGCAAGCCTCAGGCATTGCTGACAGTAACCTCACCACAACGCAAGACTCTAAGTCTAGGGTGAATGCTGCCAGTAGTGACCTTTCAAAATTTGCATCTATGGCTTCTGCAACTGTCTTGCCACCTCAAGAAGAGAAGAAGATTCAAGTCAAGAAACCATCTGTATGTTTCAAAAAGCAAACTGCTAATGGAATACTACAATGGTCTACAAACAAAGGTCACATACTGCTGCCAAGTAATCATGTAAAAAGAATCAAGTTCAAGCAAGCTGCAAGGAAATCAAAGCCAACCACATCAAAAACCCTGACAATCTATCCAGGCCTAAAACTCCAACCACTAGATGAAGATTATGATGTAGACCAACTGCAATTTTTGCAAGCTCAAAGAATCTATCATGTTGCCATTGTTGATAATTGCCTTGAGATTAAATATTCTGATGGAAGGGAGGAGAAATTCAAACAAGGAGGATGTCAACACTGGGGCAAGCTATATGACATAGAGAGAATCATTGCACTGTTGAGCTCAGAAGATAAAGTGGAGAGAGTATGGAAACTGGAGCTAATTGATTTTGTGAAAATGAAGAGAGATCATGAAGAAAAAGTCAGAAAAGAGTGTTTTGAGAAATGGCTGGCAAGGGAGAGAGAAATTGAGAGACTGGAAAGTGAAGCAGAAAAGCTGAGGAAAAAGGGTTTGTGTAGAGTTCAGTTCAACCCCTACATGGTAAAGTATAGGAGGAGGAATGGAAATCAAGTCAACATCAGAATGAATCTACTCAACCACTATCCTGCAAATATTCTGGAACCAGTACTTGAAGATTTCAAAGACTCAATTTTGCTTGAAGAATTGGATGCTATGGCAGAAATAATAAAAGCTATGGATGAGAATACAAGGAAGGAGAAAGAAAGAAGAGAGAAAGAATATGATGAATTTCAAGCCAAAGCTATGGAAAGGGAATCAAAAGACAATGGCTAGTTCTTCATCATAGGCTGTAAGATTACTCACTCTGTAGTTCTATCCAAATTGCTAATGGAAATTCATACCTGTACTGTCAAGTTTTATCTTTATGTATGATAGGCTTGTTATCAGACATGAAATTGTGACTAAGGGTCTTACTCACAATTTGGGGGAGATTGTTAGTCACAGAGGCATGCCTGAATACATCTAATAACAAGCCTAAGTATGTGTAATGCTATGCATTACCTACATGACCTCTTAACTGAGGGAACCTCTAGTTGTAGAGTTTCTACTTGTTTGTACTATGTAATAGGCATCAAATTCTATCTGTGTAACTGTACCTACTAAGTCAAGAATAAAGCTTGAAAGAAGTTCTAAGGTTCATGCCTCAAGCAAGGAAATGAAGACTGTCAAATAATCACAGTTGGGATTTGAAGAATTGAAGAAATGAAGAAATTGCCTAAGTACTAATTCGAGAAGTACATTTGTCTATTCGAGAAGTCTGGCATTCGAGAAGTCTGGAGTTCGATATCTCAGAAGACACTATTCGATATCTCTCAATATGCTATTCGATATCTCAGGGATTCGATATGTCAAAATGCTCTATTCGATATCTCAGGGATTCGATATGTCAAAATGCTCTATTCGATATCTCAGGGATTCGATATGTCAAAATGCTCTATTCGATATCTCAAGGAGTCCCAGAGAAAAGAGCTATTCGAGAAGTGATTCGATATGTCAAGATAACACTATTCGAGAACTCAGAGTTATCGATCAAGTCAATTCCAGTTCTCGAATCACTCACTTAGTCACTTCTCGAATACATTCTTGAGGACAAAATACTGAAGAATTGTACAAGTCAGAAACCTGCAACAAGCCAGGATACTTTATTTGACTCTGTCCTATAAAGCATGCTGGAAAGCCTACAAAGAAGCTTGGAGAGATAAGACAAGGGGACAAGGAGCTGAAGAAGTGGATCTAAACAGGCTTTTCAAAGTCAAATCTGTAGCCGTTTGGACTCTTACTAAAATGAGATAGACAGACTGGAAAGTGCTTTTGTTTTACCTACCTCATTTGTAGTAAGTGGGTGTATCCATGTCTATAAGGATACAGCCTCACTTCCTTAGCTGTTAAGGTTTTGAAGTTTCTAAAAAATATCCAGAAAATATCTCTCTGAGAAAAACGAAGCTGAGAATACTATCATTTGTATTCACAGATTGTAGCAAAATCTTTATCTAATAAAATATTAGATTAAAGTGATATTGTGTTGTGTTTGTCTTTAATTATCCGCATCTTCATATCTCACACACTCATCACTTATCTTGTTACAAAGATTCAAGAACGAAGAAAAATTCAAGAATCCATTCACCCCCCCTCTGTATTCTTTTACTGTATTCAATACTCAACAATTAAAACTCCTAAAATAAATAATAACATAATATAATTAATGGTGAGTAATCGATTGTCTTTTTTCACATTTATTTTTAATTGAAGATATTACCTTTTATATACACCTACTAATCTTGCAATAATTAATATATACCCGAAAATATCACATCATATTTTTCAATTATTAATAATATATATTAAACATCTGTATACGTTGTTTATAAAAACATCAGTCGTATCATATCTTACAATCATTAATATTTCCTTTTAAATTAAAACATGTTACCTTTTTAATTTAAAACTAATCTTACAATCATTAATATATACCCGAAAAATATTACATCATATTTTTCAATTATTAATAAAAATATATTAAAAATTTGTATACGTTGTTTATAATAAGGAAACATTAGTATAATCCGTAAATATGAGTATATTAAATTATATTAAATTAAAGTAATTAATTAAAATAATGGTAAGTAGTCGATTGCCTTAATTAAATTATAATTACTATAAACTAATCAATTACCTTTTTCACATAAATCGTATAATCTTTTTAATTTTCACGTTGCCTTTCTATTTCTATAGCTAAAATATCTTTTTTTTTCAATTATATCAAGGACACTTCTATTTAATACAATAAACTAATAATATTCTAATATTAATAATTAACTGATTTTCTTTTTCAGCTAAAATGTATCATCTTTTATATATTTTCTAACTAAAATTCCTCTTTTAATAGAAATATCACGTACAATATTAATTTATTATTTTCAAAAAACATTACGAGCAATTGTATTTAGTAAAATAACGTAATTAAATTATAAATACTATAAACTAATCAATAACCTTTTTCACCAAAAACATGTTACCTTTTTAATTTTCTTTAACTAAATCTTCTCTTATTCTAATCATTACACGGACATTATATTTAATAAAATAAAAGAATTATTTTATAATTACTAATAATTAAACAATTATTTTTTTCAACTAAAAGCTATCATCTTTCTATATTTTCTGACTAAAATCTCTTCATTTTTAGAAATATCATGGATAACATTTATACAACTATTATCAAATCATCTCATATAAAAATTTAAGTCTCCAAAATTAATATTTCAAAAAATAATTTAAATTAATGAAAAAAATTCATATAATATTTTAAAAAATCCGTGCATCGTACGGGTTTTAAGCTAGTACTATTATATAAAAGCCGAAACATTGAAAGTTTTGGTACCTATTTTTTGGTACTGAGTGAATTTACTTATTTACCCTTAATTATAAAGGAAAATAAATACACATAAAATAAATAATAACATAATATAATTAATGGTAATTAGTCGAGATATTAGCTTTTATAAACACCTAAAAACATCAATCGTATCATATCTTTCCATCATTAATATTTCCTTTTGAATTAAAACATGTTATAATTAATGGTAATTAGTCGATTAACATAATAAAATTAATGGTAATTAGTCAATTGCCTTTTTCACATTAGTATAATAAAATTAATGGTAATTAGTCGATTGCCTTTTTCACATTTACTTTTAGTTAAACATATTACCTTTTATAAACACCTAAAAATATCAATCGTATCATATCTTTCGATCATTTATATTTTCTTTCGTATTAAAACACGTTACATTTTTAATTTAAAACAAATCTTACAATCATTAATTTATACCCGAAAATATCACACCATAATTTTCAAGAAAAATATAAAACCTAAAATAAAAAATAACATAATATATTTAATGGTAATTAGTCAATTGACTTTTTCACATTTACTTTTAGTTGAAGATATTACCTTTTATAAATACATAAAAAGATCAATCGTATCATATCTTTCAATCATTAATATTTCCTTTATAATTAAAACACGTTACCTTTTTAATTTACAACAAATCTTACAATAATTAATATATACTCGAAAATATTACAGCATATTTCTCAATTATTAATAAAATATATTAAAAATTGTATACGTTGTTTATAATAAAGAAACATTAGTATAATCTATAAACATGCGAATATTAAATTATATTAAATTAAAATTAAAAAAAAAATATTAAAAATAATGATTATATAAAAACATAATTATAATATTAAATAAAATTTATAATATAATATAAGAAACCCGTGCATTGCACGGGTTATTTTTTGTACATGTTTTTTGGTACATCGTGAATTTACTTTTTTACCCTTCATTATCAAGAAAAATAAATACACCTAAAATAAATAATAACATAATATAATTCATGGTAATTAGTCGAGATTTTACCTTTTATAAACACCTAAAAATATAAATCGTATCATATCTTTCCATCATTAATATTTCCTTTTGAATTAAATTACATTACTTTTAACTTGAAACAAATCTTACAATCATTAATATATACCCGAAAATATCACACCATAATTTTCAAGAAAAATATAACACCTAAACTAAATAATAACATAATATAATTAATTTCATAACAACAATTTCATACGCAAACTAATAACAAATAAATAATAAAAAATAATATAATAAATATTAGAAAAAGAACCGTGTGTTGCACGGATTATAAGCTAGTATTTAATAATACTTATCGTAGATCTATGTCTTGAAAACCAAGCACTCTATTCTTTAAATTCGTTTATTTCGTAAAAGTAAAACATAATTCAATGGACAATTGTTAACATATTACAAATTATAAGAATATAAGGATAAGTTTTTGGGTGAGTGCCCTAAATACCCACTTTTTATTATTTTATGTCCAAAATGCCGAATCCCGCGCTACGCGTCCAAAATACCCATGGGATACGCCTATAGCAGAGGAGTATCCCCAGATACGCCTTTTATAGAGGAGCAAATGATTAGATACTTCCATAACTAAGGCGTAAATAAAATATTGCTCCCATGGATGAGCAGTATTTACCATAGATGCGCATTCTGGTAAGGCATAACAGTGGTTGCGCATTCACAACATGCGTGATGATGTCATATGACGTCATCATCGCATTTCTCAGAAAAATCACGAGCTCTGGCGATTTGGGGATTCTGACGATTTCTGGCGACTTCTCAGGCGTGGCTCGTTCTCGACCATCAATCAGTTTCCGTTCAACTCACATATATCACTAGATTCGTCTTTCAAATCTCTACAATCCTATGTCAAATTTAAACGTTTTCTATTCCCGTATTGTAAACGCCTAATTCGAACCCAAAACCTAATTTTTCGACGAAACCACTCCTCGTCCGTTCGTCCAATTCCATTAACGTTACGTTGATGTGTTATAGGTCATTAGATTCGTCTCTAGACGATCTACATTCCTATACCAGTATTAGCCCAGTTCAATTGCCAGATATTTAAGCCCCAAATCGGCGATTAACGCCGGAAAAGAGAAAGAAACGGAGTGAGAGGAAGAAACCGACTGCTACAGTAAAACGAAGGATACGCCTTCCTAAAAGGCACAACAGGTGGTTATTTTGGGTAGTGTTTTGAAAATTGGGTATTTTGATAGTGGGTACTAAAAAAGTGAGTATTTTGGGCAATTCTAGATTTTTTTGTTATATTAATTATCATTAATGTCGATTAGATATTGATTATATAAATTATTATTATATGGTAAACGAATTAAGATTTACATATTCATGATTCAATAGACCAATATTTGCTAATATTTTAACAATTCTTTAAACAAATTCAATTTTCTGATGGAAAATGCCAAAAATATCTTTTACATTCGGATAATGTGAATCTATTATCAAATTTTGAACAACATATTCCAAATTAAAAGAACAAGGCAATTTATCCGCGCTTCGCGCGGTTCATAACTTTCATTTTAAATTATGAAAATTGATGAATTATTTTTTATTATTTCAAAAAATTGATTGGTCTATTAAGAATTTTTTAACAAAATTGATTCAAAATAATTTACATAAATTACAATTTTGAAGATACTCTCTTTATATATTTAAAATTTTCGTAATCTCAAAAATATCATAAACATAAAAAGTAGCAATTAAATACAAACGTAGTATTTACGATCAAAAGTTATAAATATTATATATAATAACACTTTTTAAAGCCGACGCCACTCTCTGACATACATGTTCACTAGTAGTGTAATAACTGATTTAATTAGATTATTAATTTATTTCGACACAATATAATGAACAACGTGTGTATAACTTTTTTATCGATTCAGTGTACCGATAAAATTGGATTTTTTCAGTTTAATCGGTTTGGTCATAACCCATGTGTAACTTATTCATGTGTAAAAAAACCTATTTGTATTATTTTTACTAGATTATAGCCCGTGAAAAGCACTGATTGCTTTTTCTTTTTTGTATAATTTATTTATAATATAGTATAATATTATAAATTCTAATTTTAATAAGTTGTTGGAAAGATTCGAACTTTACACCTTTGTATATAACAATTTTAAGTATTAAATATAAATTAATACTAAATAACAACTTTTAGTATTGTTGTATATAACAGTCATCATTGAAAGGATAACCAAAAATAAGTGATTAACAAACTACAAAATATACCCACTTTACTTATTATGATATAGTATAAATAACAAAATATATATGCATAATATAATTGAAAGATTTTTGACAGTTCACTTATATTTTTCTGTTCACACATTGGACATAAAATTATGTGTAAAAACCTTTTACGCTTCTTCGCAAAACAAATCAGTAATGATCAAATAAGAATTGATAACACGATTATCAATTAATTAAACAGATCCCTGACCAATCATGTTATTTAGAATATAGCTCTTTAGAGGATTATAACAATTATAAATAATAAATATTATATTTAATTAGACTTTCCTAGTAGATTTAGAATTCGCTGTATAAAAGTTAAGTTTATATAATAAATTGTCGTTTGTGAGAGTCGAACCTTTAACCTATGATCGTACTTTTTTATTATCCCTTTTACTCTTATTATATAACTAGCTTATAACCCGTGCGAAGCACGGGTTTCTTGTGATAGGTTATAAAATTTATTTAACATTATAATTATGTTTTTATATAATCCTTATTTTTAATATTTTTTTTAATTTAATATAAATTTATATAATGAAATGCATGATTTAAATTTTATTTTGTAAAATTCTAAATTAAAAATGTCGTTGACGGGTTCGAACTTTGAATTTTTAGTAAATTAATTTAATCATATAATATATCTTATTATTAGATCTAACGATTGTTATTTATTAATAAAAATAATGATTTGTATATATGGTGAGATATTTTTGGGTGTATATTAGTGATCGCAAGATTAATTTTAAATTAAAAAGTACTCCATGTTTTAATTACAAAAATTACTACTAAAAATAATTACGGAAAGATATGGTGTGATATTTTGGATATATATATTAATTATTGTAATATTAGTTTTAAATTAAATGGTAAAATATTTTAATTAGAAGTAAAATCTTTAGAAAAAATGAATAATTGAGTTGTTGGAGCAGAAAAAAGAGTCCAAGTAGAAGCTCAATATGGATAAAGGAATTTTAATCGGAATATAATTACGTTAACCTTAGCAATTAGCTTTTTAAGTTATTTTTATAATTTAATTATTTGTGCGCAGTGTCCGTGAAGGCAACGGAGGTTTTAAGTTTAGCTGTATTAGTAATGGTGTAAATATAAAATACTATTGTGTCTTTAGGATTATAGCCAATAACGGATTAAAATTGATTTATTTTATATTTAAAATTAATTAAAAATTAAATTAACCAAACCGAAAACCAAAATAAATGGGATAACCAAACCGAAAACCAAAACTTTCAATGTCGCACGGCTCTTTTTCTAATATTTATTATATTATTTTTTTATTATTTATTTGTTATTAGTTTACATATCAAATTGTTGTTATGAAATTGATATATATATATATATATATATATATATATATATATATATATATATATATATATAAGACTTTACACGTTCAATTTATTATGTGTTTTATCTTGAATTCTTAAAACTTGATTTGGATGATTTTACAGCCTACGTAAAATTAACAAAATAATCTTTAATTTAGTGATGAAATTAACAAAAGAGAGATGAAATTGACAATTTTTTATATTGAAAATTCTATTCTATTTAGGAAATCTACTTATATTTTGTTTTGATTATCAAAATAACCTTCTTATTATTTGAAGATAGTTGTACTAACAACCAAATACAGTTTTAATAATAAGTGTATGAGAGATTTTGTTCAAAACTTTGGTAGTTTATACTCTGGTTCTCAGCACGATAAAATAAATAAGAACTGTTAGATCTTAAAATAAATAGATAAAAAACGTTGGATCTAGCATAAAAAATATTTAATATTGTTAGTCACAGAGGCATGCCTGAATACATCTAATAACAAGCCTAAGTATGTGTAATGCTATGCATTACCTACATGACCTCTTAACTGAGGGAACCTCTAGTTGTAGAGTTTCTATTTGTTCTGTACTTGTAATAGGCATCAAATTCTAGTTGTGTTACTGTAATTATAAAGTCAAGAATAATGCTTGAAAGAAGTTCCAAGGTTCATGCCTCAAGCAAGGAGATAAAGACTGCCAAATAATCACAGTTGGGATTTGAAGAAATGAAGAATTTGCCTAAGTACCAATTCGAGAAGTACATTTGTCTATTCGAGAAGTCTAGCATTCGAGAAGTCAGAGATTCGATATCTCAGAAGACACTATTCGATATCTCTGAATACACTGTTCGATATCTCAGGGATTCGATATGTCAAAATGCTCTATTCGATATCTCAAGGAGTCCCAGAGAAAAGAGCTATTCGAGAAGTGATTCGATATGTCAAGATAACACTATTCGAGAACTCAGAGTTATCGATCAAGTCAACTCCAGTTCTCGAATCACTCACTTAGTCACTTCTCGAATACATTCTTGAGGACAAAATACTGAAGAATTGTACAAGTCAGAAACCTGCAACAAGCCAGGATACTTTATTTGACTCTGTCCTATAAAGCATGCTGGAAAGCCTACAAAGAAGCTTGGAGAGATAAGACAAGGGACAAGGAGCTGAAGAAGTGGATCTAAACAGGCTTTTCAAAGTCAAATCTGTAGCCGTTTGGACTCTTACTAAAATGAGATAGACAGACTGGAAAGTGCTTTTGTTTTACCTACCTCATTTGTAGTAAGTGGGTGTATCCATGTCTATAAGGATACAGCCTCACTTCCTTAGCTGTTAAGGTTTTGAAGTTTCTCAAAAATATCCAGAAAATATCTCTCTGAGAAAAACGAAGCTGAGAATACTATCATTTGTATTCACAGATTGTAGCAAAATCTTTATCTAATAAAATATTAGATTAAAGTGATATTGTGTTGTGTTTGTCTTTAATTATCCGCATCTTCATATCTCACACACTCATCACTTATCTTGTTACAAAGATTCAAGAACGAACAAAAATTCAAGAATCCATTCACCCCCCCCCTCTGTATTCTTTTACTGTATTCAATACTCAACAAGTGGTATCAGAGCAGGCTGTTTAATCTAAACAGAAAACGATCATGAGTTCGAATACACCAAAGACTACAGGTACGGTAAAGGTCCCTAAGTTCGACAAAGAGAATTACAACCTCTGGAAAATAAAAATGCTGTTGTTCATCAAAGCTGCCAATCCTCTCTACCCTGACATTCTCAAGAATGGTCCATTCATACCACAACAAGAAGTTGCTGAATCCACAGTGGGCGCAGTAGTCATTCCTAGATCATACGTTCCAAAAGAGCCATCCAAATGGACGGACTCAGAGAAGGAAAAGATTGCCCTAGACAGCCACCTCATGTTGTTAATTATAGACTCCTTGGATATGTCGATGTTTGCCAACGTAGCATCATGCAGATCAGCCAAGGACATGTGGAATCACATCGAGGTGTTATGTGAAGGGACAGAGGAGGTAAGAGAAAATAAGAAACAGATACTGGTCACACAGTATGAGGCGTTCATGGCACAGCCCAAGGAAAGTATCACTGATATGTTTGAAAGATTTCACAAGCTGGTGACTGAGCTCCAAATGAATGGGAAGGTTTACAGCACTAAGGAATTAAATATGAAGTTTCTACTATCGTCACCAAACCATCTAGAGCAAAGGGTCATATCCCTAAGAGAAAGAGATTTGAACAAAGTCACGTATGATGTGCTCTATGGGGTTTTAAAGACACACGAGCTTGAGTTGCTTCAAAAGAGGGCTATCCAAGCTAACCAAGGCAGAATGATAAACACATCCTGTGCCTTGATTGTCAACAAATCTATTCAAGACCTGGAAGCATCTGCAAGTCAGCTGAGAATAGAAGAGATAGTAGATGATGAAGAAACTGAGGAAGTAGTGACTGAACCTGCTGATGACAAGGAAGAAGATGAGTTCTACACTCTTGAAGAGCTGGATGGCATGGAAAATACATCATATGCTTTTATGGCTAGAAAATTTCCAAACATCAGATTCAAGAGGAATCAGCCCTTCAAGCCTAGACCTCAAAATCATTCATTCAACAAGGGCAAGGCACCTATGAAAACAAACAAGAACAGATTCAAAACCAGCTATGTGGATAGGTCATCTGTAAGATGTTACAGATGCAATGACCTAGGGCATTTTGCCAGTGAATGCAAGAAGCCTAAAAAGAAGGATAAGGAGTTTCTTGAGCTTGAAGCTAAGTATGAGGCCCTTCTAAAGAAGCAGACACCAGGTAAGGCTTACATAGCTGAAGGGAAGTGTTGGGATGATTCTGACAGTGATGGGGAAGAACAAGAATTCTGCAACTATGCCTTGATGGCCAATTCCAAGGAAGAACCATCTGCATCAGACTCACAGGTACCATCTCTCACTACCATAGACATGTCTGTTTCTGAATATAAATCTTTGGTTGAACAACTATCCGTTGAGATGTTTAACATTCATACTAGTATGACTGCTGCTAATGAAGAAATTGCTAAACTGTCTACTAGGAATGAATTGTTAAATAAGAGAAATGAGGAACTAGAGCTAACTACTGTGCAAATAGAAAATCTTAAACAAGAGATTGAGTATCTAAAGAATAAAATTCTATGTGCTAGTCAAGTTGAGAAAGCTCTTAGGGATGAATTAGCTGAAAATGAATTTAAGTTGAAAACATTTAAGAATTCCTCTAGTCTATTGCAGTCTTATCATGAGAAAAATCTAGCTAGACCTAAGGCTGCCATTGGACTTGATTATGACACTCTTAAACAGAGGAAAGGCTATGCAGTCATTGAAGATGACATTGTTGTTCAAGAGGAGGTGCCTCAGGTTTTGAAAAAGACTGAGAATCCAATATTTAAAACACCAACATTTGAGATTGATGAGGATGCCTTACTCATCAAGCAAATGTTGGAGGATGAAGATGAGGCACAATCAAATGAACAACAAGCATCCTCTGAGAGTAAGAATGTCAAAACCAAAGCCAAGGAGCCAGTAGGAGGTAGACCTAGACTTGAGAAATCTGTAAATTTTGTTTCAGCTGGAAATTATGAGACTAAGAAGAAAGTGACTAATAAGAGACCAAACAGGAATGGCAAATTAGGGATTAACAAAGATAACAACTATGCTTATGTGCCAAATGCCCCTAGGAAAGTTTGTCAAAACTGTTTTAGCTCTAATCATTTGACTCATGCTTGCAAGAAACCATCTGGTAGTGTTGCTAAACCATTCTATGATTGCTCTGTGCCTTTAAGACATAGAGACTCTCCTTTCTGTGATAAACTTGATTGTATGCCATGTAACATGAATGTGATAACTAGTTGTTTTAATTTGAGAAGACAATTCATGGAGGGCTGTATCAATCATAATGTTCACACACACTACACAAGGACAAAGTCTTCAAGTCCTCCTAAAGTTAGGAAGGTACCTCTGTC
The DNA here is from genome assembly GCA_036435485.1 of Saposhnikovia divaricata. Classification (NCBI taxonomy): domain Eukaryota; kingdom Viridiplantae; phylum Streptophyta; class Magnoliopsida; order Apiales; family Apiaceae; genus Saposhnikovia; species Saposhnikovia divaricata. The sequence goes on along the minus strand of CM071598.1, from coordinate 6,195,877 downwards.
ACCTAAGTCTAAGAACCCTGATTCTAAGACTCCCAACAGTGACAAGAAGACCAACATCAAGAAAACTGATAAGCATGCTGATTTTGATAAAACTGTCACTAAGTCACATGGACCCAAACTCGTTTGGGTACCAAAGGAGAAGTAATACTTTTGTGTTTGCAGGGCAAAGAAAGTAAAAAGAAGGTCATGTGGATTTTGGACAGTGGATGCTCAAATCATATGACTGGTGATATGGCCCTGCTATCACAGTATGAGGAAAAGGCTGGCCCAATGGTTGCTTTTGGAGATGACAGCATTGGCAACACACTGGGATATGGCAAGTTGGAAATTGGAAATGTCATCATTGAGAATGTAGCACTGGTCAAGGGGCTCAAGCATAATCTACTGAGTGTTGGTCAATTCACTAACAGAGGCTTCAAAGTGAACTTTGACAAAGATGAATGTTTGATCACCCACAAGAAGACTGGTGATTTTGCTCTGTCTGGAGTAAGGAAGGGAAGCCTGTTTGTAGCCAATATGGACTCTGCAAGCAAGGACACAATTTGTTGCTTCTACTCAAAAGCATCAAATGAAGACAGTTGGCTGTGGCACAAGAAGCTATCACACCTGAACTTCAAAGCCATTAATTCCCTAGTCAAAAGGGAGTTAGTGAGAGGCATGCCCACACTTGAATTCTGTCAAGAAGGAGTGTGTGAGGCGTGTCAAAAGGGAAAAATGAAAAGATCAAGCCACAAGTCAAAAACAGTGACATCTATAACCAAGCCCCTGCAACTGATTCATATGGATTTGTTTGGGCCTGTCAATATTATGTCACTAGGAAGGAAGAAGTATGCTCTAGTGATGGTTGATGATTTTACAAGGTATACATGGGTAGAATTTCTGGCATCAAAGGATGAGGCTCCACAAGTAATCATTGAGCACATAAAGAAAGTTGACAAAGAAGCAAAGGCCATAAATGCAAGTGTGATTGCATTAAGAAGTGATAATGGGACAGAATTCAGAAATGCCATGCTTGGTGCATTCTGCAAAGAAAATGGTATTTCTCAACAATTCTCAGCTCCAAGGACTCCACAACAAAATGGAGTTGTTGAGAGAAAGAATAGGACTCTGATAGAGGCTGCTAGAACAATGCTACTTGATGCAAAGATGCCTACATGTTTTTGGGCTGAGGCTGTGAGCACTGCATGCTACATCCAAAACAGAACCCTCATCAACAAAAACACTGGAAAGACACCTTACAACTTGATGACTGGAAAGAAGCCTACTCTAAAGTATGTTCATACTTTTGGAAGCAAGTGCTTTGTGCTAAAAGATAATTCAGAATATGTTGGAAAGTTTGATGCAAAGGCATTTGAAGGAATCTTTCTTGGCTATTCTATGGAAAGAATTGCATACAAAGTTTATGTCATTTGTCAAAAGAAAGTAATGGAGAGCACAGATGTAACATTTGATGACAGCAAACTACCTGGATTAGAAGAAGCCAATGATGAAGATAAAGATCCCTTGAAGTTCGACAATCTAGATGATTCTGATGAGGAGATTGAAAGTGAATCTGAACTCATAATCCAACAAACTCAAGTGAATGAAGAACCTGTGTCAACCAACAATGAAGAAACAAGCATCCAAGATACACCTGTGAGGAGTGACAACTTCACAGGGGGAGGAAATGTAGATGATCATGATCTAAATGATGAAGCAACATCAAGGATGAGAAATCAATCTGAACATACAAGGAAATGGGATAGATCACACACTGCAGATCAGATAATTGGAAATCCAAATGCAGGAGTAAGGACAAGGAGAGCAACTATAAATGAATGTCTCTATGGCTGCTTTCTATCCCAAGTTGAGCCTAAGAAACTTGATGATGCATTGTTGGATCCTGACTGGATAATTGCTATGCAAGAGGAGCTAAATCAATTTGAAAGGAGCAAAGTATGGGAACTAGTGCCTGCACCAAAGGATAGAACCGTTGTTGGAACTAAATGGGTTCTAAGGAATAAGATGGATGAAAATGGTGTAGTCATAAGGAACAAAGCAAGGTTGGTTGCAAAAGGATACTCTCAACAGGAAGGTATTGACTATGATGAGACCTTTGCCCCTGTTGCTAGACTAGAAGCCATCAGAATTTTCTTGGCATTTGCTGCACATTCTAATTTCAAGGTCTATCAAATGGATGTCAAGAGTGCATTCCTGAATGGGGAGTTGGAAGAAGAAGTATATGTGCAACAACCACCTGGCTTTGAGGATCCACAGTTTCCCCACTTTGTCTACAGATTACTTAAAGCATTGTATGGACTCAAGCAAGCTCCTAGGGCATGGTATGACACACTATCACAATTTCTACTGGAGAATCAATTCACTAGAGGCACACTGGACAAGACACTGTTCTACAAGAAACATGATGATGATATTATCCTAGTTCAAATCTATGTGGATGATATCATATTTGGCTCTACAAATGAGAAGCTGTGTGAAAAATTCTCTAAGCTCATGCAAAGCAGATATGAGATGAGTATGATGGGAGAATTAACATTCTTTCTTGGACTGCAAGTTAGTCAAAGGAAGGATGGCATTTTTATAAGTCAAACCAAATACATTAAAGATTTACTGAAGAAATTTGATTTGGAAGAATGTTCACATGCAAAGACACCCATGGCCACTGCCACCAAGTTAGATGATGACGCTAAGGGCAAAACGGTAGATATCTCAATCTACAGAGGCATGGTTGGTTCTCTACTCTACCTCACTGCTAGTAGGCCAGATATCATGTTTGCTACATGCTTATGTGCAAGGTTTCAATCAAACCCAAAGGAATCACACATGATAGCAATAAAAAGGATCTTCAAATATCTGAAAGGCACACCAAACTTGGGGTTATGGTATCCTAAGGACACAGGGTTCAATCTGGTTGGTTATTCTGATGCTGATTATGCTGGATGCAGAGTGGATAGGAAAAGCACATCAGGTAGCTGCCAGTTTCTTGGACAAAGGTTAGTCTCTTGGTACAGCAAGAAACAACAATCTGTGTCAACTTCCACAGCTGAAGCTGAATACATAGCTGCTGGAAGTTGCTGTGCTCAAGTGCTTTGGATTAGAAACCAACTTAGAGATTATGGACTTGTGTTGGAAAGAATTCCTATCATGTGTGACAACACAAGTGCAATCTCTATAGTTGCCAATCCTGTCAATCATTCTAGGACAAAGCACATTGACATCAGATATCATTTCATTAGAGAACATGCAACTAATGGAACCATTGAGTTGCATTATGTTCCCACAGAGAAACAACTAGCTGACATATTCACTAAGCCATTAGATGAAGCCACCTTCACAAGGTTGGTTAGTGAGATTGGAATGCTGAATTCTTCAAACTCTGGCTGAGTGAATATATCAACTAGATTGTTGCAGCAGTAAATACTTACCTTATCAAATGCTTAATATTTTTAAAGTAAGTATTGGCTGGATTATGATTTATAAATATTCCACAATGCTGCACATGTTGAAAATCATACATCTTTAGCTTGAAATTTCTGTGAAATTTTGAGAAAATCACTATTTAATTTAGTAGAATATTCTTCAGTGAATATTTCTGGTAAATTTTAAAAGATAGTGAAAATTGAATTTTATGAGTGAAAAGTATAGATCGATAAGTCAGACTTCTCGAATGGTTCATTGTTTTGTCATGGCTCGAGTTCTCGAATAGGCCTATCAAGAACCCTCCTGAGTTCTCGAATAGTGTCTTTTGAGAAATCGAATATCTCACTTTGAGTTCTCGAATAGAGTATTTTAGTTCTCTAATGATGGAGTTCTCGAATACTGTATTTGAGTTATCGAATCATTTGAAAAGGCTGATTTTTCGCTGACACTTAATCGCTTTTTGGATTTATATTCAAACCTTCATTTCACTCATAAAAATATATTCTTAACTTTGAATTATTTTCTGAGTTAAATCACTGCCAGCTGTGAGTCAAAAACTGCCTGAGATATCGAATAAGCCTTTCTTGACTTCTCGAATAGTTGTTTCATACTTCTCGAATGACTTGTCGCTACAGAACACTTATCTATCGACAACTCAAGACATTTATATATACAACTTCACAACTATTCAATTCTTTTCGTTCGATTTCTCAAGCATCTCAACTCCTGAAACCTCTGAAAAACCCTAACTGCGAATTTCTTCTTCAATCCTAATTCTCTTTTCTTCTCTACCCAAATGGCAAACACTCAACTCACCATACCATCCCAAACTAATTTCATCGCAATCACCAGTGATGTGGAAGCACCGAATGCCAATTTCAAGTGCTTTGTTCGGTGGTTGTCTGAATCATACATCAAGAGTGCGCTCTCAGCCAACCCAACTCTGTACATAGATCTATTGGAACAATTCTGGAGGACTGCTACTGTGGAGGTCATCGCTCTTGAGAATGCTATCACCTCTTATATTGTTCACTGCAAGATTCAAGGAGAGGATATCACTATCACCACTACAGACATGAATCAAGCCTTGGATATGCAGCAAGGGACGTATGATGCTCTGGCCTCCAATGATGAGTTGGAAGAATTCTTTGACTTCATCAACTACTCTGATACTATCAAGCTGGGAAAGTTGAATAGGAAGTTCTTGAGGAAAGAATGGAGCTTTGTATTTGCTACACTCCTTCATGTATTCACTGCACGGAAATCAAGCTTTGATCAGATTAGTACACCCGTGCAGCAGCTTGCCTATGCCTTGGCTCATGGGAGAAAGATAGATGTTGGACTTCTCATCCTACAGGAACTCTATGGGAGACTTGGTCAGACCACAGCCAAGAGAGGTAATGAAATTTTCTTTCCTCGCTTTATTCAATCAGTACTCAACTTTAAAAATGCTTCATTGATTGAATTGCCTGGAGTAGATAAGAGTAAAATAGGCTATTCTAGGTCCATGACCAAACTCATTTTTGGTAATTTGGAGACTAGGAATGATGTGGATGTAAGACTTAGCATAACTCCCCACATGGAGGGTTTGTTTAGGTCTTACCCCCACAACATGCCAATATTTGATTCAAAATCACAGTTAGCACAGCCTAAGCAAGGAGAACAAAGTGCTAACCCAAGGCCTGCTAACCAACCCCCTCAGCCAAACACTCTATCCAGCAAAGAGCCAACTGCATCATCCTCTCAAAAGGGTGATGTTAGTAAAAAGAAGAGAAAACAGGCTGCTTCTGAACCTTTAGAAATCTTAACTGAAGCAGCCTTGGCTGTAGAACTAGGGTTAGAAAGTGAGACACCTGAGTTACCTATCATAAGCCTAAAGAAGAAGAAGAAGTCTAAAACCACCTCTTCAGTCACTCAAATGGCTGAAGTTGTAAAATCAGGGGCACACAGCTCACTAGATGTATCCTCTCAACAGGATGCATCTATAGAATCAAGCATCCTCCCCAATGCACCTATCTGTAAAGAGTCAGCACAAGGGAGTGATAAGGCTGGCACAACACTGAGTGGAGAGCACATCATAACTGAAACTCCCTCTATTTCTCAGGGGGAGTTGCCAAAATCTTGTCTACAACACACTTCTCTTTCAGAATCTACCACTCATATTTCTTTGAAGCCTGCAACTCAAGCAATTGAGGAGCAAGGCATTGATCATCAAGAATTCTTTTCCTTTGATGAGCCAATGAATTCAAGTGACTTGGTGCATGACACCTTGCTCACCACCCAGGTACCACATTTGGATGGTCAGGGAATGCATGATGGGGCATATCCTAATGACACCATCACAAACACAGAGGATTCACTAGTTCTTACTAGAGACTCTGTGCCTGTGTCAACTACTGTTGTAACTCATCCCACTTCTGTGGAGACAACAGTAGTAGAGTCTGTTCATCCGGTTGCAGAAGTTGCATCTGTAACTGAGGAGCCTAGCAAGCCTAGCTCTAGCTCTAACTTTATGTCTCAATGGCTGAAGCCTGTGCAACATGACAGTGCTTCAGGATCAGGGTCTGTTCCACCACAATTGACGGTTGAAGCACTTCAAAGCTTAGTTGTGGATCAGATCCCTGAGTTCACAAAAATTGCTCAGCACCTTCTCACTGCAAACATGCCCAATCCAGACTATGAAGCTATTCTCCTATGTCACAAAGAGGATGTAGAGCTACAGAAGGAGAAGATCATAGATGAAACTGAGAGAGATGGGAATATCGATGCTTGGCTGCAAGGAACCAATTCAATCCCTCTCTCAGAAGGTCTCCAGTACCTCAGAGAAGAGTACATCACTTCACTAGGGTCCAATGCCAAATCTCTCAACCCTACTGATGTGTTTGAAGCAGTGAATGATAGCTATAAAGGCATTCTCAAGGCTGCACACTATCTTGGTAAAGGCTTAAAAACAGAAATTAATGAAGTGTGTTCAGCTACAACCAAGGAGGTGCATGAGATCAAGAGGACTTTTGATGCTAAATTCCCTCAATTGGAGACTGTTCTCAAGGACATTCGAACCTGCAATGCTACTTGCACCAGGATGGACAATGGTTTGGCTATTCTCAAGGATGCTGTCACAGGTCTGGGGCACAAATTTCAATCCTTATCAGATCAGACAACTGATGTCAATGCCATGCTCAGGACCCTCTTTGCAAATCAATATGGAGACAAGCTGGTCACTGAGGTTCCTGTGCATGAGATGTCAAGGTTCGAAGTGCAGAGACTGAAGGATCAATCCCTATCTGGTTTTAAGGCCAATGAACTCTTCATTAAAGTGGATACTCTTGAAAAGGAGGTAGTCTCTCTCCACAAGTCCAATGCTCATCTTACAGACACTGTGACAACTCTGACTGAGCAGTTGAACACTCAAGCCACCACCACAGCTGATGTTCTTCTGCATCAACAATCAATGTTGTCTGCAATGATGAAGCACATGGGTCTCCCTCTACCTGATGAATCTTCAACTCCAAAGGTGTCTCCTACAGTCCCTGTGTCTGTCAACAAGCCTAAGGGGGAGAAGAGGATATCAAAGAACTCAAATCCAAAGGGGGAGAGACCACTAGAAAAGGGCATCAAGATCACTGAGGGTGGCCATCAGAGAACTTTGAAATCTACTACTCATGTGCCTGGAAAAGGAAAGGACAAAGTTGATGAGCCTCCCACTTCTCTGCCAGTTGTCACTCTACCAACTGTGCACATCACTACTCCTGATGGTCAAAGGCAGTCTATTACAACCACAGTGGTTGCAGGGAGTATGCCATCTGACAAGCCTCAAATATCAATATCTAAGAGTGCCAAGCCAGTAGAAGTGAAGGTGGTCACTGAGGCCAAGCTACAAGAAATTGCAAACTCAAATGTCTATCATGATGATGCATTCTTGGAGCTTCTGAAAGTCTCTAGAGAACAGGCTGGTGATGCTCTGCTATATCATGAGAGTTTGAAGAGTCAGATTGACTGTCTCACTGTAGTACCAAGGAGGCTTAATGATCTATGGCTCAAGGAGATATTGATGGTAGGAAAGAACAAGATATGGCACTTAACCATCAATACTCTACAGAGTCTAAAGCACTCAGAAGTGAATGTGCTCCTTGGACTAATTGAGAAGGGAAATGAGAACAACAAGAGTCTTCATGATGAATTGAGGAATGGTCAACCTTCAAGGCTACCTGAAGTTTTCACAGATCCTAGAACTATTATCTACCAGGCTGGAACAAGAATTGAAGATATCAAGCAGCTGGTCATTCCTAAGCATCTAACTCCTCAAAATAAAAATCTCATCATAGCCATCATTGAGAAACTGATCAAGAAGAAGGGATCAAGAACAGCAGAAGAATTAGAAGCTATATCTTATCTCAGGTCATATATTGCAACTGGCATTGTATCTGAGACTGCTAAGTTCAACCCAAGCAAAGATCAAGACAAGGATGAAGATAAAAGTGATGGAAGGAGAAGACATCACAGGAGTAATAAGGGTGATGAAGACAAGAAGAAGAAGAAGGATGATGAGAAGAGGAAGAATGATGATGATCAAGGTAAAGGCTCTGAGAGGAAAAGTGGAAGACAGCAAGCCTCAGGCATTGCTGACAGTAACCTCACCACAACACAAGACTCTAAGTCTAGGGTGAATGCTGCCAGTAGTGACCTTTCAAAATTTGCATCTATGGCTTCTGCAACTGTCTTGCCACCTCAAGAAGAGAAGAAGATTCAAGTCAAGAAACCATCTGTATGTTTCAAAAAGCAAACTGCTAATGGAATACTACAATGGTCTACAAACAAAGGTCACATACTGCTGCCAAGTAATCATGTAAAAAGAATCAAGTTCAAGCAAGCTGCAAGGAAATCAAAGCCAACCACATCAAAGACCCTGACAATCTATCCAGGCCTAAAACTCCAACCACTAGATGAAGATTATGATGTAGACCAACTGCAATTTTTGCAAGCTCAAAGAATCTATCATGTTGCCATTGTTGATAATTGCCTTGAGATTAAATACTCTGATGGAAGGGAGGAGAAATTCAAACAAGGAGGATGTCAACACTGGGGCAAGCTATATGACATAGAGAGAATCATTGCACTGTTGAGCTCAGAAGATAAAGTGGAGAGAGTATGGAAACTGGAGCTAATTGATTTTGTGAAAATGAAGAGAGATCATGAAGAAAAAGTCAGAAAAGAGTGTTTTGAGAAATGGCTGGCAAGGGAGAGAGAAATTGAGAGACTGGAAAGTGAAGCAGAAAAGCTGAGGAAAAAGGGTTTGTGTAGAGTTCAGTTCAACCCCTACATGGTAAAGTATAGGAGGAGGAATGGAAATCAAGTCAACATCAGAATGAATCTACTCAACCACTATCCTGCAAATATTCTGAAACCAGTACTTGAAGATTTCAAAGACTCAATTTTGCTTGAAGAATTGGATGCTATGGCAGAAATAATAAAAGCTATGGATGAGAATACAAGGAAGGAGAAAGAAAGAAGAGAGAAAGAATATGATGAATTTCAAGCCAAAGCTATGGAAAGGGAATCAAAAGACAATGGCTAGTTCTTCATCATAGGCTGTAAGATTACTCACTCTGTAGTTCTATCCAAATTGCTAATGGAAATTCATACCTGTACTGTCAAGTTTTATCTTTATGTATGATAGGCTTGTTATCAGACATGAAATTGTGACTAAGGGTCTTACTCACAATTTGGGGGAGATTGTTAGTCACAGAGGCATGCCTGAATACATCTAATAACAAGCCTAAGTATGTGTAATGCTATGCATTACCTACATGACCTCTTAACTGAGGGAACCTCTAGTTGTAGAGTTTCTATTTGTTCTGTACTTGTAATAGGCATCAAATTCTAGTTGTGTTACTGTAATTATAAAGTCAAGAATAATGCTTGAAAGAAGTTCCAAGGTTCATGCCTCAAGCAAGGAGATAAAGACTGCCAAATAATCACAGTTGGGATTTGAAGAAATGAAGAATTTGCCTAAGTACCAATTCGAGAAGTACATTTGTCTATTCGAGAAGTCTAGCATTCGAGAAGTCAGAGATTCGATATCTCAGAAGACACTATTCGATATCTCTGAATACACTGTTCGATATCTCAGGGATTCGATATGTCAAAATGCTCTATTCGATATTGATAATGTGTATTTTATACACGTTTTGTCTTTTATTCTCTTGCATTTTTGTTAGTTTCGAATGTTGTTTTATTAATATTTGTTATGTTTTTCATCTTTCAGTGCCTCGTGCTTAATTGTTGAAAAGATGGCTTAATTTGGGCATGAAAGCGAAGATTATTCAAGAGGGAAGTTAGAAGATGAAAGCTCACGATGTCGGGAGGTGTTTAATGCATTATATTGAAGATTTTATCTCGTACGGGCAGCTGTACGGCCGTTCAACAGGCCGTTCAAAGGAGCAGATTTTCTGTACGGGCAGCCGTACGGCCGTTCAACAGGCCGTACAGAGCTGCTGTGTATTAAAAAGAACAAAACATCTTCATATCTCTCATAACTTAACCTACAACTTCTTCATCTAACCTAGCCTCTTCAAGGAAAAAATAGGGTTAGTAGAGTAGATAGAAAAACATCAATTACTCATAATCTAGCATTGATTATGAGTAACTAACTCCATATATTTGGCTCAAGGAAGCATCTCTTGTACTAAACCCATTCAATTTAAGTAAGATCTTCTTCATTCTATCTTAATTGCTTGAGTTGTATTGTTTATGATTTTGCTTGGAGAATTGTAAGTTGCTTCAATTTGCTTCTCTTGTGAATTCAATTGCTAATTGTTTGTGCTAATCCGTAATTGTTAGTACATTCATTATAGTAGCACAAGTTTAGTTTACCTAAATTCTCAAGCTTTAAGTGCAAATACCTAGGTTGAGCTTCTCATCCTTGGGTTTGTCCTAGCCTCTCTTTGATTGATTCCTTGATTTGGTTATACTAGTAGTGCTTCATTATTGGTAGCTATTATCAAGAGAGCTAATTTATGTGCTTCACTAAATTAGTGTTTTTAGAAGAGAAATAAGTGATTGTGTGCTTCACCAATTATCTTGGTTAGGTAGAGTTGGATATATTCTTGCTTGTTGGGTTGAAGTGCTTGATTTGCTAGTATCCTTGGGTCAAAGGTCTCTTATCTTGTTAATTTTCTCATTGTATTGTTGTGTTGGTAAATTTGGATTTTAGCCATTAACTTAGTTGTATTTTTTGTAGCAATTTAGTTATTGTATGCAAGGTGTTTGATAAAACACCTTAATCAAACTCAAAACCCCCCTTGGTTCATACTTCTAAATTGTAAGAGGCAATCTACTCGAAATCGATATTGAGAGTCCTTCCCTGTGAACGAACTTCGAAAAACACTACCTTCAAATTGGCGCCGCTGCCGGGGAAGGCAACAATGTTAATTTTGAGTTAATTGTTTCTTATAGTTTAGATTTTATCTTTGTATATAGTTTTTTTTTCTTTCTTTCAATTTTGTTATTGGTGTGTCTTCATGTTTATTGGAGATAGACAACTAACCCTTTCAGGAGACAATGGAGAATTATTTTGGTTGGAATAACGCTCAAGATTTCACCTATGATCAAGAACGATATCAAGATTTTAATTCTTTTCAGAATTTTAATGCGTATCAGGTGAATTCTTTATATTCTACAAACTCATGCTATGCTCCTTACCCTCCTAGCATCGATTATTCATATGCCTTTGAAAATCAATGTTATGATCCGCATTATAATTCCCATGACCATCAAGGGTCTTCTTCATCTTCCTTATCATTAGAGGAGATGATAAACCAAATGGCGGCAAACAACCTTCAACTTGCTTTTAAAAATCGATGCTATGATCCGCAATATAATTCCCAAGACCATCAAGGGTCTTCTTCATCTACATTGTCATCACTTGAAGAAATGATGAAACAAATGGCGGCAAACAACCTCCAATTTCAAAACGCCACTTTTCAAAGTATATCCAACTTGGAAAACATCACTTCTCAAAGCATATCCAACTTGGAAGAGCAAATGAGTCAACTAGCCGAAACCGTGAGTCGATTAGAGGAGGTCAATTCTCCTACTAATCACGATTCTTGTTTTGTAATTGATGAAAATGTTGTGCATGATGAATTTGCTTGTTTAGTTGACGATTGCCCTAAGCTTGACAATGATAAATTGGATGTAGTTGAGGATCTACCAAACATAGGAAATACTTTTGAGCTTTATGAATTGGTAGATGAGATAAAAATTGATGAATGTCCAATTAAAATTGAGAAGGAGTTTGAGCTTAAGATTGATGAGGTTGAAATTTTTGCTTGGGTATATAGGGATCCAATTTGGGAACAATTTTTGAGTCGTAGTTATAATGATTATTCTGACGATTTTTCTAACTATTTTGCCTTTTCAAAGTCTCCCGAAAATGTGAAGATCATAAAAATATTTTTATATTTTTATGGATCGAAGGTATATTTGCACACCTTGTTCTTATTATTGATTCGTAGGTATGTGCATTTATTTGCTTTTTCACCTCATTAGTTATGGTACTTGTATAAATAAGTCGAGCCAACGACAATAAACAAAGCGCTTTTTGGGAGGCAACCCAAGGTACGTATTTATATATTTTTTATGCGTGTGTTAGATTTCTTGCATTTATGTAGGGTGTTATTCATATTGTGGATTTGAGGATTGATCTAAATATTAGTGAGTGGGGATTCCATTTTTCATCTATTTTAATTCTAAAAAAAAAAATATGTATTTTTGTGGTGTGATTAGTGAATTTTATAATAGATTTTCAAAAAAAAAATTGTAATAATAATGTCCCGTTCAATAATATTTAGTATCGTTAATTATAGTTTTTTTATAATTGTTAAATTTGTTCCACTCGTGCCTTGATGTGTTTGTTCATGTTTTCAGGAATTAGTATTTTATTCAAGCATTCAAGGATTTGTGGGAATTTTCAGTACAAAAAAAAAAAAAATTGCACTTTTATTAAATTTTAGGGCTGTACGGGCTGTCGCACGGGCTGCAGGCTGTACAACAACCAGTGCAGCAAGCCGTGCATTTTTTTTCCCCTTCTGTCCATGTTCTAGTTCAAAATGAGGGTATTTTTCAACCCTCCACCCACTTGTTGTACTGCCTGTGCACAAAACAGAACCAAAAAAAAAAAAATAATAAAAAACTAACTGCACTCTCCCATCACACCGTTCACCGCCCCAATCCAAACTAATCCATCTCTCCCATTTTCAACTCCACCTCCGTACACCACCACTCCCAATTCATTCACCGCCTCCCTCCTTTCCCGTCCAGTCCGCCACCATCTCATTCCACCCACTGTCTTCCTTCTTCCCATCTCACCTTCTTCTCCGTTCATTCAACGCCATCATCACAACGCAGCCCACCATTGCAGCCGCTGAACCATTCAATCCTCCCGTAATCTCTCCTCCCAATTCGCGACTCCGTTCATCTAATCTCCCTTCCACTTCTCTATTCCCCCATCACATCTCCTCCCTCCTACAACATCACCCCCATTCTTCAACCACCACCGCGCCTCCTTCCATTTTGCTCCCCGCGTTTGCATCTACTTCCACCTCCCTTCCTCCTCTCCATTCCTCTTCCCATCTCCATATATTATTAAAACTTAAACCAACAGCCACCAATCCTCTTTTCTCCCCTTTTTAATTCCTCACCACCAGACCTCCACCTTTTCTCAGCCTCCCATTTCAAACCGCCACTGTTCAACACCTCCAACCTCATCTTCTCAACCCCATCTCTCACCATTTTCTACAACCCAACAGCCATCCCTTCTACATGCCATTTCCACCTCCGCTGTCTACCTCCTTCCCATCTCCGTTTCACCACCACACCACATCACCTCCAATTTCACCAACAGCCTACCCCCCAATCTCATTTTCTTCTTCCGTCACAGCCCCGGCAATCAACACTACCGCGCCTCCACCCTCCATTTTTTCGTCAACTCTCCTTATCCCTCCCACCTGCAACCGCAGTCCACTCCGTCCCCTTATCTCGCCATTTCAGCCTCCACCACAGCTGCATTCCCCACCCCCCCTCCATCCTTAACACCAAATCATCTCCTTCTAAACTCACACCCAATTCCATCTCTTCTCTACCTTGTCCATAGCAGCCTCCATCCACCCTTTTTCCCACTTTCTTCAATTTGTGCAGCCCCTCGCAATTTCCACCGCCCTCCCCTGATTTTTTTTTATCTTCTCCGTCCCTCCTGCAATCACACTCCCCCCCCCCCCATTTCCTAAACTAACACAGCCCCGTACCCTGTTTTTTCTTTTTTTTAGTTTAGTTTAGTTTTTTTTGCTTTTTGTTTTGTATTTTTTTGTTTTTTTTGTGTTATTTCTTTTTATTCATTTTTTTAATTTTGATTTTCAACTTTAATTTTCAAAACTTAATTTTTTTTTTAAATTCAGAAATCAATTTAAATTTACTTTATTTTGATTTTATTATTAATTAGTTAGTTCTTTTTATTTTCCTTTATTTTATTTTATTTTATTTATTTTTATTCACTACTTCTTTCATTTTAATTTTGATTTTAATTTTTTTAATTTTCTAAAATATTTTTTTTTATAAATTCAGAAATGAATTTAAATTTAATTTATTTTGATTTTATTTTAATTGATTCGTGATTTATTTCATTTTATTTTATTTTATCTTTTCTTTTTTTTAAAAAAAAAAAAAAATCAAAAGCCAAAAATTTAATTCTTTTTAATATTGATTTTAGTTTTTAATTTCCTAAAATTAAGTAATTATTTTATTTTATTTTATTTTTGTTCTAAATTTGATTTTTGATTTTATTAATAATTAGTTATTTATTTTATTTTATTTTCTTTATTTTATTTTATTTTGTTTTATTTTATTTTGATTTTTTTTATTTGTTCAATTTTTTTTTTAGTATGTTTGATTTTACTATTAATTTATTTTATTTTATTTTTGATTTTATTATTATTTCAGTTTAAAATTTGATTTAATATTTTTATTTTATTATTAATTGGTTTGTTATTTTATTTTATTTTATTTAAAGAAAAAACAAAAACAATTTTTTTTATCTTATTTCTATTTCCTTAATTAGTGTATTGCAGGGCTTTGTAGGGTGTGGTTTTGGCTTGGTTATTTTCGTTGGATGATTGTGGTGTGTGGCGATAGTTCAATTCATGGCTTGCAATATCGGAGTTGGATTTTGGTAAATATGAGTGATGCTCCCGGTCCTTGTCGCTTATTTTCAGGGGAGTTTTTTCTTTCACTTTGTTTCTCCCTCATTTTTATTTGTCATGCATGAGGACATGCCATGTTTTAAGTGGGGGAAGGATTGTTTATGTTCATCCTTGTATAGTATGCGTAGCTAGTATTAGTAATTTTTTTTTTTTTTTGTTTCATTTGATGTCCGTTTTGTTTGCATTTAGGAAATAAGTTTTGTCATAAAGTTAAGCTCGTTTACTTGTTTGTAAAATTTATGACATTGTGAGTTTGCAGCCTTGTTTTCTCCTATTTCGTGCCTAGCATTATCAATTTGATGTGAATCTATAAGTTTGATGCACCTTATTGCACACACACACTTTAAATGGCATGAAAAGTCTAGATGTTTGTAATTAAATTGTGAACATGTCGATTATCTCTTAGAATGCATGGAATCAAATCGAGAAGATGTTATTAAAACTTAAACCTTGTGAGGTCTTGAACGATGATTTCTTTTGCATGTGTGTTGCTCCCTCTTTATGTGTGTTTGTTGCTCTAGGGCTTGCATTAAACCTTCATTCATGGATGCACCATAATAAGGAAATTCTATTTAGGACAACCTTTTTGACCTTTTTAGATTGTGAACCATGAAAATAATCTCTAGTTACCCCTTTGAAGCTTATATCCATATTTTTCTTCGTCACTTTCCACTTTTATACATGAGTCATAGCCAAATACTTCACTCTCGACCTAGTTGAGCTAGTTGGGTCTTGGAAAGAATTGATTGATGAGCATGTGAATTTGGAGAAGTTGTGAAGAGGAAGAATTCTATTTATTTTAAGTGGGAACTAGTTTGATGTGTATATCTAGATGTGGTTCTAAGTTCTTGTAGTATTTATATATGTAATGCATCCCCTTTTCTAAAAAAAAAAAGAAAAAAAAAAAAACAATAAGTAAAGGGGTATGTAAAAAAAAAAAGAAAAGAAAAAAAAAAGAAAAAGAAAGCAATAAATCTTTGTACTTTATTTTGTTTCAATTTTCTTGGTAAATGTGGTTGTGTTTTGTAATTGTAAATGAGTGAAGACATTCTTTAGTTTGAGAATTTGGTGGATGAAGCGAGCAAGCGTCATTTTGACTCAACTAGCGAGACTTTTACACCTTCCTTGAACTTAAATTTTCACGCCTTCACCCAAGCCTCATTACAACCCATTTTATGAATTCCTTGTTTTTGGTGCAATTCGGAATTTAGGTGAACATGCAAGGTCAAGTAGAGCGCATGCATTTAGACTTGGAGTTGAGTGAAATCTCTAGCCCATACTTGTGTGATACATAATTGAGAGATGTGAGATTTTTCACCGTACAATTTCATCTTCTTAATGCGAAGCCATGTATGCTTTGTGATAATCTTGTCTAGTGTTCACGATTGAAGTGCATTCATTCTAGCTTTAATGTCATGGTTTCATTTTGCACAAGGTGTGTCATCTTGATTCTTGAATTGGTTGTTAGCTCGTTTTAGTGGATGACAAGGTGAATAGCTCTATATGTTTGATTTTAGTTACAAGTAGACGGCTCGGACATGTGAGTGTAGTAGTTAGCTTATTTAGTAGGTATTGTTAGTTTTTTGTTTATTGGTGATTTTTGTGATTTTGTGGGTACATCATCTATAAACCCTCACGAGACCTCACTCGTCCACTAGGGCTACCTAGGGGTTCCAAGGGCTTGTTGCATATGCCAAATGCAACCGTGATCACCTACGGAAGTGGTACTAGTTAGGAGTATATGGTTATGTTAATTTTAGTTTGCTCGGGACTAGCAAAGTTCAAGTGGGGGAACATTTGATAATGTGTATTTTATACACGTTTTGTCTTTTATTCTCTTGCATTTTTGTTAGTTTCGAATGTTGTTTTATTAATATTTGTTATGTTTTTCATCTTTCAGTGCCTCGTGCTTAATTGTTGAAAAGATGGCTTAATTTGGGCATGAAAGCGAAGATTATTCAAGAGGGAAGTTAGAAGATGAAAGCTCACGATGTCGGGAGGTGTTTAATGCATTATATTGAAGATTTTATCTCGTACGGGCAGCTGTACGGCCGTTCAACAGGCCGTTCAAAGGAGCAGATTTTCTGTACGGGCAGCCGTACGGCCGTTCAACAGGCCGTACAGAGCTGCTGTGTATTAAAAAGAACAAAACATCTTCATATCTCTCATAACTTAACCTACAACTTCTTCATCTAACCTAGCCTCTTCAAGGAAAAAATAGGGTTAGTAGAGTAGATAGAAAAACATCAATTACTCATAATCTAGCATTGATTATGAGTAACTAACTCCATATATTTGGCTCAAGGAAGCATCTCTTGTACTAAACCCATTCAATTTAAGTAAGATCTTCTTCATTCTATCTTAATTGCTTGAGTTGTATTGTTTATGATTTTGCTTGGAGAATTGTAAGTTGCTTCAATTTGCTTCTCTTGTGAATTCAATTGCTAATTGTTTGTGCTAATCCGTAATTGTTAGTACATTCATTATAGTAGCACAAGTTTAGTTTACCTAAATTCTCAAGCTTTAAGTGCAAATACCTAGGTTGAGCTTCTCATCCTTGGGTTTGTCCTAGCCTCTCTTTGATTGATTCCTTGATTTGGTTATACTAGTAGTGCTTCATTATTGGTAGCTATTATCAAGAGAGCTAATTTATGTGCTTCACTAAATTAGTGTTTTTAGAAGAGAAATAAGTGATTGTGTGCTTCACCAATTATCTTGGTTAGGTAGAGTTGGATATATTCTTGCTTGTTGGGTTGAAGTGCTTGATTTGCTAGTATCCTTGGGTCAAAGGTCTCTTATCTTGTTAATTTTCTAATTGTATTGTTGTGTTGGTAAATTTGGATTTTAGCCATTAACTTAGTTGTATTTTTTGTAGCAATTTAGTTATTGTATGCAAGGTGTTTGATAAAACACCTTAATCAAACTCAAAACCCCCCTTGGTTCATACTTCTAAATTGTAAGAGGCAATCTACTCGAAATCGATATTGAGAGTCCTTCCCTGTGAACGAACTTCGAAAAACACTACCTTCAGATATCTCAAGGAGTCCCAGAGAAAAGAGCTATTCGAGAAGTGATTCGATATGTCAAGATAACACTATTCGAGAACTCAGAGTTATCGATCAAGTCAACTCCAGTTCTCGAATCACTCACTTAGTCACTTCTCGAATACATTCTTGAGGACAAAATACTGAAGAATTGTACAAGTCAGAAACCTGCAACAAGCCAGGATACTTTATTTGACTCTGTCCTATAAAGCATGCTGGAAAGCCTACAAAGAAGCTTGGAGAGATAAGACAAGGGACAAGGAGCTGAAGAAGTGGATCTAAACAGGCTTTTCAAAGTCAAATCTGTAGCCGTTTGGACTCTTACTAAAATGAGATAGACAGACTGGAAAGTGCTTTTGTTTTACCTACCTCATTTGTAGTAAGTGGGTGTATCCATGTCTATAAGGATACAGCCTCACTTCCTTAGCTGTTAAGGTTTTGAAGTTTCTCAAAAATATCCAGAAAATATCTCTCTGAGAAAAACGAAGCTGAGAATACTATCATTTGTATTCACAGATTGTAGCAAAATCTTTATCTAATAAAATATTAGATTAAAGTGATATTGTGTTGTGTTTGTCTTTAATTATCCGCATCTTCATATCTCACACACTCATCACTTATCTTGTTACAAAGATTCAAGAACGAACAAAAATTCAAGAATCCATTCACCCCCCCCCCTCTGTATTCTTTTACTATATTCAATACTCAACAAATATTTTAACATGTAAACTAAAAATTGTATTTATACTGAAATACGAAAAAGTGCTTGTCAATTATTTAAATCATATATAATTTGGTTTTTATATTGAATAGGATTATTAATGTAGGTTACACTAAATAGGATTAATATAAAAATTCATAATTATATTTTCTCTTGAGATTCTGAGTGTTTTTATTTGGATAATAATTGTTAAATCATCACTAAATTAAAGATAATTTTATGAGTTTCGCGTGAACTGTAAAATCATCCAAATTTGATTTCTATATCTCGAGATATAGTATAAATAGTAAATATGAACTTTTATTAATATTAATAAATAAATAAATAAAATTTAGTTCTAATACAATTTTTTATATCCTTTTCAGATTATAATTTCTTTTTAAAATTCAATTCTAATAGAACCTTTTTAATTATATCCTTTTTAGATTATAATTTTCTTTTTAATATGATATAATCTTGATCGTTTATTTTTAAAAATTTTATATTCGACGGTTGAGATTATTTTGGCTGTACAACGATCAAACCAAAATGATGGATATGTACGGTCTTCTTTTGATAGGTTATAAAATTTATTTAACATTATAATTATGTTTTTATATACTCCTTATTTTTAATAATTTTTTAATTTTAATTTAATATAAATTTATATAATGATATGCATGGTTTAAAATTTATTTTGTAAAATTCTAAATTCTAAATGTCGTTGACGGGTTCGAACTTTGAATTTTTAGTAAATTAATTTAATCTTATAATACATCTTATTAGTAGATCTAACGATTCTTATTTATTACTAAAAAATAATGATTTGAATATATGGTGAGATATTTTGGGGTGTATTTAGTGATGGCAAGATTAATTTTAAATTAAAAAGTAAAATGTTTTAATTACAAAAAACACTACTAAAAATAATTACGAAAAAATATGGTGTGATATTTTGGATATATATTAATTATAGTAATATTAGTTTTAAATTAAATGGTAAAGTGTTTTAATTAGAAGTAAAATCTTTAGAAAAAATGGGTAATTGAGTTGTTGGAGCAGAAAAAAGAGTCCAAGTAGAAGTTCAATGTGGATGAAGGAATTTTAATGGGAATATAATTACGTTAATCTTAGTAATTAGCTTTTTGAGTTGTTTTTGTAATTTAATTATTTATACTTACATGATATATATGGTGTTGCAAAAGAAGAGAAAAGCCGAAGAAACTTGTGTATTGAATTGATGAAGATGGTGTAAATTAGGTTTAGAAGAATAGAGTTCTGTGCGCAGTGTTCGTGAAGACAACGGAGGTTTTAAGTTTAGCCGTATTAGTAATGGTGTAAATATAAAATACTATTGTGTCTTTAGGATTACAGCGGGTAAATGGCCATTTTAGTCACTGTACTATACCAAAACTTTCACTTGGGTCACCAGCCCAAAAAAGCTTTCAGTCAAACACTTGTACAACTAAAACATTTCAATTGGGTTTCTGCCGTTAGTTCCGTTAAAAAAACTAACGGAATAATGAGGTGGATTCTGACGTGGCACAACGAATATGATTCAATAGCTAATTAATCACTGAACTTTGTATAAGTTTTCAATTAGGTCATCGATTTAATTTTAAATTTAAATTTATAATTTCCTAAATTATTATTTTCATTTTAAATTTATATTTTAAATTATAATTTTCAAAATTTATATTTTCCAACATTTTAATCTTATAAACTATAATGTTAAATAGTTTTTAAAATTCCTTTTCATTTTCATTTTCTTACATTTTCTCTCTCCATCTCTCGTGTATATCTCTCTCAACTCTCCTTCTTTCTTCTTCTTCTTTTTCAAAATTAAAAACCTTTGCTTCTCAATGATTTTGTTGTCCAAAATCAAAGTTTAAATAACCAAATTAACGAGGAATCGATTATCTACATGCCCATGGTCTTTAATTCAAGTTTTATACGATTTCAAATTTTGGGGTGTTGTTCGGGTTCGACCTTTGGTGGCGGACGGCGTTGTGGTGTTGGTCGTAGGTGAAGAAAAGGGAGGGCTGGAAGTGGTGGTGAGGGAGAAGAGCGGTGATGGTGAATTGCAGGGGTGAAACGGAGGCTGGGCAGCGTTGATGTGAGGAAGATGTGGGTTGTTGAATGGCAACGGTGGAATGGAAGGAGGATAAAGGTGGAGATTTGGAGGAGCAGATGGTGTTGGTGGTCGAGAAAGAGTAGTGGAGGTGAGATAGTGGACGGTGGATAAGGGTAGCATCGGTGATAGGCAGAGCAGTGGTGGTGTCGAACAGAGGAGATGAATGGAGATGAATGCTGGTGAGATGATATGGGTTTGAATGGAATTGAAGAAGAGTGGAAATGGTGGAGATTAAGGGGGACTGTGTTGATGGGGGAAAGAGGTGAAGTGATTGTTGAACGGAAGTGTGTTGTGGTGTGAAGGGAGAAGAAAAGAACGGGAGCAACGGAGGAGGCTGGGAAATTGGACGAAGGCAGCAGTGGTAGTGACTGGTGGAGGAGAGGGGATGGTTACGGGGTGGAATGGGGTGGAATGGAGGTGGGATGAAAGAAATGGAGGATGTAGGTATGCAGGGGGGTAGGAGGTTTTTTTTCTTCTTTTTTGTTAAATAGCAAATATTTTAGATTTTAGATAGATGACATGGATGATGATATGGCACTGAGCTGGCAGTTGATGTGTAAGAAATTAACGGACTTCCGTTAAGTCAACAAAAATTTTACGGCAGTGAAATATTTTTAATGTACAATGATCTAATTGAAAGTTATTTTGAGTTAAGTAATTCGTTTGAAAGGTTTTTTGGGCTGGTGACCCAAGTGAAAGTTTTGGTATAGTACAGTGACGAAAATGGTCATTTACCCGGATTATAGCCAATAACGGATTAAAATTGATTTATTTTATATTTAAAATTAATTAAAAATTAAATTAACCAAACCGAAAACCAAAATAAATGGGATAACCAAACCGAAAACCAAAACTTTCAATGTTTCGGCTTTAATATAATAGTATAGATAGATAGGAACATAGCCCTTTAGAGGATTATAACGATTATAAATAATAAATATTATATTTAATAACCTTTCCTAATAGATTTTGAATTTGCTTTATAAAAGTTAAGTTTATATAATAAATTATCATTCGTGAGAATCGAACCTTTGACCAATGATAGTACTCTTTTATTATTCCTGTTACTCTTATTATATAATAAAATATAATTACAGGTGTTAAACGAAGATTTATATAATTTTATAATTTATTACAATTTCCATAATTACTAAAAATAAAAATTGCTGGAGAACTTTGTACCAGACCAGACTGTACAATGTACATGGTGATTTCATTTCATGTCCGCAACTAGACCAGACTGTATAAACTAGGCCCCACTCAAAAATACAAAACACACACTAGACACACACACACTTAACTCAATTTCCACAAACAACAAATCAAATGCCAACCTCCGATCGTAAATCTCGCCGGAACCCAAAAACAACCCCTCTCCTCCCTCACAAACACGATGACTCCGTCGTCAATTCCGGCGCTTCATTCTACGGCGCCGTTTTCAATCTCTCCACCACGATCGTCGGCGCCGGAATCATGGCATTACCGGCGACATTAAAGCAACTAGGCATGGTTCCTGGATTGATCGTGATTGTTTTGGTTGGTTTTTTAACGGAGTCATCGATTGATTTGATTTTGAGATTTACGAGAGCTTCGAAAGTGTCGTCGTATAGTGCGCTAGTTGGAGATGCGTTTGGTGGTGGTGGAAGGACGTTGTTGCAGATTTGTATTGTCGTCAATAATCTGGGGATGCTTATTGCGTATATGATTATTATTGGTATGGTTGGATGATGGTAGTTCACTTTTGTTTATTAGGTAATTTTTATTCTGGTTGTTGAATTATTATTTTGATTGAATTTATGAATTATGAAATGTCTCGATATATATTTATGAGTCAATAATTTTGTACTTATCGCGGTTAGGGAGTTGAATTGCTATTTTTTTCAGGTGGCTTGTTGATTATTCTGTGACTGATGTTAGGAATGCTGTTGTTAGGAATGCGATTTGGATATAAGATGATATGTTTAGAATTACTGGCTTATTTAGTAGTCTATACTTAAATGTTTGCATAACGTATGTGGTTTGGTTGGTATTCATATAAGATGATATGTTTAGAATTACTGGCTTATTTAGTAGTCTATACTTAAATGTTTGCATAACGTATGTGGTTTGGTTGGTATTCGTGTGATAAAACATGGCAAATACTTATCATGTGAAGAAAATATGCACATGATCTTTGTTTATTTAATTAAGAATTAGTGTATGGTGGAAAGCAGGAGAGGTAATTAGTATGTTGCGGATGTTGTAAATTTATGTTGTCAAGTTGGTTTAAAGATTAGTTATGAAATTTGGAGGCAGGGTTGGATATAGTGTACTTGTTATGGTAGTGATGTTGAAACTTTTTGTCATTTGATGGTAGGTGATGTTCTATCGGGAACGGTTTCAGATGATGTACAACATCCTGGTTTGATGCAAGAATGGTTTGGTGATCAGTGGTGGACAACACGTTCTTTCGTACTTATTTTCACCACTGTTTTTGTTTTTGCTCCTTTGATATCGTTCAAGCGTGTTGGTGAGTTACGTACATTTCACTAACGACATTTCTTTAAGTCAGTAATTTGCATTTTCTAGTCTAACCAATCTCTAGTATGACATGTCAATTTCGCAACAAAATAAAGTATGACGTGTCTTGCCATTTGAGATTTTATACTCTGAGATGCCATGAATTGATTGGACTGTTAAGTACCTTACTTGTGCATGAAGATCAAACGTAATTGAACTGCTTAACTTTTCAGTAAAATACTCAGTAGGAATACATAATAGATAAATACTCTCTTTTTTCTTTAAAGCGAGTGAGCACGTTCAGCTTTACAGCAGAAGTAATATACAGACATTAGATAAAGCTAAGTAATTTGAAATGCTTTAAGCATTTTTAATAACTCTAAAACAAATATGTACAGCCTAAACAATGTCGTACTAACATATGAAAACAACTCTTTAGAAAACAATTGTTAGCATTACATATTTTTAATATATCCTGTCGTCTAGCAAGGAAAATGGGGAGGGGGGAGATGTTTTTGTTTGTGATCATTAAATAGATGAATAGTAAAGTAAAGAAGCTGGAGCCATATATGCAGTGATTGTACATGTTATGTAAGCTCAAAGCTCTTATTAGAAGGTCATATCATATAAACTTTATTTCTGCATTACTTTGCCCTAATTTTAGTATGTCATTAACTCCATTATCTAGTTAGTAGACCAATAACCCATGCTTTGAGAACGTGCTTGTGTCATATAGTACTTGGTAGCAATGAACTTATATTGCTTTAATGTGTTTATGGTTCAAGATATGCGAAATCAGCATTGTTTGGGAAACCCCGGACTTTTCAGTCCATTTAGTGAAGGTTTAAGGGATGAGATTTCTGTCTTGACTAAATTGGGGAAAAAAAGAAGTCTTTGATTTTCTATTCATATGGCCAGAATATCCCAAGAATTGTTCATATTACAGTTATAGCAATCGTTTTATTTTTTGAATTGAGGTCGACAAGTATGCTTGTATACTTTACTTGAGACACATGTTTGTGTATCATGTTCAATGAGTGGAAGACTAAAAACTGAGGTTCTAGCATTAATTCTATGACACCTTAGAGCATCTCCAAGAGTCTTAAATCACTCCTAAATATAATATAAAATATTGATTGTCACTCTTAGAGCGCAACTCCTACAATATCTTAGTGCATTAGCTAAATTTTAATATAAACTATTGGATCCTAATAAATTTTCTTATATCTATACTCTTTATTAAAAGCAGAAATCCCATCTTAATGGTATGCCATATATACCACGGTATGCCACTAAAATATTAAATTAATTTAATTAATTAAAATAATAATACTATATATTAATTTAATTTAATAGTAAATTTATATACTAGGAGTCTTAACTAAACATTGAAATACAAGTCGGGAATATAATATTATATATAACTTAGGGCTCCATTAATTAATATTTAAAAAGTATTTATAATAGATTAATAATAAATACAATTAATAATATAGCTACTCTTATATTACCAGAGTGAAGTTATATAAATTTAATTAATCAAAATAACAATATTAATATTAATTTAATTTAATAGTGAAGTTACATAGTAGAAGTCTATTAACTAACAATCGAAATAAAAGTCGAGAATATAGTGTTATATACAACTTCGGGACTCCATTAACTAATATTTAAAAAGTATCTGTAATAGATTAATAATAAATACAATTAATAATATAGCTACTCTCATATTACCGGACTTTTATACTTTTAAGATGGTTAACATATGTTATAATCAGTTATAAATATTGGGTCATGCTCTTTAGAGAACCCTTATACGGATAAATTAAGAACTCTTACATATATTTCATAATTATATATATTTTATTATATGTCGATTAGGGGCAAAGTTATCCAAAAATACAAGATATATATTTATAGATAATTCTTATTTGATTGACAATTATAATCATGCAGCAATATTAATAACAAAATCCGCCAATAACATCATAAAAATTTTCCAATATTTTCATCAATTTTTGTAAGAATACTCAAGTTATGGTATAGATACAATATGACATTAAATGTTCAACAACAGAATATTCAAATACAAGTAAGTTCAGTTGCACAACTTTAGAATTCATGTGCTTGACTTCAAAATTCGGATGCATTACTTTTAATTTTAGTTGTAGAACTTAAAAAATTATGGTATAAATATAATATGAGCTAGGAAGCATGAGTGCGGGTGCGGGTACGGGTACGGGGTGAGTAGTGCGGGGATACGGAAATTCGGCAATTCTAAAAATATGGGGATTCGGCAAATATTAACACATTAAAAATATGTTTTATGTATGTATTTCAAGAGTTTCATTTAAATTGAACTAAATGGTCAACTAATTAAGTTCTTTATCCTTAATATTACATATCATAATTAGTCAATAACACAACTAATGCATTTTAATGTAGTTAATCGATTAAGTATTTAAGTATTTACATTATCTTCTCTCACTTGTGATGAGGGAAGAATCCCCAAGAATCCCCGCGCACCCAAGAATCCCCAAGAATCGGGTGCGCGGTGCGGCGGGTAAGTGAAGAATCCCTGCTTTCTAGAATATGAGATAATAGTGTTCACCAGCAAAATTTTGTTAAAAAGTAAGTCCGGTTATAGAATTTTTTAAGAAAAGCAATTTCAGTTGTAAAAATTTTAATTTCGTGTCCATAACTTTGAAATTCAGTAGAAAAATATTGTACTTTTGCTATGCGACAAAATAGGTTTTGCAGTAGAACTCTATAATTTCGGAGATTATTTTTTTGTAAAATAAGATTAATAAAATAAATTAAATTTTCGAAGAAAGAAGATTGAAAAATTGAAAAAAATCAGCCAAAAGTTATGTGAGATTAAAAAATTAATAAAAATAAAAGATTTTAATAAATGTGTCATTGATTAAATTTTCTTATTTTAATTAAGAGTTAAATGCACTTTGCATCCCCTAGCTTTACTCCAATTTCAATTATGTATATGTAGTTTAATAAATTGCACTTTGCATTCTCCAACTTTAAATTATAGGTCAAATCACAATCCCTTATACGTTTTCTATCAAAAATAATATTTCTTTTAACGATTTTATTCACAAATGCGATATAAAATTGTGTAGTGTTTATATAATTTATATTTCAAGATGGTACAAATATATTTTAATGATTTTATACGTATCATATATCATATATCATAATAGTCACAACTTTATTTAATGGAAACGTATTAGTTTAATTTTTTACAAATATAATATAATTGATTAATGGTCAAAAAATAATATTAAATTATAATTTAAAGAATTTTAAAGTGTAAAATTAGTTACATGCTTAAAATCTATAATTTATATCATCATTGCAATCATTTTATATCACATTTGTTAATGTATTCGTTAAAAGCAATATTATTTTTGATAGAAAATGTATAAGGGATTGTGATTTGACTTATGATTTAAAGTTTGGGGATGCAAAGTGCAATTTATGAAACTACATATACATAATTGAAATTGGACTAAAGCTAGGAGATGCAAAATGCAATTAACTCTTTAATTAATTGAACTAATAATGTAGTTTTTATTTCCAACAATACCCTTATAAAAATAATTTAAAAATGAATTGAATTTGGACAGTTTATTTAGAAGTAATCCAACGACTAATAACGGTTCTTAAAATCTCTTTTACTGTTTGGTTCTTTGTTGATCCTGACCCGACAACTATTATTGATAATTAAATGTAGTATCAAAGTAAATAAATGTCATTAAATTCTTTAATCAAAATAATATAATGAATAGTTTTATTTAAAAAAATTAAAAATAAATATTTAAGATAATTGATCAAGATCCGTGCTTCGCACGGGTTATCGGCTAGTTCTATTTTATTACTAAAAGGTACTTTTCTTATAAAAGGAGGGAGAGGGGGAGAGAGAGAGAGAGAGAGAGAGAGAGAGAGAGAGAGAGAGAGAGAGAGAGAGTGGTTGTTCTTGATCATTTATTATAAAATATAAGGTAGGAGAGGAGAGAGGTTACTTATAAATAAGTAATAGAAAGAAGATCCTAGTGATTCCTTAAATTACTAGGACATTGTTGGAGCAACTTTTTTTCCCGTATTCCTTATATTTTAGCCTAGGACTCCAAATAGCTAATCTATTGGAGTTGCTCTTAACTAATAATATATAATAAATTTATAAGAAGAACATTGTCTCTTTATCCACTTTCTTTTGTACTTGTATGAATGTAAATTACTTTTAATAATATAAAATTAAATTAGGAGTGAATATAAAGAGTATTATTGGAAAAAAATACATATTAAATTGCTAAGAGTCAATATTTTATATGTTTTATTTAGAAGTGATTCAAGGGACTCTTGGAGATGCTCTTATTGCATTAGAGGTGGTAGTTGCATCCCGCGGGGAGATTATGTATATTATAGATTGATAATATCTATTGAAAACTTCTTTGTTAATAATGAAGCTTTTAATTGAACCTAGTAGAGGATAGAATGTCTATAAGTTTATGACTGAGACAGTGTCAGTATTTTTTCCCAGTAGTGATTTATTGCCAAGATAGTATAGATTGATAATATCTATTGAAAACTTCTTTGTTAATAATGAAGCTTTTAATTGAACTTAGTAGAGGATAGAACGTCTATAAGTTTATGACTGAGACAGTCTCAGTATTTTTTCGCAGTAGTGATTTATTGCCAAGATAGTACAGATATTTAAAATGAGTGAATTTTTTGTTTTCCTCAAATAGTGTAATTCTTATAGTTACTTTTTTGATGTTATCATTCTTCTTTAATTCTTCGTTTGTAATGGCAAAAACTACCAAAACATGTTGCTGTACATGCCAGAGGGATCTTCACTGATAACTTATTTTGTGGTGTTTGCTAGATTCACTGAAATACACTTCAGCTTTATCAGTAGGATTGGCCGTTGTCTTTGTGGTAATAACCGCTGGAGTTGCAATCTTGAAGTTAATGAATGGAAGCATTGGTATGCCACGTTTGCTGCCTCAACTTGATGATCAGGCATCTTTCTGGAAGCTATTCACAACTGTTCCTATACTTGTAACTGCTTATATCTGTCACCACAACAGTAAGTTAGAGACCCAAACTCCGGCCTTTTATTTTCTTGCGCTAACCACATACCTCATTGTTGAGCATAGTTATAGAATAGGACTAAAAGCTTTTAGTATTAAACAATACATTATCTGTGGTCACTCGGTTTCTGAACAAATCAGTATTTGATGTCTGAAAGTCTTACACTCTTACTGTTGTGAAAAAAGTTGAACATGATTGCAATACTTGATGCCTCTGAGAGGAGAAAATTTAATTTTCTAAATTTTAATTTTCTTTATCGATTTTTCAGATTGAGATAACAAGTTAGTAATGACCTCTAGGAATTGTTTCATGTAAGGACATTATAAGGGCCTAAAGTCCAATCAATGCATTCAAAATCATTACTTGATATAAACTTTAACTTGAACACAAAATAGAAACATGTTTTTTGTAGTGAACACAAATGAGAGATTGTGTGGGAAGGCTCATGGTACTGTGTTGATTGGAGCTGTTAGATTTTAGACACTTTCTTTAAATCTTCCAGAAATAAGATTCAAAAGGTTTTTGGGTTTCCTTCTTTATATTTGCTTTCAAAATTTTGGATGTTACAATATTGTCTGCATTGATAAAGTAAGATACGATCAACATTTTGGTAATGTATGGAACAATTGACTCTTTTTGCAGTTCACCCCATCCAGAATGAATTAAATGATCCGATGAAAATGAAGTCCATAGTGAAGACATCAATTATTTTCTGTTCATCTGTGTACATTACCACTAGCTTCTTTGGATATCTTCTGTTTGGGGATCAAACTTTGGATGACATACTTGCAAATTTTGATGGCGATTTGGAGATTCCTTATGGCTCAATGCTCAACGATTTAGTGAGAGTGAGCTATGGCATCCACGTGATGCTCGTGTTTCCCATTGTTTTTTATTCACTCCGTCTCAACCTTGATGGCCTCATGTTCCCTCAAGCCATTCCCCTCATCTTTGACAATCGAAGGTTCTTCTCAGTGACAATAGCTCTCATGGGATTCATTTATATGGGAGCAAATTTTGTGCCTAGCATATGGGATGCATTCCAGTTTACGGGTGCCACAGCTACCGTAGCGGTAGGTTACATTTTTCCGGCAGCCATTGCTCTAAGGTAAGAGAAAATATATAACCTTTCATGATTTCCAATTTTATATTTTCTAGTCCCCATTTACCAGCTAGGTTCATCCTTAATAGAATGTAGAAGTTCACCTGCAATCTAAAAAAAAAGGTTTGGTACTGTAAAAGTTGATTTGAGCTGACAAGTGGACTAGTGATTTTAATGCTTGTTTTTATGATTCTCCCTTGCGTTACAGACCCAGTCAATCAGTCAATTCCCAACTCCTAAAAGACGGGAAAAAACCCTTCTAATAATTATGAGTTTGTTTTGAACTTTGCAGGGATGCTAATGGAAGCACAAAAAAGAAAGATAGACTAATACCTTGGGTAATGATGCTGCTGGCTGTATCTTCAAGTACTGTAGCCATCTCCAGTGATCTTTATGCCATATACAGAAAAAGAAATGGGCTTGTAAGTTAGTATTGAAGAAACAGAAGTAATTGATATTGTTGTGCAACTCAGTTTTGTGGATGTCACTCATTTGTTTGACCAAGTCATTCACTTGGGTGAACTATTCAATCCTAACATTTCTGTCTTACATTTTTGAAATCTTTGCTGCTAATCCACGAAGTAAAAGAGAACAAGTCAGTCTGTTCATTCATCTGCTTGGATCAAATGTCCATGTTTGAACATGTACCAAAACCATTTATTTTCCGCAGCATGTATCAGTAAGATTTCGAGTTAGACGTTTGTCGTAACTCGTTAATTGATTACAGCACGGATCGAAACGGTCCAGCTTTGTATTATCATAATTTTTCGATGATACTAGAGAATTTTATTAGGTTGTTATTTACACTAGTTACCATCTTGTTGCAACCTGAATGCTAGATGAACCTACATCAGATGAACCTAAATTACATCCAGGTTTCTGGAGACATGTAGAACGTGAGGTTGTACTTTCTAAACAAACAAACAAAGGAAACTGCATGTGAAATGTTAATGAATCGCCGGTCCGTCTCTATTCATTTAACCTCATAGGGTATATTCTTGTATAAGTATTATAGTGCCTGTTTGGCTGAGCTTAAAATAAGGACTTATGGATTTATTTTCGTGTAAAAATTTTATATTTTGAATTTCTTTTTTCATACAAGTATTTAATGTATGTTTGAGATTCAATAAGTTGCAAAAATAAGTTGAAAAATAAGTTGGAAAGTTAGGAATTTCTACCTTTTTCTTAAAATAAGTTGACTTATTCTGAAAAAAAGTTCCCCCAAACACCCATATTCGACTTAAATTCGATTATGATTAAAAACATTGACTAATTATTGGATCTGATTTGGACTAATGTTCATTCGGTTGGACAAAATTTCCAGTTTCCACTTAAAAATATTCAAGAGGTTGAAATGTACTTGTATTTGCCGGATTAACGATGGTGTTGTCCACGTTATAAAAGCTGTTTGGTTTGGGAGAACTTTTTTCCATAATAAGTCAACTTATTTTAAGACAAAGTTAGAGATTCCTAACTTTCCAACTTATTTTTCTAACTTATTGAATCTCAAACATACATTAAATACTTGTATAAAAAAAATTATCAAAATATAAAATTTTTACCCGAAAATAAGTCAATAAGCCCTTAAAAAAAGGTAAGCCAAACATACACTATGTTTAGTATCCAAATAAAATGTTTAATAATTGTGTTATATTTACAATAAAAGTTTTAATTTATGACACTTATAATTAATTATGAAAAGATTGTTTGACGTGAATAACGGGTGTCGTGTCGGAAAACAAAATAGAATCAAAAGTGGAATTTAAGAGAATCGAAGCAATTTGTGTTGATACAATTCTACGTTGACTAAACCAATATGAGTGGTGCAAATCGTAATCAGTAGACTTTAGAAAACAATTTGCATGACACCTATTTTAACTACTCTCAAACAATGATTAGAGGGTTACACCATTTTCCCGATCACCAATCACCAATTACCAATTGTGCGTCTGTGTCTATTTATTACATGCATATTTTTAAAATATCTAATGAATATATATAATCAAAAAAATTAATTTAAATATTGTGTACTTACAAATTTATTATCAAACTTATTAGTTTAATATCTATGATTTCGAGATATTTTTTTTTGTATCAATACCAGCGCGGACAATAATTGCAATAATTGCAAAAGAGTTTTGATCCATAATCTGTGTAAATTACTAGCTTAGTGGCTAACAAAAGACTTTCCCAAGAATAGCTTTCATTTCAAATATTCTTCTAAAATTATTTTTTGATTTTGAAGTAGACAATCACAATATTTTTTCTTTTTTACTAAATTTACAATCACAATATTTTAATACTCCGATGTGTTTTATGGTTTTTTTTTTGCATCCGAATTTCAATCATATCATCCTATCACTATCTTTAGATATATTTAGTCTAGAACACTTTACCAACCATATATTAATTTAGAAAAAAGTAAAGCAAATATCAGCCTTTAGTAATAGTACACAACGCCTTAGGGTTATACGAAGCTAAGTAGTATTAGTGTAGCAACAAGATTTTGGTTTTTTTTTTTTGACAAATATTTTGGTTGTTTTAATTGTTAATGAATACAAAAATATATACAAATGCGCAGATAATGCTCACTTCTAGGCTCTAGCAAGTCTGGAAGTCATTTTTTCATCTTTCAATAATTTCCTCCGATCTAAAGTTGCGGCGGGCGTATTAGTCAGTCCCGTCCAAAATCAATCACTAAATTCAAGGAAAAAAGCATGACCATCGTCTGCACAATCTATCCATATATATACGAGAGAGAGAGGGTTTATGACAATCATGCATTACGTGTAATTTGATAAGGATGGTGATCTAGTAGGTCATATAATGAGAGTTATACGATAATTTGTACAACTGTGAGCCGTAGATAGTACTCCCTCTGTATCAAAAATATTTCGGGTTTTGATTTTGGATACTGTTCATTACAATTGTTTGACTACTAATTTACGCATAATCTATAAGGTAAGATATAGTTATGAGTGATTTTATTTGATTCATATTTATGAGTACTTTAATATAGAGAAGTTTTTATATCCAGTGGCGGAAGGAAGGGGGGGCAAGGGGGACAATTGCACCCCTGAGCTAAAATTATATGTGATGATTGCACCCCCTGTTATTTTGGGGAGGGGGTAACATATATTTAATATATTTTAATATTAATTAGGTATATTTTTACTAAATATTGTGGATAAATGGGTTACATACTTTCATGTTAACTTTGCCTTGGCACTTGCAAATAGACCGACCCAAATTCAATAAAATTAAAAACAAACAAACAACAGCCCAAGCCCAGTAACATTTAAACAAACATACATAATCATTTTGTTAAACAAACAACAGCCCAAATTGGTTTATCAGTACTATTATTATTCGTGTCCAGAGTTCGGCTCCTGCCTCCTGGCTCCAGCTCCAGCATATTAAGTTCAAGACTCAAGTACTCAAATTCAACATTAAATTGCAATCTTTGATACTTCAAAGATTAGGTAATTTTTTTATTCTTTAAATTTAGTTATATACTTACTTATTTGTTTACTTATTTTATTATCTACAAGGTGTTTGATAGTATGCTTCAAAGAATTTTTTAATTCAGTAGTTCTATTTTCAATGTTTATTTTACAGTAATGTTTCGTTATTTCAGTAAACAACCAAAAATGATGCACGATTTAATTATCTCGATGATTTGGGGAATTTAGGAAAGAAAATGGTACAAACTACGAAACATAAAGTTTTCTCCTTGGTATATCAGTTGATTGAGTTGAGTTTAATTCTTCCTGTCGCTACAGCTTCTGTGGAACGAGTTTTCTCAGCAATGAATGTGGTGAAAACTAAATTGCGAAATTAAGTTGGAGATGAATGGATGAATGATCTGTTAGTTGTTTATATTGAAAAAGATGTATTTATGACGGTTGATGACGAACTTATTTTACAGCGCTTTCAAAATATGGAAAGTCGACGCTGTCAACTATCGCGTATTAGTAAATAATGTATTTAAAATATTGTATTGAACATTGAAGTTATAATGTTTTCTATTAATTATTGCGTTCAATTTTTTTTTTAATATCTATGATTCCCCCCCCCTAACTTAGAATCATGGTTCCGCCACTGTTTATATCTAATACTAATACGAAATTAAAGATATTAACGACTAAAAGTATGTGTTGGCAAACGTGTCCAAAATAAACAGGAAAATTTTTTTGAGACAGGGGAGTATCTATAGTTTGCATGTGAAGTATAATCTAGACTCGGAAGCAATGAGATGGCTAAAGTAACAAAGAACTTATTCCTTATCATTTTAATTTTTGGATTTTATTTTTGATCATCCCGAAATTTATTAAATCCAAAAAAATAATATATATACACAATGCATGCAGGTCTTCACGGAAACAGCCTCCCCGCTCTAAAAGTGGGGGTATGGTCTGCGTACAACCTACCCTCCCCAGACCCTGCTCTGAGCGGGATATACTGGGTATGTTTGGTTTGGTTTGATTTAATGCATGCAGGTTAAGACTAAGTAACAGTGTAGCCACGAGATTTTGAGTTCCTTTGATTGCAATCAAGTACAAAAATATATTCCATCAAAAAAAAAAGTACAAAAAATTATATCTAGAAAGTAAACAGATTACAACCCGCAAATCTTTTTTTGATCACTAAACAAATTATAACGCGTAATTTTTTTTTTTTTTTTTGTGATCTATCCCTTAGAAAGAGAGAGAAAAATATTTCCGAATAACATGACATGATACATGATTTGATTTTAATTTGTGAAAGAATATAATCTCATATTATTATTGGAAAGTTATTTATATAAGGGGTGTTTGGGGAACTTTTTTTCAGAATAAGTCAACTTATTTTAAGACAAAGGGGGTGTTTGGGAAACTTTTTTCAAGAATAAGTCAACTTATTTTAAGACAAAGTTAGAGATTCCTAACTTTCCAACTTATTTTTGCAACTTATTGAATCTCAAACATACATTAAATACTTTTATAAAAAAAATAATCAAAATATAAAATTTTTACCCGAAAATAAGTCCATAAGCCCATGAAATAAGCTTAGCCAAACAGGCTAAAATTTAGAGATTCCTAACTTTCCAACTTATTTTCCAACTTATTTTTACAACTTATTAAATCTCAAAGATACATTACTTGTATAAAAGAAAATTTTGAAAATATAAAAATTTTACCCGAAAATAAGTCCATAAATCCTTAAAATAAGGTGAGCCAAACAGGCACATAGTTTGGAAAAATATTTGGAAACCTTTCGGTACCTAGTATTTTTCTTATGTGTAACTTGATAAGAGTAGTGATCTTGTTATATTTCGAGGTGCTATGATAATTTGTGCACTCGTGAGCCGTAAACAGTAGTACTTGCAAATTTTGCATGTTAAAATAGTTTGAACAGATATCTTTCAGTTTACATATAGTCTCAGAACAGAACATGAGCATCTACAGTTGTATAGGAGTATTTTTCTCACAAAAGTTTGAACAGATGTCTTTCAGTTTACATGTAATCATGCACACAGATAAGCTCTGAAACGATGTATCTTATATTTGGCAAGTCACGAACAACTTTTGTTATGGTTTCCTCTTTTTTTTTCTTTTAATCAGGAAACACAATAAAGATGATGAGATAGGCAGCATATGCATTGCCCTTTAATCACGGAGTAACTCATTCAGTTGGCCTAGACAATTTTTTTATTTTTTTTATATACACAACATATGTAAAACCTTTATAAGTAATAATTTTATCTGAATTACTCATCCAACAATATCGAATATACATCATGTAACTTATCATTTATTAATTTATAGAGGTTTAACTGTTAATTTTTTTTTTCATAATTGTTCAGAAAATTAAATTGTATTTAAATTTGTTGAGTAAAATAAAAAAAATGAAAATTGTACCCGTAAAAGTTGTTGTAGTTGGTGTGTGTAATAATTTGTACATGTAACGTACTTCACTGCCACTGCAATGCATGGTTTGGTTTTCACTAAGTGACTGTTTGGGAAAACTTTGTTTAAGGATTTATGGATTTATTTTTGGGTAAAAATTTTATATTTTGATAATTTTTTTATACAAGTATTTAATGTATGTTTAAGATTCAATAAGTTGCAAAAATAAGTTGGAAAGTTAGGAATCTCTAACTTTGTGCCTGTTTGGCAACAAGGGAGAACGGACGTTCACAACTTATTTGGGTAAAACGCTCGTTTGCAAGTGTTTGGCAAACATGTTAAGTGGACTTATTTTATACAAATAAGTTGATAAGTTGAAAGTTATAAATTCTAACTTTCAACTTTCAACTTATTCTTATTTCTCGATATACGTAATATATAATATCCTTCAAATCTTTAAAATTATATATTTTTTGATTCGTTCATTAAAATAAAATATTGATATTTTTTGTCTTAAAATAAGTTGACTTATTCTGGAAAAAAGTTCCCCAAAATACCCCCTAAATCCCAGGCTTTGGTGCTTAGACTCTCATCATATATATTATCTTTCGTCCCTTTTTAGTTGGCTCATTTAAAAAAAATTGTCCCTAAATATTTGTCACATTCCTTGTTTCAATACATATTTTTACCAATTTTTCCATATATACCAATTTGTTTCTAATACCAATGTTTGACTTTATATTTAATATACACACTCATAGTTATCATTTAATGGGAATATTAAGGGCAAACATGGAAACAAATTGCATAATTAAATCTTCCTTAATATGTGTGTTTTTTACAAATGTGCTAAATAAAAATGGACGAAGGGAGTATATTATTATAGTAGTTTTGAAATTATGGAAATCAAAATCTGAAAAACATGTTACAAGAATCTTTTTCGAAATTAAAAACAAAGTTTATTTACTTATTTCTTTATTTAGAGTTAATTGAAAAAAATTAAAAGAGACAAAAGTAAATAGTGTGTGTACTATGTGAGAGAGTGTATTGTGTTTCTGCAGCTGTAATTGAAGAGGATGAAGCTGTTTTGTACTCACCTTCCACCTCCATCATCCTTGTAACAATTCCAAATTTAAAATCCTTCCCTTTTTAAATCAAATCTATACATACATATAAATTATATATATCTGCAAAACTCCAATTATATATATCTGCAAAGCTCCAGTCTCTTCACACGCGTCCATTTATCCATTACCATTATTCTCAGTTCTCGAGAAACGAGATCATTCACAATCATAAAAATCATTCATTTGGGTCCTTCACATTTTCACCATTCTACAACCCCATCTCAAAATCTTGAATTTTAATCCTCAAGTTCTCATCTGGGTCGAAAAAATCACAAAAAATGGCACCGACGTTCGAATGGTGGGCCAAAGAAACCCACAGAGGAACGCCGGTGGTTGTGAAGATGGAGAATCCAAATAACTGGGCCATGGTCCAACTTGAAGGCCCATCTGATGACGATTTTCTCTTACCGGACGGTACCGGAAATTCGATTTCCGGCAACCCCAGATCAAAATCTCGCCGGAATAAAAATGCTAAACAGCTCACTTGGGTTCTTCTCTTAAAAGCTCATAAAGCTGCTGGTTGTTTAACCTCAATTGCCACCGCATTGTTCAGTCTCTCCGCCGCCGTACGCCGTCGTGTTGCTTCCGGTAGAACTGACACCGATGAGTCAGAAAGCCCAGTTAAATCAAGATTTTTTTCATGTATAAAAGTGTTTCTATTTTTATCTGTGTTATTGTTAGGGTTTGAAGTAGTTGCTTATTTTAAGGGTTCGCATTTTAGTGGGCCAGATCTTCAGTACTTATACTCATTGACAAGGCCGTCAGTTGTGAAAGATGCATTTGATTCACTCTATTCAAATTGGGTTTTATTTAGGGCTGATTATCTAGCTCCCCCTCTGCAGTTTCTTGCCAATTCGTGTATTATACTCTTTCTTATCCAGAGTTTGGATAGGTTAGTTCTGTGTTTGGGTTGTTTTTGGATCAAGTTTAAGAAGATTAAGCCTGTTTTGAAACAAGGGGTAGATGATCTCGAAGCCGGTGATGGGGCTAAGGGTTACTTCCCTATGGTTCTTGTTCAGATTCCCATGTGTAATGAAAGAGAGGTGAGTGACTTTTGTATGTATTCACTTTATTGTTTGTCTGAATTTGTTGTTTTTGGTCTAAATTTGGACAGCAAAATCCAATTTTTGTTGATGGGTGTATTTTGGTTTGATTTGGATGTTTGTGTTTTAGGTTTATCAGCAATCTATAGCTGCAGTGTGCTGTTTGGATTGGCCCAAGTCAAAATTGCTTATTCAAGTTTTGGATGACTCAGATGATCCTACTACACAATTGCTGATCAAGGATGAGGTGCATAAGTGGCAGCAGGAGGGTGCTAACATTTTGTATCGTCATCGTGTGATTAGAGAAGGGTATAAAGCTGGTAATCTTAAGTCTGCAATGAATTGCAGCTATGTAAAAGACTATGAGTTTGTTGCTATTTTTGATGCTGATTTTCAACCAACCCCTGACTTTCTTAAACAGACTGTTCCATATTTCAAGGTAAGAAACACTTCTTGAACCTTTATGGCACAACTGATTGCTACTATAACAGTTGCCTTCCTGATTGAGTTGGTTTAAATAAGCATAGCTGTTTTTTTTGATGTATTGCTCAAACACGTGGCAAGAATTTAATTGAATATCTTTTTGCCAAACTCCGTATTTCAATGTTTTTGTCAAGTCAGTAGCCTTTACGATTTTGTAGGATAATGAGGAGTTAGGGTATTAAGCTTCTTTTTTTGTCAACCTCCATATTTGAATACCGCCTTTACCATTTTGTAGGATAATGAGGAGTTAGGGCTGGTTCAGACGAGATGGTCCTTTGTGAACAAGGATGAAAACCTCTTGACGAGGCTGCAAAACATAAATTTGGCATTTCATTTTGAAGTGGAGCAACAGGTGAATGGAATTTTACTCAATTTCTTCGGATTTAATGGAACTGCTGGTGTGTGGAGGATCAAAGCTTTGGAAGAATCAGGTGGGTGGTTGGAGAGGACTACAGTTGAGGACATGGACATTGCTGTCCGAGCTCATCTCCATGGATGGAAATTTATCTTTCTCAATGATGTTGAGGTATATTATCTTGATTACTATGTTTTTTTTTAAATCAGGTACTACATTTCATGCAATTACTTTTGCGTTCTTGGATTTTTTCCCGTACATTATAACATATTTTTGTTTCTTTATATACTTAAATTTCAGTGTCAATGTGAACTGCCTGAATCGTACGAGGCTTATAGGAAACAACAGCACAGGTGGCATTCTGGTCCAATGCAGTTGTTTCGTCTCTGTTTGCCTGATATCATCAGATCAAAGGTATTAACTTTTACAATCCATTCTTAACAATAGTAATTGAATTCTTACTTGGCAAATGACATCAGTTTTAATCATATGGTATTAAAGTGATTATATGACGTTGACTTGGTTTTAAAATTTTGTATTGCTACAGATTAGCTTATGGAAAAAATTCAATATGATCTTCCTCTTCTTCCTGCTAAGAAAGCTAATCCTTCCATTTTATTCGTTCACTCTGTTCTGCATAATTCTTCCAATGACAATGTTTATACCGGAGGCTACTCTACCATCATGGGTTGTGTGCTATATTCCAGCGACCATGTCATTTCTTAACATACTCCCAGCCCCAAAATCATTTCCTTTCATCGTCCCTTACCTTTTATTTGAGAACACAATGTCAGTAACCAAATTCAATGCCATGATATCTGGTTTATTTCAACTAGGAAGTGCATATGAATGGGTAGTTACCAAGAAATCTGGACGCTCCTCGGAAGGTGATCTAATATCCTTGATTGAGAAAGAGGAGAAGCCTCTAAGAGTTAACTCGGAGCCTGATTTAAATGAAATGCGAGAGGAGATCGAAAAGGAAATTAAAATGGAGCAAATTGCCTCTAAGAAGAGAAAGCACAACAGGATATACACAAAAGAGCTAGCA
Organism: Saposhnikovia divaricata; assembly: GCA_036435485.1. Taxonomy (NCBI): domain Eukaryota; kingdom Viridiplantae; phylum Streptophyta; class Magnoliopsida; order Apiales; family Apiaceae; genus Saposhnikovia; species Saposhnikovia divaricata. Next base: position 6,156,670 of record CM071598.1, on the reverse strand, counting down.
CTAGCTTTTCTTCTCTTGACAGCTTCAGCCAGAAGCCTCTTGTCTGCCCAAGGAATCCATTTCTATTTCTTGCTCTTTCAGGGGGTGTCATTTCTTCTGGTAGGCCTTGATTTGATCGGTGAGCAGGTCGGTTAAGGGAAAATCTACAGGCCTTGCAAGGAGTACAGTGTAAAGAAAGGCTATTCTGGCTGTTGTAGATAATGAATCTAAGATTAAACACGGAAACGGACCTTATTCACGAGTGAGTGAATATTGGCAGGCAGAAGTTCATGCTCGTTCACAATACTTATTCTAATTCAAGCAACTTCTGGTTAGACTTGCAATAGAAAGACTGAGAATACCAGTGCACAGAGATGGCGGTAGAGGAGGCTATATAGATCGATGATATTAGTTAGTACCCCTGTGATTTCTTTCGTACTACTAGGCAAATTCTACATTTCTATGTTTTAGTGATTCGTTTGTTTTTTAGTCTATTCTTTTGTAATTTGTAAGAAGGAAATTGTGGTTTAAACATGAAAAAACATAAGTTATTTCAGATTTCTACAGTTTCAGGGCGACACACTACTTGTACTCACCAGTCACCAACTCTCTCCTTAAAATGTGCATGTATATTATCTCAAAAATTGAAGTGGCTTGATTGAACCACTTATTTCTCAAATTGTGCTTTGAATACAACCTCATATAGGGATTTTCTTTATTGGGTTTTGGTGTGAATGCATGAAGCCATGAGCCATCTTTACACGTATCGCTATTATTTACCGTGGTATGATATGGTGCAACAATCGTATGTCATGTGCATTTGTAAATTGACGGATCAATGCTATGAACTGTATATAAATCTGACATTTGAGTTGGGACTGCATTTCTGTACTTCTTGGTCATTTTTTTGATCTGTCCACCGATATTATAGTTGAGTAGCTGCAGCAGCCTCTCTTGAATGAAGTATTCACAAAATACTTAGATTTTCACTTAGTTACATTTAATTCATCGCTTTAAATACTAGGTACACCAACTACCAATTTTTTTTTTTAATTTTTTTTTTATAAGAAACCTTGTGCTATAAAATACAAAGCAACGGAACCAGGTTTTATGAGAAACAGACCTGTGGTCAGATAAATGGTTCATAGATTAATTGAACAAGGTCCACTGAAATGGACAGGACATCAAGTGGTGCATATAATTGAAGTGTAACATATTATTGGTACATAAATAAGAAATCATTTCCAGGAGAGCTTTGTCTGTGAGTAGTTCTTTCCAAACGGCTGGAGAATTTAAAAATGTGCCCCATATATCTATATGCGGAATTGACATTTTACCTGTAGTACTACAGGTCTACAACCCACCTTTTCTCTTTGTTATAATTTTGGATATATTTTGATTTTGTAGTTTTATGTAAAACTAAGTTAAATCGGAAGATGTCGATATTTTTCTAAATTCGCATTCTGAGAGTTATATGCGCCAAATACGAATACATTTTGTACGGATACCGTTTGACCGGAATACCACGGTTATATGGTAGGGATGACTGGATGAATGCGGTTGATACTAACCTTGTCTCAAAATACCATGCAAGCGGTTTAGGTTTTGAGTCTAAGTGTGGCCTTTTTTTTCTCTTTCTCTTCAACAATTGAGTGTAGCCTTCGAATGTCTTGTGCACGAGAGTCGAAACCTATTTCTTTCTTCTCTCTCTTCGGCCAATTGAGTGTAGCCTTCTATTATCTTGTCTACGAGACAAGATAATCAATCTCAAGTTCTTTTACACGAATCGATTTTTTTGTACAATTATTTTCTTGTACTAAAACAATCAATCTCAAGTTCTTTTACATAAATCGATTTTTTTGGCAAGAACGTGAAGATATTGCTTTACTAACAGATAATTGTTACAATATAAATGTAGCAACATACAACAATCAATCAGCATTTAGCTAGGGCCGGTCCTAACATAAAAAATGTCAAATACATTTACTTGAAAAGGAAAAAAGTGAAGAAAAAAACTGAATACTCCAATTGCTAATAAAATTCATATACCCATCAGAAAGTAAATGTGACTGGGCTGGCTGAGTTTATAGCATGGTAAGATTATTTTATTTATGTAGGTAGATAAGAGTTAACCCATCAAACATTGTCCCAGAAAGCCCGTCAGGTATTGGACCATACAGCACAATTTAATGCCAGTGATTGGGTGAAGTCATACGGGCCGAAATTATATGTTTTTATAATTCAATGATTCAAATTATAAAAATTTATCTTTTGTCCTTTCAGGATTCGATTCTAACTCATCACTGATATTTAATTATAAGATACAAAGGTCATGTTTGTTTCAAGGGATTATAATCCCCAAATTATTACCTTATAAATCCCAAACGTAGGGGATTATAATCCCATGAATTCACATTTTGATCATTGTTTTAGTTCACTCCCATGGGATTATAATACCTTGTGAAAGAAGGTATTATAATCCCATAAAAATGAATCAAAAAGATGATAGCAATATACTTCCATGAGATTATAATCCTTTAAATTTAAGAAAGATAGTGTAATTTTCCAAGGATTATAATTCCTTAAAACAAACATGGCCAAAAGGTATTCATTACAAATGACAGACTGCAATGAATTTAGAGTAAAAAGCAAAATGGTGATCGTAATTTATACTTAATTGCAAAAAATTGGCCGAACTTTCATATTTTCATTTTATTGGCCACACTTTACTTTTTATTTTTAAAATAGTGGCCAAAATTTTTTTAATTTTTAAAATAAGTGACCAAAATTATTTTTAATTTTCAAAAAAGTATATGGAAAAAGATCAATAACCACTAAAATGAAAATCTGAAAGTTCGATCACTTTTTTACAATTCAATGTAAACTACGATCACCTTTTTTCTTTTTATTCATGAACTTATAGTAAAGCAGACCAGGAGAGTGAGAGAGAAATTCTTTTCTTTGAAGCCCGCAATTTCATATCTTCATGCGAGTATTTCCAAATTTTGTTCTTATATTACGCTTGTCCGAAATTTATTAGAATAATTTGTAATCTAATAATTCAAAAAAAAATGTTTACTTATATTATTACTCCAATTTATCAAATGATGCCAAATGCAAAGGGTAAAAGTGTTGTAATCTTTTGACCTATTAATTCTGCTGCACCCTAGTCTTTATAACAAAAATATAATGGTTGTTGAATGTTTTACTCTTTACATACATGCCTTTCCTTTCTGGTTGTCCTGTAAAAGTAGATCCTCCCTTTTTCTTTCGGTCCTTTATTTCGTTTTCTCCCCTCTATAAATAAATTATGGATCTGAGTTCGGTGTAAAATTAAGACATATTCGGCATTTGAATTTGAAAGACATAGAATAATCTTTTAAAATTAGAATTTTTAGTTAGAATCCATAATGTTGAATTAAAATTATGGATATGAGTTCGTTGTCAAAATTCATGAAAATTCTAATTTTAATCCCTTCTTTTTTTTTTTGGTCAGGAATTTTAATCCCTTCTTAGTTGAATTAAATACTAAGATTTAAAAATTTTAAATATCATGACCAAAAAAATTCCTAACCAAAAAAACAAAGAAGGGATTAAAATTAGATTTTCAATCCATAAGGTTAAATTATTATCGTTGGTGAAAGTATAAATTTAACCTTTATAAATTAATAAAATTCCTCGATCCCAACGATAATAATTTATAGAGATTTTACTGTATATGTAATTGGTGTAAAGAGGTTTTGTGCATTAACTAAAATAAAATTATATATAGTTCTATTTTTTTTTTTTTGAGGGCCAAGACAAGTGCATAAATTAAGACAAAATGTCCGAAGTTACATAGTGAGAGATCTCAGATGGACATGAGTTCACCCACATTTGTTCTAAACCAAAGGGCACTAGCTTAGCAAGGCAGTGTGCAACTGAATTGCCACTCCTTTTTACATGACTCCAATCTATTCTGAGGAACACAAATGTAAAATGTCTTCCAGAACAACATCTAAATCTGAGAGGTAAACCGCTGCTTTAGAGAGTCGTTTGGTGATCACTTGGCAATCAGATTCAAGGGTTATATTCGCAAATCCCATCCTCTTTGCCAGTCTACCTGCAAGCAGAATAGCACGAGCTTCAGCAATTTCTGGAGACCACCAAGCACGAACTCTCCGCACAACCGTTGCCAAGACCTTCCCTGTGTGATCTCTAGCTACAACTCCCATTCCAATGACTCCTTTTACTGCTAAAGAAGCGTCTGCATTGTTTTGTTCTATTTAATACACTTTAAAATAGATAACAAATTATATAATATACATTTAATAATAAAATGATGATAAAATATAGTAATTATTTTCTAAATATTTTGAAATAGAAATTAAAAATTATATCTTATATAAAATTAGAACAAAACAATTAGTATTGTCTAATAAAAAAAATATACAAATAATATATGAAATTGAATTGTGACATACATTGTATTTTTAAGAAAAAAATAAAGGTATGAATGAATTAGAAAAATACATATCAACATGTAATAATTAAAATATTGAAAAAATGTCACTGAAAACCATGGTTCTAAAAATCATGATTTAGCCGATTAATTCCCTGTAAGGTAACCAACGGATTCGATTTTTGAAATCCGATTAATCCTATGAATTTATTCAAAATGATATGTTTAATTGTAAATTAGACTAATAAATTAAATATTATTATAATATCCGATTAATACTTCCGATTAATCCCGATTAATCTTAAATCGGTACCTCAGCCGATTTATACCGATTACCGATTTTTACAACCATGATGAAAACAAAGATAAACAATATTAAAAATTTAACTAAATTGAAAAATGACATTTTAAGAAAAAACAAAAATATTAAAATAAGTTATAAACCTTCCCGAATTTAAAGCTAGTATTTTAAAATTAACAAAAGACTGAGTTATGACTAGTCATTCTAATTTATTTTAATAATGAAAAAACAACTGTAAATTAAGTTGTAATGCATGAGAATCTTTCCGAGCTTTATTATCTTTTTTTTTTTGAATGATTCAAGAGAATGTCTTTTTGCCTTTGGAGAAAGCTTAATCCAAAAGAACTGCAATCATTCTGTCATGCAGTTTTCAGTAACATATTTGAGGAATGAACAGGGAGATATGTAATGCATTCAAAGCAAGAAAATACACTTTCATTTCAATTTTTACATTATTGAGAGTCATTAAGCTTGTTTTGTACTTGCAGGATTCAGAAAGCAAAGAAAGTAAATCCAATGATTTTAGAATATGTTGATAACATTTTTATATAATGAGAGACCTCCAAAAAAACCCACTCCCTCCTGAAATTTAAATTTCATTAGGGGACATAAGGTTAACTAGTTTGAAAAAGGGCTGTTACATGGTATGCTAATATGCTAAATTCCAATCTTCAATAGTTTCTTGTTCATGCAAAAAGACAAGACTTAACATGGCAAGTGAGCCATGGAGATGTGAGCTGATGATATCCAAGAACTTACATTAGTTGTCTTAGCAAAAGCATTGAAGCAGCAACATCGGGTTTATCAGGGCTAGCTTCTCTAGAGCTACTTAAACTCGTAACCAGAGACGAAGGATCTGAAAAATGATGGCCATTATCAATCTTTGTTGATGATGAATCATCAAGCATCAGTTGTGTTGAAATCAAGGTTTCGTCCCCGATTATATCCTCTAGGGCCACCGAGAAAGACAGGTTCTTGTAGTGCTTCTGTGCCTGCTCATGTCCCATAAAAATTGCTTTTTCAGCAACAGGTTCCACATTTTGTTGCTGCTGGTCTGGGAACTGGTTTAACATCACTTTCCAATCTGAATTACTCCTGTCGTCATGACTCGGAGCTACTGAACTTGGTATCACGTATTCCACAATGGCATTGGTCAACCTTGGTTGTATATCATGAATTCGCCTAGCTTGCTCTCCGGCAAGTAATGTGTCACTAGCCATGATTTTTTCCACATCGTATTTGGTCATCTCAAAGTTTGTGATAGAGTTTGCCCCACGGAATTTTATCGCAGCGATGTCATAAGCTTCAGCTGCATCCTCTTGGGTGCCTAAACCATCAAAATAGAGTTAACACATTGTAGTCTAAAGATGACATTTTCTCCTATTGCCATCCTTAAAAAGAAAACCAGTCTGATAGATTCTGAACTATAAGACTGTAAAATTGATAAATTGCTTGTGGTGCTCAAAATCAGCCAAACTGATATTAAGAAAATCGAAAGTGCAATGCATGTTCTTTACTAGCTTAACTCATGCAAATGAAATTGTATAATCTAAAAGACAAAATTGAAATTAACAGAGTACAGAATTTAACAAAGCAGCTGAGCAGGACTTACTAAATGTCCCAAGATAGAGGTCCTTGTTTCCCGAGACTCGGCCAATTCGAGCTTGCCACCTTCCTTGCTGGTGATGCCTAAATGTTTATTACAGGAAATAATGAGTCTTTATATTGAAAATTAAAGTTTTAGTAATCCATAATTTTAATTATAGCAGCAACCATATCTACATAAATTTCAATATATACTTTGTTACTCCTCTGTAAACTGAAGCCCCCCTTGAGAAGCCACTACTTCTCCTGAAAATGAAAGTGAGAAAATAGACAATTACTTTCCACTGGAAGCCAGTATCGAATATTCCCTCAGCTTTTTTAATATTTGACGTTTGACTTTTCTGCACACATTTCAAAGTCTTCTGACTACCTAGTTAAAATAATTATTTTTAAATTTTTTTTTCTCAATAAAAATAGATAGTCTATATTAATATTCAGAAATGAAAAAAATTAAAAATAATAATTTTATCTATGCGTTCAACGTTCAAAGCACATTAAAATACGTGCAGAAAAGTCAAACGACAAATATTAAAATACAGAGGGAGTACCGGTTAACAAACGATTATCAAGTATTCTACCTTCTCAAGTGTGCAACATATTCCTGGCGATTCATGCTTTTCATATCCTCGAGTTGTTGCTGGTAGTTCTCCAACTATCAAAAATATCATCGTAAATCAATTCAAAACTTACATTTCATTAAAAACCAAATGTACATAGAGAAAACACTGAATTAAGGTTCGTTAAAACCATACGGGAAAGTTAATACGAGTTCCAGATCCCCAATACTTTAATGCAGCACAATCGTAGGCTATTGCAGCTTTCTCTTCGACATCATAACCTCCTGAATGCTTAAACATTTTAGTAACTTGAACAAGATAAATAGTCGCTTAGTATATTTACTGCAGATATAAAATGACTTACCAAGATACACTGAAAATCACCACCAGTGGATTTGTAAAGAAAATATTCACCCATCATATAAATGCAGGACACCAACATAATTGAAATTAACAGTCAGATTTTTGAACATTGAGCAATGATGAGTCAAAAGCATAAACCAAACTTGTTCCAAATAGGTGTGAAACATGCATATTTCGTTTGTTATGTACTCTTACCTTGCCTTCCTTTCCTTGTTTGGCCTTCTTTTGTGGAACTATTATCCCACAAATGAGCTTCATATCTGCCCGTCCATCTATGCCTAAGCAAAACATAACGTTTCACCAGATTAATTATCAGTCATAAAGATTCTAAAATGAATAAAAATGTGCACAAATGAACAAGCTGAACTAACCTTGTGACACCTCTATATTGAGATGTCCTTTGCCCAAAAGTGTTGATAGATTTCCGATGTTTTGTGCCTATTTTAGCTGGCCCTCTCTTCTTGGTTTCTATGGCTAAGCAATGAGTCTCAGTAGGCGAGATTTGCCTAGAAGGTGTGATACTGCTGGACTGGGAGCCAGGGCTCATAGACAAGCTCAAGCACTGTAAATCCCCATAGCCCATTGACTCAACAGAAGCCGAAACAGGTGCATTAGAACCATGATCATGAATCATGGTGCTATTGCCTACTTCTTGGCCTTTAAAATTCTCAGAAAAAAGATCATCAGTTTGGTAATCTACATTTTCTGGGATAGGTGAAGTTTGATACATCTCATAACAAGGCATCCTAGAGAAATATTGCATATGTGCTTCCTCTTCTTGTTGCCTTTGCGTTTCTTGATCATCAACATTTTGTTGATAATAAATACTGTCCAAACTAAGAGCCATTGCTTCACTTTCATAGTTTTCATAATGGGATCCCATTGTTGCATTTCCTAACAAGTTTTCGAGTTTTGGGGAAGAATCTGAAAGCAATCCTTCAAACATTACAAGGATTTAGCAGAACAATTTACTATGCACAACAAAGGTTTCTAAGTACAAGAGAAGATGTACATGCATTTTAAACTAAATTACCTTGTGAATGTTGTGATCTTGATGGGTTTTCCATGATGCAAAGAGAAGCATCTGAGCTGAGAGGCATGCCATAAGAGTGAAAAGCATTGTTTTCATAGAAGCTGGTTGAAACTGTAGAAGAAAATCCCAGCCATTTAGCATTACAAGTATCATCCATGTTTCACTCTGTTGTCAAGTGTAAATGTTGTTCAAGCTTCACTTCAATATATTTAAGTGTAGTAGATGAAAGAGAAGTTAAATACTCCGTATGAATGTAGACTAAAATAGGAATAGTAATTAGTATAAATAATCATAAACAATACTCCATATAAACTACTCCATAAAGCATGGTCATTTTAAACTAATAAACAAAAATAATGTGGGATAATAAGAACAAAAAGTGCTGGTATAAGCCCTGCATTTGTTCTATAGGGATCTGTAGGTGAGTTTATATTTTCTCTTTTTAAACTGATGCTTTCTCCTCCAGTACCTAGTGGCTAGTCCATTCCACAATTTGTCCTGTGTCTTGACTAGACCTTCAAATCCAACTAAAACAGGGATATGCTGTAATTAAGATCTGTTTTAGGCTTTTAGCTTGGATGCTCCAGTTGAATATATTGACTAGTGATATGTGACTAAAAGGAGAGAGATGAAAAGTGATACACCCTCCATTTTTAAATATGTTTTTTGTTTTCTTTTGGATACATTTATCAACACACACTTTTAATTGTTAAAATTTTCAATTTCGTATTAATATTAAATATAAAAATTCACTGTAAAGTACTCATAAATACGAATACAACAAGATCACTCATGATTATATTTGGTCATATAAATTATGTGTAAATTAGTAATTTATCTCATGTTATGAACATTCCCAATATTTTAAATGGGAAACAAAATACGAGACTGAGGGAGAATTTGTTTAATTTTTTACACCGATACAATGGTTAATGATAGGGGTGTACGCGGTTCGGTTGCGGTTCGGTTTTTTGTGGTTGATGCGGTTTTTTGATTTTAGCGGTCTTGGAAATTTCCAACCACATCCACAAATGCGGTTGCGGTTAACCGCATGATGCGGTTGCGATTAATCGCGGTTGATGCGGTTCGGTTTGCGATTAACCACCTAAGCTTAATTTAATAAAAATTAAAATACAATTACAAGTCGTTAAAAAAAATAGCAAATCATCATCAGTAATTCCTGGTGTAATTATAGCCCATAAATATAGTCCATCACTACAATATCATCAATACAATAGCAAATCATCATCAGTAACTCCTGGTGTAGTTATGTCTAGTGCAACAGAATAAAAATAATTGATTACACGTAACTATGCAATTTGTAGGTTAGATATTGAATTGGGTTCGAGTAAATGGGCTGGGTAAATATATTTGGAAAATGGGCAGGGTATATCCATATATCAACTCCCAGAAAATGTATACCCACTTCCGGAAATGAAATTTCTACGTCTTATGTGTATAATTAATTAATTTATATAATATAAAATATATTTTTAAAAACATAAATTATTATAAATATATATGTGCGATTTGCGGTTGCGGATGCGATTTTGCAATTTTTCAATATTCAAATCCGCAACCAATCCGTAAATATGCGATTTTTAAAAATTTAATCCACAACCAACTCGCATTTCACGATTATCCGTAAAATGAGGTTCGATTGCGAATGGTTTGCACTTGAACGGATGGTCTGTACACCCTAATTAATGAGATCAATCAAACGTGAATCATTGAAATGTTCGATAAAATAATTAAATCACGGCTAACAAACAGTATTTGTGTTCGATAAAATAATTAAATCGCAGCTAATCAGGCCAAAACATACTTAAATCTACACTATCAAATATTAGCATGGATGCTTGCAAAGATTTGAAATCTACTCTACTCCCCAACTAGTCACTTCATGCAATACAGCTCTTTCTGTGGACTGCGGCGCCGGCAACTACATGCAGCTGCAGACATTTCTCTTTCAGTCTGTCTATGTACTTTTATTATTACTATCTATAGTCTATACTCTTGATTAGGTTGGAAAACCATGTTTTCCTGGCGAACAACGCTACCAAATTATCAAATTTGGTTATTAATAAATTTAAATTTAATTTTTTATAATTACATAATTATACAATATTCATTTACTTAAATTTTTTTAACTTCCTTGAATTTGATTAATTATAACTATATAACTATGCGAGATTTATTTACTTTAATATTATTATCAGGTTCATTCCCTATAACTACATAAGTAAATAATATTTATTTATTTATTAATATTAATATTTTAAATTTTACTCGTGTTTAATCCGTCCGTGCACGGGTTATGGGGTAGTATATGCTATGTTAAAGAAAAGTTGTAGGACCGTCATTTTCTGGCCATTTACATCTCTTAATTACATTTACTTCTCTGGTTTCAAATTCAAATTTCACCTCCTGTGCAGCGTAAATGTTATATTTGTTTACTAATATTTATTCTATAAACGTTGAATTTAGATAATGTTTCAGCAGAAAAACGAAACATATTTTTGTCACATTGTACTAAAATCAAAGATCCATAAATAAAAATAGATATGGATCTTTGATTTTAGTGGATCATTGACCAACTGAAGGATCCAGCTACTCTGCATCAGCAGTAATTCTGTCATTTCACAGCAGACCCCTAAGAGCATCTTCAAGAGGCTCTCTATTGTAGCTCTTAACTCAAAAAATGAGGAGAGAGAATAAAAATCAAGCTCCAAGAGACTCTTAGAGACTCTTTAAAAAGTTAAGAGCTTCTTCTCTCTCCTCTATTTTAGGAGCAACTAGTAGCTCTTAACTTAATATTTTATTAGTAAAATAGTGGTTCTTCTCTCTCATCTATTGATTGTTTGTCCAAGTGGAATTGAAATATGAATAAAATATAAAATAAAGAGCCGTAATAGAGAGCATTGTTGGAGTTGACACACAAATCAATGTAATAACTTGCTAAGAACTTAATTGTTTATAATATATTTAGGAGTGAGCTAAGAGACTCTTGGAGATGCCCTAAGACTATAAAAGATTTAATAATTCTTACTATAACACTAGTATATTGTCTGGGTAAAGGCCCAATCCTGTATCTTGTGTGTGGGCTGAGAATTTTATTTTCGAAAGTACAAGTTGGTGAGCTTTTTTTGCCGCTTGTTCTTCCTGTGACACTGCCCTGAAAGAATCTAACAATTCTATAATACTTAATTCTCTAAAATAGAGACATGGATCGAAACATCATATTCATGTTATCGAGATTAAATCAATAAGCGGAAGCATACCTGTATCCATGATAAAGTAATATCAGTAGGAGTCCTTTTCTTTGTGTACTTGTTATTGTCTTCCTCAATCAAACACCCTTAGGTTTCCACAGCAAACTCTCTCTGATGGGTAGAAGAAAAGTTTTTTTTACGTGTTTAATATATTGGGGACTATAACCCCTTCATATACCGCCTAATTAAATCTCCCATTATAATTTAATTGGGCTTGGTATTGGGTATCCACACATTTAGTCCATACATTAACTTAAAATCTAATTGGGCTCCTTATTTGATCACATAAATTAACCCAATAAAATAAATAGCTAAATATAATTGATATATTAATATGTATCCCATATAAATTATTATTATTAATAAAATAATAATAACAATCTCCCACTTGGGCTGCATATTAATCCAAAATCAATTATACAAATCTTTAGTGCACAACCTTATGCTATTCATTATCCTTTAGATTTTACTAAAACAATTCGGTCCATCTATTATATCAATATGAGATTCTGGCGGCATTCGTCACTATTATAACGTGACTTAACCTTCCATGATCACCACACAAATATATCCAACGACATGAATCAAAGTATGGATGAGTGACATGGAAATTACATACTATGTGATCTGTATAATGCCTATTTCCAACTAGTCCTTAGCCAATCTCTAATGAGATAGATTCCAATTTTCTCAATTCAATGTTAAACCACAATAAGAAAATTGAACAAAAGCAGAGTGACATTTAATTAAATTAAATCCATCAACTGTATTCTGCAGAACATAAACAACTCAATGTTTATAACATAAAACACCGAAAATACAAACTCCCACTAAACCAAAGTATCACACAAGGTAACACCCATATGAGCAGTATGCTCGTGAAAAACCTTAGGTGCTAAAGCCTTGGTGAGCGGATCCGCAATCATGGAGTTGGTCCCAATGTGTTCTATCGAAATCTGTCCACTCTGTATCTTTTCTTTAACAACTAGGAACTTTATATCTATATGTTTTGCTTCCGTAGTGCTCCTATTGTTGTTTGAATATTCCACTGCTGATTTATTATCACAAAATATCTTTAATGGTCTTTCAACACCATCAAGAACACGCAAACCAGTGACAAAATTTCGCAGCCATAATGCTTGATTGGATGCCTCAAAACATGCTATATATTCTGCAGCCATGGTGGATGAAGCTATGAGCGTCTGTTTGGCAGACCTCCATGAAATCGCTCCACCAGCTAGTAGATAAACATAGCCCGAAGTAGATTTTCTTTCATCTATGCATCCTCCAAAATCAGAATCTGAATATCCAATGACTTCGAGATGATCTGACTTCCTATACGTGAGCATATAGTCTTTTGTTTTCTTCAAATACCGTAGGACTCGCTTAACTGCTTTCCATTGTTCCATTCCCGGATTACTCAAATATCTTCCCAACATTCCAACAATGAATGCTATGTCAGGGCGAGTACAAACTTGAGCATACATTAGGCTTCCCACGGCCGAGGCATATGGTATCCTTTGCATTTCCTTTATCTCAAGTTCATTCTTGGGACACTGTTTGAGACTAAATTTGTCTCCCTTAGACACGGGTGTATCTATTCCTGCACAATCTTTCATGCCATACCTTTCCAGGATCTTTTCGATATAGCTCCTTTGTGATAATCCAATGATACCTCGAGAGCGGTCTCGATGTATTTGAATTCCTAATACAAAAGAGGCGTTACCAAGGTCCTTCATCTCAAATTGACTAGTGAGAAATTTCTTGGTATCGTGCAATAAGCCTATATCATTAGTGGCAAGTAAGATGTCATCAACGTATAAGAGAAGAAATATAAATTTGCTCCCACTGAACTTGTGATATACACAATGTTCCACCAAGTTCACTTCGAAGCCATATGATGTGATAACATGATGAAACTTGTGATACCATTCACGTGAAGCCTGCTTGAGACCATAGATGGACTTCTTTAACCTGCAAACTATAGTCTTTGGATCTCCAGAGACAAAGTTTTCTGGTTGCACCATATAAATTGTCTCACCAATGTTACCATTGAGAAACGCCGTCTTTACGTCCATCTGATGTAGCTCTAGGTCATAATGAGCCACAAGTGCCATAAAAATTCTAAATGAGTCTTTCGAGGAAACCGGAGAGAAAGTCTCATTGTAATCGATACCTTTCTTTTGAGTGAATCCTTTTGCGACAAGACGAGCCTTATATCTTTCGATGTTACCCTTCGAATCCCTTTTGGTTTTAAATACCCATTTGCAATCAATAGGTTTTGATCCTTTAGGTAACTCGACAAGATCCCAAACGTCGTTGTCTTTCATAGATTGCATCTCTTCATTCATGGCATCAACCCACTTTTGAGAATTAGGACTCTGCATGGCTTGTTGAAGATTAATAGGGTCATCTTCTCCAATGCCAACTCCATCTTCATGTTCTTGTAGAAAAACAATATAATCATCTGGAATTGCACTTTTCCGCTCTCTAGTGGATCTCCTTAATGGCACTTCTTGTGATTCAAGAGGTTGTTGATTTTGCTGAATTGGTTCCTCATGGGGAATGTTAGTGTTGTCTTGAATCGAAGGGCCTTGAGCAATGATAGGTACCATAATCTGATCATTGTTCTCAGCAGTGTCATGAGTAGAATCATGATTATTTTCTTCAAAGACAATATTTTTACCTATACCTTCCCTCCCAAAATCAACTTCCTCAAAAAATCTTGCATTATCAGTCTCAAAAAAGGATCTAGTAGTGGGATCATAAAATTTAAATCCTCGAGTACGCTCCGGATATCCAACAAAGTAGCAACTGACCGTCCTAGAGTCCAGTTTCTTTTCATTCGGCCTATATGGCCTTGCCTCAGCTGGACAACCCCAAACATGAAAATGCTTAATGCTAGGCATTTTCTTAGTCCAAAGTTTGTAAGGGGTTTCGGCCACTGCTTTTGTTGGAACCCTATTAAGGATATAAATTGCAGTCTTTAGTGCATCTCCCCAAAGTGCCACAGGTAAAGAAGAATGACTTATCATACTTCTCACCATATCTTTAAGAGTACGGTTTCGCCTCTCAGCAACACCGTTCATATTAGGTTTGCCTGGCATGGTGTACTGAGGGACAATTCCACACTCCTTTAGGAAGTTAGCAAAGGGTCCTGGACGTTGCTCACCTGATCCATCATATCTACCGTAGTATTCACCACCACGATCAGACCTGACAGCAAGTATTTTACTCTTCAACTGAAGCTCAACTTCAGCTTTATATTCTTTAAACACGTCCAAAGCTTGGGACTTCTCATGTATCAAGTATAGGTAACCATACCTTGAGTAATCATCTATGAACGTGATAAAATACCGTTGACCGTTCCAAGAGGCCGTAGGGAATGGTCCACAAATATCGGTATGAATCAGTTCTAAGACACTCGTAGCCCTATTGGCACCTAACTTTCTGGAGTTTGTTTGTTTTCCCTTAATGCATTCTATGCAAACCTGAAAATCACTTAAATCTAAGGGATCAAGAATTCTATCATCCACAAGCCTTTGAATTCTCTGTTTAGAGATGTGACCTAAACGCTTGTGCCACAACATGGCAGAATTCTCAGTTAACTTACGCTTCGTACCTCTTGCACTAGAGTGCAATATTTCATTATTAAAAGTAACAGTATCAAGCATATAAAGATTATCAATTAAAGAACCAGTGCCAACCAAATTTGAATTTAAAGAGAAACTAACTTTATTATTTCCAAAAGAACAAGTGTATCCAAATTTGTCCAAACAGGAAATAGAAATAAGGTTCCGTCTAAAAGACGGTGCAACAAAAGTCTCAAATAAATCCAAATAAACACCAGTTTGAAATAATAATCTAAATGTTCCAACAGCTTCAACTGGAACTTTATTGCCATCGCCCACATAGATGAATCTTTCAGCATCAATTGGCGGTCGGCTCCATAGGCAACCCTGCATTGATACACTTATGTGAGTAGTAGCACCAGAATCTACCCACCAAGTATCCTTAGGTACAGAAGCTAAATTAACTTCAGAACAAACAAAAACAGAAGTCTTACCCTTTTTCACACGCCAAGCAGCATATTTGGAACACTCTTTCTTCATGTGTCCAGCCTTCTTACAAAAGTAGCAGGTTGGTCCCTTATCCTGCTTCTCTTGAAACTGCTTGGGTTTTCCACTTGCATTATCCTTACCTCTCTTTCTCTTCTTATCATGAGAGCTAGATGCCAAGTGAGCACTTTCAGTCTTGTCTCGCAATGCCCTCTCCTCTTCTTGAACACAGTGTGAAATGAGCTCATTAAGAGTCCATTTTTCCTTCTGAGTGTTATAACTCACCACAAAGTGACCAAACTGAGGAGGGAGTGAAATAAGAACCAAGTGAACAAGTAACTCATCCGAAAGTTCCAACTTGAGTTCCTTAAGTTTGCCAGCAAGATTAGACATCCCAATGATGTACTCCCTTATGTTCCCCTTTCCCTTATACTTCATGGTCACGAGTTTTGACAGAAGATTACTCGTTTCCGCTTTCTCATTCTTAGCAAAATATTGCTCAATTTCAGAGAGGAACTTCTTGGCATTTGTGCTCTCAGCAATAGAGCCCCGAAAACCAGTTGGAATCGTCCGCTTCATGATCGCCAGACACATGCGATTAGAGCGTTCCCATTTCTCAACCTGATCCGTTTTCGGATCAGTCGCAGTAGGAACAGGTTGCTCTTTCCTTAGCGCAAGGTCAAGATCCATGCACCCAAGAACGATTTCAACATTCTCTTTCCATGTGACATAGTTTGTCCCATTCAACATCGGAATCATGCTCAATTGAGCAGAAGCAGAGTTAACATTAGCAGTAACTGAAATAGAAAACAAATACACAAAAATGCTCAAAATTAAATATATGTGATAAATCAAATATTGGCAACACCATCACAAGATACCTAACGCAACACTGAATTTTAGTCTTTGGACAGAAAAATCAATTTGCAAGTGGTACTCTCAACGCAATAATCAAGTACTAATAATAAATTTCTGTCAAATAATATGCCTTTCTTTGGACCGACCTATTATTCACATGAAAATCTTAATATTGCTACACACTTATTATCGCAGGAATATTTTAATTTTAGCCAAATTATACCTTCCTTTGGGCCGATAAAATTTGCATAAAATTAAATATTCAAACATCATAATAATATTTTTTAAATTAATTAATCTACACAAAAGAGGTCACTTTGGCAACATATTGCTTCAATCAACTAAATTAAAAATATTAGATCACTTAAATAAATAAGTTAATATTCATTTGCCAATAATTAAAATTTAATTCACAAAATTATCAAAGAAGTACTTATCCGTATAATCCAGGAGTGTTAAAAAATGTTTCAACTCTATACAATCATTTAAACAAATAATTTTCATTATTTACTATGGACTTGATCACCAAAACAAGCATAATAGTTAACATGAAAATGGCCACCTAAATTCATGTTCACTAAAAACTTATTACAATACACTTAAATCATAACATGATTATTAATATAACATGTCAAAGAAAAAAAAAAAAAAACAATTAAGTACACGAAAGGCTTAACCATGCACTATAATAACATAATGCCCCAGTTCACACAGGCATTATATGCAGGACTGGAAACCAAAAAACATGTTCACTAAACAGTCAGATGATATAAAATTATTAAACCAAAACAAATCTAACACACCAAAAATAAAAACCTGACTAACATGTGCCAATAATAAAATTAACCATGTTAAACCGATTATAAGCTGAATTCATATACGGCATATATATAATCATGGGCTCATGGCAGTGCAAATCAAACTAAAGCACCAAATAATTATCAGGACATACGTGTATTCATCTTAAAACGAATCGTGTAAACCAAAGACAATACAGTGATATAGTCCATCTCGGAAAAGCAATTACCGCACAACGTAAGACGTAAATTAACATCTCAATAATAAAATATGAAGAGGCTCTGATGCCAATTGAAAGAATCTAACAATTCTATAATACTTAATTCTCTAAAATAGAGACATGGATCGAAACATCATATTCATGTTATCGAGATTAAATCAATAAGCGGAAGCATACCTGTATCCATGATAAAGTAATATCAGTAGGAGTCCTTTTCTTTGTGTACTTGTTATTGTCTTCCTCAATCAAACACCCTTAGGTTTCCACAGCAAACTCTCTCTGATGGGTAGAAGAAAAGTTTTTTTTACGTGTTTAATATATTGGGGACTATAACCCCTTCATATACCGCCTAATTAAATCTCCCATTATAATTTAATTGGGCTTGGTATTGGGTATCCACACATTTAGTCCATACATTAACTTAAAATCTAATTGGGCTCCTTATTTGATCACATAAATTAACCCAATAAAATAAATAGCTAAATATAATTGATATATTAATATGTATCCCATATAAATTATTATTATTAATAAAATAATAATAACATGCCCTACTTATCCTTCACATATCAAGATCACCAACTAGTTGTACAATCTGGGTTTCTCAAACCTTAAAATGTCTATATTTTCTCCAAAATTACCTTAAGGAAATGTTTGTACTTAATTTCGCTATCTACAAAAACATCTTAATACGATAATCGATAGTAGAAACATCTGCTCTCTTTGGTGCACATTTTATGTTATCGCTTCATGAACCATCCATGCATGTTCTTCTGCAACTCTACTACATGCAGCTTTATTCCTTCAACCAGTTGCTCTAATCAAGAGTCCTTTCTCAGAAAAATTTAAGCTTAACCTTGCACCTTATACCAAACTTGCTATCTTTCATATTTCTGGCTAGAATAGTAAAAGCATAGTACATGGTAGGAGATATTTGACTAATCGTAAAATTTATTTACCCACATAGATAAAAATTACATGATCAGTACTTCAAAGAAGGCCCAAGAATAAAGAATCTTGAGACATGGATCCATGCCACAAGGTAATAAATGGAAATTTATACATAAAAAGTCCATCAAACCATGGCCAACACAAAAGGCAAGTTAGACCTTCACTTATTATTCATCACGTATAATTTTTTGTGATCCCAAGTCGGCAACAACCAATACATAGGCTTATATACCAAATTTTCACAGCCTTAAAAATCGGTAATCTCTATAAACAAATCGAAACTTGAAAAACAAAAATACCACGAGCAAGTACTAAACTGCAGTCTAACCATACAAATATATGAAAATGTATGCAATTTCATGCTAGTGCATGCATGTGTTATTGGAAAAATGTATGTACCCCTTTGAAGCTTGCGGCCCGAAGAAGCCACCGAACATCCTCCTATACAATAATCATCCACCCACACACGGGGGACAAATCGAAATCTTGATATTTTTTTTCATCACGTGGATTAGTGTGTGAAATAGTTGGGTATTATTTTCAGTTGGAAAAATATTCAAAATGTACATAAAGATTATAACTTTCATAATTGAAGACAAAAATAATTTCATCATTGTTTTTTTATCAAATTGTTTTTTTTATTTTTGTTATTAAATCTAATATCCTTGTGACTTATAATTATAAGATAATCAAAAATGATGTTTAAATCAATCTAATCGAAAATATTTTGGATATACATTAGGAAATTAGGTAAGGTATCTTAAACTAAGTAAAAGTTTATTTCAAACCAGCAAATAATTTTGAATTAAATAATAAAATATTTAAAACGTGTTAATAAAATTTTAAAAAATTTGGTAAAGAACAATGATGAAATTATTTTTGTCTTTAGTTGTGAAAGTTATAATTTTCATGTACTTGTTAAATATATTTTCAAGCGAAAACACAACCTCCCCCAGCGAGCAATATTGATCTTTACATCAGCAATTCCACAGCTCCTGCCTGGCGCGCATTGATCTTCACTCTCTTTATACCATAGTAACATTTTATTTTATGTCTGTAAACAATCGAAACTTGAAAGATAAAAATGCCACTAGCAAGTACTAAACTATAGTCTGATCATTAAAATATATTCCAAACATCACAATTATTTTGTAAACTATGAAGATGGACATGAAAATGATAGATAGAATAGGGAGATAGAATTATAGAGAAAGATAGAGGGTAATCTAAGTAAAATAGATAAATAAAGAGTTATGTGTAAACAATTTATATTTACGTATTTTGAGAGACCTGTTGATAAATATATAGAGAACAAGTGTTTAATATTTTCAGAATTAAATTAGAATTAGAGGGAGTAGTAAGAGGAGAGTAATGTTAACAAAGTTTTGTAAGAGCATCTCCAACGGGAATAGCTAAAATTGGTTGGCTAAATTGGACCTGTAGGACATTATGTAAAATTTGTTGAATCTGTAAGACATTTTACTTCAATGGTATTAGCTATATTGGTTGGCTATATTTTAAAAATAGTATGTTATTAATAATTTAGGTTGTTATAAATAGAATATATCACTTCAATATGGTAATGAATGATGTGGAATCTTCTTACAGATTTCTTACAGCTATATAGAGGTTCGACAAATATAGCCAACCTGTAGAAATTATCTAAAATTATAGCTAACAGCTTTGACCCATTGGAGTTCAAGTTTTTTTAGATAATCTCTATAATTTTTATTTATGGTATCTTTTATCTAATTTTAGCTAAGGATTTCTTGTGGTTGGAGATGCTCTAACGCTAACATTAATGTCTAAATAATTAAAGGGAGTAATCACAATTAAATTAGAAGAAGTAACTGAATAAGCTATTACTGTGAGGGGAGTAAGTAGTAAGAGGAGAGTAATGAGAGGTTTTTCTAATTCTTAAATTATTAATGACATATTATTGTGCTACATTAAAGTGAAAAAAATTATTAAAATTTACGAAAATGAATTAACACATAAATCTCAAAAACTCTGCCAATTAGTATTATAAACTAGTCCATTATGCCGCGATATCGCGCGACTTCATAAAATTATATTTAATAATTCATGAATATTAGTGAAAAATAATGGAATCATACGTATAAATTATAAATGATGTTAGTCAAAAAAATTTCAAACATATAAAAAATAAAACTTTTATCGTATTAAAACAAATTTTAAATTAAAATTTGAAATAAAACAAATATCTAAAAACATTTCAAGCAATATTTTTTTAAGGTAATATTATATTTTAATAATTTATAGAAGGAAGAAAAAGAAAATCAAGACACTAATTTTCATTTAAAAAAAACATTGATAGCTATTTTCAATTGATTCAAATAGTTCACACGAATAATTAGTTGGAAAAATACTTTCATTTTATATCTAAAATTTTAATATGTTAAAAAATCATAAACATGAAAATTAGCGATTACAATATACGATAAAAAATAATAAATTTACATATATTTAAATAACGTTATTAAAAGCTGACACCCTCCTCATAACATACATGCTCAGAAATATTATAATAATTTATTAAATTAGAATATTAATTTCATCCATCACAATATATTGGAATAACGGATGTACAATTTCTTTATCGATTTAACAGTCCGAGAAAATGATCATGTTGATTTAATTTAATCGAGTTGGTCACATCTCTTATGTAATTCTGTATACTTCTATAACTTATATGATTTACACGATTTACACTGAAAAAAAATTTTCCCCAAAAATTAAGGTAGCATGCCCTCCAATCTCCCGAAAAAACTTGTAGAAATCTTAAATGAAAAATCGTATGGCACGATATAAGTAATTTTAAGTCGTCCTCTTGTGGGATATGCTCTTATTTTTCTATAGAAATTAATATTTTATATTGAAATAATAATTATAATGCCAAAATAAATTTTGCAAAATTTTTATTCAGAAGAAAAAAAAATTAAAAATAAATTATGGAATTATACTTTTTATGAGTCTTAGAATGCGTGTCACGCCCCTGTCCCCCAATGTAAACAATTGAGGGGGACGGAGGGAGTACTATTTTCAGTAAGAAATCGAAAGTTGGTGTAGACTGTCATTTATTTGTTTTTCGACATGGTTGCATAGCCGGTTGGGGATTTGAACTGGTTGAGTTTTTTAAGGCAAATGAAATTTAATTTAAATTTGTCTAAAAAAAAGGATGCTATCAAAAGTTACAAAAAGATTTATTAAAAAAACTCAAAAAAGAGAAAATGATTTTTTCCCCATGATCTTAAATATGAAATAAAAAAATGACACATTATTAAAAATTTAAGTCACCATTTATTTAAAAATAATCTTACTTTGGGCTTGAAAGTTTTAGTGTTAAATTTTAATTAGTCATTTTATAAGGAAATATTTATTTTATTGCTAAAATAAAGTTTCCTAAAGTTTTGTTTAAATAAATTAAAATAAATTTATTATATATTTAATAGGGTAATGGTCCTTTATATTTTCCATTCAAACATACACCAAAATACCTATGCGCGAGAATATGGCCCTAATTGTCCAAAGATTGTGCATTTACAATTTGCGTATATTCGATTACGCATCTGTTACTTGTGTAATCATTCAAACTTCTATTTTTTTTAATTTTATATTACAGTATGCATACGTCACATTAATGCGTATGTACCCACTACGCATCATATACATGCGTGTTCTTTAATATAATATTTTTATTACTATGCTATTCGCAAGCTCCTCATGCGTAGTTAGAAATTGAAAAATCAAAATTTTGTTTAAGGGCCCATCAGGTGTTGTCTACACTAATCTGTTGGCGTAATGCACGTGTTCAGGCCCACCAAAATATTGACATAGACGTGTATATTTAGATGGTAGCATGCAGTTGTAATGGAAATAATATTTATAGAATAGCACTCCACCAGAATTGAACCCATGACGTTGCTGGCAAAGACAATAGACTTACCATTTCTAGCAGTTGCTTTATTATTAATTAAGTACTATACGCATTTCCATAAAGCGCATAGAGTGGGTATATAGGGCCTTGTTTCCGTAAAAAAGTATTTTGGGCAATTCTCGGTGAAATAAAGGTAATTTGATCAATTTCTCTATTTAATAGGTATAATTAATGAATTATTAGGATGTTATTTAATGTATTAAAATAATTTTAATGAAAAATAAAAAAACGAAAAATTAAGAAAACTATCTCAAACGCTTATAGTAACTTTTTGATTTCCTGAAATTATAATATATATAATCCGCGCTTCACGCAGTTTATAAATTTTTATTTTAAAGTAATGAAAATAGATAAATTAATTTCTATTACTTTTACAAATTGATTGGTCTCTTATGAATTTCCTAAAAAAATGGATTTAAAAACAATTTACATGAAATATTAGATGGAAAATTACTCACATTGTATATCTAAAGTATTGATAATTTTAAAAAATCACAAACATATTAAAATAAAAATTACAATACGAACGTAATCTTTACGATCAAAAGTTACAAATATTGAATATAACTTAATAATGTTTTTAAAGCCGACACTACTCCCATAATATACATGTTCAATAATAGTGTAAAACTTTTTTTAATTAGAACATTAATTTATTTTGACACAATATAATGAAATAACGGGTATAGAAATTTCAGATATTAAGTAAAGATCTATGTACTTCAATATTTATTACGACTTCCGCGAGTATTGATAATAAAAATTTCTTGAGAAGTTATGGTCAATAACGTTTTATAAAGTCGATACCTTTCTCATAACATGCATTTTCAATAATAATGGAAGAATTTATTTAATTAGTATACTAATTTATTTCGACACACTATAATGACAATGGATGTATAGCCTTTTTACCGATTTTATCTTCCGATAAAATGGTTGGGCTTGTTAGATTTAATCGATTTGATCATAAC
Source organism: Saposhnikovia divaricata (assembly GCA_036435485.1). Classification (NCBI taxonomy): domain Eukaryota; kingdom Viridiplantae; phylum Streptophyta; class Magnoliopsida; order Apiales; family Apiaceae; genus Saposhnikovia; species Saposhnikovia divaricata. The sequence goes on along the minus strand of CM071598.1, from coordinate 6,133,305 downwards.
CCATGTGTAATTTATTCATGTGCAAAATAAAAAATCCATTTGTATTGTTTGTATACAAATTCCTGATATTAAGCAAAGATCTTGTACTTTCATATTTTATTGCGACTTTTACAATCACTGATAATCAAAATTGTTTGAAAAGTTAAAGTCATCTGCCCTATAGTCATTCGAAAAGAAATTACAGTGATCTTGAATAGGGAATAAAAAAGAACGTAATATAAAAAAATTTTAATCGTCATTTTACCAAAAAAATATATTTAACTATATACAATTAATATTCAATATTTAAATAATAACTATAACGTTCAAATAAAGTTTACTAATTTTTAAACAAATTAAATAGAATAAATTTAATATATCTTTAATAGGTGTAATAAATGACTAATTAAAATATCATTAATAGCTATTTAATGCAAGAAAAGAATTATAATAAAAAAATCAAAAAAATGAAAAATCAAGAAAAATACCTTGAAGTCTTCTAGTGCATTTCTGATCTCCGGCCATTATAATATACTAGGTAACAAAGCCGCGCTACGCGCGGCACGAAAACATTTTTAAAATCGTATATATAACATCATTGTTTGTTGAGTTTTATTATTTGAAATTTGATATGATAAATTGAAACTTGTGTAAAATGTAACTAAATTTGAATGTTAAAGAATTATAGAGAAAATAATTAGCAGAAAGAAAACATGGTTCAGTTAAACTCTTAAGTATTAATAATAATATCTTCGAAGATAGTGACGACACCTATTTTGTTACATAAAAAAATGCTTTTGAAATCCAATATTGATAAACATTTGTAAAGTTCAACAATGGATAACTAAAAGTAACATTTTTTTATCATTTTTGCTGTCAGTGGCATTATGAGACGTGATTGCTTAGTTTGTTGATAAATTTGTTTGTATGATGAAAAAAAGAAGCAAAATGTAAATGTGATAAAAGATGTGATTGACTTACGCCCATCTCATAACATACATGCATAATTAATTCTCGTCTCATAACATACATGCATGATTAATTGATTAGTAATGGTATAAGAATTTGTGTAGTTAGAATATTAATTTAATCCAACATAATATAACGAAACAACGAATGTATAATTTTTTCATTGATTTAATTTGTAAAGAAAAAGGTTGGATTTGTTCAATTTAATCGAGTTGATCAAACCCATGTGTAAATTGTTCATGTGTAAAAGTAAATTATACAATATTGCTCGTATTTAAATTGTGGATGTTAATTGGAAAATTTATATGCTTCCGTATCTTATCATGATTCTCACGGTCACTGATTACGAATTAATCGAAAAGTTAAAATCGTCTATTTATTATTGATGAAAAAAATTGCATCAATTTTGAATAAGGATTAGAAATGGACGATATAAATAAGTTTATTTTATCATTTTACCTTGAAATAATTGTACTTTTAGATAGATAATTAATATTTTATATTAATATAATAATTATAATATTCTAATAAAGATTGCTAAAATTTTATATTAAATATAAAATAAAGTGTATTTAATATAACTTTAATAGGTACATTACTGACTAATTAAAATGCTATTAAATGCAAGAAAATTATTTAAAAAAAAAAACAAAAATGTGAAAATCAATAAAAATATTTTGAAACTTGAGTGAAAGCCTCTCCGATCTCCTGGTTTATTACGACTCCACAATCATTGATAATAAAGAATGCTTGAGAAGTTCGGGTTAATAACATTTTTTAAAGCCGACACCCCTCTCATAATATACATATTCAATAATAGTGTAAAAATTTGTTTAATTAGAATAAAATTTTATTTCGACACAATGTAATTAAACAATGGGTGTATAGTTTTTTTATCGATTTTTCTTCCGATAAATGGTTGGGTTTGTTAAATTTAATCGATTTGATCATAACTAATGTATAATTTATTCATGTGCAAAATTAGAAATTTGTGTGTATAGTTTTTATACAATTCCAGAAATTAAGTAAATATCTTGTACTTCCATAATTTATTACGACTTTCACAATCATTGATAATAAAAATTGCTTGAGAAGTTAAGATCGTCTACCCTATAATCATCCGAAAAGAAAATATAATGATCTTGAATAGGGAATAAAAAATAACGCAATATAAACAATTGTTAGTCGTCATTTTACCTAAAAATAAACTTAACTGTATATAATTAATATTTAATATTGAAATAATAACTATAATGTTCAAATAAAGTTTGTTAATTTTTAAACAAATTAAATAGAATAAATTGAATAGATGTTTAATAGGTGTAATTAATGACTAATTAAATTGTCATTAATAGTTATTTAATGCAAGAAGATAATTTTAATAAGAAAAATCAAAAAAACGAAAATTCAAGAAAAATATTTTAAACGCTTTCGGTGCATTTCCGATCTCCTGGCATTATAATATACTAGCTTATAACCCGTGCGAAGCACGGGTTTCTTTTGATAGGTTATAAAATTTATTTAACATTATATTTATGTTTTTATATAATCATTATTTTTAATAATTTTTTAATTTTAATTCAATATAAATTTATATAATGATATGCATGATTTAAAATTTATTTTGTAAAATTTTAAATTAAAAATGTCGTTGACGGGTTCGAACTTTGAATTTTTAGTAAATTAATTTAATCATATAATATATCTTATTATTAGATCTAACGATTCTTATTTATTACCAAATATAATGATTTGAATATATGGTGAGATATTTTTGGGTGTATATTAGTGATAGCAAGATTAATTTTAAATTAAAAAGTAACGTGTTTTAATTACAAAAATTACTACTAAAAATAATTACGGAAAGATATGGTGTGATATTTTGGATATATATTAATTATTGTAATATTAGTTTTAAATTAAATGGTAAAATATTTAATAAGAAGTAAAATCTTTAGAAAAAATGGGTAATTGAGTTGTTGGAGCAGAAAAAAGAGTCCAAGTAGAAGCTGGATGAAGGAATTTTAATCGGAATATAATTACGTTAACATTAGTAATTAGTTTTTGAGAATTTACCCAATATACTAAGTTTACTAGTTTTATTTGCAAAAATACGGGACCTTATTAATCATTGCATTTTTACTATCTTTCATTTTTTAATTGCAGATATACGGTTTCGTCTCAACACCTCATGTCTTCTACTCCTGCTATAGTTATTTCATCTTCTTCCTTCCCCCCTCCACCGCCTCTCTCTCCGAGCGACTCCACCTCCTTCTCCGACGAGCTCCAATTTGTTCACCATCTCCAATTTCATCATCCACCTCCGACAACCTTGCCATAACACCATCTTCTCCGGTGAGCTTCTTCTCCTAGGCCCCGCAGGGACACAATCTCCGATGGCGTGGCTTTTTGGTTTGATTTTAGTTGTTTTAAAGATTTGTATGTATTTATCTCTCCATATAAATGAAATATGTGTAATTTGATTGAGTTGCAATTAATTGATTTTGGTTAAATTTGAGTGGTAAATGGTTGTTTTGGGTGAATTTGGATTGTTTTGTTTTGGGTTGTTTTGGTGAAGTCGACGATGTTGAAGTCGGTATGTGGTGATCGGTGGTTATGAAGGCGATGGTCGGTGATTACGGAGGAGGAGGCGACAAGGTAAAGGTGGAGGAGGCGACGGAGGAGGAGGAGAAGGAATGAAGCGAAGACATCGGAGAAAATGATACTGAATTGGAAGATTTGGCGTCGTAAACGCGTGTTGAAACCAAATCTGAGACGATCTGAGATGAGACCGTATATTTGAAAACTGAAAAGTAGTTATCAGTATATGTATAAAAACTCTTTTTAACCACCGTATTTTTAGAATAAGTTAGGTTTGTATTTGTATTTTTAAAAAAACCTCTTAGTTTTTTGAGTTGTTTTTGTAATTTAATTATTTATTTTAATAATTAGGATAACCAAAGAAGAATAGAGTTCTGTGCGCAGTGTTCGTGAAGGCAACGGATGTTTTAAGTTTAGCTGTATTAGTAATGGTGTAAATATAAATACTATTGTGTCTTTAGGACTATAGCCAATAACGGATTAAAATTGATTTATTTTATATTTAAAATTAATTAAAAATTAAATTAACCAAACCGAAAACCAAAATAAATAGGATAACCAAACCGAAAACCAAAACTTTAATTAAAAATTAAATTAACCAAACCGAAAACCAAAATAAATAGGATAACCAAACCGAAAACAAAAACAATCATATAATATATCTAATTATTAGATCTAACGATTCTTATTTATTACCAAATATAATGATTTGAATATATGGTGAGATATTTTTGGGTGTATATTAGTGATAGCAAGATTAATTTTAAATTAAAAAGTAACGTGTTTTAATTACAAAAATTACTACTAAAAATAATTACGGAAAGATATGGTGTGATATTTTGGATATATATTAATTATTGTAATATTAGTTTTAAATTAAATGGTAAAATGTTTTAATTAGAAGTAAAATCTTTAGAAAAAATGGGTAATTGAGTTGTTGGAGCAGAAAAAAGAGTCCAAGTAGAAGCTGGATGAAGGAATTTTAATTGGAATATAATTACGTTAACATTAGTAATTAGCTTTTTGAGTTGTTTTTGTAATTTAATTATTTATTTTAATAATTAGGATAACCAAAGAAAAATTGAGTTCTGTGCGCAGTGTTCGTGAAGGTAACAGAGATTTTAAGATTAGCTGTATTAGTAATGGTGTAAATATAAATACTATTGTGTCTTTAGGACTATGAGTTGCACTCCATAGCAAACACCTTATATAACAAACAATAAAGAACACCTCATATCTAATATAATTTAAGAGTTTCGTCATGACGTCATCAGTTGAACAGTAAATTTTCAATTTTTTTTTTGTTGCAGACTTGATAGAGGGTAAAAAAATAATAACTTTTTGTATTGGGTGCCCCTGGCGGGACCAAAGGATCTAATAGATCTAAGGTGTTCTTTGTTGTTTGTTATAAGCAAAGGCCTTAGGACCATAGCCAATAACGGATTAAAAATGAATTATTTTTATTTAAAATTAATTTAAAATTAAATTAACCAAACCGAAAACCAAAATAAATAGGATAACCAAACCGAAAACTAAAACTTTCAATGTTTGGGCTTTAATATAATAGTATAGATATTGATATAGATGTTAGGATTCAAATTTAGAATTAGTATTATAAATGTTAGGATTCAAATTCTGCATCGAATAATTTACGTTATTAAATTTAATATACTTGTGGCTTATAATTATAAGACATAATCAAAAATGATATTTTAATCAATTTAATCGAAAATATTTTGGATATGCATTAGGAAAATAGGCGTAAGGTATCTTGAACTAAATAAAAAATTATTTCAAACCAGCAAATAATCTTGAATTAAATAATAAAATATTTAAAACATGCCAATAAAATGTTATATATAGTTGCATCAAGTTCAATCCATTCCACTCTCTGTACAAATAAAAAAATAAAAATGTGGTGAAGAACAATGATGAAATTATTTTTGTCTTCAATTGTGAAAGTTATAAATTTCATGTATATGTTAAATATATTTCCAAGCGAAAACACTACCTCCCCCAAGCGAGCATTGATCTTTACATCAGCAATTCCACAGCTCCTGCCTGGCGCGCATTGATCTTCACTCTCTTTATACCATAGTAACATTTTATTTTATGTCTGTAAACAATCGAAACTTAAAAGATAAAAATGCCACTAGCAAGTACTAAACTATAGTCTGATCATTAAAATATATTCCAAACATCACAATTCTAAGTAAAATAGATAAACAAAGAGTTATGAGTAAACAATTTATATTACGTATTTTGAGAGACCTGTTGATAAATATATAGAGAACAAGTGTTTAATATTTTCAGAATTAAATTAGAGGGAGTAATAAGAGGGGAGTAATGTTAGCAAAGTTTTGTAACGCTAACATTAATGTCTAAATAATTAAAGGAAGTAATCAGAATTAAATTAGAGGAAGTAACTGAATAAGCTGTTACTGTGAGGGGAGTAGTAAGAGGAGAGTAATGACATATTCATGTGCTACATTAAAGTGGAAAAAAATTATTAAAATTTACGAAAATGAATTAACACATAAATCTCAAAAACTCTGCCAATTTTGTCCCAACACAGCATTGCTAAGAGCATCTCCAAGGCTCACCCCCCTTCCCTATATCAGTCTACGTGGCATCATTTTGGGAACCAAAACTGAAAAATCACTCTCCAATGGTACAACCTCTTACCAAAAAAATTTAGGGGGAGGAGAGAGGTTCCCTACATGTAGGGGGAGGAGAGAGGCTCCCTATCTTGCCAAGTCATTTTCTTCATCTCCATTAAATTCAGAATCATCACATTAAATTCAGAATCATCAAATTTATCGCCAAACTCAAAAACCGAAGTCAAATTAAAATTTTACCCAGAATTTTTTTATATCAAAATCGATGAATTTATATATCACTAGATAGCTCCCGAATTATAGAACACACACATATATAAATTACTAATTTTGAATGGATAGATTTAAAGATATGAATTTTAGAAGTTTAGGAATATATGGAACCGATATATTTTAAATTTCAAAATACTAATTAAATGTTACTTTTGAATTATAGGGAACCGATATAGGGAATACCGTTAGAGTAAAACAGTTTTTTGGTACCCTATATTTTAAGGAATGATTATTTTATTATATTTTAGGGGTTGAAGATGAGGAATGGCATTGGAGATGCTCTAACAGTTCACAACAAAAATATGCATAGTTTACCTTCAACCTTTCAAGTAAAAAAACCGACATTGTCGTGACAGCTGACAGATTAACCAAGTATCTGTACTTTATCGAAATATCTACATAAACATCTTCATTTGATAATCTATAGATGACTGTAGAAACATCTGCTCTCTTTGGTGAACAATTTATATTATCCCTTCATGAACCATCCATGCATCTGTTCTTTTGCAACTCTAGTAGTACCTGCAGCTTTATTCCTTCAAACCAGTACCTCTAATCAAGAATCCTTTCTCAGACAATAAGGACTCTAATAGTATAATTGGTCCAAGTCTCTGACAATCGATGGTTTTAACCATCTATCCCATAAAAATATCCGCAAATAGGTTTAACACTGAAAATTGATGTGAATCAAGGGGTTATGTCACTCTATCCGCCCTTAATTTTTTGCTTTTAGGATTACATCTATCCGCGAAATTTTTTGGGGAACAGAAGGTTTGTCAACCATAGCATGTTATGAACCAGCGCACTAGGAAAACACATAGTGGTAGGAGATATTTGACTAATCTTACATCGAAAGAATCAGCGTATTTCTCTGGTACCTATTTTGAAACTTTTTTTCCGAAGATAAGGGCTTAGCCAAACACCCTTAGCATATTCAACAAACTCAGGATACTTCTTGGGTAACCTCGAGTTTCTACTGCCTCCGCCGTTTCATCAAGGTCTACTGATCGAGTTTATGTAACGAGATGATCGTGCTATATATAAGTATTCCCAGTAATATCATAGGTCGGTATTAACTATTCAATCTCACTTTTGGTCAAAACTTGTTGTTCAGGACACGCTAGTCTGTCTGGATTATATATCAGGACCGGCCGACCAGCCCCATGGTCAACACCGACATGTAAATCATGCTAACCGTGCGGTAAGACCCAGATCTACTAGTTCTATAATCCATCTGTTGGTTAAATTAAATTGATCACATGCATGAATCTTGATGATAAAAACAACAAAAGCAAGACCCCAAAATAAGAAGGTACACACAGCTTGGGTTGGGACTCCTGACCACAAATCTGGTAAAATTAAGCTTTACCAACATAGGTAAAAAGTACATGATCACTTCTACTAGTTATTTAACTCTTCATGTATAATTGATTCATATAATTTAAAAAAAACATGGACAAAATGCACATTCATATCTCATCAAAGAAGACACAAGAATAAAGAATCTTGCGACATGGATCCATGCCACAAGGTAATAAATGGAAATTTATACATAAAAAGTCCATCAAACCATGGCCAAAATAAAAAGGCAAGTAAGACTTTTACTCACTATTCATCACTTATTATTTTTGTGATCCCAAGTCGGCAACAACCAATACATTGGCTCATTAATCTTCACAGCTTTATTGCTTCCTTGTACCCAAACAGTCCTCATTGTAGAAAAATTCATTAATAAATATAGCTAGTTTAATGAATAACTTGAAAAAACATGAAATGAAACTATGAGCACATGAGAAAAATCAATATTTTTGGAAATTTATCTATAAGAAGGAAGCTAGGAAGCCTATGGCAACCCTATACAGTGGTTAAGTTAAGAAGGTCAAGAAATGTTTTGTTTTGTTTGTGGTGCCATATTTTAGGGTTATTTGTTTACACCACTGGAAATGTATGTATTTTTCCTCTGTTTTGAATGGCAATGTTTGTTATTAGATAGGCAGGGTGCATGATGCCTCTTTATTAGTATCAGTTTTCTGTTGTGACCAGCATATATAGGTGAAGATAGATGGATTTGCCATTTGTGTTTCAATTTTTTTTAAGTTCACAGTACCATGAGTTAATTATTTAATCATGTAGCACCATAATTACAATTTCACCAACAACGAGGGGTTGAAATCCAATTACAATATAAAGCCACAATTCATAACTATCATCTCCAAATGCTCCCTCTAGTCCGTTATATAAGACGTTTGTGTCAGAATATAAAGATATGGTTGGGTCTTCCTCTAACATTTTAATATTTTAAAACGACTAGTTACTTAACAGTTTGGAGACTGTCGACTTCTATCACGAATGATATAACTCTTCAACATCTTGTGTTACAAGACAAATCAAAATGGGCGAAAAATAGTAATGATAATTCAGCCTACCCTGATTACTCCATCATACAAATTACACTAAAATTCAAGCCGTGAAAGCAAATTCGAATTCAGTATTAATGCAATTGTGTGACTCCTTGAGGACCAAACAGGCTACGTGCTTTGTTATCAAGTTGTCCCTATATAATCCCAGGACTTAAACTTTATTTTTATAAAAATAACAATACAGTCTGTCCAAAGAGGCTGCAGAGTCAGCAAAGAGATGAAGCATTCCGGGTAAGTGTTGGTTGCTGATTCATAGTATGGAGCAGCAGGATATTTGATAGCCTAGTGTCACAAAATCTTGTTAGTTTAGATCTTTTATCTTTAAATTCTTGTGAAGTACTATTATTACAAATATCTTCTTTCATTTGGCACCTTCAACAATAATGCTCCCTTATGTCCAGAAACATGGATATTTTACGCTCAAGGGGTCCAACTAAATCAACTAGCACCTATAATGCTTGCTGTTGCGTTGCAAACCTACTCTCCAAGTGATAGATGTCTCTAACCATAAAATACAATTTAACAAATACAAATATCATATATAATGATTACGAAACCAAATATATTCGGTATATCCTGCGAGTAATAAGATTATAGCATACTCTTTATATATCTTATCAATAATAATATTGCATTATATCCTGCATGTAAAAACGTAAATAAGACAATATAAGAGTTTTTTGACCATCTCATACAAATAGTGAAACACGCATATAGAAAAATAACATATAAAAGACGGAATATAATGAGTATCTAACCTTGATTATGCAGTATATCTCATGTGATTATTTGAGCTGATATTATCGTTATTTTTTTGTAAAAACATCGTTAAGACGGACCACAACCTAGAAAATTCAGATGCACATGTTAAATGACGTCCTAGATTATTCGGTAACTAAACCCAGTTCAATTCAAAAGTTTGTAGGACTCGAAAGTTATAAAGTGGGTTAGCATCAATACTTCGTAGGGTCCAATTACATGCACATTTGGAGCTCATAACACTTGGAACTTTTTTCTTTCTTTTTTTGTGACTTACAAATCAGATGAAGTAGCTAAACAAATTTGTGGATAATATTCGAATCCAGATTACTTTACGGAAATTTAAATACTCCTGCACATATTCTTATTCCGAACATATAACTTTAACCGAAACCATTCACCCAACGACGAATGATATCGACTAGTTTAACCCGATAAGATGATACTAACGTATCGTTATTATTCTTGTTAAAATACACATCGTTGCAAATTACATCATTTATCTGCGATCCTTGAACAAAAGAAACAATACAACAATGATGATGAGACGGTAGGAGTAACGACTAATATTCACAGAAAATGTACTAGTTACTTAATATAGATCTACAGTAAGATTCTATATTAGAATCATATATTCACGGGACTCTTATTAAGAAACGGCATTGGTGTATGAAGATAACAGTAGGACCGTTACGCCGTACCCCATTAAAGGTGTGTAAGTTGTCATTGAGCTGGCTTCTGTACAAATGTTGACGATTTTTAAAAAAATAAAAAATATTTTTACAATTTACAGCATGTTATCTTCTATATTTAACACTACTGCACTCTGATTTGTCAATGGCCAATTATTCAGAGTCAGCCAACTGGCTATACTTAATTCCATTGACAAAAGAGTTAAAACAATGAAGGGAGAGTGATAGATTTTACATAGGTGATAGGACAAACTAACTAAAATCTCATTATTTTACTGCAGCTACTATAGGTCCCAATCCCAAAACATGTACATGTAACATGGCCACTGTCAAGTAGCACTCGATACATCATTTGATAAAATGTTTCGGGACCTCTAATATTTTTCGGTTTTTGGGTAAAATCGAATGGTTTTCTTCTATCACTTACCATCAGTCCTACTTATTTGCTTGCACAAAACACAAACTTTGATGAGTTCATGTTCCTACATTTCACTCTCTCAAACACTTTTTCTGCATTGAGTTTGTTCTGTTTCTTTGTTCTATAATTTTGTACATGAACATGTCAACATCTGAATGCAGTAGCGGATGCGAATCTGGATGGACAGCATATCTAGATCAACCATCAAATTCTACATATGATATGTATAAAAATAGCGAAAGGAGCAAGAGGGTTACTTCGCAAGATGAAGATGAAGATTTGTCAATGGTTTCTGATGCGTCTTCAGGGCCTAGGCATGAGAATTATCATGAAGAAAATGATAACAACTGTTTTAAAAATTATTCGTACTCGGTTTCTGCTTCAAAACAAGGAAATATAAGGAAGCACGATACAAAAATCGAAGAAAACAAAGGGAAGTTCATCGAGGATTGTTGTCTCGATGATACTGCTAGCTCCCCTGTTCTTAATTTTTCTCAGGCAAGTTATTACATAGCTCCCCTGTTCTGTTCCATAACAAGATGAGAAAATTTATTAGTACATGTAATGTGTTCAAATATTCTGATATTCATGTGTTTATGTAAATGCATTCAGAAGAAGTTGGCTCTTTCTAACAACCAAGCTTCCCTTGAGCAAGAAACACAAGGTTTCTCAACAACACACTATAAGGTGAGTGCTGATTTTACGACCTTCTTAACCTGACTGGCTTGTATTTAATTTTTCGGTATCATCGAGGCATTCTATTCATTCCCTCGAAATGATTGTTTTCTTACACTGAGCTCTTTCTGCAGGGAAAATCCTCATTGAATCAGCATCTCGGATTCCGGAAATCCTCTGTTACAGGCCTAAATAAATCAGGTTATTATTTGTCGAAACTACATTGTATATATTGCATTTTTTGCAAATGCAAGGGAAGCTAATTTATATTATGGTCCTTTCAGGTGATTTCCAGGCAAGAAATCACAAATGGCAATGATATTGTTCTTTTGTCCCTGCTGCTGCTGCTGCTGCTGCAGCTCAATCCCAAGAGAAACAGAAAAAAAAACTGCATTATGTTTTAAGGATCCTTTTCAGTTAAAATTGTTGTATATTTAATTGTTCCTGTCAATACATTGGGGAACAACCTGAGCTCATGAAATTTAATAAAATAGAAAAAAGAAAACAAATCTCTTTCTATTGTGATTTACTAGAATCCTTATTTTGTTTCTACACTTATGCTTTAACTGAAACTGTAGTTTCAAAACTCCCTACTGGGTACTTCATAAAACAAAGAACTCCCTACTGGGTGTGAAATGTGTGATATAAAGTTCGATATGCGTAAGAAAGTTTGCAAATACTCGATTTACCTAGTTTAGTGTCTAACAAGGTGGCTCGCATTCAAATTTACTTGTAAAGGTTGTCCGTAAGAAACAAAATTTACTTGTAAAGGTTGTCCGTAAGAAACAAAATATCGACATTAACTTAATTTTCAGTAAATGAGTCGTTACTTGTTAAAATCGATTAGAGCCAAATTTTTTCTATGTATTATCATCTAAACGTTCGTGTTAAATTTCGACTAAAAATTAGCTGAACGTGCCCTTGAGAAAGAGATAAGAGGTAGCGACGCATGTTGCTTTTAATTTGACTTCCATCTCCATGTAAAACAAAAGGAAGGCTGCATTTACCAACTTATCGCAGCTACTGAGAAGGAAGAATGTGATCCAGATGTATTTTATGTACTATAAGCATATATGATTGAAGTTTTGTTGGCTCTGGGATCACTAATTTTTTAATTTAATTAGAGCATCTCCAAGAGTCTCTTAGCTCACTCCTAAATATATTATAAACAATTAAACTCTTAGCAAGTTACTACATTGATTTGTGTGTCAACTCCAACAATGCTCTCTATTATGGCTCTTTATTTTATATTTTATTCATATTTCAATTCCACTTGGACAAACAATCAATAGATGAGAGAGAAGAACCACTATTTTACTAATAAAATATTAAGTTAAGAGCTACTAGTTGCTCCTAAAATAGAGGAGAGAGAAGAAACTCTTAACTTTTTAAAGAGCCTCTAAGAGTCTCTTGGAACTTGATTTTTATTCTCTCTCCTCATTTTTTGAGTTAAGAGCTACAATAGAGAGCCTCTTGTAGATGCTCTCAGTGGGGATAACTAAACGAGGTAAATTAAGGGTGCGACGAAGAGTATGGATAAGAATGAAAGATTAGAAAGCTCAACTCCAATGTTTGGAGGACACATGGAACAGAATCTTCCTCCTAGGTTTTAGACGCCACATCTCAACTTCACCCTAGGATTGTACAAGTTGAATAGACTAATCGTCCCATGTTCTTCTACAATCCTTAAAATAAAAGTTAACTTATTTATTTCTAGTAAATGTAACTTTTGCACCTATTCTCTGTATCTCTTTTGTCTAACATCAATTTCATATGTACTGAAAATGATGCTATTGGGTATTACAAACATGTTGAGGCAAGCGTAAGTACCCTGTAATTAGCAAACAAGTGACTTCTTATGGTTAAAAAATAAAGACGCTTGCCGGCATCATTAAGCTTCAAAAGTTGGTAAAATTTCATAGCAAAAGCAAGCTCATAAAGCGGTGGCCGGTCCTGAGTTTGAGGAGGCCTTAGGCAAAACCAGTTTTTTGGGACCCTAATATACATATACATTACGAATTCTACAAACTTACATACATGGGGATTCGAAATTCCGGGGTTCTTGAACGTTGGAGACCCTAGACACAAGTCTTGCTTGCCTATAGTTAGAATCGGACCTTACATTCAAGTTCAACCCGTCTAAATCTAAAAACACAGAACCAACCAATCAGCTTAAAGCCTATAACTGAACATGCACGATACAACTTGACTCCTTCAAATTATAAGTTCATTACAGTAAAATATTAAGAGCTGAAAAAATATCCAACAACTCTTATGGTTCCATCATCCATGTTGCCATAATCATTTTACCAAAATTTCCCAAAAAGGCTAAAACATGGACTTCCAAATTCCATTGCTACTGCTTTGCTCAAATTCTACTCTTATGCTAATGTTTTGTCCAAATTCCTGAATCTTTTTTCACTGCAAGAAAAGTCAGGAATGAAGAATTCTCACGGGAGTTAAAACCCCATTTATAATGATTCAATGAATTCGATAAGGTCCAAAATAGTATGAACACATCATGCTCCAAAAGACACCCATATACACGCAAAATCAGTGAAATAATAAACAGGACTAGAGACGATAAATACTACAACTACTAAATTAATTAATTTTATTATTCACAGGAAAACGCAACAGAAAAGTAACATAGGATACTCAAAGTGCTACTAATGTCTAATAGAACCTTATTAGTGTTATAGCAACTTCAACAAACTCTTAAATATACTCTTCAAAAGTAACATAAAATATCAATTCTTAACTATTTAACACATTTAAACAATTGTCATCTCCAACAATTTTCTCAGTTTTGTTTTTGCTAAATAACAATTTCTCTATTTATTCCTCTTAAATTACTTGTTATCATTTTTTATTAGTAAAGTGCTCACACTAGTTGGATAAAGAAAAATAATATATGTAAAAATTGGAAGTAAATGATGTATATTATTAAAGAATAGAATAAGAGCATCTCCAATAACCTACATATTTAAGCTCTTAAGTTATATTTTGAGAAAAATTTTCCAAAACCAAGCTCCAAAAGACTCTTAACCCTTCCTCAAATTATTCAGAGCTTCTCCATCCTCCTCAATAATATTAAGAGTTCTCTTTTCTTCCTATTCCATTCTTTAATAATATACATCATTCACTTCCAACTTTTACAAATATTATTTTTTTCTATCCAACTAGTGGGAACACTTTCACTAATAAAAAATGATAACAAGTGATTTAAGAGAAAAAAATGGAGAAATTGTTGGAGATGACAATGTTTGAATGCGTTAAATAGCTAAGAATTGATATTTTATGTTACTTTTGACGAGTATGTTTAAGAGCTTCTTGGAATTGCTCTGAGATGAAGAGATTTTTAATATTGAAGAAGATGGAGGAGCTCTTAATAATTTGAAAAATAGTTAAGAACTTGTTTTTGAAAAAATGTTCTCAAAAATATAATTTAAAAGTTTAAATTGGGAGGTTGTTGGAGATGCTCTAGTTATGGAGGCCAAATACATCAACTGAAAACTTTAAAGCGGAAATTTTAGCCCTCATATTTGCTGGAATGCAATAATTTAAGAGACTTAAAGTGGATTGTTTGTCGGTTTGAGGGGGTGTTATGGAAGTTAAAGCTTTGGAATAGATTAGAGGTTTGATCAAATCAAACATCTAATGTGAGTGTTTGATTGTTAGAGGTTTGAGATCAAAAAATTAACTTTATTCAAAATAGCTAATTTAAATTTGCTAGTCAAAGCAGCTAATTCAATTCGCTAATCAAAACGGCTAATTCAACCCGCTATCAGTTAATTGCCAAACAAGCCCTTTGTCTCGCGGTACTTTTTGTCTCCAAGGAGTAGTAGAGCAAATTCTAGACTTAATTGCACTATACATATCTAAAGATTAATTATTTTGCATGGAAAGGGCTAGATTTTTATTTGAGCCAGTCTAATGGCTAATTGTTTATAAAGTTGCCAGAGTAGGGGCTCCGGGTCAGTTCCGTTAAATTGTGACTAACGCTGTTTAGATTTTAAGGATAACAATGTAATTTTAAGGATATTAATTAGTCCAGCCACAATAGTTTCTTCCTTTGCAACTACAAAGCAGAGCATAAACAAAAGCTTCCGCCCTTCTTTCCTTTCACTCAGCATCACAACACCACTCCTCTACCTCCTCCGTACACCATCTCACCTCCGCACTTCCACCCACAACCCAACTATCTCTCCCACTGCTGCTCTTCTTCTTCGTACTCATCTCCACTGTACCACCATTCCCTTCCACGCCTCACCTCCGCTCTGCAACACCTTCTCCCACCACTAACCCTCCCCGTTTCTCTCCCCCTTCTTCGTTTCCGCCCACAGCCCCAACAACACAGCCGAATCTCCACCTCCCGCAACAACCCATCTCACCACTGCCCCACTTTCTCCTTCACCTCCCTCCTTCCCTCCCATTTCAAACCAACAGCCACACTACCGAACTCCAACATCGCCTCACCACAAATCTCCACCTCGCAACCACCGCGCCACCTCCGTTCACTAGCAACAGCGACCATCCCACCTCGCCTTTTCAAACCAACCATCAATTCAACTCCTTCACCAACACCGTCGCCTTCATCATCCGCCTGCAACCATCACCACAACTCACACCGCCGCCAGCCACCTCTTCGACCTTTCCCAATAGCCACCACTGTCCCCTCCACATCCCCTTCCGCCCATTTCCTCCCATTCCCCCTCAACACTACTGCAAAATTCTCCGACCATCAGCCCCCCTTCAACTCCTCCCGTTGTCCTCCATTCACAGCCACCCACAACACAACAGTCACCGCCGTTTTTCTCCGCCACACACCACATCTTTCCACTTCAATTCCAACTCTCTTATCCACCGTTTTAGGGTTTTCAATCCCTAATTCTCAAAAGGGGCATTATATAGAGGCAACAGAGCCATTGAAAATATTTTTGCCCTTTTTACCCTCATTCCCGTTAGATTTAAACGGATCAACTAACGGAGCTGACTCGGAGCCCCTACTCTGGCAACTTTATAAACAATTAGCCATTAGACTGGCTCAAATAAAAATTTAGCCCCTTCCGTGCAAAATAATTAATCTTTAGGTATGCATAGTGCAAAGTCCAAATTCTATGGCTTACTTAAAATATTGCATATTATTTTACTTAAATTTTTGTGCCTAAATTAAATTTATCTTTTTGGTAAGATATTGTTAAAAAGTATTGGCAATTTGGAATGAAAAGAAAATGTAATAAGGAATTTTAGTTGTGAATTAATAGTTAATAAAAAAATAGTATATATATGAAATTCTAATTTTATACCACTATAAATAAAAATTAATAAAATTATTTCTGAAAAAGGAATTAAAAAGTAAAAAAAGATAATAAGTGAAATTGAAAAGTTAGACAAAGAAATTAGGTCCATTCTCACGCGTTGCTGTGTTTGCTGTGTACCGCGAGAATAAGTGGTTAAATATTTAAGAAAAACGTAAAGATTGAGGGTAGATAGGTGATATCATTTTTTTTTTTCGAGTTCACAAGTGATATCATTTTTTTTAAGGTCACACGAAAGATGATATTTTTACTTAATTTTAGTAAATTAAATTAATGTTTTGATTTTTTTTTTATTATAAATTATGTTATTGAAATCGGCCAATTTTTGAAAAATCGCCGATAAATCGATCAAAATTTTGGAACCGACGCCCGATTTTGCAAAAATTACCGATTTTTCAACCGAATCAACCGATAAATCATAAATCGGTAATAGTTCTAATTTCCGAAATCTGCAACACTGATTATAAACTATAAATACACATAACATAATGTTTTAAAATTTATGAGGTTATATCTTTCCATTACAATAAATCGTTAGATTTTTCTAATAAAAATGATTATATCAAATGAAATCGTTAATATATCTATATCTATATATATTATAATGTCAGGAAATCGGAAATGCATCGGAAGCGTTTAAAATATTTTTCTAGAATTTTCGTTTTCTGGTTTTTTATTTAATTTTTTCTTGCATTAAATAACATCTTAAGGACATCTTAATGGCATATTAATAATCATTAATTACGCTTATAAATATATATATATATATATATATTAAAATTTATTGCATATTATTATTTATATAAAAGATTAACAAATTTTATTTGAGCATTATAACTCTTATTCAAATTTAAAATATTAAGTATATGTATAAAACTAAGATTATTTTCATGTAAATTAATGACTTAAATTGTTCCCATTGCATCATTTTTTATTACATGTTGAAGATTTTTGCAAGCTTTTTTCGTACTAGGACAAACGATCTTAACTTCTCAAATAATTTTTTATCACTAATTGTGGAAAACATTATAAGTTATGAAAGTATAATCTTTTGGTTAAAATCTAGAATTTGTATAAAATAATATTGACAACTTTTTTATTTTTTACATAATAAACTCAACCATTTTATTGATCGATTAAGTCGATAAAATTGTTATACACATGTTGTTTCATTATATTGTGTGAAAATAAATTAATATTCTTATTACATCAATTTTTATGCTATTATTGAGTATTTATGTTATGAGAGGGGTGTCGGCTTTCAAAATGTTATTTAGTAATATTTAATATTGTAATTGTTATTTTTCATATTTATGATATTTTTAAGATTATTAAAATTTTTGATATATAATGAGAGTATTATTCCAACTAATAATTCATACAAACTATTTTAAATAACTTTTTAGGAAATTTTTAAAATGGCAGTTAATTTTTATAAATAATAAAAATTAATTTATCTATTTTTAGTACCTAATAATAAAAATTTATTAACCGCGCGAAGCGCGGCTAAATTGCCTAGTCCTTTATTATCAAACCTGAGTCTACCACACAATCCAGTTAATTAATCACGTACGCAATTAACCAATCAGAAAACTATGAATTATTTTAGAACCAATCATATGCCACTTCTAAATCATGGACCAATCAAAGTAAAACAAATATGTTTCCTTATATAATTTAATTTGCTATCTTTTAACCAATGTTAAACCCATCAATCATTCTAAATATATTTAAAATTGAATTATAATCCTAAAAATCTATTTCCTTATATAATTAGTTAACACTTCTAATTTAAATACAATAATGATTTTATTAAACATATCCATAAATAAATATTTTTTAAATAAAAAATATTTACTAGAAAATCACAATTTTAATTTGAAATCTATAACGATATACTAATATATTATTAAATTAAATTTCATAATTAATCATTCATTAAGCAACCACTCTTTTTATATAAAGTCAGTCACAATCATATTATCAAACATTATAAATTTCCTTTTTTAATATATATTGTACAATTATAATCAATATTAAATAATTATAATCTTCAATTATGGTACATCTCTAACTTATATCACTAAATTATACAGCCTTTTCGGTGAGATAGTCTAACAATTTGTTATAAACGTGAGAAATATGTAAATCTGATTTGTCATAACGTATTCAAACAATCGACCAGAGCTCTGATTCTATACTATCCAAATCAATGAACTAATATAACAAAATCTAATATATGTGTAGACAAAATCCACGAATAGGATATTAAGCTCTCAATAAAGAGATATTTATTGAAAGCCAAAGTAAATCAAGAAAAAAAAAATAAGGCTTGTCATTTACAAGGAGATAGTACAAAATCTAATATTTTGATAGATAAAATCCACCAACGGGCAACGAGGTACTAGATTCTCAATGATATATTTATTGAAAAATAAAGAAAAATCAAGAAAAAAATTCTAAGAAAAAAAATTAAAAAACTGATATCAGCTCCTAAACATTAGTGAAAGGCATATGACTCAGCCTATTTGTAGTTCGAGGATCCTAATCCAATTAAACTAGATTGTAATAAGTAAATAATATCAACTGTCACAGGAATCTCAAAAGATGATAACCGTCAGAAGAAAAATCAACAAGTCAATCTATAGTTTTGATGTTTTACACTGGAAGAAGATTCAGATATCTGATCAGGCCTCAAGGTAGCATTGAAACAAGTGGATTCATTTACGAAGACAGAGATTTCTATTAGTGACAAGAAACAATTTCAGTACCGAATGATTGATGAGAGTGAAGAGTATAAAAGACCACAGTGTTAAAAGTCACGATGAAGAACAGAGATTGGAGTTAGTCGTTCATGAACCAGACAGTACATCGAACGTCAACATCATGCCAGTGTATGTTCCTTATTATAATTACGTGGTTTTCAGCGGAGTATTGACTATTAAAGAATTTATATTAATTCTATTTTAATTGATTAAGTCAAGTAATTAAGTTAATAAATAAATTAATTCTATCAGAATTAATATATTTGGTAAAGTGATTATTAGATTAATTAAATAAGAATTAATATGGAAAAGAATTAATTAGTTAAATGATTTTTAATAAGTCATTTAATTAATTATAAACTGAAAAATATGATGATATAACTATCAAACTGATAGTTATACCGATAGTCATATTCAGTTAAATGGAGATAGTCATATTCAGTAAAAATGGAGATAGTCATATTCAGCTAAATGGAGATAGTCATATTTCATTCAATTGGTAAGTTATACCGAATGTTATATTCATTTGGTAAGTCATACCGAATGTTATATTGACTAGTTAAGTTATACCGAAAGTTATATTTAAGCTGGACAGTCATATTACATTGATTTGATAGTCATACCGATTGTCATATTAATGTAAAATGATTGTCATATCAGTTTAAATCAAGTAGTATGACTATGGCTGTGTATATAAGGTAGAAGAAGGCAGTAAGATCAGAATCAGTCGAACATATCAAGAAGAAAATACACAGCAGCCTATTTCTCTCTCTCTCAAGCTCAAGAACACCTTCAAATTTAATTCTGTAAATTCAAGTTCATCTCAGTTGTAATATCCTATCCATTGGAACTTGTTTACTTGTGATTCTTGTACTACTAGCGAATTAAGTTTCCTAGTTCACAAATTGATATCTTGATTTTATTAACTAAATTAGCAAAGTTCATGTTGAATTTTCTAATTAGTTATTAATCACTTGATAATCATTTAGACTGATTTTGTAACACCCATCAAGTTAATATATTGCTATATTCAACTTGAAATTTGTGTTATATTATTCCGCACAAAAATATTCGTTTAAGGCAAAATTATTTAACGAATAAATTTTGAGAAAATGGTATAGATTGTATTCAACCCCCCCTTCTACAATCTTATTGGACCTAACAATTGGTATCAGAGCCTATTGATTGATACACAAATCAAGATCCTAATTTTACTCAATCAAAAATTAAGCTCGAATTTTTAACTCTCTTAAAAATTCATCGTGTCTGCCAAAGGCAATGTCAAAATTCCTATCTTTAATAAAGATAATTATGATATGTGGAAAAACAAAATGGAGTTATTTCTTGATGTAGCAAACCCAAGATTTTTGTGGGTTTTGGAAAATGGACCAGTAACTCCCATGCAACATGATACTGAAACAGTTGTAAATGGAACTGTAACAGTCCCTGCCAGATCCTATCCAAAGGACCCTAAGAACTATACCTCTGAAGATAAGGAGGAAGCTGGATTGGATAAAAATTTGAGACTCATTCTGTTGGATTCCCTAGATGCTGTAATGTATAGCCATGTGAGAAATTGTAAAACTGCTAAGCACATCTGGGAAACTATTGAGGTCATTAATGAAGGGACTGATGAAGTCAAGGAAAATAGACTGCAAATTCCAACTTCTGAATATGAACACTTTAGAGTTGGCCCTAATGAAGGCATTCAGGAAGTGTTCGAAAGGTATAACAAGATAATTAACAACTTGCAAGTTCATGGCAAGCATTATACTCAGAAGGAGATCAACATGAAGTTTTTACTAACAATGCCTACTCACTTGGAGCATAGAATTACTGCCATCAGAGAATCTAGAGACTTAACTCAGGTTGCTCTTGAAAGGCTGTTTGGTGTTCTGAAAACATATGAATTAGAACAAGTACAGCAAAAGGAATTCTATGGCAAAGGCAGAATGGCAAATTCTTCTACAGCTCTAGTGGTTGATGTTCCTAAGGAAGTGGAAACTAAAGTTGTTCAACCTATGAGTTTCAACAAGGAACAAACTGAAGTAGAACTTGGCCAAACACCAGCTACTCAGGATGGTGGAGAATTTTATTCACTTGAAGAGCTGGATCAATTGGAAGATGAATCTATGGCAATGATGGTGAGACAATTTAGTAACTTCAGATTCAGAAGAAATCCAAAGTTCAGGTTTAAGTCAAATAACAGGTTTCAGAGAGGAGGTTCTTCATCCTCTAGTAACAGGGGAGGTTATAAAACTGGAACTGTTGACAGAAGCAAAATCCGTTGTTTCAATTGTAATGAGTTGGGACATTTTGCTACTGAGTGTCAGAAACCCAAGCAAGCACAGAAGAAAGATTATGCTTCTGAAAAGAAGAAAAGTGGAAGAGCTTATGTGGCTGCTGGTAAAAGCTGGGATGATACAGATAGCGAAGATGAAGAATATGGAAACTTTGCGTTGGTGGCAAATGCTGAATCTTCAACTTATTATACCACTCCGGTAATTCTTACTGATGCTCAGTTAATTGATAGTTTACGTAGTTCCTTGAATAATGCAGAAAGAGGATACGAGAGAATAAGTCTTGTTAACACTAATCTTGAAAATCAAATGTTAGATTTAAAAAGGGTGCAGGTTAATCAAGATAAGAATATAGAAGAAATAGCTCGACTTAACTGCAGAGAAAAAGGTCTAGAAGATTACATGACAAAACAAGTTGATAAAATTGCTGAACAAGAAACCAAGATTAGAGAACTTGAAACACAGGTTAGAGCGTGTTATAATACTGTTAAAGTTTCTAAAGATTTCTTCAACAAACAAGCATTAGAACAAACTGTAGGAATAGGATTTGATTACAGTCAAGCTGTTGGTTCCTTGAGTAATCATTCCCCTAATTCTATACCAGCTAAAGAAAGAGGTATACCACATATTCTTAAGAATGTTGAAAAACCAATGTTTACAAAATCTGATGCTGGTCCACCAGATATTAGTTCTATGGTTATACATGAAGAAATGAGAAATGAGGATGCTGCAAATGGCACAGTTCTTGTTGAGAATAAATGTGTTAAGAATAAAACTGCTAAAAACTATAATACAAAGTGTTAGGTCCAAATGTGTTGTAGAGGGGGGGTGAATACAACTTTTCGAATATGAGAAGCAATAAAAACGATGCAATAAATGAACACACAGATTCAAGGAATATATTTCTTTATATATAACTTGAAAGGGTTGCTACAACATTCATTACAAAGTATAACAGAAGTTGAGAGAGAAGTGAATGATACTAAGCTCTGTGAATGCACTCTCTCTTTTTCTCTTGTGTTTTTCTCTAGAATTGCTCACTTACTAAAACATTACACAAGTACTTCTATTTATACTACATGTAATCTATGTCCTGTAGTCTTCAAAGACTAAGATGTACGTGGCCCAATGATGTCCACATAATTCTTGCCTTATCTTGAAAGCTTGGAAATCTGCCAATCAGAAGATGCCATGTGTCATGTTGAAGCTGCACCTAAGTAGAACTTCTACTTGAGAATTTCTACTTGGCTATCTCGAAATTCCTAAGTGGAACTTCTACTTGGCTATCTCGAAATTCCTAAGTAGAACTTCTACTTGAGAATTTCTACTTAGCCATCCAGAACATTTAGTACTTAGAAAATATTCTGGTCTTCAACTTGAAACTTCAATGAACATCTTGAACTTGTGATATCTTCATGTCTTCTTTATTCTTCAACAAGCTCTTGAACATGGTTCTTTATTACTGACATAAACTTGCTATCAATGTCCTGACACTTGATGCACTGGTCTGGTTCATAAGTGACTAGTCTTGATAGTGTTTCTGCTTCTTGAATAAATTACCATATTCACTGAATAACTTGGCTTTCCAATATTTGCTTTCCTTCTTCTTCACTTGAAATCAATTGGTCTTGTTGATACTGATAGTTATGATCTTGATTCTTGATTTATCAAATCACCGAGGCATGAACAACTTTGACTTGAACTTCTCTCAATGATTTCTTCTTGGCTTGATCATAGTTAGCATGTTAAATTGTATCAATTACCTTGTCTTCATTTACTGTTGATTTCTTGTGACTTCCTGTTCTTGATTGTCTTCTGGTTAAGTATCTTTTCCTTTAGTTTGAGTTACATTAGTTATAGTGTTACAGGTTTATACACTCTGCCTTTCAATCTCCCCCAATTTGATTGTCTAACAATGAATAATTAACATTACATTCTTGAATAATATACAATTGAAAAGAACTTGAAAACAATACAATGAACATAAAAACTAGAAGCAGAATTCGAACCTCGAATTAAAGATCATTTGAATGATTCCTATCACCTGGATTATTTCATACCTTCTAGTCAAACTTATATCACCTTATTGGATTCACTCTAAGGTGAATTTCCTCAAGTGAGTTAAAGCAACCGAAAGACATGAAGTTTTTCCAACTTCAAGTTCACACCACTCTGACCTTTAACCCTAATTCCGTTTCCTCTTTCTAGCTTCAGCAGCTTGGTCTCTCTCTTCTTTCTGCCTTTTGAGCTTCTCCTTCTGCTGCTTTTCTTTCTTGTATACTGGATCTTTAAGCTGCTTCCACCTAGCATTCAACAGACTTACAGCTTCCATTTCTAGAGGGTTCTTGGGCTCTGGATAAGGATGTTTGAAAAGCCTTCTGAGTTTGTCCACCTCCTGAGTAGTCCTGATCTTTGGAATATCCTCAAAGTTCTTCATGATGAGCTGAGATTTCCAATGAGTTTTATCAGCTTTAAACTGACAATAGATCATCTTGGGGTAGCCCTTGACACGGTTAGTATTGTGGACACTAGCCGCATCTCGCTCCATTTGCTTCTTTTCCACCACTACTTCAGACAGGTAACTCATGAGTCTCTGCTTTTCTTCAACAAACTTGTCTTCCACTTCGCCCCATTTGAACACATATAACACTTTCTCTAGAAATGCAGCATCTTGAGTCTGTAGCAGCCATTGTCTACTCATATGCAAGAGTGTTTGTTTCTGGTCTGCATCTATGTATGCTAAGGCATCAGCTGTATCATCAGCATAAGAGTGTATCCAGTATACACTATCTTTCCCTGGAACGCCAACTGCCTCCCTTATTTCTCCTTGTTCCAGTTCTCCAGAAGGAAGAGTCAAAGCTTCATCTACATTCTTCATTGCTTGAAGAATATTCCATTTCTTTTCTATCAGCTCCGGCTCAATCTTCACGTTGTCGAGAGGGTTTGGAGCAATGACATCACACTTCCACACCTCATTGCTCTTCAAGAATATGACTCTTTCAATGATCCTCACGGATTTATCTTTAAGCTCAGAGGCGAATCCCTTACCCATCATTTGTCTACATACAGCTTTAAGAGATTCCACTGAAAGTTCCATTAAGTCCTTTTCCTCCATGCTCACCCTCTTCATCTTTCCTTGAACCACCATCCGGACAAAATTTGGATAAGCTGAGAATTCTGGACCCTTGTCCTCTGCTAGCTGCATTAACTGATCCCTGTACAGAATGCTTAGCTCCTCAGATTGAGAGTACTGAATTTTAGTCGCTAGCAAGAACAACTCTGACGCAGATCTTCTCATTATGAATTGGTCATCCACATATAGGAAAGATGTTGGGACTCCTTCTACCAAAGACAAGATAACCTGCCACTCCTTAAGATTTGCATTGTATCCAACCCTGACTTTAGAAATTAATCTCTTCAAAGCATTTATATAGTCCCCAGTCATTGGATTCTGCAAATTCAAGTTGTAGAACAGATCATCTGCATCCTTGTTATGAACTCCTTTTGCACATGGTCCCATCATTATCTTCCTTGCTTCATCCCATTTCTGCCCTATCCTTCTTTTGTCCAGATCAACTTGAGGATTGGCTAGCCTTGCAAGCTCATACTCATACTGCTTCCCTTGTAGCTCCACCTTCTGTTCTAGGAACGCAGCATGTTCTTGCATCATCTTCATTTTATGGAACTGAGCTTGTTCCAAGGCTAACTGTTGAGACTGCAGGGTTTCTTCATCAACAGGATCTTCTTCAGGCATTCCGAAAGACATACCAGCACCTCCACCTTGTTCCTTCAAAGATCGCTTTACAGCATGTGCGAAAGGTACGTCTTCCATATCAGAATCTGAGTCTAGTACCTCCTGTACTGTTTCCTGATGACTCAGGTCAATAACTGGTTCATCTTCTTCAACCATTATTGCCTTACCCTTTCTCCTCCTCAGAGCCTCTTCAGCAACAGACGGCTCAACTTCTGGTTCCTTGACAAGATCAGCGGGTTCTTCAATTTCTTCGATGTGAACTGCCTGCTGTCTCGTCTCCTTTCCACTCTCCCCCTTAGGTGAGTTATCCTGAGCTCCACCATGGTCTTCAGATCCACCAGCTGCATAGGAACCTCCAAAACCAGAACCAGAGGCTCCCGCTCCACTAGCACCACCTGCACCACCTGCTCCAGCATCGGGGGGAGGTTGTTCCGACTCGAAGCACTCCGGGGGCACAAAACTCCTGACTGCGAACATCATTCTACTGATCTCCACAGTCATTGTATGCATTGTAGACTCCAATGCCCCCATCCTCTCATTGAGAGTGCTTCCCAAGACTCCACCAGCATGGCCCAAGTCATTGACCTTATTTGTCAAATCCTCAAAAGCTGTAGCTTGACTTGCCATTCTTGCTGCGTAGTCGTCTAGAGCCCTTTGGTTGTTTCCAATATTGATCCCGAACTGCCCCATTGTCTGCCCGAACTGCCTCATCTGATGTTCCATTGAAGTCATACGAGTATCAAAATTTTCAATAGTAAGGGACGGTGTTTGGTTTAGGTGACCTCGCTCTAATACTCGTTCTGTTGGTATTTGGCGCTCGGTTTCGGGCCTTAAAAATGAAGGTCCCTCTCTCCCTAACCTCTCACACACACTCCCTGTCTCACGCTCGTGTATGTCTTCAATGATTGATCCAAATAGTGAAGCAGTACCTGCAGAGAATTGATAAGAAATGTTGTTGACAGTTATAGGATCAAATTCTGTTTGTTCCTGAGTTGGAATCTCAGTCTGAGAGGCTGCAAAGTGTCCTTGTACGACATCAGAACGGATCCTCTTTGCAGCATCAGTACGTACCGGTGAAGGTACGACTGAAGTTCTTAATACTTCATGTCCTCTTGAAGCAACAGTATCATCAAGAGGCACATCATCCTCACCAAAATCAAAATCCCTATGTGCAGAATGTTCAAGGGGTGAACCACTCGCGTGAGGTGGAGTGGTTGCGTGTGACACGCTAGGGTTTGACTGTGGTTGTGAAGTAGCAGCGTGGAAAAGTTTGGCTTTCTTGCGAATAAGTTGCTGCTCTTCGGGTTCATTCTCCTCATCATCTTGTATAAATATACGTGCTGGTTTTCTGACTTCCGTTAACAGGGGTGATAAAGAATAGGAATGTGTATCAGACTCAGAGTCAGAAATATGGCTCTTACCCTGGGATAGATCCTGCGGGTTAGCAGTCTCTCGGGTCGCGGAATCAGAAACATAGGAGGAGGAATGAATAGTATGCAGAGAGAGATTACCTGATTGTTTACCTTGTGCATCATCGCTTTCCTCATCAGGAATCTCATCAAATGCCTCGGCATGAACAGATGGATTTTGAGCATGTGATGAGACTTGTGATGATGCCTCCAAATTGGTAACTCCTGCATCATATCTAAGCCACATTTGAATATTTTCAGGAGTAGACATCGGCTTACCTTGATGTTTATCCTGATTTGCAATGGTTGCAAGTGACTTAGTGCCCATCCCTAGCGATTCAGATGTGGGGCTTCTGGCAAATCCCTGTCTAATAGCAAGAGCATCCTTCGGTATTAAGTCATTGATTAGCATTTGAAGAAACCGAGGAAACCAGCAGACGACATCAGTGGTAGAGAGGTCTCTGCTTGCAAGGGATCCCATTGAGGCCACTATCTCAGAGAGAACTATGCGTCCATAGTTTATATCCAGTTCTCTTGCTAGGGCTACTGCAAAGGTTTGCATGGGAATCGGAATTTGATGAAAGTCTTTTTCGCGTGCCCGAAAACATCTTGTGATGGCCTCGAAAAAGTAATTCCATTCCGCATGGAAGAATTGCTTTTGGATATTTCCCGTGATTGGGCCTTTTGTAGGATAACATCCAATTTCTTCAAAGAATCTGAGGCGTTCTGCAGCAGTAGGTTCTGGATCATAGGCATCTTTAATTGGGAATCCTAGAACTCTGTTGACAATTTGTTCTGTCACCTCATATTCCTGACCCGCTAAGGTAAACCTGAAACCGTAGGGGGTTGATTTACTCCCAAAAGTAACCGCACTAGTCCATAATTGCTGTAAAGCATCATGTACTAGTGTAGGTTTAGCAGTAAAAGCTTGGCTAGCTTTGGAATACAAATTGAGAAATCGTATCCAAAACTTAAACCGCGGGAGTTGATCACCAATTTCCGTAGAAATATTATAAAAATTGTTTTTAGCAAGGGAAAATTGGTGAGCCATTTTAATTAATATGTTTTTCCTTAACAAATGTGAATTTTAATTTTAATTTTCGAAAAACAATTAATTAAGGAATTATCAGTTATATCCCTTTTAATTTAACAAAAAGACCAAAAGTCACTCTTGAAAAATTAAACTACGGGTTATAGATAATTATCACTGTGAGAGGCGAAAATCAACAACCAATTAACAGAATCTGATACCAGTGAAATCAGTGAAGTTATGTGTGTACACACCAGTGAAATCGTGTGTATATGACTGTGAAGCGGTGTGTGTATATACGTATGTATATATGTCGAGAAAGAAGAACAAATTCACAAACACACAAACTCAGATATTACTGGTCACTCAGATAATGGCAGTCAAAAATCGGGCAGTAATTCGTTGTCCGTATGAGATTAGTCACAAAGATCACGAATCAGTGGTTGTAAGTCAAAATCGCCTGTATGTATATGGGGCGGCTGTAAAACTCAATTAGGTAAAAGTGAAAGAATAGATCGAGTTAGAGAAGTATATATAGACATTAATGTGGAATGACAAAAATGTCCCTGTTAAAAAAGTGTGAAAAGTACTAAGTCCATACAGGGGACATCTAAGTCGAACTCTATCTCGAACTTTTCTATCTCGAACTTCAAGTCGAACTTCGAGATAAAGTTCGAGATAGAGGTTAACTCGAACAATTATGCACAAAGAAGCACTTTAACCAAAATTACAGCAGAAACTATAGGGAAATACTATCTTGAACATTATTGATTTGTAGTAAACTTGGGAAAAAGAAAATTCAAGATACTTTTCGAGTTAGAGTCTATCTCGAACATCAAGTCGAAATTCGAGTTGAGTTTCGAGATAGACTAAGAACTCTATCTCGAACATCAAGTCGAACTTCGAGATAAAGTTCGAGATAGACTAACTCTAAGTTAATCTCAAATTCTTTCCAAAATACTTCCTTGAATCAAAAAGTCCAGGGTAATTCAAGATATGTTTCGAGTTAGGAGTGTAACTCGAAAAATTCCCTTTAGCTTAACTGAGAATTCTATCTCGAACACCAAGTCGAAATTCGAGTTGAGTTTCGAGATAGACTAAGAACTCTATCTCGAACATCAAGTCGAACTTCGAGATAAATTTCGAGATAGACTAACTCGAAGTTAATTCTCAGTTCTTTTCAAAATATTTCCTTAATGGAAACTTCATCTCAACCTTAGAGATAAAATTCGAGATAGACTTTATCTCGAATATTTTGAAGATAGAACTAGGCACACTGGTAACTCGAACTCGAACTCTAAGTCGAATTTCGAGATGAATTTCGAGATAGGTACTAACTCGAAATTCTTCCCAGACTTAGAATTTTCAAAACTTCACCCTGGAAGCTCAAGTCGAAATTCAAGTCGAATTTCTACATGAGTTTCGAGATAGAGACTAACTCGAAATTTTGAAGATACTTAGAATAATTTGACAATTTTTCTTTGAAAAACTCAACAATTAATTTTGCCAAATTAATATAAATATCAATTCAAGGATTTTAATATATGACATAATTAAAACATTCCTTGATAATTCTAAGGCCTCTAATTACATGAAAAACACAGGTAAATTCATCAAAAAAATCATGCAATATTTAGACTATTATGAATTTAACTCCCCCTATGATCATGCAATCTAACAAGCATAAATTCACAGATTTGTGCTATAAAAGACACTTAAAACACAATGAATTCATGCAAAATCACACTATATGCAACCTATAACAATCATTAATTAGGCATTTTAAAGTCTAAGCACATAATGATTGATTAGCTTGCACATACAAACATAAACATGGATTTTACAGATAGAAGGCTTTACTAACTTGTGTTAAGCATTCCCAATTCACCAACCAACCTATTGAATGTTACTTCATCAAGAGGTTTGGTGAATATATCTGCAATTTGTTGCATTGTGGGCACAAAATGTAGCTCCACAGTCCTCTCCTCGACATGTTCTCTTATGAAATGATACCTGATGTCAATATGCTTGGTTCTTGAGTGATCTACAGGATTGTTGGTTATGGCAATGGCACTTGTGTTGTCACACATGATTGGAATTTTCTTGTGCTCCATGCCATAATCCTTCAATTGGTTCCTCATCCATAGTATTTGAGCTACACAGCTTCCAGCAGCAATGTACTCAGCTTCAGCAGTAGAAGTAGATACTGTATGTTGCTTTTTACTTTGCCAGGACACCAATCTTCTGCCAAGAAATTGGCAAGCACCAGATGTGCTTTTCCTATCAATCCTGCAACCTGCATAGTCTGAATCCGAATAGCCAATAAGATTAAAACCTGTATCTCTTGGGTACCAAATCCCTAGATTTGGTGTGCCCTTGAGATACCTAAAAATTCTTTTGACGGCTACGAGATGTGATTCTCTAGGATCCGCTTGGAACCTTGCACATAAACAAGTTGCGAACATTATATCTGGTCTACTTGCAGTTAAATAGAGGAGTGAGCCAATCATACCTCGATAGCTTGTGATGTCAACTGATTTACCTGATTTGTCTTCATCAAGCTTCGTGGCTGTTGCCATGGGAGTCTTAGCTGCTGATGCATCTTCTAGATTATACTTCTTGAGTAAATCTCTGACGTACTTGGATTGACAGATAAAGATACCATCTTTTCTCTGACTGATCTGTAATCCAAGGAAGAAGGACAGCTCTCCCATCATGCTCATCTCATATTTTTCCTGCATTAGCTTGGCAAATTTCTCGCACAAGCGCTCATTTGATGACCCAAAAATAATATCGTCCACATATACTTGAACAAGTATTAAGTCATTTCTCACAACTTTATAGAACAATGTTTTATCAATTACTCCCCTAACAAAACCATTTTCAATTAGGAATAGAGATAGGGTTTCATACCATCGCCTTGGGGATTGCCTGAGGCCATAGACAGATTTGAAGGGTAGATACACAAAATCTGCATGTTCTGGATCAACGAAGCCGGGCGGCTGTTCCAGATACACTTCTTCTTCTAACTCTCCGTTCAGGAAGGCACTTTTCACGTCCATCTGGAATACCTTGAAGTTCTTATGTGCTGCAAATGCCAAGAACATCCTGACTGCCTCAAGTCTTGCAACCGGTGCATAGGTTTCATCATAATCAATTCCTTCTCGTTGAGAATAACCTTTTGCAACCAAACGAGCCTTGTTTCGTGTTACAAGTCCGTTTTCATCCAGTTTATTTCTGAATACCCACCTAGCTCCAATTACGGATTTGTTCTTTGGTCGGGGTACCAGTTTCCAAACTTTCTGCCTTTCAAACTGATTGAGTTCCTCTTGCATTGCAATCACCCAATCAGCATCGCCGAGAGCTTCTTCTATTTCTTTAGGTTCAAGCTTGGATAAGAACCCAGAATATAAGGAGATATTAGCCATGTCAGCTCTTGCAGTTCTTCTAGTAGTCACACCAGCATCTGGATCACCAATAATTAACTCAAACGGATGGTCTCTATTCCATACCCGTTCACCTGGAAATTGTCTAGATGATTCAGCTTGACTTTCTGAGTTGGGGTGCTGACTACTTTGAATATTTTCACTAACTCCCCCTGAGTTAGTGCCAGCTCCTACAGAACTAGAGTCAACTCGACTCGAGCCTTGAACAGTAGTCCTTGAGCTGCTATTTACTCCCCCTGAGTTGTTGCCGGTTGGTACTGAAGAAGTCTCTCCTGATCTTGTAGAATTAGCTTGTTCACTAGACTCAGGTTCTTCATGTACGCTTGGAACATTTAATGGAACAACCAACTCAGGTTCATCTTCAAGATCTTCTAAGTCCAGATTCTGAAATTTTAGGGACTCAGGTTCACTAGAATCTCTTGAAATTGATGAGAGTTTGGTATCATCGAATCTGACGTTGTAGCTTTCAGTCACTTTTCGATCATTCACCAAGAACACTCTATAAGCTGCCACCACATCTGTAGAGTAACCAACAAAGATTCCTTCACGAGCTTTTGCTGCAAACTTGCCTAGATTTTCATCATCTATAAGCACATAGCATTTTGCTCCGAAGACATGAAAGTATTTGATTGTTGGTCTTCTGTTGTTCATTAGCTCACATGGTGTCTTTTCTTTATCTTTTATGATCAAGGTTCTATTTTGAGTGTAACAAGCGGTACTCACTGCTTCGGCCCAGAAATACAAAGGAAGTTTTGAATCATACAACAAAGTTCTTGTTGCTTCAACCAAAGTTCTATTCTTCCT
Source organism: Saposhnikovia divaricata (assembly GCA_036435485.1). NCBI lineage: Eukaryota > Viridiplantae > Streptophyta > Magnoliopsida > Apiales > Apiaceae > Saposhnikovia > Saposhnikovia divaricata. The sequence goes on along the minus strand of CM071598.1, from coordinate 6,101,072 downwards.
TTCAACTACTCCATTTTGCTGTGGAGTTCTCGGGGCTGAATACTGACGACGTATTCCCTTAGATACACAGAAGTCATTTAGCACTGCGTTTTTGAATTCAGTGCCATTGTCTGATCTAATCGTCTTCACAGTAAGTGTTGAAACATTCTCAATTTGAGTGATGTGATCAATGATTAAGAAAGGTACTTCGTCTTTCGTCATTGCGAACAATACCCATGTATACTTGGAGAAGTCATCCACGATTACCAAAGCATATCTTTTCCTAGACAAAGATAGGACATTCACTGGGCCAAACAAATCCATATGAAGAAGTTGTAGAGGCTCAGTAATACTAGAAATTTCTTTGCTTTTATGCGATGCTCGCTTCGACTTTCCCATTTCACAAGCTTCACAGAGTCCTTTCGGAGCGAACTCCATTTGAGGTAGATCTCTCACCAATTCTCGCCTCGCGAGAGCATTCATCGTTTTGAAGTTTAAGTGAGATAGCTTTTTGTGCCATAACCAGCTTTCATCATCCGAGGCTTTGCTGTAGAAACAGGTGACCTCATCCTGATTTGCTGAATCCATATCTGCAACAAAAAGATCTGCCTTTCGAACTCCTCTTAAAGCTAGTGAGCCTTCCTTTATGTGAGTGATTGAGACACCTTTCTTGTTGAAGACAATTTCGTAACCTTTGTCACAGAATTGACTTATACTCAACAGATTGTGCTTTAGTCCCTCAACATAGGAAATATCTTCAATGATGACATTGCCAGTTTTCAGTTTGCCATATCCCTTAGTCACACCTATGCTGTCATCTCCAAAGGTAACATAAGGGCCAGCCTTCATAACCAACTCTGTAAGCAGGGACTTGTTTCCAGTCATATGCCTCGATGCTCCACTGTCTAGCACCCATATAACTTTATTTCTATTCTGCTTAATGCCCTGCAATGACAGATTGGTTAGACATTCTTCGGAACCCAACTTTGATTGGGCCCGGCTTTTCGATAAGATCGAGAATCAACAGATTTAACAACAGGAGATGCACTTTTCTTCACATTACTAGAGCTTTCGACTATCTCCTTTCCTTTCTCAGACTTGACAGATTTGTCAGTCTTAGGAGAAGGTTTGTCACTCCTAACTTTAGGAGGACTGACAGTCTTGGCTCTACCATACTTTTTCTTTATATTTGAACTAGCAACAGTATTTGAGCATGACTGGCTAGATGCATTCATTAAATGCACAAAAGTTTGCATGATATTAAAAGTGCATGGCATACAGTTAGGTTGACCACACTGTGCATGATTCTGATGCAGATTATTCATTGTATGTGTGGTAGGCATGGCATGTGCAGCAGGAACATTCATGTTAGCTTTGCATGCATAAGAAAGATGTTCAGTAGATTTACAATGATAACATGCTTTCTTTATTCGTTCAGCCTTAACCTCTTTTATGCCTTTCTCTCTCTTTCCTTGTTGTTTAACAGCCTTAGCTCCTAATCCTAGTCTAGATTCATCTCTAGGGAAATTGATTTTAACTTGTTTGATAGGAGTTACAGGTTGTTCTTTCTGGCGATCTTCCATCTCAATCTCATATCTAGCTATCAATTCAGTCTCTTCTTCTTCTATTCTAGGAACAAGATGTTTGTAGATAGGTTTGACAGCCGATTTAAGAATTCTAGGTGTTTCCTGTTTAAGGTCGCTGGAACTAGGGTCAATAGGTCTCTTTCCTTCTTTCTTAGGAAGGTCAGAATAATCAAGCCCTATACCTACTCCAGTTATCTTCTTAAATGTGTCATTATCTACATACACTTTACTAGCAGCTAGTTTGTAAGCTTCGCATTTTGTTTCTAACTCAGCTAGATTGTTCCTAAGACATGCTTCTACCTCTTCCTTAAGGACGAGCTTGTGTTCCAGAGATTTAATAAAGTCTCTTAGAGAAGTATCTACAGTGCAAGCAGCCTCTAGCTCTTCCACTTTTGCCTCAAGCATTCTACATTTGGCAACAAGTGTTTTCTGTTCCTTTTGAGAAGAGTCTAGGCTTTTGCACAACATATAGATCTCTTCACTAAGAGCCCCGTTCTGTTCTTTATAATCATCAATAGACATTTCTACTTTAAGAGTCAGAACTGGTACCTCTGGTTCCTCTGATGTCTCAGCCATGAGCGCAAAGTTCGCTACATGAGTAACGTCTTCCTCATCTGAATCATCCCAAGCTCTTCCTTCTGTCACCAATAAAGCTCGTTTTCCATGTCTTTCCTTCAACAGTGCTTCATAGTTGCTTTTGAGAGCTTCAAATGTTTCTTTTGGATAAGTCTGTCTAGGCTTTTTGCAGTCCGAGGTAAAGTGTCCAGCTTCACCACAATTGTAGCATTTGAACTTCATTTTGAAATCCAAAGGAGATTTGTAGCTGGTATTCTTGCCTTTTCCTTTGTAGCCTGACGAACTACCACCACCCTTAGCAGCCCGATAATAAGATGAAGATTTTCTCTGTGGTCGGTTGCTCTTTCTAAATCTCATGTTGCTGAACTTCCTTGCCATGTATGCCACGACACTATTGTCCATGTTGTCCAGCTCTTCTTGGGTGTAGTAGTCATCATCACTGTCAGATGCGCACTCGTCATCATTATCAACTTGATGTGGTGCAAGTGATGATTTAGGCTTTGCTGCAACCATTGCCTTCTTAGACTCTTCCTCATCAGCAACTAATCCTGATGCACTTTCTTTTCCCTTTGAATCATTGTCCCATGCTTGATCTTGAAGAGTTTCCAGCTCATAGGTCTTTAATATTCCATAATACTCTTCCAGAGAAGTTGTATGCAAATCTCTGGTTTCTCTGATTGCGTAGACCCTATGCTCAATGCTTTTTGGCTGGTTCCTCAGATATCTCGTATTAGTCTCAACCATGGGGAGAGTTACACCTCTCAGATTCAAATCCAATACCAACTGACTGAATCGTAGGTAGACGTCTGTTATGCCTTCTCCTTTTCGTATTCTAAAGGTGTCATACTCCATCTTGAGTATGAGTGTTTTGTTGCTTCTGACCTCTGCAGATCCTTCCATGACAACTTCTATCTTGTCCCAAATCTTCTTCGCTGTAGTCAGACCTTTGACTATGTTGAACATTTCATGATCAAGAGATTCCATCAAGGTTTGTCGTATGGCAGTATCATAAGCTATTTGTTCCTTGTCAGCATCCGAAAACTCCGAGACCTTTTTAGGCTCAGACCGAGGTGGTATAACCACTCCTCCTTCCGTATGTGAAGGAATAACTGCCATTGGGACAAATTTACCCTTGTCAAGGACTTCCAGATATTCAGGGTTAACAGTCTCTAGATATAGTCTCATTCTGAAAACCCATTCTTCATAGTGATCTTTGTTGAACATTGGGATCTTGAATGCATTTTTAGGAGCCATCTCAATTCTGGTCACTAAAAGTTTCTAAGTACCCAAGACTAGGCTATGTAGAATATTTATGTAGAACTTTTGCCTAAGTCGAAATTTCTCTAAGTAGAAATTTTGCTCAAGTCGAAATCACCAAGTAGAAATTGTCCAAGTCGAAGTTCTATGTAGAAATTTTTGCCTTAGAATAATTTTTCTGCAGATTTCTTTAAATATTGAATAAACAATATTATCACTTTAACACCTTTTGACTTTGAATGCTTTACTCACCTAACCCACCTAACCCACATGCTAGGTACTGAGTATGTCTTTTACTTTCGGCCGAATAAAATAAATCAACAAGTCCAAAAACCACCTTTTTATTCTTTTACTATTGAAAAGGAGATCAAAAAGTTGTTGGGTTGTATTCTTTGATAAGAACAGATGATGAACACTCAAGAACACCAAATATGAACTAACCCAGATAAATTCACAAAAATTAATTAAAATACACCCAAGCTAAATAATCACACCTGGAGTATTTAAATAATTTTTCAGATGAGTTTTCACTACCAACGAATTAAAACACACTTTTCGAGAAAATGAAAAGTAGATCTGAAAAATGAAAACTCACGATTCTTCTACTCAACACAAGGATCTATGTTTTGTATGTTAAACATATAGCTCTGATACCAATTGTTAGGTCCAAATGTGTTGTAGAGGGGGGGTGAATACAACTTTTCGAATATGAGAAGCAATAAAAACGATGCAATAAATGAACACACAGATTCAAGGAATATATTTCTTTATATATAACTTGAAAGGGTTGCTACAACATTCATTACAAAGTATAACAGAAGTTGAGAGAGAAGTGAATGATACTAAGCTCTGTGAATGCACTCTCTCTTTTTCTCTTGTGTTTTTCTCTAGAATTGCTCACTTACTAAAACATTACACAAGTACTTCTATTTATACTACATGTAATCTATGTCCTGTAGTCTTCAAAGACTAAGATGTACGTGGCCCAATGATGTCCACATAATTCTTGCCTTATCTTGAAAGCTTGGAAATCTGCCAATCAGAAGATGCCATGTGTCATGTTGAAGCTGCACCTAAGTAGAACTTCTACTTGAGAATTTCTACTTGGCTATCTCGAAATTCCTAAGTGGAACTTCTACTTGGCTATCTCGAAATTCCTAAGTAGAACTTCTACTTGAGAATTTCTACTTAGCCATCCAGAACATTTAGTACTTAGAAAATATTCTGGTCTTCAACTTGAAACTTCAATGAACATCTTGAACTTGTGATATCTTCATGTCTTCTTTATTCTTCAACAAGCTCTTGAACATGGTTCTTTATTACTGACATAAACTTGCTATCAATGTCCTGACACTTGATGCACTGGTCTGGTTCATAAGTGACTAGTCTTGATAGTGTTTCTGCTTCTTGAATAAATTACCATATTCACTGAATAACTTGGCTTTCCAATATTTGCTTTCCTTCTTCTTCACTTGAAATCAATTGGTCTTGTTGATACTGATAGTTATGATCTTGATTCTTGATTTATCAAATCACCGAGGCATGAACAACTTTGACTTGAACTTCTCTCAATGATTTCTTCTTGGCTTGATCATAGTTAGCATGTTAAATTGTATCAATTACCTTGTCTTCATTTAGTGTTGATTTCTTGTGACTTCCTGTTCTTGATTGTCTTCTGGTTAAGTATCTTTTCCTTTAGTTTGAGTTACATTAGTTATAGTGTTACAGGTTTATACACTCTGCCTTTCACAAAGAATGTGTCATCCAAGAAAAATGTCACAGTATTTGTTAAGGCTAAATCAGTTGACGACGTTAACACAACAAATGTGTCACCCAAGAAAGATGTACCTAAAGTACCAGTCAAAGTTGTTGAATCAGCTAGTACTTCTAAGACTGGATTAGGTAGTAACAAGTCAAAGCAGAAAAATACCATGCCTACTATTAACTCTAATCATAAAGCATGTGGTATTATCAATTGTATGTCTTGTGCTTTTAACAATATGCGTGCTTATTTTAATGGTAATTATGCATGTGTTAAACAGAATGCTCCTCGACAGCACATGAACAGGAACAATAATGTTCGATCTAAGACTGCTTTTCCTCCTCAAGTTAGGAGAGAGACATTTGTACCTAAGACTAAACAAAAGATTACCAAGAATGTCTACCAGGTCAAATGTCCAGTCAATGACACAAGTGTTACTGCTGCAAGAGAAACATGGATACCCAAGAGTAAACAAAAGATTTTCAAATCTGTTTATAAGGTTAAATGTTTATTGACAAAAGAGGTTAAACTTAAAAATGTTGTTTTGCCTGACAAAGGTCAATACTTTAAATACGCAGGACCCAATCAAATTTGGGTCCCGAAGAAGGTTTAACTAATTTGTCATTGCAGGGTATTGAACAGGTTGATCGAGTGACCTGGATCTTGGACAGTGGATGTTCAAGGCATATGACTGGAGATAGAACCCTGCTGACAAATGTGGTGGAGAAGGCCGGCCCAATAGTTACTTTTGGAGATAACAGCAAAGGTAGAACTGATGGATATGGCAGACTTGAAGCTGGAAATGTTATCATTGATGAAGTTTCTTTTGTGAAAGGACTTGAGCACAATTTGCTCAGTGTCAGTCAATTCTGTGATAAAGGTTATGAAGTTCATTTCAACAAGAAGAATTGTCTAATTTCACACAAGAGACATGAAAAGCCACAACTGACAGGAGTTAGAAAAGGCAATCTGTACGTAGCCAATATGAACTCAGGAAGCACTGAAGAAGTCACTTGCTTCTACACTAAAGCATCTAATGATGAGAGTTGGCTATGGCACAAGAAACTTTCTCATCTTAATTTTAAGACAATGAATTCTCTGGTCAAAAGAGAATTGGTGAGAGGTTTGCCTTCAATGGAATTCACTCAAGAAGGACTGTGTGATGCATGTCAAAAGGGCAAGCTAAAAAGGGCAAGTCACAGGAGCACTGATACGTCTTCAATAACTGAACCATTACAATTACTTCATATGGATTTGTTTGGTCCAGTTAATGTGATGTCTATGTCAAGGAAGAGATATGCTCTAGTGATTGTTGATGATTTTTCAAAATACACATGCGTTCTGTTTTTGAATTCTAAAGATGAGACTCCACAACTGGTGATTGATCACATCAAGTTAATTGAGCGAGATTCTACGTATCCAGTGAGAGCCATAAGATCAGACAATGGAACTGAATTCAAGAATGCAGTTCTAAATGACTTTTGCACTGAGAAGGGTATAACCAGACAATATTCAGCTCCAAGAACTCCTCAGCAAAATGGGGTAGTAGAAAGAAAGAATAGAACCTTGATTGAAGCTGCATGTACTATGCTAAGTGAATCAAGGCTTCCATTGTACTTTTGGGCTGAAGCCGTCAATACTGCGTGCTATACCCAGAATCGAACTCTAATCAATAAAGATCAAATGAAGACGCCCTATGAAATTATGGCTCATAAGAAACCTTCACTCAAATACTTTCATGTATTTGGGGCAAAGTGCTTTGTGCTTAAAGAAGGTGATGATCAAGGTGGTAAATTCGATACCAAAGCATTTGAAGCAATTTTTATTGGTTATTCAATGAGAGCATACAGGGTGTATGTGATTGATGAACAGAAGATGATGGAAAGTGTCAATGTAACATTCGATGACACTAAACTCCCTAGTATCCAAACTGAGAATCCATCTGAGAAGCTATCTTTCGATGACATGACAGATACAGATTCAGATGATGACAATGCACCTGAGATTTTTGCTGATGCTAATGACAACAATGATGATCAGGGTAATGATGATGAAATCAATGATAGTAGTCAAAATTCCTCTGACTCTCCTAATCAATCATCATCTAGTCAACCTAGCAACAACTCAGGGGGAGAAAATGAAGGGTCAACTGGTCACACACAACATCCCAATGAAGGTCAAGGAGAATCATCAAGATCTAATCTTCCCAGACAGACTGTTTGGAATAGAGCTCATCCTTTTGAGTTAATCATTGGTGATCCAGTTGTTGGTGTAAAGACTAGAAGAGCTCTTCAGAATCAATGCAATTATTCAGGGTTTCTATCTGAAATGGAACCTAAGAAAACTGAAGAAGCTCTTACTGATCCTGATTGGGTGATTGCTATGCAAGATGAACTCAATCAATTTAAACAACAAGAAGTTTGGAAGCTGGTACCCAGACCTACAGACAGACCAGTAGTTGGCACAAGGTGGGTATTCAGAAACAAACTTGATGAAGATGGCACAGTGACGAGAAATAAAGCAAGACTGGTAGCAAAGGGTTACTCCCAATCTGAAGGCATTGACTATGATGAGACCTATGCTCCAGTGGCTAGACTTGAGGCCATAAGAATATTCTTGGCATTCGCAGCATTTTCAAACTTTAAAGTTTATCAAATGGATGTCAAGAGTGCTTTCTTGAATGGCAAGTTAGATGAAGAGGTTTATGTAGAACAGCCACCTGGCTTTGAAGATCAGGATCTAATTGACTATGTCTACTTTCTTTTCAAGGCTGTCTATGGTCTTAAGCAAGCACCAAGGAAATGGTATGATACTCTCTCTGAATTTTTACTTGAAAATGATTTTGTTAGAGGTGTCATAGACAAAACTCTCTTTACAAAGAAACATAAGAATGATACAATTATAGTCCAAGTCTATGTGGACGATATAATATTTGGGTCTACTAATGATCTTTTGTGCAAGAAATTTGCGAAGTTAATGCAGGGTAGATTTGAAATGAGCATGATGGGTGAGTTGAAGTTCTTTCTTGGATTGTAAATAAGTCAAAGGACAGATGGAATATTTATCTGTCAATCCAAGTATGTCAAAGAGCTTCTCAAGAAGTATCAAATGGAGGACTCTTCTTCAGCAAAGACACCATCATCCACAGCTGTCAAATTTGGAGCATGTGAAAATTCTGCCAAGGTAGATATCACAAGCTACAGAGGTATGATAGGCTCATTACTTTATCTTACTGCGAGTAGACCTGATATTATGCATGCTACGTGTTTGTGTGCAAGGTTCCAATCGGATCCTAGAGATATTCATCTCATTGCTGTTAAAAGAATTCTGAGATATCTTAAGGGTACGCCTAACCTAGGCATCTGGTACCCTAAAGATTCTGGTTTTAATCTTGTTGGATATACAGATTCTGACTATGTAGGAAGTGTTGTGGATAGAAAAAGCACATCTGGGAGTTGTCAATTCCTAGGTGGTAGACTAGTTTCCTGGTACAGCAAGAAACAACAGACAGTTTCCAACTCAACGGCTGAAGCTGAATATATAGCTGCTGGAAGCTGTTGTGCACAGATGTTGTGGATCAGGAATCAGCTGAGAGACTATGGCTTTGTGCTTGATAAAATTCCAATTTTATGTGATAATACAAGTGCCATAGCAATCTCTAACAATCCCGTGCAGCACACAAGGACAAAGCATATTGACATCAGGTATCATTTTATTCGAGAGCATGTCATGAATGGTACCGTGGAGTTATTTTTTGTACCCACGGAAGAACAAACAGCAGATATTTTTACTAAGTCTCTTGACGAATCCACATTTACCAGAATTGTTGGTGAATTGGGTATGTTAAATAGTCCTAGTAATTAAACTGGTTAATATCTGAGGTTTGATCTTTAATAATTTACAAGTGATTATTGTGTTAATATTTCTTATTAAATCACTTGTATAATTATTTTATCAACTTATACCCTTGCTTATTTCATCTTAAAATCATTGTTATTATCTTCTGTACATATTTTTAATTACTTATTATATTTTTAGATTAATTCATTTTCTTTGAAAATATTTTTCTCGAATTTTACAAGTTGTAATTTATGAGAAATCTATTTTTCTTGAAAATGTTATTGTTTTTAATTCAGTTTGATTATTTTTGTTGTTTAAATAAATCATAGTTTCTTTTTGAATAATTTTCTATATGGAAATTGTTTTATTAGAAAATTTATAGATTTATTAACTCATCAGAAATAATTATGTAAATATGTAGTATAATTATTTAGTTTTATTTTATTTTATTTGATTTGTAATGTTTGTCCTTCTGTTATTAATGTTTGATTTCGTAAAAGGGACTGCATATGATCGTTTTTATAATTTTTATTAGGTGTTATAATTTTAGTATAAATTAATTTGCTATTTTTTGTTTATGTAAATTATTAATGTAATTTTCTTGATTTAAATTCTGTTAATATTCTGTTTTTAGTTAGTTATATTAACTGATTTGTTAGAATATAACTATCGGTATAACAATCTCCTTGATTGTTATATTCGAACTTTTGATTAGTTATATTAGTTTTAAATAGTGTAATATAACTTAGAAATAAATTAGATATAACCTTGTTTTTGTTTTTGTTTAAATATAACTGTTAAAATAGTTTATAGTTATATTGTGCATTTTAACAGTAATATAACTATCGGTATAACTAAGGTTTTATTGTTATATTGAGTGTTTTTTCGGTAGTTATATTACATTTTAACAGCAATATAACTTACAGCCTAGGGTAGTCATATTACGTTTTAAACGTAATATAACTATCGGTATGACTATCACCCGATAGTCATATCACAGTTATTTCATATATAATAACTAAGTTATATTTTGACAGTCATATCATTAGTGGTTGTTATATTGGCGTGTTAAGTCACCCAATCCGTTCGAAATATACATACAATATACACATCATATTCGAACGAATTGCTGTCAAATTTCTACCTCAAATCTTACTCAAAACACGTTTCTAAGGATCATTTGTGATTACCCAGTCTATAACCTTCCTAATCAAGGTTGAAAATGTAAGATTTGCTCGAGTTTTGAGTTTTTTAGATTGAAAAAATTCGAATTTTTGATCTAAAAATCCGAACAATTGGTTGTGATTTTGTAAAAACTAAAATTACATGTGTGTTTGTATTACAATCAAGATCCTTGTCTGAATTTTTCAGAATTTTTGATAGAGATTTTGATTTTTCGAATTTTTTAATTATTTATTAATTCGAATTTTGTAATTTAATTGGGTTAAATTGTTGAATTTTGCAGATTTACTAATTTTAATCTCTGATTTACAATGGCTGGTGCTTATAATAATTTTGAACTTGTGAATCACAATTATATTGGATACTTTAATCCCGAGGATTGCCCAGTGGATCGGTTCAAGTCCTGGATAAAGTTTCTAAATGAGCAAAATCTCTGTAGTCACTCTATAACTGCAAATGTTCCAATGAAATTTGGTCCACTCAAATTAATGTGTACTACAGCTGTCTCAGATGAAAGATCATTTTCATTCGATTTTAATGGCCAGACATATACAGTGGATGAAACTGTCTTCAATGCTGCTCTGGGACTTCCAACTGAGCAATTTGCTGAATTGCCTTCAAATGATGAGTTGACTCAATTTTTCACAAATATCAACTATCATGGTCAACTGAATCTGAAACGACCACTCAAAAGCAATCTTGTTCAAGAATGGAATATCTTCTTCGAGATCATAGCAAAGGTGTTTGCTAATTCTACAAAGAGCAACAATACTGTCATCACAGGTATGTTACAGTCAATTGGTTTCTCGATTGCTCACAATAGAAGAATCAATTTTGGAAGCTTGATATGGCCTATTCTGCTGAATCGATTGAAGAAGGCTACAAAGAACTTTGGAAAAGGTAAATCGGTTAAGTGTCATTATCCTCGATTTTTGACACTAATTTTTAATCATCTAATGCCTAAGGATCAACCTGCTCCGTTTCCAAATGATCGAATTCAATGGTCTGGTAAACCAAACAAGAAGTTCTACACCAGGCTGGACACTTCTAAGGTCTTGTTGCATGTTCCTGTAGTCATAACACCTTATATGTCTACATACATACATTTGCCAAATGTCATGCCACAGCCAGATGCTGTGGTACCTTTAGTTCAACAAGCTCCACAGCCTGAAACAGAACAAGTTCCAGTACCTCAACCTGATTCTGAACCTTTGAATGTTCTTGAACATCAACTTCCAGTGGATCAACACACTCAAAATGAAGATGATGTACATGTCAATGATCAGGTATTTGACTCAAGTCCACTACAATCTCAATATCTTTCTGGTAGTCAAATGATTGTGAGAAGTGACCAAGGGGTTGTAGATCCACAACCTTTATCCCAGGTCAATGCACCAAACACTGATCCTAAATTCTCCAAACACTATCGTAGAAAGAAATTGTCTTTCAAAAGAGCTGTTCCCAGTAGTGATATTGTGAGTGAAACAGATTTGCCATCACAAAAGAAAAGTAAAACCATGTCAAAGGCAATCTTAAACCCATTCATTCCTTCAAGCTCACCCCTGTTACTCACAATGGGGGAAGATATTTTTGCAAATGAAGCTGAAAATATTGTTATACAAGTGGAGCAAGTTACAGTGCCTGCCATAGTTACGGCAGAAGAACCTTCACAGGTTGATCGGGATTTGCGAAATCCCATTGCACCACCACTGACCTTCCAAGAGGAGGCTAGGGTGATCTCCACTGCAGGTACAATGGATGCAGCTAAGGATAATGAGAGGAGTGATGTGAGAATTACTTCAAATCTGAGTGAAACACCAGCACGTGAGGTGAGTGATACTCAGAAAGCTATTGAAGTGAGAGCACACAATGACACATACACTTTATCTCTCATTACTCAACTCAATCAGATGAAAGAAAGTCTTGCTCAAGCTGAAGAGGACAACAAAAACTTGAGGTTTGATATGGACAACATGAGAACTATCTTCAACAACAAAATCAATGCACTTAAACTCTCTCAACAACAAGCAGTTGAAGACTCTGGAGATGTCACAGTGGCTCAAGATCTTATTATCTCATCTATGGCTAATCAGATTGAAGATCTTCAGAACAACATAAATGAAAATCATTTAACCACTGAACATCGTCTCAGTCAGATTGAAAAACAAAGTGATCATCAAGCAAAGGGGTTAAGACATTTATATAATATCATCAGCAGAACTCACTCACTTACAGCAGAAGAGAAGAAATTCTTTGGAGGTAGTGATGGAAGTGACCCTGGAGCTGGTACAAGTCACAAGACTATAGAGGATTCCTCAACTAAGGGGGAGAAATCTAGAGGGGGAGGAAGTGCAAGTAAAGAAAAATTTGAAGATAGGAGTGAAGGGAAGAAGACAACTCATCAAGCAGCAGAACAGGAAGATGATGATGTAGAAGGTTTTTACTATACAGGTGAACCTGATATTGATCTGTTTGCTGACTTACAGTTTCCTGATGTTGGTGAAGAATTTGATGAACCAGATCTCAGTTTTTGGGATGATGAAGAGCAAATAATTCCTGATTCTGTTGAAACACAACAAATGAATTTTGAAGAAAACAAAGAACTCGAACAGAATGAAGCTAATCTGTCTATGAGAGAAGAAAGACTCAAGAAGACACTTGAACAGTTAGCTCATAATGAGAGACTTCAAAAGGCAGAACAGGAAACACTTCAAAAGCAACATGCTCAGAAGCTGGAAGCTAGGAAGATGTACATCAAGTACAAAAATGGTGATAAGTGGGAACGTGCTCAAAAGGTAATTGACTCACCACAAACTTCTGACTATGATGATCGTCGGATGATTGCTATTTTTGAAAGCTTTAAACAGAAGAACCCTATACATGATATGTATTTGAAAGCTTTAAAGACAGAAATTGTGAGAATAACCACTGCATCCGATCCTAAGAATGGTGAGCTACTTATCTTCGTTGAATGTCATAAGCTCGGATCTCACAAAGTATCGCTTCAGTTCTTCTATGATAGATCTCTGTCAGAGCTTTGGGTGTTGAGACCAAAAGTAAGAACATCTTCTGAACTAGGCATACTGCTTCATGAAAAGTTTCAAGAGTTTGCTGAAAGAGCTGGTCCTGAAGTTATAAATGACCCTCCACAAGTTAAAATTCTCAAGGGAGAAGTCATTCATACTGTTAATCTTCAGACAGACGAATTGTATACACATCTTTCCAGACACTTGGTATATGTTGAATATGCTCTTCGGAATCATGGTTTTGCATCACAGGAAAAGATTGAAGCTGCAAATCATATTCGATCCTATGCTCAGACCAACATGAAGAAATACAAGCAGTATCAAGGTGAGTTAAGAAAGAAACTTGGAATACCACTGGTCTATCCTACAGATGTGTCATCCAGAAGGGATTTACTTGTTGATTCAGAAATGATCAAGAATCTACCGGACATGGATGAACAAGAAGAAGGAGAAATCATTGAGAAAGAAAGTGGTAAATGAAGATTAGCTCTACAAGTTATATCATTAGAGCTTTGATAGAACAAGATAGGATAATTGTCTTATATGATCAGTCTAGAGGATCATCTATCTTGTATTTATCTTTTCTGTTTGAATCTGGATAATGTTAATATAAACCAGAACTTTTACATTATTTACTTAGCATTTAAAGTGTTTTCTTTTACTTGTTTAATTGGGATTAGTTGAAGAATCCTCTAGGTATTTGCTTGTTATTGTATAACAAACAAATAGGGGGAGATTGAAAGGCATATGACTCAGCCTATTTGTAGTTCGAGGATCCTAATCCAATTAAACTAGATTGTAATAAGTAAATAATATCAACTGTCACAGGAATCTCAAAAGATGATAACCGTCAGAAGAAAAATCAACAAGTCAATCTATAGTTTTGATGTTTTACACTGGAAGAAGATTCAGATATCTGATCAGGCCTCAAGGTAGCATTGAAACAAGTGGATTCATTTACGAAGACAGAGATTTCTATTATTGACAAGAAACAATTTCAGTACCGAATGATTGATGAGAGTGAAGAGTATAAAAGACCACAGTGTTAAAAGTCACGATGAAGAACAGAGATTGGAGTTAGTCGTTCATGAACCAGACAGTACATCGAACGTCAACATCATGCCAATGTATGTTCCTTATTATAATTACGTGGTTTTCAGCGGAGTATTGACTATTAAAGAATTTATATTAATTCTATTTTAATTGATTAAGTCAAGTAATTAAGTTAATAAATAAATTAATTCTATCAGAATTAATATATTTGTTAAAGTGATTATTAGATTAATTAAATAAGAATTAATATGGAAAAGAATTAATTAGTTAAATGATTTTTAATAAGTCATTTAATTAATTATAAACTGAAAAATATGATGATATAACTATCAAACTGATAGTTATACCGATAGTCATATTCAGTTAAATGGAGATAGTCATATTCAGTAAAAATGGAGATAGTCATATTCAGTTAAATGGAGATAGTCATATTTCATTCAATTGGTAAGTTATACCGAATGTTATATTCATTTGGTAAGTCATACCGAATGTTATATTGACTAGTTAAGTTATACCGAAAGTTATATTTAAGCTGGACAGTCATATTACATTGATTTGATAGTCATACCGATTGTCATATTAATGTAAAATGATTGTCATATCAGTTTAAATCAAGTAGTATGACTATGGCTGTGTATATAAGGTAGAAGAAGGCAGTAAGATCAGAATCAGTCGAACATATCAAGAAGAAAATACACAGCAGCCTATTTCTCTCTCTCTCAAGCTCAAGAACACCTTCAAATTTAATTCTGTAAATTCAAGTTCATCTCAGTTGTAATATCCTATCCATTGGAACTTGTTTACTTGTGATTCTTGTACTACTAGCGAATTAAGTTTCCTAGTTCACAAATTGATATCTTGATTTTATTAACTAAATTAGCAAAATTCATGTTGAATTTTCTAATTAGTTATTAATCACTTGATAATCATTTAGACTGATTTTGTAACACCCATCAAGTTAATATATTGCTATATTCAACTTGAAATTTGTGTTATATTATTCCGCACAAAAATATTCGTTTAAGGCAAAATTATTTAACGAATAAATTTTGAGAAAATGGTATAGATTGTATTCAACCCCTCCTTCTACAATCTTATTGGACCTAACAATTAGTTTAGCATTTTTTGGGAAAGATGGAGAGTGAGAGAGAGCAGCTACAGTTTTTGTTATAAAAATTATTAATAATGATAAATGAAAATGGTATACACTTAATATATATATATATATTGTTTTTAATAAAAGGGTGCCTTTTTGAATTTTGTATTCTTGAATTAAAGTAATAGTATTAATTCTCATATCTTAACCTAAGAGCATATATTGAATTTGCTTGGTTCGTTGATTATATTTTTTTTATATCAACAAAGCATAAAATATGGCTAAGAAAACTAAATAACTTGGTAGAAAGATTCTACAAGAAGAGAGATATTTGTTAACAAGAAATAAGAAAAAATAAAAAGGAGGGTTTCATTTTGTTTGGGAGACTTTACACCATGCATGCTACTCTTAGTTTTGTTTTGTAACATCTTAATGTTGTTCTAAGACATATAATTATATATTTACATAACTTGGATATATAGTAATATTTCATGTAATTGTCATATTTTTTCTATTCGCGTATTTCATTTAATTTCGTGTACACGAAAAAATTTGTGTAATTTAGGATCATTTTGTGTTCTAATTTCGGGTACACGATTTAATATCATGTCATTTTCGTTAAAGACCCTAAAGTACATGACATGAATGTACAAAACGATTTGTCAGGTCTACATAAGCTATTTCTTCTTATATATGCCGGAAAAATATACTAACTATTAAAGGAAAATGAATTTCGTGTTATTTAACCCAAAATCTGAATTACAAGGACACATATATAACAATGTGATTATGTATTTATATATTACACACTTGATTTCAATTTTATGGACAATAACTTATTTTCACAAGTTAGTAAAATTAAAAAAAAAATAGGTGGTACTCATTTTCATATGTCTTATTTTAAGAATAAAAGAAAACTAAAATTTATTATTCCATATTTTACTTGAAAGGAATAAAAAAACAAAAATACAAACTTCCAAACTGAAAATGCACATTTTAAGTTGTCTTTACAAATAAGCTAAGTGCAATAACCATAAAATCTAACAATCATATTTTACTCCAAGAGCACGATATATTGAATTTGTTTGGTTAGTTGATAATATTTTTTTATAGTAAATCAATTCATTAATAATAGGACATATAATTTGTAAAAAATGATATTGAACAATCACATAGCAAACTAGATTAGATGAAAGTTTCTATTGTTATAATTACGTTCGTTTCATCTATCTTGCACAGTAGATATCCTTTCTCGTATCGCTGAAACATGCAATTTTTTTTTGATAGACAGTCTAATTATTTATCGAAGTCGTGAGGATTAAGTTTCTATACATTTTTAATATGTTATCGAAAAATTAACCATGGCCATACAAATATTTTCAATGAATTAATATAATAAATATTTTAAGGATTTGATATTGAATAAATATACGGCATTCTCAAAATATGGGTGAAAAATTTGTTAACATGATACGTAGAAATATTCTCTAGAAAAAGAGAAATAAAATGAAAGCTAAATTAAAAAAACAATAAAGATGGATTTTGAACTTTTCAACGGGGGTTGTATTTGTTTTGATGATTGGTTCATAATATTAATATTAATTCAATTGGTATGAATTGACAGATAAGTAATTTTATACTTACGTTAATTAACATTCCAATAAAATTATATATTTTCTAAATAAAAATAAAAAGAATATATTTATATTGATTTATTAATACAATTTATTGGTCGGTGCGTAGCACGGGTAGAACGCTATATATACTAATAGCAGGAGATTGAAGAGGTGAGGTGGCGTCCTAAAATATTTTTAAAAATATATTACAAGTCAATCTCCTACTAAAGCGGCGCCAACTTGGTTATGTGTAAGATTCAGGATCGATCCACCTCTCAAACTTATTATTTCTATTTTTTTACATTAACTCTCAAAGAGTGAAACGCATATCTTTGTTCTATTCTATCATTTTAATTTATTTATGTGATGATTTATAAAATGGTCCAATTAAATTTAAAATTTGATCATATAATATGATTTTTGACCTTTACCGTTTTGTACACCATTTCGTCCCTGAATTTTTGATTCTAATTTTAAACTAGCTTAAATTTAAGGGCTTCTTTCATTAAAAAAAAAGGGCTTTTTTGAAAAGCGGATCATTAATCGGATTATAAATAAATATATATTTATATAAATAAATACAATACTAATTTCTTTTTAAAAAAAGATAACATTTACATATGACATATTATCAAACGTAACATAACATTGAGAAACGTAACATTTAGAAATATCAAATTATAAATTAATCACATACAATATTAGTTATAATGGACATAAAAAATACAAAAAAATATTTTTTTAAAATTTTTCCGCTTAATCCGCTTTTGACCCGATTTTGACCCGCTTTTGATCCGATTAAGCCGCCTAAACCTTTTAAACGCTTAAATGTCCGATTAGTTCCAAAGCCCAGCGTTTCATCACCGCTTCCGCCTAGGCGGCCGCTTAGAGCGCTTTTTACAACACTGCTTTTTTCATAAATATCCAAGTCCAGAAATTTTCATGGAAAAATAACTTTTTTAAAAAATATATAATTTGCAAAAATTCTAATTTATTTGCAAAAATACAGTCTGCAACCAGATGTAATCGGTTACAATCACATATTAGAAAATACCAATTTAAGTGTGAAAATTGTTGCAAAGATATTAGAAATTTTCAATTTATTATTTCAACATTGATCAATTTTATTAAAATTTTACATACGATACAAGAAAATTCAATTTTCACAAAAATGAAACAATTCTTAATTACCTTTTAATCTAAAATATATTGCCTATTTGTCCAAAGATTAAATGGGATATATAACATTCAAACTCTGAAGTAAGTGTTAAAATTTTTTAAAAAAACAGATGCCTTTCATTTTTAAATTTTCAACTATACAGTATATACCCAATATTCCATTTTATTGTAATGGGATAAATTAATATTTTAATTATATAACTTTTTATATTATTAGTAATTGTTATTAGTAGACAAAGGGCGTCGGCTATTAAGAGTGTAATTTTATCATTTTTATATATATAAAATTTTCTACAATATAAATTATACACCCAGCATTCCATTATTTTTTTATAGAATAAATTTATATTTTAATTGTACAAATTCTAATTTAATGCTAATCGTTTATAGTAATTAAGAACGTTATTTAATTGTAATTAATTTATAATATTTATAATATTAAGTATTACATTCAAATTGTAATTGTCAATTTCATAGTCATATATGATTTTACTTTTAAAATTGTTGCAGGTTTTTAAATATAATCTGAGAATATTTTTTCCAATTTATAATTTATATATTCTTTTCTTTATTTCTCAAATGTTTCACTTGAATTTTATCAATAATAATATAAAAATCATTACACTATTTTAAATACTAAATTAAAATTAATAACCCGCGCAAAGAGCGGATAATAGTAGGAGATCGGAGAAACTTTTACTCATAAGCTTCAAAATATTTTTCTTAATTTTTACATTTTTCATTTTTTTATTAAAATAATTTTCTTACATTAAATAACATTTTAATTAGTCATTAATTCTACCTATTAAACTTATATTACCTATTAAACTTATATTAAATACATTTTAATTTATACTTAATAATAAATTTTAGCAATCTTCATTGGAGCATTATAATTATTATATTTATATAACTAATAATTATCTTTATTAAAGTAGAATTATTTCAAGGTAAAATGATAAAATAAAATAATATATATCGTCCATTTCTAATCCTTATTCAAAATCACTACAATTTTTTCAACAATAATAAATAAATGATTTTAACTTTTCGATAAATTCGTAATCAGTAATCGTGAGTTACATGATAAGATACGAAAATATGTAAAATTTGCAATTAACATCCACATTTTAAGTACAAGTAACATGAACAAATTACACATGGGGTCTGACCAACTCGATTAAATTGAACAATCTAACCCTTTTTCTTTACTGATTAAATCAATGAAAAAGTTATAAATTCGTTGTTTCATTATATTGTGTTGGAATAAATTAACATTCTAACTAAACACATTCTTATACTATTACCAATCAATTAATCAAGCACGTATGTTATGAGACGGGCGTCGGCATTTAAGAATTTTAATTAGTTAAATTTAATATTTATAAATTCTTATTAAAAAAATTTGTTGACATTGTAATTTGATATGAAAAAAAGTGAGAGGTCTTTATGGAGTTGACGAAGTTGATAACATGTTAGAGCATCTTTATTTTGTTTATATAATTAATTATAAACAACTTAATGTTATTTGGATTCCATTGATTAATTTTTAAATTCATTTTTATTGGAGATAAAAAATAATTACATGTAAATATTTATTATTCTTATAAGATTTAATATAAAAGTATTATAATATGTGAATACCATTTTGAAAGTGTGTTCTTGAATTTAAATTTATTATTATATACAAAAAAGTTCATATAGATGCTTAAAATAATTAATCAAATGAATAGATACAGGTGTCGGATCACTCCATATAATATGAAGCATCACTTACAAATGTTTATCAATATTGGATTTCAAAAACATTTTTTTTATTCAACAAAATAGGTGTCGTCAATATCTTCAAAAATATTATGATTAAAACTTAATAGTTTAGCTGAAACATGTTTTCTTTCGACTAATTCTTTTCTTTATAATTCTAACACATTCAAATTTAATTACATTTTACACAAATTTCAATTCATCATATCAACTTTTAAATAATAAAACTCAACAAACAATGATGTTATATATACAATTTTTAAAAATATTTTCTTGCCGCACGTAGCGCGACTTTGTTACCTAGTATTATATTAATGTTAAAAGTTAGTAAAGGACTTCTATTTTATAGAAATAATAAAAGACTTGAAAATTTGAAATTAGAAACAAAAAATGAAAAAATAATAAAATATTTACAATTAATTGCACATAATATAAATTCTTGGTTGCTGAGTTGAGAGCGCTAGGGTTTTATGTAGCCATACATAGCCGCGAGCCGTTGAACGGACAACAAAACGCAGCTTGAAAACTACAAATCCCTCATCATCAATTAATTTATCCATATCTCTCTGAATTACAATGCAATATCAAGCATTTAAGAGCAGTAGTGTTGATTATAAGCCATCTCCAGTTGTAGCCCTAGCTACGAGTCCCGATGATTTTCGAGTCGCTGCTGCTCGTGAAGACGGCTCACTTGAGATTTGGCTCGTCTCTCCCGGCGCCGTCGGCTGGCACTGCCAGCTGGTATGTATTTACCTCAGTGTTTTTTGGATAATTGATTGAGTAATTGAGCTTGATTTTGTGTTTTTTGTTGTGTTATTGTAGAAGATTCATGGAGATCCTAATTCGAGAGTTTCGTCGTTAGTTTGGTGTCATTCGAGTGGTTTTGAGCCGTTTGGACGGTTGTTTTCGTCGAGTATTGATGGTTCTATTTCTGAGTGGGACCTTTTTGAGTTGAGGCAGAAGGTATGTTCGATTCGATTGCTCGTTTAGTCAATTGGAGTGTTTCGTTATTCGTTTTTGTATTTATGTAGTTGGTGATCGATTGCAGCGTATATATCAGATGCACATTGTTCATTTATGTATATGTATTGTTAAAATGTAGCGTAAAGATTTGTAGGAACTTAAAAATGTGTTATTTTGTATGTTTTCGCGGTTTGTTAAATAATAACCATGTGTTGGAAATGGTCGATTGTGTTGTGGTAGTGTGTTTGCAAGGATAAGAAGAATGTCTTTTTATTTGATTTGAGTGGTGTGAATTTTAATCGACATGTTTTGGTGGTGTGAATTTTAGGAAATGTGTTTTGGTTTTGTTTATATGCAGAGTGTGGTGTCGATTGGCGTGTCAATTTGGCAAATGGCGGCCGCTCCCTATAAAAACTCGCATAGTAATGAAAAGAAATATTCTCAGTATATTAAAGCGATTGATGATAGTAGTGATGATGATTGTAGTGAGAGTGAGAATGACGATGATTCGATTGTGACAACGGATGGATCTGTTATTGTGGATGCAAATATAGCAATGGCATGTGACGATGGTTGTGTGCGAATTTACACTGTTTCTGACGAGTTAATTTACAGCAAATCATTGCCAAGAGTCAGTGGTACGATACTTGTTCACTACAATTGTAAAGCCATTCAATGTTTCTTTGTCAAATTATGACTTCTTATTTATGTATCCGTTTTGCAGGACGTACTTTGAGTGTGACTTGGAGTCCTGATGCAAATCAAATTTTCTCAGGAAGCAGTGATGGGTATGCAATTATTGAACAAAAGGGCATATGTACCTGCACTGTTAGTAATGTTTCTGTAGAGTTCACATTCTGCAATCTGTCATTTTATGGGCGACAGTTTCTTCTAATTATAAACTAGGCTTAGTTTTGCAAAATGCTGGTACTATTTATTTGGATGACACAAAGTTACATATCTCATGTCCTTGACAATAATATGGAAATTTCAGGTTTATAAGATGCTGGGATCCTAAAACAGCTCGTGAGATTTACAGGATAACAGTTGGACTTGGAGGATTGGGTAGTGGACCTGAACTCTGCATATGGTCATTGCTTTCTTTAAGGTAAAAGTTGGTATTCAATTTTCTTAGCTAATATTTCAATGGGAGTCTTTAAGATCTCTGTGGCATGTGTTTGCAGTATGATTATTTGGTTGGTTTCTTGATGCTAATGATTATTTTCTGGTTTCAGGAGTGGTACCCTTGTCAGTGCTGATAGTAGCGGTAGCGTTCAGTTCTGGGACAGTCAAATAGGAACTCTTTTGCAGGCTCATTCGCGTCACAAGGGTGATGTGAATGCGCTTTCTGCAGCACCAGGCCATAATATGGTCTTTTCTGCTGGCTCTGATGGTCAGGTGTGGAATTTAGGTTTCTTCATTCTGCACACGAATATTATATAATAAAGTTTTATATAACATTATTTACTTTCGAAAATTGACTTTTTGCAGCCCTTTGCTCTAATATAGATTAACACTTATACTGATGCTTAATTTATTATTTATCCTATTTAGAATTTCAACTAATCCATCTAATATTTAGTATAATGTCCATCTATAGAGCATATGACTCTTTTCTGCTCTTATTGGACTTGCGATATTTGTTCAAGACCCATAATAGTTTTTATGGATGTGCATTTTATTTTTAGCACACAGTAATAATAGTGGTCATCTTTCTGTGAGCGGATACGTGGGTGATAAATTCTAGAGGTTAATTATAAAGGATTGCGTATCTTTCCTGCGCTGTAGGCTTGGTGCAGCAGTTATGGGTGTTGATCAATGAATATAGCACTTTGTATTTATCTTATAGTGAGATTATGACTTCCTGAAGATTTTTTTTTGTTATCTGAAACTTGACTAAAGATTATTTTGCCCTAGTAGTGGATCTTTTTGTTCAAGTAGTGAATTTTAAACATTCAACAGAATTGCATGTATAACGTTTTTTGGAAGAGGATAAGCAAGATAATTACAAATACAGCAATTAGAATATTAATGTATAGTGGAAAAACTGAGAATTGATTGAGTGTTGGAAGTAGTATCCGTCTAGAAATCCTTATGATTAAGAGCATGCTTTACATTTAGTATCAATCTAACCACCATATTGTCTTCTTTCATATGCTGATTAGATATAACAAGTTGTGAATGTATGATTCTCGTTGTCTGTTTTTGTCCTCTTTTTTCACGGATGAACTCTTACGTATTTAGTTTGTTTTGTCTTTGTGTCTTTGTAGGTTATACTCTATAAGCTCTCAAGAGATGTATCTCGATCAGCTGATGACAATTCATCTGTCAGAGTAATAAAGAAGTGGGCCTATGTTGGTTATTCTAGAGTACATACACACGATGTGAGGGCCTTGACTGTTGCAGTACCCATAAGTAGAGAAGGTGACGTTAGTTCTAATATTCAGTGTTTGTATTAATTGTTCTAGGTTTTGGACCTTTGGTCATCCTTCTGAGTACTTGTCTCAAATGTATCAGTGCCTTCTGCGTTACCTGAAAAAAAGGTAAGGAGGACCAATGCTACGAAGAAGCCCCGTGATATCAATTACCATAATTGGGCTCATGTAGGTGTTCCCATGCTTGTTTCAGCTGGTGATGACACAAAGCTTTTTGCGTATGCTGCAAATGAGTTTACCCAGTTCTCTCCTCATGACATATGTTCAGTACCACAGAAACCACCAATGCAACTGGTACTGAATACAGTTTTGAATCAAACTCCTTTGCTTCTGATTCAGGCCTCCAAGTGGTTAGATGTTTTATGCATCCGAGCAAAAATTAGTGGTCATCCTGATATAAGTTCTGGCCCTTCTGTCGGCATTGCGACCACGGACCTTGTTGTCAGAGTCAAGAGTAAGGCCTCTCAGACGATCATTTGTAGCTCCATGTCTGATTCAGGAGTGTTCTTTTCATACTCCGATCAAATGAAACCAAGTCTTTTAAAGCTAAATAAAACCGAAGCTCGAAAAAGTGCATGGACTATTGAAAAAAGGAAACTTCCGAAGTTGCCATTTGCGCATTCCATGTGTTTCACTCATGATTCTTCTCGGCTGATGATAGCAGGGAACGATAGAAAGATATATGTAAGAATTCTCTTTGAATGTTCATTTTTATCGCTTTGTCACTTTCTTTTCACAATGTTTTATTGGTTTTTGTTATCCTTTTCTTCTATCAGTTGACCCAAGGTATTACACTCTCGTACACAAATCCAGTGATTTAGATTAAATTATATGTTTAGGGTTGAATGACTTTGGCTTGTTTCTCCTTACATTTATATACCAGTGTATAAGAATCGAAATAACAGTCGGACGTTTCCTCATCTCAACATTGATGTGACCCAATGGTAAATATTACTCCCTCCGTCCCTCACAATTATTTACAATGTTTTTACACTGGTTGGCACACATTTTAAGGTGTATATAAAGTATAGTTCCAAAACTTATTTTTAAAATTTTCTTTTTTTTTTGAATAAAAATTAAAACATTAAACTTTTATTTAGAAGAAAAAAAAATTAAAATAATTAATGAAACTATACTTTATATGAGTCTGTAAAATGCGTTGTCCCAAATGTAAAGAATTGAGAGGGACAGAGGGAGTATTTAAGTTACTCAAAAGCTGCAATCTATATTGCTACGAGAATATTACTGGGGTGTTAAGTCCTTGACAATGCCCTTCTGTAACATATAGTGTTGCATATTGCCCTTTCCAGTCATACAACTTCAGTCCAGTTATATCCTTCTTCTGAAGTATACTTCTAATTTTACTGCCATAATTGTTTTTCGTGGCTTTTATTTATTTTCCTTGATGAAGATTCTTATAAAACCCCTAGATTTCTAATGTAACTTGATAAATATTCACAACTAAGCACACATACTGTGTATTAATTTGTGATGCAGGTTGTAGATGTGGAAAGCCTAAAACTGATTTGCACGTATAGCCCTCGTTGCAAAGACATCGATGATAAAATTCTCAGTGAGCCTCCTATAACAAGGATGTTCACTAGTCCTGATGGACAGTGGTTGGCAGCTGTCAACTGTTTTGGAGATGTATACATATTTAATCTGGAGATACAAAGGTACTGATACTGCTGTAGCAATTGTTAATCAAAAGAGTGCAGTAAGTTGCTTTGTATATATGCCAGACAAGTATTTCATTAACCTGTGAAGAAATAACTAGGCCAACCAATTTAGTATTCTTGATGCATCTGTTTAGAAATTGCCAGGCTTCTTCCATTACATTAGAACCTAAATTTGTTTATAAACATGTAGAAGTTTTTTTTATATAATTATAAAATTGTTTTGAGCCTAGGAATTTGAATGTTTTGAAATATCATCTCCAGTGAAAGGTATCACATCTATGAGGCAGTATCTGACGCTTTCATCTATATTTTGGAACAGACAACACTGGTTCATTTCCAGATTAGATGGCGCTTCTGTTACAGCTGGTGGTTTTACTCCTCGTAACAGTAACATCCTTGTAATCTCCACCTCCTCAAATCAGGTATATGTATTTGATGTTGATGCCAAACAGTTGGGTGAATGGTCTATTCGGCACACATTTACTCTTCCCAGGAGTTACAAAGAATTTCCTGGAGAGGTTATAGGACTTACATTTCCACCGTCCCCAAATGCTTCTTCTGTAATTGTCTACAGTGCCAGGTTTGTCATTTTACTTCCTGCTTTATTGATGCTGTTGGCCTATTTTCTTTAATGTGTATCTGAAGATAGAGAGTCTGAGGTGAAATCTGAGTGTTATATGTTTTTTGCTTTTTATTCTGCGCCGGCTTTATCTGTCGTAATTTGGTATGACTCACATATTTTTGAGTGGTGTAGTTGTTTTGGTTGGAAAAATTGTCACAGTAAAATCAAGGTAAAATGGTAGATACAGTTATGTGATTTTCTTTATTGTGACATTGATTGGTGTGGGAGAAATTATGCTGCTGTAAATCAACCAGGGGCACTATTCAAAATGTGTAAATGCAAGAAGACAAGAACCAAACCCTCATCATACATACATACATACACATATATATATATATATATATCTTGGTTCTCGTGGGAACTTGTGTGATATAATCAAGTACAAAAATCACGTTCATTTGCCTCTTTTGTGATCCATGTGTGGGTGGTTTGATTTGTAATTGGACCTTAAATTCAGTTTCTCGACAGCATTCATTATCTAGTGCTAGTTGGATCTCTTAAGAGTAACTAAGGCCTCCCAAAGGTGAAATGGCTAGGCTGTCTTGGGGTGTTTTTGGTATCACGTATATCAGTATATGTAGGTAGACTTGAATCAGGCTGATTGAATTATGTTAAAACTTTGGCCTGAGTGAATTAGGAGACAATATTTGCATGACAATGTGTCCAAAATGTAGCTAATTGGTGCTATCAAGTGAATGTTTTTACTTGTGCCGGAAAACAGCTTACTATAAAATGGGTTATCTTTGATTAGTTTGGTCAAAACATCTTGTAAGATCATGTGACATATAGCATGCTTATCTTGTAGTTAACGCTAAATATATTTATAAGGTAGGACAAGTCTTTGATGCTTCACATTGTAATCCTAGAAGTTGGTGTTGAGAATTTTTGTCATCTTACATACTGGGTTAAAAATTTTTACTTTCTTCATTGTTTCTTTTTGTGCATTGTTACAATTCGTATGATTTTTTCGTTGTAATAGAAATATTGGCCCTATCTTTAGTGTGTTAGTTATAAGGAAAAAATTATGATTTGTATGCCACACATCTACAAATAGCTATCAAGAAGATATTGTATGATTGGAAGTTCTACCAAATTAATGTTTTCATTGAAATAGATTTTGAAGTTTGTAATGTCTGTGTGGCAGGGCGATGTGTGAGATAGACTTTGGAGCACCGGTCGATCAAGTTGATGATCATGATATTGTAATAGATCTTGATGCTACTACAATGGGGAAATTACGGAGTTCACCTTTGAATAAAAAACGTAAAAGAAAGTTAAATTGTGACACTAAAGCTAAAGAAAATGGTAAGAAGAATTTTGAATTTCGCCGTTTTAAAAATCCTATAATGTTTGTTGGACATCTTTCAAAAGATTCTCTCCTTGTCATGGAGAAACCATGGAGTCAAGTGGTTGCAACAGTTGATGCTCTGCCTGTGCACAGACATATCTATGGTACTTAACTCCATGTTTTGAAGGAGAATTTTTGATAGTGTAGGCAAGAGAGTTCACCTGTAAAAGTCAAAGTGCATGTAATCCATGTTTTTATTTGTTTGTGAGTGCACCATGTAATCAGTGATTTTATTTATTCGTGAAAGTAGACTTCTAAATATTCTTCCTTTACTTTGTATCCATATTTTTTATGGAATACTTCTGAAATGACTCTCTCCTAATTACTCGATTCATTCATAAGTTGATCTAGAGCAACTCCAGTTCAACCCTGTAATATTAAAAAGGGGTTTTTTTTTCTAATATATCCCATTTGAAAAGGTTGTTTATGAATATGTCCTATTTTTAATTTTAATTATAAATGTCCCATTTTACTAATATGTCCCATTTTTAAATATAATCATGATTAACTTACTAACTTTATATCATTAAAAGACATTTTTGTCCTCCTAATTATCCTAATTCCTCACCCACATTTTTGGTACCTATGTTAAAATTCACAATAATGGACTCGGCTATGGTGGAGACTAAGGAGAACAGAAGACCAAATACAAAGTGAGTGTTTAGATTTGTTAATAAAAGAAATAAATTAGGATTTGGTATAATATTGCAGAAACTAATGTCTGATCATTTCTCTTCCTTTTTTTTCTACCTCTTGTGGTCTATTTACACTACAAGGTTTACACTTTAACTTCGACGACTACGCCTTTCCCTGTCAATCTTATGCCCCTGCGGGGCCAGCAAGAGGATAGAAAGTGGATGGGAGAGGAGTATTATAGTCTTAATTAATATATATATATATATATATATATATATATATATATATATATATATATATATATGGAGCTACTCTAGTGAGAACCTCTTATAACGAGAACTTAGTCCCTAAAGTAAATCACCAAAATTCAGCAGAATCACCAAATCATAAAAAATATTAGTTTTCAGTGCCACGTCAATGCTGACGTCAGCATGACATCACTGCTGACATCAGCATGATGACGTGGTAGTGGGGCCCCACGAAATCACCAATTTTTTGGCGGGAAAATTTTCCAAATCACCAATTTTTTGGCGGGAAAATTTTCCAAACCACCAATTTTTTTGGCGGGAAATTTTTTTAAATCACCAATTTTTTGGCGGGAAATTTTTCCAAATCACCAAAATTTTTGGCGGGAAATTTTTCTAAATCACCAATTTTTTGGCGGGAAATTTTTCTAAACCACCAAATTTTTGGCGGGAAAATTTCCCAAATCACCAATTTTTTGGCGGGAAAATTTTCCAATCCATCAATTTTTTTTGGCGGGAAATTTTTCCAAATCACCAAAATTTTGGCGGGAAATATTTTTGCCATGTCAACAGTGATGTCATCATGATGATGTAGGCACAGACTTGATTTTTTAATTTTTTTATTAATTTTAACGATTTGGTGATTCTGCTGGATTTTGGTGATATGCTTTGGGGACTAAGTTCTCATTTTAAGAGTGGTTCTCATTTGAGCACTTGCCTATATATATATATATATATATATATATATATATATATAGAGAGAGAGTAGGGATCTAGAGAAAACCCCTTAAAAAGAGAACTAAGAAAACTAAATTAAAATATAGCACATATGGTATGCAAACTGATCGTTGGGAGATTGAGAAAAATGTGGTGAAATTAGATATTAAAAAAATATCACCGATTGACGGGAAAAATCAAATTTAAAACGGAGGGAATTAGGTGGGATTGTGTGTGTGAGGGTGTATTTGATTAATGTGTGGGCGCCCCTGGCGGGGCCGTTGATTATAATACATCAAATGGTTAGGATTAGTACCTTAGTTTTCTTCAAATAATGAGTTCTCTTTTGAGCCACACCCTATATATATATATATATATATATATATATATATATATATATATATATATATATATATATATATATATATATATATATATATATAATTGTATGTATATGAGTTATATGTGAGTTGGATTTTAATCATAGGACATATTTATAAATTATGAATAAAATAGGATATAAACATAATGACACCCCTTAATTTGGGACTTATTTGATAAATTCCCTATTATTAAATTGTGCAAGTTTTAGTGGAAAATCAATTCCAAAACTATAACGGTATAGAAATTTACCAAATTATAGTGACATCAAATTGGTATAATTTTTATTTTAAATTTGGCATGTTTTATAATTGTGTGTTTTTTTTTGGCTAAATTGATTTGATACTAGAAAAGAGAAAGAATGTCTTTCATAATGGGTTTTATATTAAAGTGGCCACTCGGTTAGTCAAAAACTATCAATTAACCCACCGTACTCATCAGGGTCTCATTTAAACCACTAAACTAAGAAAATATATCATTTGCCCCCTTTGCATTCACAAAAATAATACAATTTATGGTGGTCTAAGTGATATACAGGGGGGAAAATGATATGTTTTCTTAGTTTAGTGGTGTAAATGAGACTCTAATGAGTACGGTGGGTTAAGTGATAGTTTTTGACGAACCGAGTGACCACTTTGATATAAAACCCCTTTCATAATTGTTACTATGCCCCGTGTTTGTTTATAATTTCTACCATGTCCCAGTGTTTGTTAAAAAATAAATTTATTCTTTCTATATTCCATTATATCCAAGACCTGCACCAAATCGTGTATAAATGGTCCGGTCTTCGGTCTTCAAAATTAAAAAAAAAAAAAAGAGCCGATCTTCGACTTGGTCTGGTCAATCTTGAGAAAACCCGAACCAAACCGGATCTGATTTTTATGTATATAATAATTTTTATATTACTTTATTTCTTTTAATATATAATAAAAAGATTAAATAACTAAATAAATCATAATTTGACAATCCAAATTGATAGATAATGATTGATGAAATAGTAAAATCAACAATACAGTGTAAATAATTAAATATCATACTTCACACGATAAATAATGGACACTCAAATGTTTAGAAATTATGATTATTTCACAAAAATTAAGATATGAACTTTATTTTTAAACTTATATTAATCTTCAAAATAATTTATTTATTTCAAGTATTTAAACTTTAAAAAAACAAATTTTAAATTATAAAAAAAATATTTTATATAAATTTTAACTAATCGATCTATATCAATCTAATCCGTATTTTTTTGATTCGATCTGGTCCCAAAACCGAAAATAACAGTTTCAGGTTTAGGTTTAAGAAATTAAAAAAATTGATTCTTCAGTCCGATTCGATCGACATGTGTGTAGTCCTATTTACAATACCTTCTTTCTGTATAATATTACTACCATGCACAAAATCCCCGGGCTTTAAAGCCCAGCACAATACGGGAAAAAGGCCGTTCTGTTATAAGCCTGCGAGGTTAGGCTTAGGTCCATCAACGTGTCACTGTATTTTGTGTAAACCTTGTCTCGGCAAAAACTTGGCTGTGGCCCGATCTTCTGGAAAGCTTCAAGCTTAGCCTCGTTTGCTCATAGCCTTTTAGAGCAAAGTCCTTCCCAATTTGAGTTTCTAAGAGCAAGTCCAACGGCTTCCCTATAATGGTTCTTAAGTTAAAATTTAGGGAACTTAGTCCAAAATAGCACTCCAACAGTGTGCTAGTGGTTCCTTAAAACATTAAGAACCCTTAGCCATTCCCTATTGTTAGGGAACCAATAGTCATCCCTAACTTTTTTTTATTACTAATAAAATCATTTTCCTCCATTTCTCCTTACTTGTCACTCCTTCATTTCTAGTTAGTTTCAAATTTTATATTATAATAATGACAAAGAATGAATATAGGGAATGTTGTTGGAGTTGATGTACAAAACAAGGTTCCTAAATCACTAGGAACCATTATTTTATTATATTTTTAGGATTCAACTAGGGAGCTATTGGACTTGCTCTAACCACTTCAACAATATCTTATCTTAGTGGTTCCTTAAAACACTTGAATAATTAATCATTCATGTCTAGCCATTTCTAACTCCATTTTTTAGACTTAATTGCACTTAAATGACCTGAACTATTTTGTTTTTGCAGTAAAATGACTCAGTTATAAAAGTTGCCAGATGAATAGCCGAATTTTTATTTTTTAACAATTAGATGCATTCCATCAGCTGAGTTAAACGGCATTAAAAATTTGAATAATTTATTTAAATGAAGGGGGTATTAATGTAAAAGGCTAGAGATAATAATAAAACCTGACTGCCTTTTGTAGCCACGTCATTTTCAACTGGACCCATCATTTGTAAATTATCTTTTAGATGGTCAAGCACTTTTGAAGAACCCTAGTGGTTGGAATTTGGTTCACAGGGTTGTCCATGATCTCCAGCTTGGTCTGGAAAAAGTGAGATACCAGTACAATCCAACACAGAAGGTTGGCAAAATTGAACAGATCCTTCATCTTCGTGCGGATTGTGGATATGACGTTTTACATCCAGCCCAACACCAGCTAAGCCAATTTCATGATTTTGTCTTCCCCCAATATTCCTCTCAATTTCAGCATCACCGCATATAGCCACAGAACCTGATTCATCTATACTAATTCCTGCACCAGCTACATTAAGTTTCATCTTCTTAGGTGCTACTGATGAGCATATACAATGTTCAACTCGGGTTACAGCAATATATATATAATGTATGTGTAATACTTAAACGAGAGAAAACAAAAGTAAATGTTGATCTTATTTCTTCAACTGGGAAAATACAAAATATATAACTACAAGAGACTAAACTATAAGCATAAGATATGTATCTAATGTATATTGAGTAAATAAAAATGCCAAGAACTTCCTTCTTTTATTTCCTTGGAACAGGGACATATATAGCAAACTAGAAATCAAATGGGAAACTAATCTAGCTAGAAAATAGGATCACAACGTCCATATTTCCACACCATCCTACGTGCACTACTACTCCTGTTTTATTCCTACAAATTCTCCTAACAGCTGCAAGACCAAGTCACACGTAGTCTAGGTAAATTCATGAATAATAAAATGACAAAATAACAACTAAATAATTTTAGATTATCTAACAATGCCCCCCCTTAATCTAAAATTTCCTTCCCCAGATGCTGCACTCCCAGAAGACTGCGTAACCTTTCAAACTTCACGGTTGCCATTGCCTTGGTTAGACTATCAGCTCTCCGAAATTCTCTGCTCACATGTTTAACCACGACTTCACCACGCTCCACACATTCACGGATGAAATGATGACGGATGTCGATGTGTTTGGACCTTCCATTGAAAACTGGATTCTTGGCTAAATCTATTGCAGACATATTGTCGATATACAACACGACTGGTCCAATGAACTCAGACGTTATTTGTCTCAAAATGTTCCGTAGCCAAATTCCTTGGCAAGCTGCAGCAGTGGCTGCCATTAGTTCAGCCTCACATGAAGATAACGCTACACACCGTTGCTTTTGTGACACCCAAGATATGAGACTCTCATTCAGATAATAAGCCATTCCCCCCGTACTCTTTCTATCGTCCAATGTGCCACCCTTATCACTATCAGAATATCCAGAGATAACATTATTTCCCCCTTTCTCTGAGTATACTAACCCAAAATGCAGAGTTCCCTTCAAGTAACGCAGTATTTTCTTCACAGCACTTAGGTGAAGTACCGTAGGCCTTTCCATATATCGACTTACAACGTCCACTGCATAGGCAATGTCTGGATGTGTATTAACCAAATAACGAAGACTTCCTACTAAACCTTTGTACATTGTAGAGTCAACCACTTTTCCCATCTCATCTTTACTGATTTTATCCTTAGGATCCATAGGATATTTTGATGGATTGCAATCCTTCATGCTTGCTTTCTCTATGATCTTCCTTGCATAAGATGACTGTTTCAGAATGATATGCCCTTTATTTTGCTCAACTTCGATTCCCAGATAGTAGCTAAGCCTTCCCAGGTTTGTCATCTCGAAGCGTTCTCCCATCTGTGCCTTAAACTCTTTCGATCTTAGCTCCACTCGCACCTGTCACCAAGATATCATCGACATACACGGCTATAATCAGACTATCATTGCCCCTTCCCTTGGTGTAAACTGAATTCTCATACGGACAACGAATGAATCCAAGACTCAAGAGACATTGATTAATCTTTGCATACCATGCCCTGGGCGCCTGTCGAAGACCATACAAAGCTTTACTCAACTTATACACCATATTTTCTCGACCAAATTCCTTGTATCCCTCTGGCTGTGATACGTATACGTCCTCAGCTATCTCTCCATTGAGAAATGCCGTTTTTACATCTAAATGATGTACTTGCCAACTCTTCTTTGCAGACAATGCCAACAGCAAGCGTACAGTCTCGAGGCGTGTTACTGGGGCATAAACTTCTTCATAGTCGACACCATGTTCTTGTGCATACCCTTTCGCCACTAGTCGAGCCTTGTGGTTTATCACCTTCCCATTTGCATCCTTCTTTAACTTGTATATCCACTTAAGTCCTATCTCTTTCTGTCCTGGTGGCAATTCAACAAGGGACCAAGTACCATTTTTCTCAATCGACTCAAGCTCAGCTTCCATAGCTCGTCGCCAATTCTGATCCTTTACTGCTTCCTTGTAATTTGCTGGTTCCTCTTTGCCCATTAAGTACAGTTCTTCGTCTAGAATAACTTCTTCTGTATCATCATATATGTCTGATAGTACCATGGTTTTCTTGGGCATGGCACTGTCATCATAGTTTTCACTTCTTAGAGTTGAAGATGTAGGCGGTGACATGGGACTTCTCGACTGATCTTCTTCATCTGTACTGTGATCTCCTTCTCCTCCTTCGACATTACTGTGAGTATCCTCTTCTCCTTCGACATCTTCTGTATGAGTATCATCTATCATGAAAGTGTTCGTCTGCTCTTTGTCACCTGTTTCTGATTCTTCCCAACGCCATGCTCTCCTTTCTTCAAATGTGACATCTTTACTTACATGAATTCGCTCTTCCTTGGGATTATACAATCTGTAAGCTTTGCTACCAGGCTCCTTTCCAAGATTAATGACACAAACACTGCGATCATCCAGTTTAGAAATGAGTTGGCTTGGAATCTTCATGTGACCTACACACCCAAAGACACGAAGATGGGAAATATCTGGTTTTTGCTATGTCCAAGCTTCATAAGGAGTGATCCCTGTTAGAGCTCTAGTAGGCAAACGATTCAAAATGTACACTGCATGTCTGACAGCTTCACCCCAAAACATAACCGGCAAATTCATCTCCTTCAGCAAGCTCCTAGCCATTTCCATGACTGTTCTATTACGTCGTTCCACCACACCATTTTGTTGTGGTGTGTAAGGAGCAGTGTAATGTCGCTTTATTCCAGCTTTTTCACAGTACAATTTGAACTCATTTGAACTGAATTCACCCCCCTGTCTGTTCTAAACGTTTCAATCCTTCTGTTTGGTCCAGTTTCCACCATAGCTCTAAACTTCTTAAATGCTTCGAATGCTTCATTTTTACTTTTAAGAAAATAAACCCACATAGCACGACTAAAGTCATCAACTAGAAGAAAAACATACCGATTTCCAGCTGAGGTTTCGGGCGTTATTGGGCCACATAGATCATCGTGCACAAGCTCTAACACCTTTGTTGCACTGAAAGTTGCCTTAGTTGGCACAGATTTCTTGATTTGTTTTGACATCAAACATCCCACACAAACATCCTTTGATTGAACGATCTTCGGGAACCCTTTCACCATTTTTTCTTTAAACATCAAGGCCATGGCTTGATAATTCACATGTCCCAAACGTGCATGCCACAGCTTCGAGTCTTCTTCTACCTTTGACAACCAGCACCTAGGTTTTGCAGAGTCGATGATCAGCTTGTATAATCTATTTGTAGACCTTTTGACCTTCATGAGAAGTTCTCCCTCTCTTTCATGGATCCACATGTAATCACCCTTGATCGTCACTCGATTTCCTTCTTCTGTTAATTGACCAAGGCTGATAATATTGCTTCAAAGACTTGGTATAAAATAAACCTCACTGAGAATTCGTTCTCCACCATTCTTGCATTTAAAGGCAATCAAGCCCTTTCCTTTGATCTCCACGAACGATCCATCTCCAAATTTAACCTTTCCAGTCACTCCTTCGTCCAATTCATAAAACTTGTTCTTTTGTCCAGTCATATGATTACTAGCGCCGTTATCGAGGTACCACAAATTCGATTCTTCTTGACTACCCTCCGTTGGTTCCTTTAACAGTGGTCTCACCTTTCCTTCATTAAGCAACAGAGATCCCTTTTCATTCTTCGTGTATTCAGCTAGCAGTAATGCTGGTTCATCATCATCTATCTTTGTCAAGTTAGCCTCCTGTCTTTGATCATTGAATCGTCTGGGCTTTCTGCAGTCTCGTGCAAAGTGACCATGGAGGTTGCAATTAAAGCACCTGATTTTACTTTTGTCTTGTATTCCTCTTGTCCTGAAACCAGAACTTGTATTCCTCCTTTGCCAGTGCGTTTGAGCCACTCTTCGCGTGTGAACAATAATTTTCCCTCTTCACTGTCTTTCTTTCGCCATTCTTCTTCTGTGAACATAAGTCTCGTTTCACTTGTATCTGTCTTGCCCTTTACTCTTTCTTCGTGTGCTTTCAAAGACCCCATGGCTTCCTCCACAGTCATGCTCTCCAAGTCGCCAAATTGTTCTAATGTAGACGTGATATGCAGAAAATTTGGTGGAACTGCCCTTAGTAGTCGCTTCACCACATCTAACTCCTTCATATCTTCTCCCAATGCTCGTATATTGGTTACGAGTCCATTGAGTTTCATAGCAAAATCGTCAAGCACCTCTGTCTCCTTTATACTGAGAGATTCGAACTCTGTTTTGAGTGTTTGCACTCTCGCTTTTCTCACCTTGTCTGCACCCTGGCAAAGAGTTTTTATCGCTTCCCACGTCTCCTTTGCTGATGTCTTTTCTGCAACTGACAACAGTATTTCTTCTGGTATTCCCTGATACAACATGGCCATGGCGATTTTGTCTATCTTTTCTTCCACTACTGCTTTTGGATCCATCGGCACAACTGCACTCCAAACTCCCTGAGCTTGTATATACACCTTCATCTTGAGTGCCCAGGCTGTGTAGTTCCCTCTTGACAACATTGGATATGTTAAGCCAAAGGAACCTCCTTTCATCTTGTTCGTCTCTGCGGTTGACATCCTTGCTCTGATACCACAATATAAGCATAAGATATGTATCTAATGTATATTGAGTAAATAAAAATGCCAAGAACTTCCTTCTTTTATTTCCTTGGAACAAGTACATATAGAGCAAACTAGAAATCAAATGGGAAACTAATCTAGCTAGAAAATAGGATCACAACGTCCATATTTCCACACCATCCTACGTGCACTACTACTCCTGTTTTATTCCTACAAATTCTCCTACTAACAGCTGCAAGACCAAGTCACACGTAGACTAGGTAAATTCATGAATAATAAAATGACAAAATAACAACTAAATAATTTGAGATTATCTAACATAAACTGAAACAGAACTACATGCTAGAAAACAATAAACACAATCCTACACGAACTCCAGATCAGGTAGCAACATTTTATATAGCAGACATCTTTATCATCTAACCAGATTCTGAGATCAACAATCAAGTGGGAATAATTTTAGAACGCATATCAGCATACAGTTCAATACTCCATTTGAATTCTTATTATCTAACTAAAATCTACGATCAACAATCAAGGGTAAAAATTTCAAAACGTATGTTCAAAAAAAAATCCGAACTTCTCAATTCAAAATGGTATCCACTTTAATTAGTAACTATTAGATTCAATCATTTATCAATTTTGCAATGGTTAAGGAGACATCAACATGTCAAGACTGTTACTATATATCACAAAAAAATCATAGTAGTGGCTTTTCGAAAAATTTATCAGAGACATTTATGGTAGAACAAGCCACTTAATGTTCAAGCCTTTAACTAGACACTAAAACTTGGTATTTAGTAGGAAGTACCTTGCAATTTTTTTTTCCCCTTTTAAACTCTTCAACCATGATGCGCAACGTACTGTTCGAAACATTGTAGCTAGAGTTCATGCAGGGATATGCAGGAGTTATTATATTATCGGCATAAGATGCTGCATGTCTTTGAAATTTTTTCTGGGATCCCAAACAGTAAACCCTGGACATGAATCTTGGAGTGGACACAGCATAACATGATGGTTTGCAGATGATTTGTGTGCTTCTAAGCTAACTCCGCTCACGGAATGCATCTAATTGTTAAAAAATTAAAGTTGACAACTTTTATAATTGAGTCATTTTACTGCAAAAACAAAATATTTCAGGCCATTTAAGTGCAATTAAGTCTTTTTATTATTTAAAAATTTACTTCCCTCCAATTTTGTATTTCTATTTTCTCTCTTATACTTAAATTTATTATTTTAATGATGATTGTTGGAGTTCATAAATAAATAAAGTTCTTGAATTACTAAAAATAATTATTTTATTATA
Source organism: Saposhnikovia divaricata (assembly GCA_036435485.1). Classification (NCBI taxonomy): domain Eukaryota; kingdom Viridiplantae; phylum Streptophyta; class Magnoliopsida; order Apiales; family Apiaceae; genus Saposhnikovia; species Saposhnikovia divaricata. The sequence goes on along the minus strand of CM071598.1, from coordinate 6,063,573 downwards.
TTTATAGTGAATAAATGAAAGATCGGTTCGACTTAGGGGATGTTTGGGGAACTTTTTTCCAGAATAAGTCAAATTATATTAAGACAAAGTTAGAGATTTCTAACTTTTTCCTGAAAAAAAATTAACTTTTTTTTGCTACTTATAGAATCTCAAACATATATTAAATACTTGTATAAAAAAAAGTCAAAATATGAAATTTTTACCCAAAAATAAGTTCATAAAAACTTAAAATAAGTTGAGCGAAACAGGCTATTACACTTATCGATTTTCATGTTTTACTTTCAGTTTCAATTTCGGAAAATCAGTATCCAAATTTCAACCAACATGGAACTTTCATAAAATATCTCAGATTAGTACTTGTAGAGTTGTAGTAGGTAGGTTTTTAAGACTTTTATCAAAAAGGGAGGATATTAATTGAGCTCACAAATTTATTTGAATGTAGTTGAAGATTCAATTAGACCAGCAAAGACATGATTGGACCAGAGCTGTGGTGGGACAAAGTTGTAGTGGTGGTAACCCAGGCCCACAATAATGTCTTCCCTGCCTATCAATTTGAAATCTTCTATGCCCATTTCACACCCACTTCCATAGTTTTTTTTCTTTTTTGATTTCTAATTTTTTATTTTTAATTTCATTTTCGTCTTCTAGTTCATTGCTCTTCTAGTCCTAAACAGGGGTTTGATCAGGGGTTTATTAGTCAGATCTATTAGACGTTATAGTATACTACTGTAATGCCATATATCCTCATTCTTAATCATAAGAAACTAATTAATCATTTCATTCTGCTTAATGCTTATCAAGTAGTACAAGTTTGAGCAATTCAGTACCTACCTAAAAATTACAAGAACAAGCTTCATTGAGTTGTACACATGTACATTTACATGCCACTTGCAACATTATCAAACCTATACATTTCCAAATCAACATGTGTGTGTGCATGTGTGTTTGAGATATTACAAATGACAAAGACTAACTAATAGGGAAGTTACCGGTTCTTACAACAGGTTTTAGATGATAACTTTACGAGAAACCGATAGAACATAATTAATTAAAACAATACACCACTTGTTTGCGTAACAGCATGACTTTTACTTCTTGGAAACTTCACTTGATTCTTCTTCACATGAACACTACTAATCTCTTCTTCTTCTTCATCTCCTTCTTCGAAAGGTGTTTCTTCATCAATCTTCCCCATCCCAACACTACAACTCCTAGGAACCACTTCTTTCGATGATGAAAACTTATTATTGCCACTCATTAAGGACTCCTTAAGCTTTTGCACTTGTTGCTCTTTTATGAGTTGTTGTATATACAACTCCATGTCCATTCTCAACTTATTAGTTGGGTCATTAATGTAAGCTGTTGAGTTAGCTCTAATAAGCTCTCTCAAATCATCACCTTCTAAATTACAAGCCCAAGAAGGCGTGAAACTTGTGCTGAAACTCTTGGGTAAGGCTGAGCTAGCTTTGGAAGTCTTGTAATCACTTGACCCCATCATGTGGCTACTTCCATATCTTGGCCTTTGAGCTACATCCATCATGCTTTTTACGTACAAGTCTCTTCCTTTTTTCAAGAATCTGATTGGTAGTGATACAATCCTCATAAACTTGTTTTTGTTCCCTTTGCCTCGACCCATCGATCTTTGCACCTTTAGTTGAGAGAGAGAGAGAGAGAGAGAGAGAGAGAGAGAGAGAGAGAGAGAGAGAGAGAGAGAGAGAGAGAGAGAGGCAGAGAGAGAGGAATTATGTCTAGCTTTCTTTTCAGAGAGAGAGAGAGAGATTTTAATAGGGAGAGAGATGAAGAAGTAGTTTTTAGTTATCGTAAGGAAGAAGGTTGAGAAGTTTATGTAGGAAGGTAAACGTGGACTTATTGATTCGCCGGCCAGATAAGAAACAATCAATTATCCACGATTGTGAAGAAATAAAAATAATTAACGATGTGTCGACTGCGACTGGTAAAAATTACAGTAACTGGTAATAATATAAAGTTGGTAAAATAATTTAAGTCTTGTTTTAACATTTAGCGTAAGCCTTAGTGGAAATTAGGTTAATGTGATCTAAAAGTTGTTGTCGTCACTATTGACCTACTTGATTTGATTTGACAAGTAAATAATTTGAAGAATCATGCATTAATAGAAAATTTTAAAAGTAGTTAATGCGTATAAGTTTTATTTAGACATTTTTCATCTTTTTAAAATAAATAAATAATTTCTAGTTATGACAACAAGTTGTCAAATTTTAAATTGAATGTTTTGTTAATAAAGCATTGTCATCATGTACCGTTTAAAAGTATGTCTCGTTTTAATCAAGTGTGTTTAAAGAATTAAAGATATTGACACCTCAGTACGTGTTTCAGTTTCATTGTCATTCTTTCTTCTTTTTCTTCTTCTTTTTTATTTTTTTTTTATTTTTTTTTATTTTATTTTCTGAATCATTGTCATTCTTTATTGATCATTCATAAAAAACTGGTGTTAATTGAATATCCTTCTGCGTTTCATTCCAAAATATATCAAATTTTTATCCAAAAGATACCATTACAATCTTAAAATTTGTGGCCTTTGTGGTAAATCAAACTTTTGAAAATTATTGCCAAGATATCATATTAATTATGTACCAAATTAATTCCCATACGATTTGACACCATTGACATAGGATTATGTTGATTTAAATTTAATTTTTTTTGAATAATTAGACTTATATATTTTACAAAATATTATACCTTACAAAATTAATATTTGTTCTAACAAATTTCGGGATAAGCAAGAATCTAACGACAAGAGATACATCTTTTTTTTTTGCTAAATGACAAGAGATAAATCTTGATTTTGATTAAATACATTTATATGAATTAAGAGGGAACTCATCCTATTTATTATGTCATAACCAATGTTTCCTCCGTCCCATCCATTTTTTTTACATTTCTTTTTTTGGATGTCCCTCATAATTCTTTATGTTCCAAAAATTTCCATCCAAAAATAGTAAAATTTTATAATATAAAATTTAATTATATTTGCTATTATCCTCCATTATAATCACTTTATACTTTAAATATTGACTAGGTAACAAAGCCGCGCTACGCGCGGCACAAAAACATTTTTTTTAAATCGTGTATATAACATCATTATTTGTTGAGTTTTATTATTTGTAATTTGATATGATGAATTGAAATTTGTGTAAAATGTAACTAAATTTGAATGTTAAAGAATTATAGAGAAAAAAATTAGCAGAAAAAAAACATGTTTTAGTTAAACTCTTAAGTATTAATAATACTCCCTCCGTCCGCCCGTTTGTTAACATTTCAAAATAGGGTGTTTGACACGCATTTTAATGTGGATTTTAAGGATAGTTCCATAACTTATTTTTGAAATTTTCTTTTTTAGTATAAAACAGAACAATCCTATTTTTATACAAAAAAAGAAGAAAATTTTAAAAATAAGTTATGTAACTATCTTTAAAATTCACCTTAAAATGCGTGCCAGAAAGTGACAAAAAAAATGTTAAGAATTGGGTGAGACGGAAGGAGTAATATTTTCGAAGATATTGACGGCACCTATTTTGTTACATAAAAAAATGCTTTTGAAATCCAATATTGATAAACATTTGTAAAGTTCAACAATGGATAACTAAAAGTAAATTTTTTGTATCATATTTGATGTCAGTGGCCTTATGAGAGACGTGATTGCTTAGTTTGTTGATAAATTTGTTTGTATGATGAAAAAAAGAAGCAAAATGTAAATGTGATAAGAGATGTGATTGACTTTCGCCCGTCTCATAATATACATGCATAATTAATTCTCGTCTCATAACATACATGCATGATTAATTGATTAGTAATGGTATAAGAATTTGTGTAGTTAGAACATTAATTTAATCCAACACAATATAATGAAACAACGAATATATAACTTTTTCATTGATTTAATCAGTAAAGAGAAATGTTGGATTGGTTCAATTTAATCTGGTTGATCACACCCCATGTGTAAATTGTTCATGTCTAAAAGTAAATTATACAATATTGCTTGTATTTAAATTGTGGATGTTAATTGGAAAATTTATATGCTTCTGTATCTTATCATGATTCTCGCGGTCACTAATTACGAATTAATCGAAAAGCTAAAATCGTCCATTTATTATTGCAGAAAAAAATTGCATCAATTTTGTTAAAGGATTAGAAATGGACGATATAAATAATTTTATTTTATCATTTTATCCTGAAATAATTGTACTTTCATGTAGATAATTAATATTTTATATTAATACAATAATTATAATGTTGTAATAAAGATTGCTAAAATTTTATATTAAGTATAAGATAAAGTGTATTTAATATAAGTTTAATAGGTACAATTAATGACTAATTAAAATGCTATTAAATGCAAGAAAATTATTTTAATAAAAAAAATGAAAAATGTGAAAATCAAGAAAAATATTTTGAAACTTCTGAGTGAAAGCCTCTCCGATCTCCTGGTTTATTACGACTCCACAACCATTGATAATAAAGAATGCTTGAGAAGTTCAGGTAAATAACATTTTTTAAAGCGAACACCCCTCTCATAATATACATATTCAATAATATTGTAAAAATTTGTTTAATTAGAATAAAATTTTATTTCGACACAATGTAATGAAACAATGGGTGTATAGTTTTTTTTATCGATTTTTCTTCCGATAAGTGGCTGGGTTTGTTAAATTTAATCGATTTGATCATAGCTTATGTATAATTTATTCATGTGCAAAATTAAAAATTTGTCTATATTTTTTGTATACAATTCCAGAAATTAAGTAAATATCTTGTACTTCCATAATTTATTACGACTTTCACAATCATTGATAATAAAAATTGCTTAAGATGTTAAGGCCGTCTACCCTATAATCATCTGAAAAGAAAACATAATGATCTTGAATAGGGAATAAAAAATAACGCAATATTAAAAATTGTTAGTCGTCATTTTACCTAAAAATAAAATTAATTGTATATAATTAATATTTAATATTGAAATAATAACTATAATGTTCAAATAAAGTTTGCTAATTTTTAAACAAATTAAATAAAATAAATTGAATAGATGTTTAATAGGTGTAATTAATGACTAATTAAATTGTCATTAATAGGTATTTAATGCAAGAAAATAATTTTAATAAGAAAAATGAAAAAAATGAAAATTCAAGAAAAATACCTTAAACTGTTCTGGTGCATTTTCGATCTCCTGGCATTATAATATACTAGGCAATTTAGCCGCGCTTCGCGCGGTTAATAAATTTTTATTATTAGGTACTAAAAATAGATAAATTAATTTTTATTATTTATAAAAATTAACTGGAATTTTAAAAATTTCCTAAAAAAGTGATTTAAAATAGTTTGTATGAATTATTAGTTGGAATAATACTCTCATTATATATCAAAAAATTTAATAATCTTAAAAATATCATAAATATGAAAAATAACAATTACAATATTAAATATTAGTAAATAACGTTTTGAAAGCCGACACCCCTCGCATAAAATACATACCCAATAATAGCATAAAAATTCATGTAATAAGAATATTAATTTATTTTCACACAATATAATGAAACAACATGTGTATAACATTTTTATCGACTTAATCGATCAATAAAATGGTTGAGTTTATTATGTAAAAAATAAAAAAGCTGTCAATATTATTTTATACAAATTCTAGATTTTAACCAAAAGATTATACTTCCATAACTTATAATGATTTCCACAATTAGTGATAAAAAATTGTTTGAGAAGTTAAGATCGTTTGTCCTACACTTGTCCGAAAAAAGCTTGCAAAAATCTTGAACATGTAATAAAAAAAATGGTGCAATGAGAACAATTTTAAGTCAATAATTTACATGAAAATAATCTTAGCTTTATACATATACTTAATATTTTAAATTTGAATAAGAGTTATATGCTCAAATAAAATTTGTTAATCTTTTACATAAATAATAATATGAAGTAAATTTTAATATATATATATAGATATAGATATATATATATATATTCATAATCGTAATTAATGATTATTAAGATGCCATTAAGATGTCCTTAAGATGCTATTTAATGCAAGAAAAAATTAAATAAAAAAAACCAGAAAAGTGAAAATTTAAGAAAAATATTTTAAACGCTTCTGGGACATTTCCGATCTCCTGGCATTATAATATATATAGATTGGTTATATCACTATACTCACTTTTATTACATTTCTTCACTATTTTATACTTTTTTTTAACCTTGTGTCCAACTCATTTGTAAAGAAATGAGAGAGACAAAGTACTATAATTTATCACCGTTTAGAAAGGGTTGTGTCTCTCAAAAAAGAAAAGAAATATTTATACTTCTTTTAAAATATTGAATATGTATAACTGTAACTATTTATAATGGATATTTTATATTAATAATGAGTTAAGAACGAACCAGTCTCACAAGATAACCCCAGAACTTGGCTCAAACATGACAATTACATAATTACATGAACTAATAATTGGCTGTGTTTAAGCCTTTGATGGGATGGGCTTAAAGTTTTTGAGGCGAAATGGGCTGAGATTACAATCAGGTGCATTCTTTCAATGGGTCTTCCTTGTTGGGCTAGAGCAAACACCAGTACTCTATTAGCGAAGCATAGTGGTAGAGAATTTCCTGCCTACACAAAGAGATGCTCTTTACTTTTCAATATTTATTCATTAATCATGTTGATTTAAGAGCATCTTCTTTTTTAATTAGGAAGCCTTGTAATTTTTTGTTTATCTTCTTTTTTAATTAACAAGTGTCTTGTAATTTTTTTAATTTTTTCTGAATAATAATTTAAATATTAAATTTTATTCAAAAAAAAAGTTTGAAATGAGTTATAAAACTATACATTATAAACACCTTAAAATGCATGCCAACCGGTAAAAAAAACCTGTAAAAAATAAGAGAAAACATTTTGATTTATAATAGCATCTTTCTTTTTCCTAAAAAAAGTAACTAACATAATTACATAAGTGAATATGTTAAATTTGACATAAAAAATTAGGACCGAAGATAATTTGATTCATATTCTCAGTGTTCTAAAAATCGGCCTAGGCGGTTGATTAATCGCCGCCTAGACGCTAGACGGTCAGAAAACGCCTAAATTCTGCAAAAATCTATCATTTGGCGTTTTTTTGCGCCCAGGCGGGCCTAGGCGGAATTAGGTGGGATTAGGCAGTTTAATTAGTTAGGCAGGAATAATCGATTAGGCGGCGATTGCCCTAGGCGGTATTAGACGGCGATTAATCAGTTAAATTTTAAAAAAACAGTCAAATTAAGAATAAAACTTTAAAAATATATATGTTTTTAAATAAAAAATATACTTTACACACGAAAGGGTAAATTCACTCATCACATTTAATAATGAAATGAAGATATTTATATTTTTACTTATATAAAATATATTTTTAAATATTAAAATTAAATTATATAAAAAGTAATATTTTAATACATCCGATTAATGTTCCGATTAATCATTCCGATTAATCGCCTAGACCCTCTAGCGATTTTTAGAACATTGCATATTCTATACATTTTAATGACATTTTGGTAAATATTGAAAGAATTCTTTGAATTTACAAATTTATCCTCATATTTTTGCGTGAATACTTGTTATAATCTCATGTTAATAATTGAGGGTGGACTCAGTTATATTACTCCAAAATTTAAAAAATATAACACATTTTGTTTCAAACAAAAAAAATATATGTTTAAATTTTAATATGGCAATGTAGAGCATTTTAATAGGCTATTTTATTATTAAATTTCATTTGCCGTTATTAGTAGACAATATTTATTGTTTCAATTTCTAATTTTGAACGAGTGATTTAATTTTATATTATTTTCAAACCCACGCTTTTATTTCTAGTTTTACTGAAATAGAATGTACTTAAATTATTTAGTTAAGCTTTAAATGATGGGTATTTACCAAAAATACTACTTTTTAATTATTATTTTTTTGTAATTTTACTATCTTTTCAAAATATTTGGAAAAATACCAATTTATTTGAAAAAATACCTAGGTTACATATGCAACCTTATATACAATCTATGCAAATGCAACTGAATGCAACTACAAATTGAAAGTTGAATTTCAAGTTTTTGCTGATGCGCAACCCTTATATACAACTGGAAGTTGGTAAAAAAATTGAAAATTCAACTTGTAATTTTCAGTTGCATTCAGCTGCATATGAGATTGCATATGCAACCACACATATGCAATGCAATCTGCTTCGCAGTCATTACAAATAAGATAGTATTTTTACAAATAAGCTAATATTTTTTCAAATTTTTTTTTAAAAGTATTTTTGCAAAAGAATTTCTAGACAATGGTATTTACGAAAAAAGCTCTTAAATGATATCCTTTATTTTCCCATTCATGAGTTGTAAATGAATTTTTTTTAATGGTTTATGTTTTTTTTTTTGAACAAAAAGGATTCAATTCATTATTCAAAAGTCATACGACATCTACAAATACAATCGAAAGGACAGACGCTTAAGGGGATCGCTGTTGAATCCTTCCTAGAGGCAACCAAGCGATATGAAGATGATTGAAAGTATGTACCAGTAGTTTTTTTCATCGGACTGTTCTGTGCAAACGACCATAGATGCGATCCGATAATAACCTTCATCTCTGAATCAAAACCATAAAAATCTTGCCGATCTATAACCTCGGCCATGGAACACTCCAAAACCCAATCAAAACAAAAACTCAAACTCTCAAGGAGAGACTAACAAAACCCAAATAAATTGGGAACTTATTAAAACCCAAATAAATTGGGAACTTATTGAAAAAAACAAGATAAGAAACAAGAAAACGAAAAGGGATTGGGGCTTTCTACCGGTAAAGACCGATGGAAACCCCCTTAAAACTCTATGATGGAGGCGAGGGTTTTAGAAAAAATAGGAAGAGTCGCTAGTGTTCTATGGAAGTTCGACTTTTTAATAGTTTATATTTTTTTAAAATTTAATAATTGATGCTTCCGTTAACAAAATTTGAATCTTTTTGAATAAAAAGTTTTTAAATATATAAATTTTATACATTATTGAAGGTTTTTCGTGCAACATAAAGTGGATGTGGATTCGTAAGACGTTTTTAACATAAAGTCGTAAGATGATTATGTAAAGTTTATATAGGAGTATATAAAGATTGGAGACATTTATATTAATGGGACGTTTCAGTTTTTCCAGGTGCATGGAGATTTGAAAAACAGAAGAATAAATAAGGGTAATATTGGTAAAGGTTTATTCACCTTTTTTTTTTAAAAGTGAAAACGACTTATGTTTTCAAAAAAATATTAACTTCATAAATGACCTATAAAACAAAACAGAGGAAGTATATATAAAATGATTTATGTAGTTATTGATTATACATGCCATGTGTTAGGAGGCTATTATTGGTTTCACTGTGTTTTAATTTAATAATATTTAAATGCTTATCGTTATCATTAATTACGTATACATATATATATATATATGTATTATTACATAATGTATCTTTATTAAATTTACCCATCTTCTGAATTATTATTTAAAATTATTTTTAAATTTATATTTGAAACTAAATTTATAAGATAAAAATATTAATGTAATTTTCATTTCATAAATCATGTCTCACTAAACATGTGCTAATTAAATAGGATCAATTCGAGACGTTTGTTATGATAAACAATGAGAATATTTATTGCAAAAATTTTATATGATATATTTATAATTAATTTTTTATGTGAAAATAGGGATTTATCTCTCTACATACCGCATAAACATTCTGCATTACGATTTTGTTACAAATAATAGTTTGCTATAACAAACATTAAATAGATGTTGATCAAATGCATATCCTTTGGTTAGATTTTTTTCTATATTATTTATAACTGTTATTTTTTGAAAAAGAATATTATCTATTGTAATTAGTTTTATTCTCTTTGTTTTTATTTTCCAATTATGAATATATTATTAGTAATATTTTTGAAATTTAATTTTTGTTTTTACTTTTCAGGTACACTATCAATTATCATCACTACAAATGTTTTATTTTCAGAAATTAAAATTTTTATTATCTAAATTTTTGGAACATTTTTTTATTCCCGTCAACACTATCAATTATCATCACTCCAAATGTTTTATTTTCAGAAATCAAAATTTTTATTATCTAAATTTTCGGAACATTTTTTTATTCCCATCATGTTAGATGATAAATTTTGACATCCATTTTGACAAATATTTGTATTCTCTTACGAGAAACTAGAAAGTATTTTCTCTTTAAAAAAAACATTTTGCTTGACCCACAGAATAGCACCTATCTGTTTCACGTTGACCTGATCTGACCACACACTCTCAAACCAAGTGAATCTCACTTTTCATCATTGTTGAGCTTTGGTTTCTACAATCATTTGTATTTGATGAAAACTAGGAATAATAATGTCTCTTTTGACCCATAATAAGACAGAAGAGAAGGTGTTTGATAAAAGTCCTCAAAAAAAAAAAAAAATGTCCCCTTTGAGTTTTTTTGTCAATGAGAGAGAAATGTTTATATATCTTTATCTTTTTTTTTCTTTTTTTTTTTCATATATACGCTTTTTAGATTTGATGGGTCGTCAAGAACACTACTAGATTTTGCTTAAAAGGGTCTTGCTCACTTCTTGTTTTTTGGGTTGTTTTTGTTGTGCACACCAGGTGTTTGTTAAATGCGTGTGAATCAAATGGGTGGTAATGGGCAGGTGTTTGATCTTGTAAATGCTGTGAAAGATGGGATCTTGGGCAGTGGGGGTGTTTTTACAGGAGAAAAATTGGATCTTGGGAAGATGATTGAAGAGTTAGATACAATTGAAGTGCCGACTGTGTTTATTTGTCCTATTTCTTTGGAGGCAATGCAAGATCCTGTGACCCTTTGTACAGGACAGACTTATGAAAGGTCTAATGTTTGGAAATGGTTCTCTTTAGGCCATTTTACTTGTCCTACTACAATGCAAGAGCTTTGGGATGATACTGTTACTCCTAATGCTACTTTGCATCAGTTGATTTATAGTTGGTTTTCGCAGAAGTATGTGGCTATGAAAAAGAGATCAGAGGATGTGCAAGGAAGAGTGTTGGAGATTTTGGAGACGTTGAAGAGAGTTAAAGGTCAAGCTAGGGTTCAATCTTTGAAGGAGCTTAAGCAAGTTGTGATTACTCATGAGAGTGCCAAGAAAATTGTTGTGGATAATGGAGGGGTAAGTTTTTTATCTGGTTTATTGGGTAATTTCACTACTCATGTTGTTGGGTCTGATGTGATTGGTATATTGATTAATTTGGAACTTAATTCGGATTCTATTAGTAATTTGTTGCTACCTAGTAAGATTTCTTTGATTGTGGATGTAATGAATGAGGGTTCGATTGATACAAAGATTAGTTGCACTAAATTGATTGAAATGTTATTGGAAGGGAAGGATTGTGGGGCGGATATTGTTTCGAGTTTGAGTCTATTGGTGGGATTATTGAGAATTGTGAAGGATATGAGACACCCTAATGGTGTAATGGCTGGACTCAGATTGTTAAAGAGGATATGTTTGTACGAAGCATTAAGAAGCTCGGTGGTGAGTATTGGGGCTGTTCCTCAACTTATTGAGATGTTGCCTAGTTTCAATGCCGAAACTTTAGAGTTAGCTTTGTACATTCTTGAAGTTTTGTCGACTATTCCTAAGGGTAGTCTGGCTTTAAAGGAATGTCCTAGCACCATTCCAACAATTGTCAAGTTATTGATGAAAATTTCGAAGAATTGCACTCAATTAGCATTATCAATTTTATGGGCGATTTTTGAGCTTGCTCCAGATGAATGTGCAGCACTTGCTGTTGATGCAGGCCTAGCTGCGAAGCTCCTCCTTGTTATTCAGAGCGGGTGCAATCCGTTGCTAAAACAAAGGTCAGCAGATTTATTGAAATTGTGTAGTTTGAATTGTACAGATACAATGTTCAATTCCAATTGTAAGCTTACCGTAGCAATAAGATGAATGGAACCGGTGAGATGTCAGTATTGCAGAGTAGATTGATATGGGGGGAGAGGATTTTAGCAGATAGTTTTTACATTCACAAGTGTAAATTGTTGTTAAATTTTTTCCCAAGTTCTCATCCCCATTCATCCCAAGTGTTATCTTACTCTCTGAAAGGCTTACCATTGTAGCTCATTTTGTTCATTGAAATTTTGTATTCTTTGTCTTACATTGTCAACAAATTTCGTGTATTACAATCATTTGTATATCTTTTGATGTTTGGACTATAGCAAAACAGATTCACAGTTTGTATGTTAAGATTCCTAGTTATGCCACAATTGGAAGTTCTTACCAATAAGGATTATGTACATCGATTATTCTTATTCATGAATCAGAGATGTTATAGCCGAGGTTGTCTTCTGTTGTCAATTTTTTGCTATGAATTCCTTTCAGACCATTTTTATTACAAAGGATTTAGCAATACCAGTGGATCAGCTAGAAAAAGCTCTTGTAAATGTCATAAATTCCATTGCACATAGAAATAAGCATTAGAAATTTCAAGGTTGTGGCTTCTGATCTTGAGTGTAGATATAATCAATATGTGCCTCCAGTGTGCTCCTCATCATGCCCTCTTCTTCTAGAACTCGATCTTCAAAATTTGCTTCTACTGTCTTGCTCTCTTCTCCTCTTCCACCCTGTTTGATACGTGCCAAGCCGGAAAAATAAAAATTATTTTCAGGATTAACAGCACACCGGAGAAAATTCGAACCGAAAATACTAACATATTTTTATGAAAACTTGCATGTTACCATTTGTTCTTACCATTATAGAACAAATAATGTTTTCAATTATAGAACGAAAACAACGTAACTTACCATTTGTTCTTGTGGTTTCACAAGAGAAGGGTGATGACGAGCAGTGCAGGTTAGCGTGAAGAGCAAGATGAGGGATAGCATGAACATGGTGCTTACTTTGCTAGTCATTGCTGCTTGGTATTTTCTTTAAAATTTTCAGTTTGATCTATTCCAAGAAAATTGTTGCTTCGAAGAATTTATAGGGAGGGAGAGGAGCTAGGAGGGGCTGTTTGGGGTTTTTTAATATTTTTTTTCTTTTAAGGAAAAAGAAAAGGATTCACACAGGTTGACTTTTTTCTGATAAAATTCCATTTTCGATCACTTTCTGTTAAAAAGCTTAACTATAATGATCATTTCTTGTACTCAATTACAGTAAAGCTTTTGTTAGTAAGTCTAACTTTTTGACCAATTGATATATGTGATTCCAAAAATGGCCAGAGAGGAAAATTTATATTATTCTCATGGAAGATCAATACCTCCTCAAAATGATTTATTTTTATACTTTTATGTAACATAAATAAAGATATGTTTCTGATCTTTCGTGTAATGGATAATCCACTAAAAAATGCTACAAAATTCAAAAAAAAAATTCCAAAATTTGTCCCAAATGCTTGTATGTCATATATTTAATTAGTAACTTGCTTAATAAAAAAATTGAAATCCTGCATGCATATATATGCGAACCAAATTTGGGATAATTTTTGAGAAAAATTTTTGGATTCCCTAACATTACTCTAATTCATTTTTTATTTACATACTTTTAATAGTTATTGCCTGAAAAATGTTAGAACTTATTGTAACTTATTATTCACTTTTTTAGATTGATAAAAGTGTACTTTTAAAACATTTCTTTCTTATAGAAGTGTAGCGATATTTTTCTAATAATCTTCGCGACAAAGCGCTTGCTCAACATTCCCATTCGAGATGATATCTTGTTTGATTCACTACGATTCTGCTGATTCGTAGCAATGTGGCTTGATATCTTTACTTTAATGCATTATTCTCTAATAATTGATCAAATCGTAAAAAATCTTCGTAATATCTCACAATCAAGATAAATGCAAATCAAGCGTAAAATGGGAAAAATAATGTACCAATTTATTCAATTATTCACTAAAAATGTACAATAAAAATATGTTATCATATATCTTTTGATGTTGGGTAGTATATAGCAAAAACAAATTCACGGTTTGTATGTTAAGATTCCTAGATATGCTACAATTGGAAGTTCTTACCAATATTTAATAGGGTGATGATATATATACATTCTAAAATGATGGTATTATTTGACAATAATGTCCTCAATCCCAATACTAAGCTTAACTTTTCATGTTTTGTTCTTATTCAAAATCAATGAAATGCTTTCTCGTATTTTAATATTATTTAATTGACAACTTAGCATATTGGGATAAAATTAATATAATCATAATTATGCTTAAAATTTTTGCTTAAGTAGTCGAATAATCCTGAGCTGAAGTGTTAAAATGTGCTTTCGCACTCACCTTAATCTTTTGTGGAACAAAATATTTATTTATGATTATACAAATTAAAATTACATGATTATAATATCTTTTTAATTAAATATTATGAAATGTGGAACTAATTAATTTAACAAAAAGCATCAAATAAATGTATTTATATTTTGTACATACCATTACCACGAAATAGCACATTATTGATTTTGTTAATAATTATATAATCATATTAATTAAGTCGATAATTATCAATTTTGACATTCAGTATTATCAAAATATGCAAACAAAAAATATATTTATAAACTTGTAGAAACACATACAAAAATTAAGAGTTTGAGTGAGATAAAAAAAAAACTTTATATAATATGAGAAATAACCAAATAAATTTACTTTTTAATCTAAATGAAAATTAAGGTGTGCAACCATCACTTTCTTCAGGTGTGCATATATCACTACCCTATTTAATATTACCTGTTGAATAAGCGAAAAGCAAGTAAGCCATACTGGAAGGGGATATTTTTAATATTAACTGTTGAATAACGAAAAGCAAGTAAGCAAGTAAGATTGATCTGATCACAAATCTTGTACTAAAAAAACAGCAAAATGAAAGAATTAGATAAAAAAAAATACATATTGTAAACCGGTACAGATAACGCATGCATATAGGAGTAGTTTAGAGTCTGCATGAAGATGTTACAAAACCGGGGGTGTCGTGTCCCATACACAAAACTCTATACACGTACCCACAAAACACATACATGTGTCATCCTCTCCCTCTTTCTACCCATCAACATGCCTCTTTCTCATTGGCTCTCTCCCCCTTTCATATACCTCCAACACGCCCTTCAAAAAAACTAAGCCTAACTAGCTTCCTCTCCATCTCTCTCTGCTTACCAGAATGATGCAAACTCTCAACACTTCAAAAACAGCAGAGATTCTTGCTAGATATCGGCCCATAGCTCCTAAACCACCTGATCATGACCTTACAGAGAACAACAAAAACTCAAACTCAAATCCTTCAGAGAAGATTGGAGAGTCTGGTCATGTGAGAAATGTGAGGCCTGTATGGCCTCACCTTCAAGCCCGGCCTCCGGGAACTCGAAAGCGAGGCCGGGCTTTACTTGGCCCTAAGAGATCAAAGCATACTTGTGGTTTTTATCCTTATTTTTCACCCAGAAACTTATCAGCTTTTCTTGCTTCTCCGAATGTTTTGCTTCCGAGTTACACTATGGCTGCTAGTACTGTGCCAGCCACTGTTAAGGATCTTGATTTGAACATGCATGTTCCGGTAGAGAAGGAGCTTCTTCAGCAACTACAAGCTAAAGAAGTGCAAGTTCAATCCGGAGGTGTTGTTGTGCCGAAGCCTACTAGGCTTGTGTCTTCTGCTATTACGGTTCATCCACGGACTATTTCGAAACAGGATGTGGCGGTGCAAAGTCGATCGAAAGCGAAGGAGATTGAGGAGGAAGTGGAGTCTGAGGCCTTGCCTACTGTGATATCAGATTCTAAAAACAAAGTTAGGTTGGCTAATTCTGCTTACAACAAGCTTGTTGGCCAGCCACAAAGTTCGTGGCTCGATTCGATTGCTGGCTTTGGAGGAGATGGATGTGTTGGTAAGGCTGTGACATATAATAAGATTTGTGGGGAGGTGATGCTGCAGCTTCCGGATACTGCAGTCGAGGAGTTTGTATCCACATCAAATGGCTTCTTTTGCTCGGTGGTGATAGAGTGGGGAAACAGTGAGCATAAAAGCTCAATTACAACTTTTGGTGAGGCTGTGAGGTTGTTTTGTGAATCCAGAGATTACATGTTTGCATGGAGGTTTCATACACAAGGGGCTGTTACTTCTGCTCCTAATTTTTGAGTTTTATGTAGGGCTACTAGCTCTAGCTAGGCTAAGTTGTATATCAAGGCAGCTATATGTATACATATATTGCATATCCATCTTTCATGAATCATGTCTATTGTAACTTGTAAGTCTAACGTATGCAAGTAAATTATATAGTATAAAAGTTTGTAGAGATAGGCCAATCATTACCCCCTAATATTTTGTGTTCTTGATTTGATTAAATGGCAAATCATAGCATCAATTGAGAGGTTTACAATTCCACAGCAAAGTTTACTGTAGATCTGATAACACACATTGATATGCCACTACAAGCAGAGGCATAGTTTTCATAAGTACAGAAACCTTTGCAATTTTATTAGCATCCTACACCAAACAGGAGATAACAATATATGGGAACTGGAGTACACGAACTACTACTGCTACTGCTGCTTCTCATTCTTTGCGTAGTTCGCGTCACTCCCTGCAGGACCCTTCCACTTGAAATTGTCTGCGTATGATTTAACCTGCAAGTAGAGTAGCTAATTTTTTTAGCCAACCTGAAACAAGACTGATAATGATAACACTAAGAAAAAAATACTTTAAACTGTGCTGAAATTTTCCATAGAAACCATTTGAATTGCAAATTCAAAGGCACCCGTAGCTAAGAGATTATATATTTATGTGGATTGCGAAAAAAGTTCTTTAAAGTTCTCTTCACATGTCAGAATCGAAATCATTGGTTTTATCTCATAAGAAGATGCTGGGAAACTCCTGTTTAAAACAAGTTTACATACTGAAAGGAAGGCTCGGTTCATTTTCAAGAAAGAACAGTCTTGTGATGTGAATGAGGTGAGCTCATCATATAACCACTCATGAGTAACAAAAGGATTACTAACCTTCAATAGAGGTGTATGATGTTTCTTGACCTACAAAAAAAGTAAACAATAATGTATCAGAGAAATGGTGGCAATTGTTTTCCCAATGATAACATATGCAACATTTTTTTTTATCAATCTTAGGAATGTTGTAGCTGATAATGAATATAAGATAGATTAACATACAAGCGGTCAAGTTGCTTATCGTCCATCTTCAAATTTCAAAATACAGATAAAGCAGCTTCAAAAGGATTTCAAAGCTGAAACAGCGATCTCAACATTGTTCAAGTTCTGGTATTAACTATTTTTTTCCGAGCAGAAAAATACCCTGCTATCATATTTTTGCAAGATAATAATACATGATCTTTTTTTGATATAGTGTAGAAACAGCATTTTGCATGCGCGCACACACACGCAGCACATGCATGTGTAAATTTAACTTTCATCAATCATAAAGTAGTAGCAGGCTAAGAGCCTAAGATTACCTGATATATTCATATCAAATTATAAAACTATGTCCTGAAAAACTTTCAGTCAGCAGTTTTTTTTTCTTTTTTTTTAATTCGTTAACTTTCTCATATATGTCCATGACTATACTTGAATCCCTCATATTGGTTATATCAATAACATGTGAAACAAAGAGAATTAGTTGCATGCAACTAATGTATAGAAATAGTAAAGATATGGAAATAACTGATTTAATTTTGCTAAGCCAGGAAGGTAAACTATTCCGGGAACTTTCAATACTACTGAGTAAAGGAAGGAATTTGATCAGCCTTCAGTTAACTTGTATGTATGAAGGAAACTGCTTAGCAAAAAATGAAGAGAAGTACACCTTTCTACACTTCGCAAAAGGATTTCTGGCCTAAAAACTTGCAAGAGATCATAGAAAATTATTTTAACATGTAAACATACTCTTCAGCAAAAGAAAACATGAAGACATACCACATATTCCCAACCATGTTTCTCAGCAAATGCCATAGCTGCTTCTTTGCTGTCAAAGCTTAGTGCAGCATCACCAACATTAGCATATGGGTCCCCTGTGGATGTCCAGCCCATCAATGGATTTTCCCACCTAGAGAAATTGAAGTCAATTGAAATGTTGTTGATAAACGAGTGAAGTAAGAATGATCAAAACAATATTTTGGAACAAGCAGTTGAACCTTGACCAGCAGCCAGAACAATACATTTGTGACAAGTAATTTGATTTGATCTTGAATTTTAAAACCAATAGTACCTTGAATGTGACATATATCGCAGAAATAAACTCCTGATGGTCATCATGGTGTAAAGATTTTAAAAAGCAGAGATGAAAATTGTATGTTTTGGAATGAGTTAAAATTTAGTTGGTGAAAGAAAAAAATACATTCAAAACTACCAATGGTATATTAAAAAACACATTCAACCAAACAGACAGCTTTCTCAACTTGCTCAGTGAGATACATTCACAATTTGAATGTGACTAATTGTTCCCTCTGTATGTGCAAGCTATATTAAGACCTGAATCAAAAGTCATTCACTGGAGCCATTCATGGGACATGCATACCAATGTACAGGATCTGGTTAGCAAGTGTCATAGTGAAAATCAATTAACTGGCTAGCAACAAACAATATGCTCTGCATCAGCAACTAAATTAGCGCAAAAAAACATAAAATGATTGTAGCGTATGCTATCATATGTTCCCCAAGATGTGTGTGTTGGTCATGTTAAATGATTAACCTTTACTCTGGGTGTAAGTTTGTCAGAGTGTTAGACTTCCAAGTGCTTGCAGCTGTAATGACAAATTAGATAGAACATAATGTGGATGAATAACAGATACAAACAACATATCGTACTTTTGTGTAGATAGAAAGTTAATTTTCCATCTTCCAACTTTGCCGGAGCCTTGTTGTGATGCAGTGCGAGCGGGCGAGTAAATGACAACCTGGAAGAAAATATTGAATGATGAATTACTCCTATAAAATAAGTGTACTAGAAAAATCGATATTACGCAAAAGACACAACAGTTTTTTTAAAAAATATACGACGTTAATAATAGACAACAAAATGATTACTGAATCATATTTAACCATCAGAACTTGTTTGTCTATAGATAGGAGGTATGGCTACACTAAATTGAAAATTACATTAATATAAGAAGGGTAAAGACGCTTGATAAAATGACCTAGTAAATATCTGCAATAAGGCAGCCAAGATTATTTCTGCATATGACTAGTTGTATATGATTTTATAATTAATTTTATATAGGCTGCTCCAAGTCATGTGTTCTGCTATTAGGGAAAGTGACTAATCATATATTACAGGTCCTATTAGGGGCTCAAAAAAAGGATATTTTATTTAATTTGACCCTGAGCATGAATGTAAAAGATACAGGTACTTGCTGGAAAAAATCAAATGCACAGACCTGACTGGAGGGAGTGGGTGTTTCTAATGTAGGTTAAAGTAAAAAGAAAGATATTGAATAGAGCTGAATCTGATCAATTTTTAACTATTATCAGTCAGTTAACACTGGACTTAACTTAGCAAAGCATATAATCCCGCAGGTTCACTCTATTAAAACTTCACTCACTGAAGATAATAGAAATACACGAAAGAAAACAAGAAAGCATAAATCCAAATGGGTGATCGAAAAGTAATTTGGGAGACTTGCATTAGAGTAATGTTGCAGTTAAGAAAACATATACAATAGATAAGCTTTTTGTGATTTCACATAACAGTATATTGTTTCTACATTTTTACAATATTATGTTGAATACTATTACAGAGACCTCTCGAGTCTTAATGATGAGGTACATAACACCTCCACTTTTCAAAGGAACTTGTGAGGGGTTTAATTCCCCTCTGCAGCTTCTTTAGATGCTACTACTTCATGGGTTTGGGTTGGTTGTCACACTATGGGTTGAGTATGCATTATTAGTAAAGAAAATTTTTAACTTTACAATCCTATGGAGTATGGGCTATGGTTATATGTATGATTTTAAACTTTTGGCATTGATAAATTAATATAAATATGAAGTTCACTAGCCCTTTCTTATTTGTTTTGTCCCCTTCCTCTCCTTTCTTTTTGCTACATCAATTAGATCAAAATTTCTAGCCATGTCAGCCGAAACCTTAAAAAAAACCTCATATAAAAGCCGAGGAAATACAATTAAACCAATAAACTAGTAGCACTTCTTCACATTCTCAAGGATACAAATGCCACAACAATCCTAATCACCATCAATAAAAATATCATGGAAACTAATCCTCAATTCACTTGTCCAAATCCTTCCTATTCTAAAACCACAGGTACTGTGGTACTCGTTCCGAGATCAAGCACACAAGGAGCAGACTAACCCGTAATTTTACCAACAACAAATAGACACTTGACCATCACGCCAAAAACTCAAATTCTCCAAACATTCAAATCGCAACGTAAAATAATACCAGTATACTACACACCTCTTAATTTATAATCAAACACAACATATGTCAAAAACTAACCCCTACTTTAACTAACAACAAGTATAGACACTTAACCGTCACGCGAAAAGCTCAAATTCTCCAAACATTCAAATTGCAATGTAAAATAATAATCCGTACCTCTTAATTCATAATCAAACACAACATATGTCAAAAACTAACCAGTACCTTAACTAACAACAAGTAGACACTTAACTGTCACGCGAAAAGCTAAAATTCTCCAAACATTCAAATTGCAACGTAAAATAATAATCCGTACCTCTTAATTCATAATCAAACACAACATATCTCAAACTACAAACATTTTCAATCTAATTATCAAAACATTATTACATCATTTCCAAACACTAATTAAAAATAATAATTAAAAAAATAATTAAAAATGTGTACGTGTATAAGATAACTAAAAATACATATATACCCGACGGGACAGATGGTTTTCAGGTATACCAGAGATCAAACCGACGTCGGGCGGAGGAGAAGGCTTATTTTTAACCAAAGCGTCAGTTGAATATGCGTTTCTTAATTTACACAACCGATCAGCACTTCGCCGGAAAATGTACGCCATCTTTCTTTTCTTACGATTATAATTCTGGTGGTTTGGAAATGTGAAGAAATGAATGAAATGTCACCAACTGTTTTTTGCGTTTGCGAGAACTCCGGAAGGTTCTGGATTTTGGGTGTCTAGTGGGCTTGTGTTGTGGGCCTTAAGATCAGGCCTGAATATTCATGGGTAGTGTCACAGTTTGTATTTGGGCCAATCTTCTAAATATGGTTAAGAAAATCTATGCTGGATTCTTGTGTATAATTATTGGACTATGGTAAGATATTTTTTGGGCTAAGTTGGTCCAGTTGAAATGTTGAAAGTCTCAATTGATTTTTTTTTTTTTTGACAAAATGCAATTTCATTACTCCATCAAATTAAACGAGATACAAGATTTAACATTGATCGGAATAGACCTCCAATAAAAAATACGATCAGGATACATATGAGAGACACGAGCAAGTTCATGAGCTGACATATTTACATATCGCTTAATAAAATACAACTTAATGTTGTTAAGATTACGGACTAATTCCCTGCACTCGACAATCACCTTACTCAATCTAGATCGTATAGGGGCTATACTTCTTATCAATTATCACGAGACAATCAGACTCCTGTACTCCAAACCATCTATTTAGCCTAACTCGGGGCCTCTTTGACACCTATAGCTTCGCCTAATACTGGATTCATCACCACGGTATAACATTATGATTTCTAGATATTTAAGATTATTTAAGATTAAAAATGCTAGAGTCGTCAAATTCGTTACCAAATTTATTCCCAAATGCCACGTATCAGAATGTTATTGGTACTATTTCAAATCACATAAATTTTACCAATTAAAACTTCTCAAATTGCCACGTCATTCGGAAACTTAGTTTATAAATATTTTCGGGGTACGTAGCATTACTCTTAAAACTAGCATAATAACCCGTGCGAGGCACGGGTCATCCTCTAGCAATTGCTACAAATTCTGTATAATTTTACGATTGAAGGATATTTTTGAATATAATTGCACCTTTTACGTTCATACATATTTAATATCAGTATTTTAATTTATGTATTATTTTATTTATGTATAGATCAAATGAGCATAAAAAAGGATGTTTTATAGCATATAAATATATTGTATAGGTTATAACACAATTTCTTTTAGAACAATGATAAAAAGACATATCATCAATGTGAATAATACTCATCATACAATACTTTCCAGATAAAATTAGTACGCTCCTTAATATTTATTTCTTGAAATATCTCATCAAGATATATAAGTCGCATAGAATTATAATTCGAAATTATGAGATGGCTGATTCCCAACACCAACATAATTTCATATATTGTTTGCATAAATATTAAAGGGATGGTGCTTTTGTAATTTTTAAACATATAGAAATATTATCGTAAGTTCACAACCATTAAAATGACACTTTTTGCACTTGTGTTGTGGTTTAATTTATAGTAATAGATAGATTGTGTACCATATTGTGAAACCTAAAATATAATATTTTTAAAATAATATGAGTCACCATTATTTTTACTATAAAATTGAAATAATAGTAAAAATAAGATAATGGAGAGGTCGGGATTGTGTAAAAGGTTTATTAATTCAAAATAATAAAGTCCATGCAGCACAAAGGTTAGTAGGATAAATTGTGTAGAGGAGGTTCTAGGTAAGATTCACCATAAAAATAAAATTTACTAATTTTTCCCATTTAAATAAGAGAGTGAAATTTCATGTAATTTTATAACTTGTAAGGGTATAATCGTAATTTCATAGAGGATTTATTGGCTCAAAAAACCCCTAAAAATCCCCTTGTTCTCTTATTATATGTAGAAAGAATGGATGGATGTGTACCATATTGTGAAAGTTAAAATATAATATTCTTAAAATAATAGTAAAAATAAGATTATGGCGAGGTCGGGTTTATGTAAAAGATTTTTTGACTCAAAACAAAAAAGTTCATGTAGCGCAGTGGTTGGTAGGATAACTTGTGTAGAGGAGGTTCTAGGTTCGATTCACCACAAAAACTCATTTTTTCCCATTTAAATAAAAGAGTGGCATTTCATGTAATTTTATAAATTGTAAGGGCATAACTGCACTTTCATAGGGGGTTTATTGGCTCATTTGCTCTATTATATATAGAAAGTGATATTTTTTCAATTACTATATGATAAACTATATTTTTAACTGTATTCTTAAATATTCTTAAGAATATTTGGGTCATTGGGTGTACATGTCTTGGTTGTCACCTGATTTCTTTGATGTTGTGGCAAAATGATTTTGGAAGCTAATAAAGGTTTATTTTCCGTTCAAACAAAAAGTATTCCACCTTTCTCCAAAAGAAATGAAATAAATTAAATAGAAAGAATAATGGGACATGATTTTAGATTTTCACCGTGCTGATTGTTTTTTAAATATTTTTTTTTTACCAGAAAAATTAAAGGATTTCATTAAAATGAACGAACACACAGTCGAGACAAACCCCCAACTGGTGGGACGACCAGATTGAAAAACAAAGGCAAGCTAAAACACTTAGCTAATTTGTTTCCGGATCGTTTGACAATACAGATCTGAAAAAATCTGTTAACTGAAAATGAAAACAAAGACAACCCAATAAATCCAAATTGTACCAACATCCTTGAATACAGCAAAATCACAATTGACCTTAACACGTAAAAACCGTTGGTAGCCCATTGTTCGAGAGGAGCACCCCAGCTATCTACTTGCCGGTAACCAGCTATAGACTTGCCGTAAGTGAAAAAAACTCCCCGAGGATGAACACTCTCATGTTGTGAAAGGTGAGCTTTTGCAATAATCATCACTGTCCCAGCTTCGATGCGGCCTTTCCAGATCTCTCGAGACATCAATTGAAACATTTTCGGAGTACTGAAATAACAAAACCAAACACACCAAGACATATTAACATATACAAAACACTCCAAAGGGAGAGACATACTACAATTCGAAAAGTCAAAGATCTCGGATTGACACCAAATTTTGATATGATGTTAAGGAGGAGATTTTGAGTTTAAGAAAAGTGTTTATTTGATATTTCGAGTTCTAAATCTCAACAGATCTGAAAAAGAACTCGAATGGGTTTTTCGAAATTTTTGGAAAAATTTCGATTTATGGGGGGATTGAAAGGAATTTGTGAAGGTGGATGAAGGTTTGGATGGAGAATGAAGAGGGAGGAAGAAAAGGAGACCTCCGGTCGGTGGATAAACCACCGCCGGAGGGGAGACTAATTTGGACGAAGACGACGAAGAGAAAGGTTAGGTGGAGAGAGAGTTTTTTAGTTTCTGTTTAGTTCTTGATTGTTTTTTAAATATAGTTTAGAAGATAATAAATGATATTAGTTCTTAAATTAATATTGGATGAGCAAGAAATGATTACTGGTGACGACAAAATGCAAATTTAATCGATGGCGTTCGTTTACCACCCAAACATAATCACGGGTGATCTATACTGTCGAAATAGTCTTGCTTCTAGCGCTTCCAAAATCTTAGAACTCCAAATTTTAGAGATATAATAGGTATTTTTATATGAAAATTTATGAATGTTGAATCGAAATTTTCCTTTTGTGTGCGGATGCAGCTAAGTACAAGAAATATTAGAACGATAACAAATGTGTTAAATTACATTAAAGAGATGGAAGTTAGTTATCCAATTAACTGCTTGGACATCTTATAGGAGTCTTTTAACTATACTCATTACAGTTGCTTATACGGAACAAAGTTTTCAAAAATAAAGTTAATTAAATACTATCTTCGTTTAAGCATGTCTCAAGAAAGATTATGTGGTTCAGCTATGTTATCTAAAGTATATGGTTCGGAACTTAAATATATGAATTTGATTGAAATTTTCACATCCAAAAATGCAAGACTTATTATATTTAAATGAAATAATGAGATTAGTTTAAATGTATGTTATCATTTATTTTATTAATAAATATTAAGTGTATATTTTATTTATGAAAAAATAAATTAAATTATATAATTTAGGTTTGCATAAGACCTCTCAAACCGCACCTGATAATCAAATGTAAGTTGACGCAACTTCCAAAAAGGTGCAACTCTAATCATACATGATACAACTTTGAGTTTATGGAGTAAAAGGTGCGAAATATGAATAATGTACATCACATATATAATTTTAATTAAATTAAATAAAGCACTAACCCCTTATTTTCCAAATAAGACAACTAAAGGAGATAGGAAACAAGTGATTGCAATATGGAAAATAATAAATTATTAAAATTGAGTCAACAGAGAGAAGCTAAAAATTTAAAAATTACACAGCGTTAACATCAAGAATGTAAAAAATGTCTAAACTTAAAATGATTATCTTGAAACCAAGTCTATAGTTGCATATGTAACTTGTTATTTACATGTTAAACACAATTTCCGTTCAATTTGGTTTTAAGTTTTAGAAAGACAGCTTATGAGCTATGGCTGTGGCTGCCTTTTAGAGCAACTCCAACAATCTCCTTATGTTTTCCTTATAAATATTATAAAGTATTAGGCTCTTAGGCCTTGTTTGTTTTAGGGGATTATAATCCTTGGAAAATTATACTATCTTTCTTAAATTTAAAGGATTATAATCCCATGGAAGTATATTGCTATCATCTTTTTGATTCATTTCTATGGGATTATAATACCTTCTTTCACGAGGTATTATAATCCCATGGGAGTGAACTAAAACAATGATCAAAATGTGAATTCATGGGATTAATAATCTCTTACGTTTGGGATTTATAAGGTAATAATTTGGGGATTATAATCCCTTGAAACAAACATGGCCTTAGTGATTTAGGATATTATAAGGTATGACAACTCCAACAAGCTTCCTTATAATTGATCCTTATAATTATTAAATAATAAATAAAAGAAGGAAGCAAGAACAAAAAAAGAGGGAAACAATTGAAAAGAGGAGGGGAAATAATATTTTATTGATAAAAGTGAAATAAGGAACCCTTAAAGATAATGGATTACATGATGTTCTTAACTTTTTAAGGAAAAGTTAAGAGCCTGTTGGAGCACAATTTTAAACATAATTTCTTATAATTTGAGTTAGGAGGTCATATAAGGGATCTCTTGGAGTTGCTCTTATTTTTCTCGAGTCTTGACTAAGAGTCACTTGGACCCCATTAACATAACCACCATTAAAACTGTTTTTGTTCCCATGCGTACAGTTGTGATTTTATAATTTTTTTTTTAAAAGTGGATATAAATTTATTTATACTAGTATCATAATTGTGTTGCAGTCGTTAGAAACTTACTGGACCTCGATGATACATGGCACGCTTAAATTGACTAGTGTGGTCACTGGTCACGCAGGACTTGGATGTCGTAATGATTTTTTACCGATAATATTAATGTTAATTTCTAGTTAAATATGATTCGGGACAAATCACACATATTTCGATTTAAGTAATCTGTAATTTTTTAAACGAGTAGCATGTCAGTACAATTCTCGCACAAATTCTATAGTAAAATTTTTAATGTTGCACCGCATGTCAACACGTCGAGCGAAAGCTAATATTGTACCAATAAATCTAGAGGTTATGTTAAATGTACTAGCTTTATACCCGATGCACGGGATGCTTTATAAATATGATTTATAAATTTTTTATATAAAATTTTTTATTTTAAAATTTATCTTGGTAGAATCGTAAAATAATGTTCGCAAAGATGATACTTATCTATTAACATTTATTTATATTATTTTAATTATTATTGTATTCTACCTGAAATTTCATGTTTTTTATAATTTAAAAATTATTAAATGTTAATATTTTTTATAATTTTTTCACTTAATAAATTTATTATACTATATACTTAATTTTGATTTTTCTCGAAAAAATTTCAAATTAATATTTATAAATTCTATTCATAATTTTTGAAATGAGGTGTTCCATTTAACAATATCTTTAAATTCTAGTTAATATTATCTAAAAATATAATTTTATTATTAATTCTTAAATGACAAATCTGTCCTATCAAACGATATTACTCCATGCACCACTTAGATAATGTCTAAAAACCCTATTCATAATTTTTGAAATTTTTGAAATAAGGTGTACAATTTAATTATATTTTTAATTTCTATTTAATCTTATTTAAGAATATAAAATATAATATTTGAAATAAGGTGTACAATTTAATTATATTTTTAATTTCTATTTAATATTATTTAAGAATATAAAATATAATATTTCTGAAATTATAAATCTACCCTGACGATCAAACCATACCATAAGAACTCCCTTACGCTAATTATATATAGGATATAATATAATTGTTAGAGTTCATGTTTAAGAATGCCTAGATAACAAGAAGCGATCAAACCATACCATAAGAACTCCCTTACGCTAATCAATATATATATATATAAAGGAGGATAGCGAGAGTTTACGTGGCGCTCTAATATCGTCTCAATCGATTTTTCTAATTTTCTAGAATTTTAGAATTTTAAACACTAATAAATACAAAAATATCAATTAACATATTAGAAGTAGAATAGGTGTTCGAATTTATAAAGGAGAAGAGTTCGAATTTATAGGGAAGACATATGATTAGAAGTTCTATTGTAAGTATAATAAGTATTTATAAGGCATACGATTAAAAGTTCTATTGGAAGTAGAATAGGAGTTCGAATTTATAAAGAATAAGAGTTCGAATTTATCGAAAAAGTATATAAATAAACGTTCTACTAGAAGTAGAATAGGCGTTTGAATATATAGAGCAGAAATATAATTAAATATTTTATAGAAAGTACGATCTTCTTAAATTATATTTTTTTTATATAAGTTAACTATACTTATATTAGGAAAATTTATTCATAAATCCAATACTATTGTCATAAAAAAAGTCACCGTATTTTTTTTTAAAAAAAAAGAATTGATGTGTTAACATAATTCACCGTATTTAAAAAGAAAATAATTGATGTGTTAACATAATAAAAGAACAATCTCATGCAAGAATCCTAAATAAATGCAGGAGTATCTATAATATAAAGAGAAAATAAGATGTGTTTTCATTTTCTAAAACTCCAAAAATTTTAGAAAGTCTAGAG
Organism: Saposhnikovia divaricata; assembly: GCA_036435485.1. Classification (NCBI taxonomy): domain Eukaryota; kingdom Viridiplantae; phylum Streptophyta; class Magnoliopsida; order Apiales; family Apiaceae; genus Saposhnikovia; species Saposhnikovia divaricata. Next base: position 6,035,469 of record CM071598.1, on the reverse strand, counting down.
AAAGTATAAATTGGAATTCACTCTATTTTTTAGGTTTTGATTTTAAGTAAAAAAATTGTTGTGTAAGATAAGTATCATCAATAATATGTAATGAAGTTGAAATTTCGATCCCAAACGAGAGCGGCTTGAAACATGTTTAACGGGAAGACGGCTCACTATAAAAGATTGTACTAGCTATTAAAATACCATATTGATGTTATAAATTTTATTTTATTTTTAGGATTTGATTTTTATGGATAAACATTATCATACAAGTAATATATGTAAAAGTTAGGTTTTTGGTCTTAACCAGAAAGCGGATCAATAGTAATAACCGTGTTTAACAAGAAAGCGGTTCATTAAATAAGACCGTATAAAAAGTTTTTAAATATATAATACATAAAATAAAATGTTTTATTGGAAGTAGAATACGAGGACGGTGGAGACGTTATATACGATTTTTTTAAAACTATACATCTTTTTTTCCTAAAAATCCTTTATTTTAACATTTTTATACAAGTTTATCTATAATATACAGAAAATATAAGATGTATTTTAATCTTTTAAAACTCTATAAATTTTAGAAAGTTTAAAGAATATAAAAATTGGAATTTACTCTCTTTATATAGTGAAGTTAGAATTTCGGTTTCAAATAAGAGCGGCTCGAAACGTATTTGATACTGTAGTCATAATTTTTTTTATTTTTACGGTTCGATTTTATGGATAAAAAAATATTATATAAGTCTTTATAATATATGTTAAAAAGTTGGGATTTCGGTTTTAACGAGAGAGCGGCTCAATCGACAGAATCGTATTTAACAAGAAAATGGTTTATTAGAGAAGATTATTTAATTATTAAAATTTAATATTAATATTATAATATAACGTAAATGTATTGAATTTGTTTAAAAATAAAAATTGTAATACCGCCGCGAAGCGCGACTTTATCAACTAGTATTTCTATAATTATCAACAGAAACTAGGCAGAAAGACGAAGATATAAATATGGTACACATTGTTAGCACGTTAGCTGCACCGGGCTTTGTTATAGGTAATTATGTAGGACATTTTAATATAAGTTTCCTACTATGCTTTATAGTTTAGGAAATGATTCTAAAATTATTTCAATCAATTTTTTAATATTTTAGAATTTAAAATAAGCAAGGTAACATGTAATTAATTATGTAGTACATATATTAAATTTCCTATCCTATTTTGTAATTTGAGTGGCATCTCTAAAATCATCTCAAATTATTTTTGTATTATTTTAAAATTTTAAATACTAATTAATAAAAAAAATTAACATTGTAAAAGTAGAATATGTATTCTAATTTATAGAGGAGAAGAGTTTGAATTTATAGGAAAGACACATAAATCAACGTTTTATTTGAAATAGAATAGATGTTTGAATTTATAAAGGAGAATAATTCGAAGTTATAAGCAAGAAATATATTTAAAAGTTCTATAAGTAAATAGGTGTTCGAATTTATAGAGAAAAATAGTTCGAATTTTTAAAAAATACAGACATTTAAAAGTTTTATTGGAAGTAGAATGGGTGTCAATAAGACATAATTGGAAGTTTTATTTTTGAAGTAGAATATGTATGCAAATTTGTAAAGGAAAAGAGTCTAAATTTATAGAAAAGACACATAACTAAATTTATTAGAAGTAAATGTTTGAAATATATAGAAGAAAAAGTTTATATAGTTTGAATTTATAGAAAAGATGTACGATCATAAAAAAGAAGTTTTATTGGAAGCAGAAGAAGAGGGCGTTGAGATGACATTTTTTACGATTTTCTAACATTATATATCTTTACTCTTAGAATACTTTATTGTAAATATTTTAATCAAAGTTAACTGTACTTGCATTAGGGGAATATATCCGTAAATTTAATATTATTTGCATACCAAAAAGTCTTCGTACTTAAAAAGAAAATTGATGTTAGCTTAAAAGAATGACATTTCAATGAGGAACCTGCATTAGGAAAATATATCTATAAATTTTATATTATTTGCATACGGAAAAGTCTTCATATTTAAAAAGAAAAAAATTGATGTTAGCATAAAAGAATGATATTTCAATGGGAGATCCATAAATTTTCTCTTTTGGGTCTATATAAACCTAAAATCTAAAGTATAGTTTCACCACTTTATCAATTTAACAATGTATGATTTATATTTTTTTATCTAAAGAGTAATAATCTATTGTTTAATTTCATAAAAAAATTGAATGGATCATTATGACTAGGTTTGTATATGCACAGTGATGCTTCTTTTATATTGGAATTTAAATATAAGTGTTTTTCAATTAAATTTTGTTGGATAAAACGTTTAACTTTACAAACCGATATATTCATGTATCTATTCGATTTTCGTATAATTATATTTTTATCTATCTCGGGATGTGTTTGTTGGCTAATCAATATTTTTTATTAGAACATATATGCATGCATATATTTTTGTGATAAGAGAAAAATGGACCTGAGGTTGTCCTGAGGGATTTCTCCTGAGGTTATAATATAAATAGCCAATAAATTAAGTGGCCCCACAAAGGAATTTTTGTAAATTTTAATTTTTTCTCAGTAAATTTACCTAAACACCCTTAAATTTGTATTGAAAAAGCTTCAACCTCAAAGCCCTGAGGTCACATGAATCCCTTTGTGATAATACCTTTTTACATTGTTTAGAATTTTTTTTAGAGTGCGCAAGATTTGTCTCCATTCTTACAAATTTGTGATAATTGTGTTCGTGGATTTGATTTTTTAATGTATTTGAAATAATCTTGCGAATGTTTCTTATAATTTCTATTTTTGCCGAATTTTTAATTTTCAAGTTTTCTTTATACGAGATATCAAGTTTGAGAAACTTTTATAATAATAGATTTACTTTCTTTTATGATCGCTAATTTAGTTAAGTTTTGACTTGATTATAATTTTTTTTTGTTTAAATTTGAAATTAGTATACTTTAAGTGGTAAGTAGCAAATTTAGTTGTCAAATTTAATAGATTTATCGGATCAAAAGCTTATATAAAAACGATACGAGAACGGTAGCATATTTAACCTAAAATTGATCAAAATTAATTTGTAATTGTCTAAAAGTTTTGTAATTTTAAATATTTGCAGCTAATTTTTTAACATATTTAAAATACAAAAGATATTTGAATTTACAAGAAAATAGAATTTGATTCTATAAAAAAGACAAGTATTTTAGAAATTCATATGACATATTCAATATAAAAGGTATTCAAATTATAGAAAATAAAAGTTAATAGGAAAGGATTGGATATGACATATTCAATATAAACGGTATTCAAATTATAGAAAATAAAAGTTAATAGGAAAGGATGGGATTTATAAAAAAAAACAATTAAAATTTATTGGGAAGACATCTAATTAAAAAAGAATTACATTTAACAAAAAATAAGAACTTTTTTTTTTTTACATATTTGAACTAGAAAAGGAATTCGAATTTATTAAAAAAAGTAGGTGTTATTCAAATATTAGAAATCCTTAATTTTGAATTTTTTTATATAAGTCAATAGTACTTGCATTAGGAAAATATATCCATAAATTTAATATTATTTCTACAACAAAAAATTTTCGTATTTAAAAAAAATGATGTGTTAACATAATAGAAAGACATTCTCATGCAAAAATCGTAAATATAAAAACAATCAGATGTATTTTCACTTATTAAAACTCCATAAATATTAAATATTAGAAAGTTTAAAACGTAAAAATTGGAATTCACTCTTTTTTTAGGTTTTAATTTTTAAAGAAAAATTTATCATATAAGATAATTAAGTATCATTAGTAGTACATAATGAAAGAATTTCGATTTCAAATGAGATCGGCTCGAAATGTATTTAACGGAAATGCGGATAACTAGAAAAGATCGTATTAATTATTAGAATTTAATATTGATATTATAAACTTTGTTTTATTTTTAGGATTCGATTTTTGTGGATAATTTTTTTTAAGTCGTTATAATATATGTAAAAGTTGGGGTTTCGATTTTAACGAAAGAGCGGTTTAATAGAAGTACTGTATTTAACGATACAACGTTTTATCACAGAGGACCATGTTAACTTTTTAAAGTTTAATATCGATGATATAAATAAGATGAATCTATAATGACCTTTTTTTACAAAAATTATTACGCCGCAGCGAAGCGCGGCTTTAACGACTAGTTATATATAATTGTTAGAGTTCATGTTTAAGAATGCCTAGATAACAAGAAGCTAAAACCTAGTGACGATTTGTTACAGATTTTGCCTATCATTGATTGAATTTAAAATTTAATGTCTTAATTTTTACTCAAATTAAAGATTGAAAAACAGACGTACCTTAACGATTTATACAACGATTTACTATCAAAAGTCTACCAAATTTATCTTGAATGTAAATGAAGCCCATGTCCAATAAAGTCAAGTTATAGAAATCCATTCACAGAAGAAGCTTCTACATAATTTAAATGTTTTCTAATATTTTGACCATTCCAACTGGTTGGATGCTGTCTCAGCCATTACACATTTGATAAATTTATGGTTGTCGTATCGACTATTTTGGTGTTCCATTTTTCTCACAAAAACAGCTTCTAAATCATCATCTGTCATAAAATCCCAGTTCCATCATTCCCTTTACGATAAAACCCTTGTTCACAACCATTCAGAGATGCCCCTGCCAAGTCCTCTGATTTGTGGCAGTTTTCAGAATCAACATGATGAAGATTTTGAGTTTCTAGGTTCTTTTACGAGTCCGAGATCACGAAAACCAACCAAATGGCATAGCTTTGGTGGGAGCAAAGGCAACAAAAATCCTTACGCAGATCGCGGGCTTGATAAATTTTCTGCACTCGTAGCTGAGCTTGATTCGAAAAGAAAGAAGATTTACACTCAAAAAGGCTCGGAAGACATTTCACTTATCGGATTCGTCTACTCAAACTCAGATAATTACAAGCCTATTGTTGTTAAACTGAAGAACAAAAAACAGCAGACCACGAGTAGTGAAAAAGACAAACTCAAGCCTGATCATAACATATCACCACCAGCCTCTTCTGAAATCGAACCAGCTAAACCTGATCAAGTCAAAGTACTGTCACGAATCGGAACATTTATAAAGACAACTCCGAAGAAAGTCAGTTTTGACGTGGTAAAGAACATACAGACGGATAATGTTAGGCGGCCTTGGTATTATATTTCATTCATTACAATTTTTATATTGGTTGCCATGACGGTATTTGGAAGATCTTTTGCGGTATTGTGTGCTACTCTTGGCTGGTACTTTGTTCCAACGATCCAAAACATGGACGTTAATCAGAAGATAAAGGCGAAGAAGAGAACTTATGTGAAAGCTTTGAGTTACAATGATCAGATAACGAGAAGTACACATGATGAAATGTTGAATTCAAAGAAGACAAAGACGATGAAGAAAGCTATGAGTTATAGTAACAAGAACGTCAAGATCAGCAGTAGTACTTTTGATCATGGATACAAGTCACCTCCACAACCAGCTACACCCTATCTAGATCGTCGGCTGAGTTTTCCAACATAAGTCAATTGATTGAGCACGCTGCAGTCTGCACACTTATTTGCGGTTTTTCGGGAGCGCAATAAGATAGCTCAAGAGATAAGGACTTATTCACGATTCTTGCCCATGCCGAAATTTCTTAGAACAGATATATGCCTCATTTAAAAAAAAAAAACACCTTTTGTTTTCGAGTTTTTGTTGATTGATGTAATTTTGGTCATATGTGAACATGATCAATGTTTCTTCTTGAATCATAATTGTAAATATGAATGTTCAAGTATATTATTATTTCTAATTATACCAAAGTCCAGGATGTCCACTTCTTAAATCATGCTAATTCATAGAGAAAAAGAAATTTTCTTTTATAATGAACCTATGCAATTTATAATAATAAATAATTACCTGAAAATTAATATAAAATATTACGTATGTATTAATCCAGCAGAATGAGCTGCACATCTAAGACAAGGGAGCACTAATAAGTAATAACAACATATATGCTGTAAAATCGTCCAAATCAAATTTTAAAAATTTAAGATAGAGCACAAATATTAAATTGAACGTGCAAAATCTTATATTATATATATATATATCAATTTTTAATAACAATTTAATATGTAAATAATAATATATAAATATTAAAAAATTAATATAATTGTAGATATTAGAAAAAGAGTCATGCGTTGCACGGGTTATTAAGTTAGTAACAACAAAGATTTTTAGTCGATCATTTAATACTCCGTCAAAAACATAGACGCTTGCTTTTTTGTACAAATTATTTTTTTTTGACAATATAATTAAAATTATAAAATTATAAATTTAGAGTCCAGCTGTATGGAGTACTCATTTAATTGAAGTACTTGGAGTACATATACATTTTGCATTCAAAATCTTGCAAACTTTATTTATTTGCAAATCTTATTACATGAACATCACTATTTCATCGAAAATCTTGAAAATTTTGTATGTTTTGCTAACAAAATATTACAAAATGAATTGTTCTACGAAACACATTTGGATTGCAAAACATATAGGTTCTGATTGCAAAACATAAAGGATTTTCAAGATGAACATATTGCAAAATATACATGATTTTCAAAATTATCAATGAAATTATGATATTCATATAATAAGGTTTGCAAAATAATAAATTTTAAATGCAGAATGTATATATACTCCAACGTACTCCAAATAAACAGTACTCCATAGAACTTTTCTCTATAAATTTAATCTATAATATTAACTATACGTTTTTATTATTTTTATAAAAATAATCGAAGATATAGATATTCGAAGATGAACATATGGTTACATGTGCACGAGTCGGTTCAACTCGATTTTTACCAAAATTCGTTATCAAATCGTGTATGTTGGTTTAGTTCGTTTTCTATCGATTAACCTATTAATTGTAACCGAACCATTTGAAACGATTTTTTCCGATTTGGTTAACCAATTTTGATTTTTATATTTTAAATTATAATATTTTAATGTATTACTAGGAATAATTTAAAGGTGCTATTTTATCATTCTCATAACACTTAAAATAATATGTACTGTAAGTTTTTTTTCTTGGTAAGCTACTTCTATTCATTCATAAAACAAAAATGATACAACCTCTCTATATTAGAGGGAAAATGCTCTTTTTATCACAATTTAAAGGTAAAATGCCCTAAATATCACAAATTGAAAAATTGGTCCTTATTATCACAGAAAAACGCAATGGCGTGTGGCGTTTCTATTTTTCGGGGTGTAACGCAACTTTCAGTTGCGTTTTTTTTTTTGAGTCACGCATCTTGAAGATGCGTTTCCCTCTTTTTTTTTTATTTTTTATTTATTAGGTAACGCATATTGAGGATGCGTGACTCAAATTTTTTTTTTTATAAAAAATAATTACGTTTTGAAAAATAAAAGGGGCAAAAACATCACACGACAATGCATTTTTAAGAAACCCAACATTAAGTTGCGTTTTTCTGTGATATAAAGGGCCATTTTTGTGGATTGTGAGATTTAGGACATTTTGACTCCACATTGTAATATTGTAATAGCCAACAACATGTTGGTGCAGTGGTTGAGTCACTGGTCTCCTTTGAAGGAGGTCAGGGGTTCGACTCCTGCGTGTGCGTGAGTTTCTTAGTTTGTATTAGGTTTCCTTTCTGTATTTGTATTTCTGTATTTGTAATGGCCGGGGGTCCTTCGGAAACAGCCTCCCTATTGTATAGGGGCATGGTCTGCGTACAGCTACCCTCCTCAGACACCACTTTGAGTGGTATTATAACTGAGTAAGCTAAGTTTTTTATTGTAATATTGTAATAGTTAAGGCAACACCCTCTATATTACATAGCATCCTTTAGCACCAAAATCGAAACCAGAACCTAACTGATATTTCGGTTCGGTTACTAACTTTTTTCGATTTTTCAACTTGTTTTCGATTTGATTTTGCTCACCACTACATACAGTAATCGAAGATAAACATCCAACACGTCACTAACATACACAAACAAAATGGGGTTGTTATACCGACTTCCGTACAAAACCGGTTTTTAATTGTCCGGTTGGTTCCTGATTGGATCGTACAGAATCGGGTTTTCTTGACCGCCTAGGGCTCCATATAGGCATCTAGTACTCATAAACAGCCCTTTCTAAATCATGAAAAAATTCGCACTCCACTTGTGAATTCTCAATTACACACACACAAATATACACACACAACGAGAAAGAACTGAACTCAAGTTGAAACGCAGAGAGGAGATGCGAGGAGAATGTGGAAACAAGTTAAAGAAAGAGAAACAGGTGTTATTAACCCTAAATTGTTCGCTAATCGTGTTAAATCCAATAGAAATTCATCGCTTCAGCTCTCTAATTATAAAGACATCGTCTCTGCTCACCGTGGTGCCATTAATTCCCTTCAGGTATTTTTTTATTTTTACTTTTAAGTGTTTTTTAGTAATTGAATTGATTGATTTTAACTTCAAAATGAGTAAGTTGTGTGATAATTTACTTGAATTGAAGTGTTCGTAAAATCGCGATGATTATTAATGTGTAGTTTGATAACAACTGTACTGTTCTGGTACATGATATGTAAATGTTTGTCGAGATTGTGGACGGCTTGTGTTGATTAACACTTTGTTAAAATATTTAGCTGTGTGATGTTTTGTGCATAGTAGGTGTAGTTGGATGTGCTTAGCGGGATAAGGTTAGTCTAAACTATGGAAATGATCTTATGTATATGTTAGTTACGGATGTTTATAGCATAATTAGGCAGCTTCGGTAGCTACTAGTTGATGATGTGCTCAGCTGAGATTGAACTGCAGAACTCATTTGTTGCATCTTTTAGTTGCGTACATGGTAGATCATTATAAGGGAGCTTTCGCAACTTCTAGTTGCTGACTAGCTTCCACGGGGATATTCGTAGAAGGAGATAGTTGGGAACTATGTTTAATTTTATTAACTTAAGAGGTCCTTGCTTAGGTTAGCTTAGATTGACTTGGGGCCAATCTCCTTAACACAACATTCATTAAGTTAATAACTTGGCGAGCAATTTTTTACACACACACAACAAACAACAGTTATTAGTAATAAGCACCATTTTGTAAACAAATATAATCCTAAAAGATGAATTGTTCAAATTTAAATAGAAATTACCCATGTTAAGTTACCGTGTCAGGTGGACTTACGAGAATCTTATATTATATTCTAAGACCCCCGCTCACTCGAAAGCCCATTTTTGGGTTGGAGAGTAGATCACAGGCGGCCATCTTTGGGCCAATTGATGCAGGACAGCCCGTTAAGAAGCCCAAAGAAACTATTTGGGAACAATATTTTAGGCTTTGGAAGCCCATTAGTTAGAGTATTCTAGAATCCCTTAATTATATTAATTATTACCTTATTTAAATTAGGAAATATTGTGTAGGATTCCTATAAATATTGGATTGATTATTGTAAGCAAATCAGATTATTATGATTGATATTTGATATCTTCTTGTGTGAATTGTTCTCTGCGTGAGAAGTATCTGACCAATTATCCACTAAACCCTAATTTAGACCCATCCCCATCAAAAGTGGTATCAGAGCCACCGTTCCTTCACCTGAACCTTTTATCAAACACCTTCCCTACAATTAAAAAAAAACAACAGCAACCAGCCTTGTTCAGCCACCACCAGCAGCCGCAAACAGCCACCAGCACCCGCAAACAGCCACCATCAGCCGTATTCAGCCGGAAACTACCTTAGTCAACCCCACCAGTTTATTAAAATATACAAATCATGTCTTCCTACGTAGATCCTCAAGTACTATATGTTCAAGTTTCACAACTTGATGGATTACTTCGTGGAATTGAAGGAATCCTTGAACGGTCATATCCCCATGGTTCTGATTATTGGGCAGCAGTTGATAGATATGAAGAACTAAAGATAGAGCGTAAACAGTAAACAGTTGTATGATGAGTACGAAGAATCTATGAGGAACCAAACGAAGCTCTTTGAAGAGTTATGCATCAAGTTGACAAAGCCTATAAAACCTTGTATTGTGGAGCAATCGAATGTGACACCTTCAAGTGATATTATAGACAAGAACACTGTTGGTGATGCTTCAGATGTGCAAGATTAGGAGTTAATGATGAAGAACTTGTTCGCCATCATATTCCAATACACGAGATACAAGTTGGTCATGTTGATGATGTGATGATCATTCACAAAGATATTAATGATTTAAAGTCACTCTTTGAAGATGTCAAAGAAAGTTCTCGTTCTCTCTTTCAGACAACTCATATTGACTTTATTATTCCTCATTGGTTCTACGAAGTCAGTCATGTAAATGATATATCTACATGGCTTCCAAAAGTTCATGTCCAACTCGTATGGAGTCCCGTTCATGGATTGTTGATTCTTCTTTATTATAAAACTCGAGGCCGAGTTTTTTTTAAAGGCGAGGAGAATGATGCGGAACAAGGAATATTTAAATTAGTTTGTATATATTTTACATTATTATTTAGATTTAAAAGTAATTATAATTTGATTAGGTAGTTTAGTTATATTAAGTATATTTATTAGGAAGATTCTAGATTATTCTGTTGGAATAATAGAAGGATTTGTTTCCTTCAATCAATTATGGTAGTAGATATTTAAAGATTTAGTTTTTTTAGGAAATTACTTGGCTTCCAAGTAATTAATTATCTATTTAAACTCTTGTAATCCTTTATTACTGAATAGAGAAATGATTATTATGAATTGATTTTATTGGATAAATCCGAGGATTTATTTGTGACTCGACCGATTCTCTGCGGAGATAGGTAATTTATCCCTTGTTTAACCCTTTTTCTACACCTTTCCTACATCACCAATCATTGCCTCGTGTCTATGAGAATGCTGGGCGAGGGGGCATTTAACTTGAAATATTTGCTAAGTGGAGCTCTCATACCATGTTAACTTACCGATTCTCCTATAACCGCAAGGTACTAGGAGGACTTTTCAGGATCTCATATTATATTCTGACAACCTCCTCCCTCTCCACTTTTTTAGTGTATCCCTTTTTTAGAATTGAAGTTGATTTCTTATATATAGGGCTTAGATTGTCTAGTACTACCCTTCCTACGGACAAAAAATCTAATGTTGTTTCCCTTGCTCTATACTGTACAAGTTCAATGAGTGCTCACTTCTAGGTATACTACAGTCGATGACATATCTTTTTCTTCCATGCAAATTGGGGCATTTGTTTGTTAGATGGACAATTTACATGTGTCAAAATAAAAAAGTACTTCTATTCAGTTTTAGTGGTGGATCTTTTTTCATGCATTAATATTGAATCTTGTACCATGATTATATTTGTATCATGTGAAGTTTTTTTATTGTGACTAAAATAATGATTTGTGCTTAGGAGTTTAGCAAATTCATTATTTTTGATTATATGGTTATTTACGGTTTATAAACGTAAAGTATGCAAGTTTAAGGAAAACTTGGGCAGTGTGTTTGATCACCAAATCAGGTTGATTTGACAGAGGGGAGATATTTGTTATCGGCCGGGTCTGATGCATCAGTTGCTGTTTATGATGTTCAGCGTGCAACGGAATATGTGGCAAGTGGTTTGGTTGCAAAGCATAAGAACATTCTTTTCGTTGATAAGCAGCACGAACATGGCCACAAATATGCTGTATCCTCGGCCATATGGTATCCTGTTGACACAGGACTTTTTGTCACAGGTTCATATGATCATTACATTAATGTTTGGGACACAAATACCACACAGGTAGTTTTTTCCTTTCCTTAAAAATGTTGAAGAATTTTTCAATAATGTATTAATCATTTTTCAATTCTGTTGTTTCAGGTGGTAATGAATTTCAAAATGCCAGGTAAGGTTTATAAAACTGCCATGTCTACGTTGTCTACGTCACACATGCTTATTGCTGCTGGAACAGAAGATGTTCAAGTTCGCTTATGCGATATTGCTTCAGGGGCCTTTTCTCATACATTATCTGGCCATCGAGGTTTGTTACCTTTAAGTATAGTTCATGGTTATCTAGCTCCCTAGGTATGACTTATTGTAAACTTTGGTCGGCATAAACCAAGCAAAAAAAAAATTATGTGAAAAAAAATGTTGCGGACAATGTACTCGATTCTTAAATTATATTTTGTGTGATGGAGATCCTGAGGATATTGGTTGTCAGTCCCTGGGATATGATGTATACACCATGTTTCTTAGCAAGGATTATAATTTTTGAACTATATGTATAATTTGCATCATGTAATTATCTTAAATTCTCTAAAGTAATCCCAGAATTAATTTTGATCATTTTAGCTCAACTCCAACAAATAACAATATTAGGCATTTGGCTCTTCCAAATACTACAAAAACTTGACTAGTTAAATTGTGTGCATGCTCCCACAAATACAATACTAACTTTTTTACTCTCTGTTCGTGTTTTTTTATCAATAAAACATGAATGAACTTGCTTTATTATGCATGTGATGGATGATTGGATGAGCAAAGAGAGGGAAAGATGAGGGAAAATAATATAAAATATAGATATGGAGAGTCTGTATTGCTGGCTACAAGAAGCGAGGTTCTGTTGTAACGCTACAATCGCTAGTTGGCTAGATAAATTTGACATATAGGAACAACAGAAAACCTGTTGGTGTTGCTCTTATAGTTCATTTTGGTGGATTATTTAATACCACCCTCTTCCTTGGTTATTTTCGTGGGAATGAAGTAAAAGGTCAGTGCAATTTGGTCAGTCTGATAACCTACAGGATAGAAATAGTTGGGGGAATTTTAATCTTATGAAACATAGCCGTTGTGAACTTTATTTGGCATCTGCCAAGTAGTTTCCTCGAGGGATCAATAACATTTTACTTTCTACCTTAGGGTTGTAGTGTCTTGGACTTGCTGTTCTCTTCTTTCTAGTTGTATAGTCTATTATTGAGAACCATGAATGTTTATGCTACATGCTTCACAATTATCCATTTGTCATCATCTATTATTCATTTATAATGTTACTATATATGAGTTATGGGTAATATATACTCTTTACGGGGTAATCTAGTAACGATGGAATCTATATTTATTAGCTGTAACAATGAGATACAAGAAGTATAGCCACACATGTAAAATAGTAATTGCAAATCTTTTGATGATATAGATGGAGTAATGGCAGTGGAGTGGTCTACTTCTAGTGAATGGGTTCTCCTAACAGGGGGTTGTGATGGTGCTATACGATTTTGGGACATTAGACGGGCTGGATGTTTTTCTGTTCTAAATCAATCTAATACTCAACTCGGCAGAAGGTCACCTCTTCTACAACGTGTCATCACTAACAAGGTTTCTATCTATGTTGATGTAACTGTTAATATATCTCGTTTTTGAATTCAAAATATAGCGTTGTTATATTTGTTTTTTTCCTCAATTTACTCTCTAATTTCACTATACGATGATCCCTTCTTCTCTTGATATGAAGTTATGCACTCTGAGAAGTATATGAGGAATTCATTACTGTTAATTGTTTTGTGAACGCTTTAGGGTCCAAATTGGGATAAAATCAAAGTCATCACTCGTTTCATTCAAATGTATCAATTTAGTCCCTCATTTAAAAAATGACTCAATTTGGTCATTAATTCTAAAATTTGTATCAAGAAGATCATCTGAAAATTACTAAATTGATATTGATGTTCACCTTTTAAATGATTTGGATTATACAAATTCTAAAATTAGTGACGAAATTGAGTCATTTTTAAAATGAGTTGACTCAATTGATATATTTGGATGAAACGGATGATGACTTTGATACTAATCCTGGTCCAAATTATCTTCTCCTTTTGTTTCCCTCGAACCGTCCTCAACCTCTGTTCGACATCAAGTGCAAGCAAAATAGTCCACTTGCCATACAAAATAAATTTAAAATGTATTTGTTTTGAAAAACACTAATCATGATCATGAGTGAGGTTGCACAGAGCTGCATAGAAGTGGGTTCACTATGAATGATGATATGGGTTTAGTGGGATTGAAGAGTAGGGAGTAAATGCTTAGATCCCTAATTACTAATGCAAAATCTAGAATATCTGTATTTAAAAATGGTAGGTTATTGAGATATTGAACTTATTAAAATTCAGTTATAAGAGGTAGAATAAATATGGGGTGTTTGGATAATCGCCTTATAATGTGTTATATAAGTGACTGTTACACTCAAGGTTTATCAATTCAGAAGCAGGAGATTGAAGTTTACAAGAAAAAACTTCTCGTTAACGACCACCAAGTGTATAAACAAATTCTTCGATTATGTTTATTTCCAAGAAATGGAATCTTGCAGCAGCTTGTGTATGAATAATTGATATGTGTACATCCACAGTTCTATATGCATGATCATCAACTTAAATATTTGATGCTGATATTATAATAAAACCACAAGGTCTAAAGGGAAGATCTGAAAGTTTGTGCATAGTTTGCGTTTAGGTCTGTGAGACAGCTCATGCCTACTTAAACCCCGCTGCCCCCAGGCCTGGCACAACGTCATGTCTTCTTTCTTTTGTAAACCAGAAATAAATAAGATGATGCAAACAATGAAACAAAAGGGAATAAGTTGAGGAGTTTTATCCTTATATATAGACTATGTTAAACATTGTTTTCTTGATGGATTACCTGCTCAGTTTAACTAACAATATAGTTTTTTTCATAAGCAGGCATCAACATCCAAATCCTCTTCGGTAGGCACATCTATAAAATCCAGGACACAAAGGAAACATGTCAATGGAAATGGTTCAAAGCATAGTTCTGTAACAAAAAAGAATTTCAGTCAAGAGAAGGCATCTGCAGCAAAGAGGCTTCATCCAGGGTTAATCTCTAGCCAGGATCGTTCTACTGCTCATTATGGAGCTGTAATTGGACTAAAGATGACTTCAGATGGGCTTTATCTGCTTAGTGCAGGTTAAGTGATTTCTACTTTACAGTATGTTAGTTATCTTCTTTTTTGTGTGTTAATAAGATAGATGAATTGATGAATATCTCTTGCTATGAAATTTAAATTAGAAAAAAAAAAAGTTTTAGGCACTGATTTTTTGTGTCTATTTATACGATATGTTTTTTAAAACTATACTTGGAACTTGGAAGTAAATGGCTTTTGCTCTATTTTTGTGTGTTAATGAGATAGATGAATTGATGAATATCTCTTGATATGTAATTTAAATTAGTTAAAAAAAGTTTTAGGCACTGATTTTCTGTCTCTATTTATACGATATGTTTTTCAAAACAATACTTGGAACTTGGAAGTAAATGGCTTTTGCTCTAGCTGTATCACCCTCACCTCGTTTACCGGAGGTTGAGGGTTCAATGTCAAAGACAAAATTACTCTGTTATAAGGATCAGAATCGGTTTAAGTTATACTCGAGGGAATTCTGTTTAACCACTATTTTAAGCATATTTGGGTTTTATCTTCGATATTTTCTACTGGATTTTTTGAATTTACTGTGTTTGGTGCGAGTAAAGGTAAACTAGCAGTCTATCGTTTTTCCTCCTGTTATGATTATATAGCTGAGAAGGTTCTTTGTGTTGTATTTTGCACTATTTCTTTTTTATTGTCTCTTCCATTATCAAATAAATATTCAGTATTAGGATCAATAGAAATCTGAAAGGAAGTTACTGGTTTACAGCTTTCTGTTCTATGAGTCGCACTTTGGGACTCCCTTAAGTTAGAGTGGCCATCGGATTAAGTTCCATTCGGCACATGAAGGTGTACACTGTTATTTGTGCAAACTGATAGTCTCCTCCCCTTACAAGTAGATGCTCAAATTAGAATTTATTTGTAGCAAACAAGTAGTTGGTTTATGAGTGAAAATAAAATGAAATGAGGGGGTGGTTTCTCTGTTGACATGAGCTCTAATTTGTGTTTTTCTGCAAAATGGTAAGATTTAAATCTTCGAACTCTTGGTGTTCAAAATAATATGCGCAGTTAGTTATATATTTACTAGGAAATTAGGAATTTACATTTGTTACCTAATTTGAAATAATGTTGGTCTATTAACTGAGTAAACAGTTATCATCTGTGTATGTTGAAATGGAGGGAACACCTATCCTTCCCTAATCCCTGCTTTTCTTTGTAACTGCCAATCTATATCTGAATAAGTAAATTGGATGTTATTCAGCTAAAAAAAGGAAAAGAAGTTATATAGGATTTTGCAAGTCCTCATTGCTAACCAAATAATACCTTGAGTTGAATTCGTTTGTTTTACCCTTCCGGGCTTCTATTTCAGGTTCTGATTCAAGATTAAGGTTGTGGGATGTGGAATCCTGTTGCAATACGCTTGTGAACTTTGACATTGTGCGGCTTCAGACTAGCAAGGCGATGCAGTTGGCTGTATCCCCAGATTCTGACCTTGTTTTTGTCCCATGCATGTCAACTGTGAAAGTAATGACATTTCTCTACCTTTCACTGTCTAGTGTTGAACAAGTTTCTTATCAAATGAGCTCATATATTAAAACTGATCTTCTTAGGCATTGAGCATGTGGTCTGGTCAGACAATGCTGTCATTTCGTAGCCACTATGACAATGTAAATTCTTGCTGGTACAATGAGCAGGATCAGGTATAACGTTCCCTCTAACTCCTCTATTTCAACCACGAAAAATAATATAAAAATTAGTAGCCTGTTTTAATATTCTACTAAGCCTAGAAAAGGAGTTCCATTGAGGCAGTTGATATTCTCTATATTTTGTATGATGATTTAAATTTGCTGAGATATATGCCTGCAATCATTCAGGAGTTGTATACTGGCGGCAGTGACAGGCAAATTCTCGTCTGGTCTCCATTCAAGTCAAATTTTGAGTATGAGGTTCGCTTTCTGAAATCACAATTATCTTTGCATTAAACTCTATTCACATGGTAAGAGTGTTAGTCTTACTTATCAGATGTGTTCTACTAAGCCACATATATGAGTATTTCTATGTTGAATTGCAGGATGAATGGAATAGTCAGCAGGGCGTTGCACCTGATCAAGATAATTGGAGTGATTAAACTGGATGGACACAGCTGAAACAGTATTACATTGCTTTGATTTAATTTATTAATTTATGCACTTACTTTCTTATGTATATAGTATAAGACAGCTATAGTTGTGTTGTCCTTCTGCCACTTTATGTTTAACAAATAAAAATAAAAATTCTGCAAATGTCATAATAGTTTCGACTTCACTTCAAATAATGTCTGCCCAAGTGTAATGTATATATTCTTTGAAATGAATTATGTGATCATTTGTACTTTGTCATATAATGACTTTCCGCAAAATTTTAATGATATGCCTTAGATTGTGCATCAAATATATAAAAAGGTGTAATCAGTAGTAGTTGTTTACTAGTGTGTATCGAATAAAAAGGGTATATCTGAAAACCCTCCATAATAGCTGAGAGCCGACAAGAAGATCTTTTGGACCATGGATATAATTTTAGAGGGTATAATATGGGGAAGGGGTGGAGTTGCAGCAGTGAAGGGACAGACAGCGAGGAAGATAGTACAGGTGCGTGATTGACACGCCAGCCTTTCGGTCTCATTGATAGGATGTAGATAAGCTTTACAAAGGTGCATCAGTGGTAGACTGGTAGGTGTCAAAACAGTTTATATGTTTACTTTGGCTGCTATAGTTTTAAGTGGTTGATGAAGGGTGGCCAAGCAGCAGAACAGCAGTTGGCGAAACACACTGTTGTGAACATATACAGAATTGACGAGGCTGACACATTTTTTAACATCAAATTGCCTGTCAGTCATCGACCCGCTGTTAGTCTCTCTAACCTGGGTCTTTAATGGTATGGCTCACTTTGATCCCATCTAACCACCAGTTGGTCATTGTTACTCAGAACATGACACAGCCACTTGTGAATAAAATACTAACACTTGAGTTTACTTCTTTCGTTCCCTTTTTCTGTTTCCCGTGTGTCTAACTGTTTATTCTGAGGTGAATGTACGTTTTAATTATTATTTTTATAAAAAAAGAACATCACATGAAATTAATCAGACATCTGATGTTGTCCTGGCAGCTCTGTTGCCGGATCTTGGTCGACGTAGAAGTTCAATCAGTGTCTTTGCCTTTACATTATGAGCCACGAGGACAATAATTGCATACGCATCGGACTGAATTCTTTAAAAGCAGAAATATTTCATATATTAAACATATATTAAATTTACAGCATGAAATATTATTCGTATTCAGATTATGGAAATATATATATATATATATATATATATATATATATATATATATGTAGGCCATTATTCTAGAGAGAACCAAATTATATAGAGTACAGGGGAGAACTCTCTCCATTAATCTCAGCCCTAGGATTAAAAAATATTTGACGGTTAGTATAATTTAGCAATTAAAGGTCAAAAAATTACGAAAACACATCCATTAATAGTTGTATGTATAGGTCAGTATATACACTCAATCGATTCTCTTCTGCAATCTCTCTGACTGTCTCTCTACGTCTCTGATGATCTTTCTACGGCAATCTCTCTAACGATCTTTCTATACTATATCTCTCTCACTCTTTGTGATTTCAATCGAATCACTTTTCGGCAATCTCTCTCTCACTCTGTTATTTTCAACGGAAAGTATGGGTTCTTCTTTAAATCAAGCTCAAAAATTGTGAATCTACTGTTGACATTGAGTTTTTATTAGGTATCACACTTCATCTTCCTTTTTTTATTCTAATTAATTCGTAAATTTATGTATTGACATTAGTATTCTTGAGATTTAGTTTCGTATATATAACTGAGGTTTTTTTTGATTCTGTAGTAGAATCAAAACAGTATTTTTATTAAATAATTAGTTGAAATCCTAAAGTATATCCTTCAATTTTTGGTTCTACTATAGAATCTTAATATAATGTTCAATTAGTTAGTACCAAATCATATCAGCTTTTTCTGTTTATTTTCGAAAAGAGTTCATATGTACATATGATTTATTTTTAGGTGGATTGAATGTAATCGACTTATATTAACATTGAGTTGTGCTTGTTTTTAATTTATGCTCAAAATTTGTTTATATTTTTTCATATTCATTTTTGGATTCTACCGTATAACCACGCTAGGCAATTCATACATATACCATTTTTTAATATGCATTTATATATCCCCAATTCAACTATCAAAGTACAAACAGGTAACTCTTCCTCATTGTTTATTTCGATACTACCTGAATCAAAATGATTTTGAAGTTAACTATGTACTAGTTTGTGGATCAGAATCTGGGTTGGCACACAACATCTGTTGATGAAAGAGTAGGATAGCATTGATGAAGAACAAAATTATCTGTCAAAGGTATTTATCTTTATTATTTGCTTGCTTCCTTTTTGTTGGGACCTGGTTCGATAATATTTTGCTAATCGATGTTAAACAAATTCTGAAACTACCAAATAAAAGTATTAAAGTACTTCTCGATAAGGATAAAAGACACTACAATTTAAATGAGATTGATATGTGTATATTTAGAAATTTTTAACTGGTCTTTTAGTTGGATTGAATGAAGTGTACTTGTTGTTGGTTGGATTTTAGTAGTAAAAAGTTTTTATTTTACTAAAGACTTTTGTATAGACCTTATAATTCTACAGCTGAATCAAAAATAAAAGTCACTTGTTTTATTTTTTGTAGATTTATTTTATAAGATATATTTTTTTTGTTCTAGAATAGAATCAAATTTTAACTTAATATGCTAGGACACACAAAAATAGTATCTCTTTTATCTTTATTGTATTTTATATTAGAATCAAAGTTTATGTTAGAATTATTCAAACACAAAAGCTTATATAAACCTCACTCACTAGATTCAACAAGAAGAGCACATTGTTCTAGATGCTTATTTAATCGTTATTCTATCTCACTTTCTACGTACCTGTACAAAAAATAGGGTTAAACTGATGTATCATTTACTTGTAGCGGAGTTCCAATATATTTGTACACTACTATTCTGCACAAGCATGCAAGTAGTTTTCTTTCATGTGGTTCCTGTGTGACTTTTGCAAAATTTACTTTTTTAATGGTTTTCATTTGGACATTATCAATGTTTCAGTTTCACTACACCATAAACAGCCTACGGTAACACCAAAAAAATGTTACAGCAGGTACATTATATGTTACCTTAGGCCCAAAAAGTAGCCAAGGTAACATTTTTCTGGTGATAGCTCTCAGCATGTTGCCTTAGGTGTCTAAGGTAACATCTTTGATCCCTAAGGTAACATGCAATTTAATGTTACCTCAGCTTGCTATAGCAACAAAAATGTGGTCTACGGTAACTGAATATATATGTTACCTTAGAAACCTAGATTTTTTTTTAAAAATAGTGGGCTCCACAATGGGACCTACGGTGGGCTCCACTATGACCCCACTGTTTAAGCCACTTTTGTTAGCAACATTGTTTGGCCTAGGGTAACATTGTTTTTGTTACATTAGCTTTTATTTAGCAACATTTCCATTAGCTAATGCAACATTTTTTCCAAAAAATTTTGAAAAAAATTGCACATATATATTATGCATCCCAAATTAAATATCCTTTTCATTCCAAATCCAACACATTACATAATTAATCAAAAAAACCACATCCACTAGCTAATCCATAATCCATAACAATATAAGAAATAAAAATTCAAGCTATAAAACTACTGACAAATGCCTCTAAAGAAATTTATGGATGGATATTTAAAGACCAAGGCTCTAAGTATCTGCTTCCATAACTACTTGGGATCTGTCAAGTTCAAACTATAGTCCCAGAGTTTCTTGGCCAATTCGGAATCTCTCGCCAATTCGCTTGCTTCCACTTTGTTGTTGTTAGTGAAGTATCCTCCGCTAACAACTTTAACTTTCGAATTCAATGCCAAATAGCATGTCGTTGATGCTCCCTAAAATTAACAATAATGTCATCGTCTATGAACTAGACAAAGATATTAACAACTGAACAAAGGGAAGGGGGTGGAAGGAACAGCAACAAATAACATACCACGATACGAATTGTAATAGAAACTGCATATATCTGCCAAACAATAGAAGAAAGAAATGTGATGAGTTTAGATATAAAAATATCTGGTTAAGAAAGTATACATTTTTAATAAATTACATCTGATCATTACAGAAACTCCAGATGCATGTTGCATATTAAAAAATATATATATGGGAAAAACTGAACAATAAAGATGCATATTAACGGATCACCATAACAATGTCAAATCAAGGATTACCGTATAGTTTTTCATTCTTTGAAAGATTGCACGACTGGTCAAGACAGCACTAATGATAGCACTGAGTCCCGGTTCAGTAAGTACAATATCAGAAGCACTACGTGCTGCATCAGTTGCATCAGCCACAGCAATTCCAATATCAGCCTTTTTAAGAGCAGGAGCATCATTTACTCCATCACCGGTCATTCCACAGATGTGTTTCCTAGCTTGCAAGCGCTTCACTATCTCATATTTGTGCTCTGAAACAATAGATTAAACTATGAGAGCACTTCAGAAACTTAGTGTGAAACCTACACAAGCATAAGTTATCAACTTCCCACACGTATAAATGAAAGGAAATATAACACTAAATGGTGGACCTGGGAAAACACCAGCAAAACCATCTGCTTTCTCTATGAGCTCATCGATTGGTAAGGCAGCAATTGACTCATCTTTGTTCTGTCCCAACAAAGCAGAAGAGGGATACATATTGGTCCCCATACCCAAGCGACGACCAGTTTCTTTTCCTATAGCTAGTTGATCCCCTATTCCAAGTTTTCAGTTCAAGAATTAAACACTAAATATCAGAAAATAGATATTTAAGAAAGTACTGATACTCAAACAACAGCCACTCAAACCCACAAATGACATGATAGTCAAATGTACACAAAGATGAAGGAAATATGTATAGTACTTTAATATTTATAAGCAACCTGACGTCGACATTGCGTAGACGCAGATGCTACAACACTTCCTCCAAGTAACCACGGGTTAATAGCACCCTGAATATCACCACAGACGAACAAAGAGGAGTACCTGTGATCATCTTTACATTTACTCCAAGATTTAAAGCTCTCCTAATCGTTTCTGCACTGTCATGCCTTGGCGGATCGAAGAGAGGCATGAGACCTATAAACTGCCATGGTCCACCAGCACTCTCCTTCCTCCTCTCTGGAACTTCCTGCATGGTAAGGACAAAGTGCAAAACTAAGAATTGCAATAACGAGAATGAGAAAATATCAACATATATGTATATATCAATCTGATCATGTTA
Source organism: Saposhnikovia divaricata (assembly GCA_036435485.1). Lineage (NCBI taxonomy): Eukaryota > Viridiplantae > Streptophyta > Magnoliopsida > Apiales > Apiaceae > Saposhnikovia > Saposhnikovia divaricata. The sequence goes on along the minus strand of CM071598.1, from coordinate 6,013,232 downwards.
CAGAAGAAACCACTGACCTGGTACGCTACAGCAAGTGACCGCAATAAGATTTTTGTCAACTGTAAGCTTGTTTAGTGTCAGGGTTCCTGTTTTATCGCTGCAAAGAACATCCATCCCTGCCATCTCTTCAATTGCGGTCATTCTTTTCGTAATTGCCCCCTGTTACAGTTGAGGCATGCTTTCAGCACTAGATTTCTAATACTACGTATATCAACCAAGGGAGCATAGAAAACCTGTTGAGCTAAACGGTGAGAACCAATTGCCATGGTAACTGATAAAACTGTGGGCATAGCAATCGGAATTCCACCAATAAGAAGCACAAGAAGATTGTCAATCCCAGGACGATATTTTCTATCCTGGATGGGGTATTGTACGACAATCTCTATGATCATTCCCACAGCAATAGAGCATATGCAAAAATTTCCAATTGCAGTTAAAACCTGTCATTAGGTAAATGGAAATAAAATCACAATTTGTGTAACGGAGAAAGAAAATCAAGACAAGGACAAATGGACAATTGTGTTCACTTACCTTCTGAAAGTGACCCACTTGGTTAGTGGAATCTACAAGGTGAGCAGCCTTCCCAAAGAATGTGTGAACCCCTGTGGCAATGACCACAGCCTCAACATAGAACCAAAAATGTTAGCTTGATCAGCCGAGGCCTGCAAAGAGAAGGGAATAAGAAACACTTTGAAAAACTCTTTAAGCTGAAAGCGAATATGCGTATGTAGGTGGGGAAAATGCGAACAGGTAGGTGGGGAAAATGCACTACGTTTTTAGCAATGAGAACTAATGAATCAACTAAAAAATAATTACCTATGTGAATAGGCAAATAAACATCAATCAACACAACAACCCTCCCTCCCTTCCCATCCACCTCAATAACTCTCGAAACAATACTCAAACACTTCCGACTCACCAACGTATACCACAATAATACTCCCATCCACTAACCCTATCCCACTCCACTGAACCAAAAGGGGGGTAATACATCTGAATCACTAAACAAGCCCGAAATCTACTAAACCAAAGCCCCAAATCTGAATCCCCAACCGAAGAATCCCTGAAATTAAAAAGAGAGATCAATTAGTTGAAATTTAAGCCTAATTAGTGAAGAAGAAATTGAATTGATAAACTCCAAATGAAGAACCCTTAATTTGAAAACGCCCTAATTTGAAAGAAGTTTATACCTCAAATTGAAGCCCCAATCAATTGAGAAGCCTTAAATTGAACCCAAATACGTATGAAGAAAATTATAGAGGAACTGAGGGAGAGAGTTTTAGGAGAGAGGAAGGGCGAGAGAGAGAGAGAGATGGAGAGCTTAGAGAAAGAGAGGGTGAGAGAGTTTTGTAAGTGCTAAGATTGAAATTTTTAGTCTGAGAGATTAAGGTAAGAGGAGAGGGAATTGGCGAAAATTTGGGTGAAAATTTGGGCGGAAAGGTTGCCGCTCTTCCAATTAGTACAGTGCTTGCAATTGCTACCGTGTGTCTTTTTCATTCGATACATTTATTAATTATTTAAAAGAAAATTTATTAATTATTTTTATGTATTTTATGAATTTAGAAATTTATTTATTCAAATTTTAAGATTTATAATTTTAGAAATTTTTATTTTTACATTTCATGATTTTGTATTTTTTAAATTCGTTTATAAATTTTAAAAAATTTAAAATTCATAATTATATTAAATAAAATATCAATATTCGTATTAAAGTTGGGGAAGATTCATATTATTCGTATATTAATATTATTTTTTAATTCATAAATTCATATACTATCCTAAATTTTTTATAAATTTATTATTAAATCTTAAAAGTTTGATATATTTTTCTTTTAATAATTTAAAGGTAAGCTCTCATTTTTATAAAAATCAAATAATTTAAAGGTAAACGTAATTTTTAAAAAAATATTTAATTTTTAGTTAAAAAATTGAAAATTGATTTTATTAATGGTCTAAGGTAACATATCATGTATGTTGCTAACATACAACACTTTAAAGCTAAGGTAACATCACGTTTGTGGTTAAGGTAACACAAAAAACAAAATGTTATATTAGGTTCAAAGTAACATGCTAAGGTAACATATTCCAGCAACACCCATGAAAAAGATGTAACGATAGCCCATTTATGGTGTAGTGTTTTTTATGCAACTTGTGTGCAAAAGCATTAAAAATTGAATCAAAAAATTGCATGATATGCAACCCACCTGTTGAGGATCTCATGGAGATAAAGATTGAAACTGTGTTATGTTTTTGTGCAGCAAATGTGCAAGAGCGTCAAGGATCAAATCAAATAATTGCCCGATATTCCTTTTACCTATTGAGGATTTAATGGATACGAAGTTCGATAATATTCTCTGTTATCTACATAAAATTGTCATTTGTGACTAATTCTTGTATTATATTGTCATTGGATAATTGAATAGCTGAACCATGTCAATTTCTTTCATGAATGAATTTTTTTTGTACCTGCATTGTAAAAGACGAAATTTTCGCTTTGTTGGTTTGGTTTTAAGCATCCTTTGTTACTTCTATGCTTTGATTTTTTTAGTTTTGTATTTTTTTTATTCTAGTGTTGAATGAAATTACTAAATCTGTTATTTCTTCTTATAAACTTGAAGCGACTAACTAAAAAACAAACGTTTGATTTAAATAGTTTTTTCGTTTTCGTTCTTTTGATTCCTTGGCAGAACGTAATCAGTTTTTAGTTAATTTCCTTAATTGTACTCCAACATTACTTATGGTTCTATAACATGATTAATAATTTTTTGTTTTGATTCCATAGCAGAACCAAGTTAGGTTTTACTTTGTTTGGTTTATTATTCTTGATTGAAATGTAGCATAAAATCATTCTACATTACGACATTACTATCAAATTCTTTTTTTTCTAAAGAATTTTTATTCTATGGCAGACTCTTAATTTATTCTTCATTCTGGTGTCAAATAAAATGAATTAATACGTCATCTGTATATATTTTATTTCATATACACTTTTTTATTCTACCATACAACGACACTTGTATCTATTTCATTTCGCCTATTTGTATTTAAAAAAATTTGTTCTAATTATTTTTGATTCCGCTTTAGAATATAAAATCTACACTTTTTGATTCTACACCAGAACCACACTTTTGATTCTATTGTAGAACCAGGTGGATATTTAATCATTTTTCTTTAATTGTTGTGCAACATACTTTTTGGTTCTGCGATAGAATCCACCTCCTGCTAGGTGGGATGTTTTCTTAAGCTTCCGTAGTACACACACTGGATGAGTTGTCGGGGGTATAGACACTCGGTATAAGTTCATAAGTTATTTGTATGTTGCCCTAAATTGTCATGGAGTTCGAACATTTAAAGATGATCCTGAGCTACGCAGTAGAGAAGTAATTTTAGAAGCATTACTTGAAGCTATTCTAAAGAGTGCGGGTACGAAAAATTATTTGAAAATTATAAAAGCTCTTTAAGTTTTTATTCATCTGAATATTTACATTTTTTCTTTCTTTTCATTCCATAGCAGAACCAAATTAGGTTTTAAAATTGATTTTAAAGTAGGATGAAATTGATAAATATTTTATTTTTATTTTTATTTTAGAAAAACAGGATGAAATTGATAAATATTTTATTTTTTATTTTCAATCAAAATATTATAAATTAAGAAAAAAGGTGTATAGTCATTTCCCTTAATTAATATTCAAAATCAATAGTCTACTACAACTGTTCCCATTAACATTCAAAATTCTACGAGTCATATGGTTCCATATCATAAACAAACTTGTGGCATAGCATTTCCTATATTTGCAAACTAAACAAAAATTACCAATTTTTTTTTTAAATTTTATACCACGATCCCACTTTTGAGACACTGATTGAATCTCTTTCAGCATCGTACTTCTCAAACAATTTATAGGAGAACATAAGATCTTCACAGCATATATATGGCTAGTCTTCAATAGTTGTCTATCCATGCCAGCTGATTCAAAACAAGTGACTTTATCACCACATAATCCAGAAATATATGTATAAACAGTAAATAAACAATACATTACCAAGCAGTAGCAACTATTAACACTATTAATCACCAGAATAATAGTTTCCCTCATACTTTGTTCTACTTTAGCAATATCACCAAATGTCTTATTAGACATAATAGTAAAAAAATCCCCATTTTCATGTAGATTTGATTTCCTTTCTTTCAAAGTGTGTAGCATGTAAACTACCACTCTACTACATCATACCATCTAATATTTGCCCGTAGTTTGATATACGGATCTTAGACTCTATTTTAAACCTTTCAAAAATGAGAAGCAACAATATTTGCACACCATTGCCAAAACAGAAATCTTATGAAGATGGTCAAGATTTAAAAAAAGACTGTTCTAAAATCATAACTCAACATCAGAATTCAGATGACAATTTGCCTTATATTTCTAATTACAAAAAGCATTACACTAATCATCACATATTTCTTTACCCATTTATCATGTCACTCAAACTTTCTACTTTCCGCACTTAGCGACCTCAACAAACACAAACAACTTACAACACAAAGTCACACACATACACACACAAAATATATTAAACATACGTGCACTACAACGGACTCAATTACAAGTATACTATTAGCATATTCTGCATATACTTATTGTGAAATTGTGTTTGAAGTTTTTTGTCGGGCTCAACTTTGGTAGAAGAAAAGAAAAGTAGCATCAAGGCAGCCAGACAAAGAATTCTAAATAAAATAACTATATTTTGCTGCAGATAAATTAAAAATGTCGCTTTAGCTATAATAATACATAAATTATGTTTTAATTACCTTCGATATTCATCAAACGTTTTGGTGCTCAACTATTCTTCCATATCACAATCATTTTTCGTTCTTCGTGACATTCGCATTTTTCTGGATGTAGAAATTTTTAATCCAAATGCTTTTCCTCCAAACCTTAATCTACTCCCCTAACGTGTGCCTGGAAAATTTTGATAACAAAAACTAGTTGTCATATAATTCCATAGAATCAAAACCTATGAACAACATAAATATGATTCTATAGTAGAATCAAAGACACACAACAATATGAAAATACAAATATGATTATGTAGTATAATAAAAGTACACAAAACAATAAAAAATAGTGATACAAACACAAAGGACTAAAGGCCAATAATGATACAGACACAAATGAAAATATTCTCGAGGTGCATGAGATCGACACAAACCTCATTATTTAAACAATAGGAAGAATGCTATAAATAGACGAGATAAGAATGACTTTAAAATTTTGATCGTGTTAGGATCTTACAGCTGACTATAGAGCAGTAGAACACAGAAGAAACAACAATCAAATAGGACAAGATCATTTTCAAGCATTTAGCCTACAGTCTTAAACTAAAGAAGCATTTACGACATAATGATTCTGATTCTAGTGCATAAACCTTATTAGTTAAAAAAATCCTCTAATTACATATATAAAGTTCATATTTAATTCTATAATAGAATCAAAACCTAAAAGCACTATGAAAATGATTCTATAAAGTTACTGTTGGATTCTGATCAAACAAATAGATAATGATGAGTTCTTGTTTCTCCAATTTGATAAGTAATATAATGGCGCTTATTAAAATTACTTATATAACTGGCAAGTTTAATTGCTTAAACTGTCAACTTAATTTATCCGCAAATTGGTATCAGAGCCTAGGAATAATCTTTTAAAATGAATCTTTTAAAAGAAAAAGAGATTGATGATCCTCAGACTTCTGATGATAATCAAGATTTTGAAATCGAGTTTTCTGAAAACGAAAAAGGATTTCAAGGAAGTTTTTTGGTAAAACAAGAAACGCTTTCAAAAATCAAGAATTTGAAACTTGATCTAAAGAAAGAAAAAATATTTAGAATCCCAAATTCATTTGGTTTAAATATTCTGAATAGAAAAAACAATATCTTTTATTTTGTCAGCACAAAAGAAATGCATGTAGACATAAAAGATACAAAAGGTTCTGTTTTCCTATCACTCATTAATAGAGAAGAAATTAGGAAAAACCTTTTAAAGATCCCTTCTAAAATTAGATCAACAATCAGCACGGTTCATTTAGGAGCTGTTAAGATTTTGTTAAAATCTGAATTTCAGGAAGGAATTGATTCACCTATTAAAATGGCTTTAATAGATAACAGAATCAAGGATCGTAGAGATTGTATTTTAGGTGCTGCTAGAGGAAATTTAGCATACCAAAAATTCATGTTCTCAGTCTACCCTAAGTTTGGACTTAGCCTAGACACAAGAAATTTAGATTCGGTTTTATCATTCGTACAACAGTTTGAACGAGAAAACCTAATGGATGCCGGAGATAAAGTCTTTAGCATATCATACGTTGTAGCCTATGCCTTGACCAACAGTCATCACAGTATAGATTACAAAAAATCTGAATATATTGAATTAGAAGATATATTCTCAGATATAGGATCTGTTGAAGAGAAGCAATTCTCAGAAATCAGTCCTTTAGAAAATTCATGGGCAATAGATATTGCCAGGAATAAACCTCATTTAGAAGAAAAACCCAGAATGAGCTTTAAGGGGAAAAACCTAGTAATAGGAGAATCCTCAACAGACAACCTTTTAAGGAATGTCTCAACCAGAATTGATAGTTTAGGTCGAAAGCTTGAACGTATCAGTTAAATGACTACTTCCTTACCTGTACACCCACATATTTACAAGAAAGGAAAAGTTCTTAATCTCAAAAGATTAAGCGAAGTAGAGGGACAAGAGCTGAAGAATTACAACTTCAGTAGTCACCCTGGTAGTGCAAGAATTACTACAATAATTGCATCTACTAATAATCTTAATCAGATTACAGGAAGAATTTTGCTAGGAGTTTATAAAATGCTATCCTATTTTGGGCTTAGTAAGGATCCAAGCGAAAAATTCTCAAAAGCTTCGAGCCTTTTTGGCAAATATGGAACCACATATTTTCAGAGAGGGGGAAGTGGATCTAGCAGTAGTAATAGGCTAGAAGACATAAAAAATCTCGTAAATGAGATTAACAACAAAGCTATGAATCTTTTAGTTAAAAATAACGAAGAGATTAAGATGCTTACAGAACAGGTAGAAAAGCTTAGTAACAATAAGCATGACATACCTATCTCGAGAAAAGAAGTATTAGACTTTACTTCTAAACTCATAGAAATCGAGGAATACCTTAAGAAGATTCTAGGATGAGTCTTAAGGAATTACAAGAAGATTTCACTAAGATTATTAAGCCACAATTAGAAGAAATTCTAGAGTTGCTTAAAAATCAGCAGAATGCCGATAACATTGAAGCGGCAGCAGCAAAGATTATCAATGAAATAAAAATGGTTATTCATGATTGTCCTTGCAATAAAGAAATTCTTGATGTTCTTAAGACAGGTACATCAAACAGAGAAATCGTCTTAGCAGATGAAAAATTCAAGAAACCCTTGAAATACAGTTATCCTAACTTCAGCGTAGGAAACGAAGAAATGGGTTCTGGAAAGAACTCAGGAAGCTTAACCTGGCCATTTGATAAAGAATCATCATGAATTACATGCAAATGGTAGAAGAATTCTTCTGGAATAATCTAGAAGATGAGGAATTGCAGGTTACAGATGACAACTACGGTCAATTGAAACAAGCAATCAGATTAATGGAAATAGAGGATGACTCTATCGCCAACCAAGAAATAGAGTCAAGCAGTGAGCTAAAATCTTTATTTTGTTTTAATCCTCATGAAACTCTAAACATTATTGAATCTTTCAGTACTGACGAAGAGGGATCAGACCCTTGGGAAGGTTCGGAAGAATCATTTCAAGCTGAAAAATCAGAAGAAGAAGTTTTTCCAGAAAACTTTAGAATGGACAAACAGGCTTCTCCAGAACAAGGAGAACACTCTGGAGTCAAAAAGGAGGAAGAGCATGAAGGCAAAACCTCAGGTAATAGGAAGAGGAAAGGTAATTTTTATCCTTCTTATTCTATTCCAGATTCTAAAAATGTTACTAACATCTATGGTAGTAATATTTTAAATATTGACGGTAAAACCAATAGAAAAGAGCTCATTGATAAATGGTCTCAAGAAATTAGTCTAATAATACAGACTAATAGCGAAGCTTATGATGATCAAGGAACAGTCTTGTTATTGATGGAGCATAAGACTACAGGTGTTGTTAATAGCATGATTAAAAACACCACATGGGTTCCAGTAATGAATCCCGTAACTGCCTATGAAAATGTCATGGATGCAATCTATACATTGTTCCTAGGAATAGATCTTCAGACCAATAAAATTCAAGAATTGGCTAAGATAGTTAGTAAGGCAAAATCCATGCTTACTAAAATGCAACTTTGCGATATATGTTTTCTTGATCGATTTTATAATGATTATGAGAAATACTTATATCAATTAGTTGAGCTAGCAGATTATAAGAAGTTTATCAGAGATTATCTTCTTAAAATACCGCTAGTAGGTGAAAAAGCTCTTGAACGTTTTAATCTTGAAGCAACAGGAGCTGCTGAAAATAGTTTGGGCTATGCTCATAGAATAGTTAAAGAAGAAATCAGTAAGATTTGTGATTTGACTAAAAAGCAAAAACAGCTAAAACAGTTTAGTAAAAAATGCTGTGAAAAAGTGGTAGAACAACCATTTGAGTATGGATGTAGTAAGACATCTAGAAGTTTCCACAGGAAAAAATCGTATAAAAAATATACGAAAAAATATCGATTTGTTAGGAAAAAGAAGCCCTTCAAATCAGGAAAATACGTTAAGAAAAAATCTTCAAAGAAATTTTCTAACGATAAACAAAAGTTTTGCCCAAAAGGCAAGAAAAAATGCAGGTGTTGGATTTGCAATGAAGAAGGACACTATGCAAATGAATGCCCAAACAGGCAGAAGCATGAGAATAAAGCTCGCATGCTTGAACAGGTATATTCACTAGGATATATTCCTATCGAAGAACCTTATGAAGATATACAGGAAGTGTACATCTTAGAAGAAGAATTAGATCCCGGACCAGAGGAGTCAGAGACTAATGAATATACTTCATCAGATTCAGACTGAAGAAGTAAAAGATCTGGCGATATCTAATATCACCAATCCTAATTCTATTTATATCCCTGGTATTTTGAATTTTGCAGGATATAAAAAGATAGAATTACATTGCTATGTTGATACAGGTGCAAGTCTGTGCTTAGCAAGCAAATACGTTATCCCAGAAGAACATTGGGTTAATGCAGAAAAGCCTATACAGGTAAGTATAGCAGATAATAGTTCCATTACTATTACAAAGGTATGTAAAAACCTTGACATAATGATTGCAGGAGAAATATTTCATATTCCTACAATCTATCAGCAGGAATCAGGTGTAGACCTTATTCTAGGCAATAACTTTCTAAACTTATATGGACCATTTACTCAACACCCGGATCATATTATTTTAACTCTTTCAGGTGAAAAAGTATATGTCAAAAAACTGATTATAGCTAAGAAATTTGGAGTTAAAGACTTCCTTGAATCAATGAAGAAAAAGTCTAAGACCCGTCAGCCAGAAGCTATAAACATCAGCCCTAATAAAATTCAACTTTTAAAAAGGGGGAAGGAGAGTTTAGAAAAATTTAAAGAATTGAATTTTATTCGTAAAAATTTGATTCTAGACATAGAAAAGAAATCTATAATCGAGAGATTACTAGATTCAGTATGCTCTGAAAATCCCTTAGATCCTAAAAAGACTAAGCAATGGATGAAAGGAAGCATCAAGCTCAGAGATCCTAAGACGGTAATCAAGGTCAAACCTATGAAGTACAGTCCACAAGATCGAGAAGAATTTGGCAAACAAATTCAGGAGCTACTGGATATGAATATCATCATACCCAGCAAATCACCTCACATGTCTCCAGCATTTCTGGTAGAGAACGAAGCAGAAAGGAGAAGAGGCAAAAAGAGAATGGTAGTCAACTACAAGGCGGTTAATGATGCCACCATAGGAGACAGCCATAATTTACCCAACAAGGATGAATTACTCACCCTTATTCGAGGTAAGAAAATGTTTAGTTCACTAGACTGTAAATCTGGTTTTTGGCAGGTATTGCTAGACGAAGAATCACAGCTATTGACAGCATTTACATGTCCTCAAGGACATTACCAGTGGAAGGTGCTACCTTTTGGATTCAAGCAAGCGCCCTCTATATTCCAAAGACATATGCAAAACGCATTCAGGTCTTTTGAAAAATTCTGTTGTGTATATGTTGATGATATTCTTATTTTTAGTGATAATGAACAGGATCATCTCAGACATTTAGCAGCAGTGTTAAAGAAATGCCAACAACTTGGTATTATATTGTCAAAGAAGAAAGCTCAGCTCTTCAAGACAAAGATTAATTTCTTAGGATTAGAAATTGATCAAGGAACTCATTGTCCTCAGTCGCACATCCTAGAACATATTCATAAGTTCCCGGATAAAATTGAAGACAAAAAACAGTTGCAAAGGTTTTTAGGTATATTAACTTATGCTTCTGATTATATTCCCAAACTTGCAGCTATACGTGCTCCTTTGCAGGCAAAGCTCAAGAAAGATGTTCCTTGGGAATGGAAAGATTCAGACACCAGCTACATGGTCAAAGTCAAGAAGAATCTAAAGAGTTTTCCAAAACTCTATCATCCGGAACCGGATGACAAGCTTATCATTGAGACGGACGCCTCAGGAGAATATTGGGGAGGAGTGCTCAAAGCTGTTAATTCTGATAAAGAATTAATATGCAGATACGCTTCAGGAAGCTTTAAGGACGCTGAGAAAAATTATCATTCCAATGAAAAGGAATACTTGGCAGTCATTAGAGTAATTAACAAATTTTCTATTTATCTAACTCCAGTCAAATTTCTGGTTAGAACTGATAATAGAAATTTCTCTTATTTTCTTCGTATTAAGTTACAGGGAGATAATAAGCAAGGAAGACTAGTGAGATGGCAACAATGGCTATCCCGCTACAGTTTCGATGTTCAACATATCGAAGGAGTTAAAAACTGCTTAGCAGATTTTTTAACAAGGGAATTCCAGCAAAAACAGGTGTAAAGTTTATGACATGACTTTTGCAGGAATCCAAAGCCTGAATTTTGGCTATAAATACGAGAGGGTTGAGAGAAGAAAAATCACACCAAACCACAATAAACACCTCTCTATACCAACGATCTTTCGATAGATCAAAGAGCCTTGTTTGCTCTATATATATATATATATCTATATATAATCTCTTTCTTTGAGAAAAACTATGGACACTTCCATAGAACAACTAGAGCTAAAAGAAGCTATCCTCTTGAAGAAATTCAAACTTGTTCAAGAAGAATTACAACTAGTTCGTACAGAGCTAGAATATGTAAGGAAGTATTCACTTCCCGAACAGCAAAAGGTAATTTCAGAACCTTCTTCATCAATGAACAGATCTGAAACTAGCCCGGAGCAAACGGCTACCGGTAAAGGCACATCAAATCCGTTAACGCCTGTGGATTTGGCAAAAATCCAAACCGAGGATCAATCCTCGCAACAAAAGGTTATTTGTACACCTTCCTTAGCAATAAGTGAAGTACAGACTAATCCAGAGCAAACGGCTCCTGGTAAAGATTCAACAAATCCGTTGAAGGTTGTGGGTTTACCAAAAATCCAGTCAGAGGTACAGACCTCAACAACATTGGGAGAATCTTCAGATTTAAATCTGAGACCCAATGGGGGAATTCAACTCCCTCAGAAATCAAAAGAGCAATCTTTTGTAATACCGATCAGTACTACCAGCAAAAATTACTATGTTGTTTACAATGGTCCCAATCCAGGAATCTACAACAACTGGGCAATTGCAAGCTTGGCAGTCACAGGAATTTCAGGAGTTTCTCACAAGAAGTTCAAAGATTTCCAAGAAGCTAGAGTATCCGCTGATCTCTACACTAAAGAAATGATGAAACCACCACTGTGTCTCATCAATTCTACAGAAGCCTTGAAGCCAACCTTCAAACAAGCTCTGAAAAAGACAGCAACTTCTCAGAAGGTGTTGGGAAAAGTTAAGTCAGAAAATCTAATCATAGATTTTGAAGACGATAGTGGAGAAACCATCTACGATAGCTTCAGCTTTTTCTATGAACTTGGAAGAAGTGCTACGGAGCATGAATTCGTGAAACAGAGGTTTTTCACCACGGATAAAACCAACATAAGCTATTTCAACTTTTATCCTAACTCAGATCCTGAGTTAATTTATGAAGCTTATGTCAATGGGTTAGTTAGTCTAATTTACCCATCCAATAATCTGTTAGAAATTGGAAGTTTTCCAAAGGCTTTCAGAGAAGCAGTCAAAAAATTCAGGACAAAGTGTGTTCAAAACCCGGCGAAAGAAATTTTCATCAAGGTTCAATCAACACTACCGTTCTGGGATGAAGACTATAACGACAGTCTGGCTAAACCCTTTCATTATGTTCAGCTAGGAATTGTCAAGGAAAGAAGCTACGCTCCAAGCGAATCAAAACCAGTCACTCTGGAAAAGAAAGACTTGAAGCAAGTAGTCATCCACAAGTATGCAGCTATTCTAGAAAAGATTCTCTGCATAAAAGAAAATGACAAGGTGAAGATTAATTATTCGTCTTCAAATTGCATCATGACTTCAATGACTCACACCACAATGAGCCAAGAAGATAAAGCAACTTTAGAAGCATGCAAGAGGCGCATGACTAAAAGCCAGCTAATATTCGGTTGTCACTACGAGGAATTTTGTAAAGCTAGTGCACGAATAATTAAAAGGACAGGTACCGACGAGAGTTATCTCTGTCAATACTGCCAGAATGACCCCACCACTAGCAATAATAAAGGAAAAGCTGTGGAGGAGAATTAAAGCGGAAGGAATCTGCTTTATCAAAAGCAAAAGAGGAAAAGCATTTACTTTGGGTAAAAGCATCTACTTTAGCTTTATCAAAAGGAGAAGCATCTACTTTAACTTTGTCAAAAAGTCAAAAGAAGAAGGCATCTACTTTAAAAGGAATCTACTTTAATAAAGTAGAACAATAATGTACATCTTACGCATGCAGTGACGTAAGAATATTTGTACCGATCCTCTTTCCTTGATCTATAAAAGGAAGAGTTCCATTTCAGTTTGAGACATCGAAAATTTTCATACAAACTACTCTGTATGCAAAATCTAGAGTCCTCATAATAATGAGTGAGTAAAAACCCTACGGGGTTACGAGTGTAAACAGGCTCATAATGAGTCTATATCTGTACATATTATCTTAATCAATAAAAAGTCTTTTCTTTTTATATAAATCTTGGTTATATTCTTGTTATTCTGGAGTCCGCTTGGAGCACAGGGAGTACCGCTGAGGCAGGTGGCCGTTAGGGAAACGCCGCTCGTAGGATTGAAGACAGAGAATAAAAAACCAGAAGATTTAAAAGAAGAATCGAAGTTTTAGAGATCAGATAATCACTGAACAGATGCAGATCATTTGAGAAGCCTGGTAAAACTCAAAACCCTGTTTCAAATAAATTTATATAAATCTTTTTATATATTTAATTTTGATCATGATTAGCAATAATCGAAGGTCAGTAATGTTCCCTTGGAGCTTAACCATTAATGGCGAAACCATTAGACTTAGTGATGAAGACTTCTTCACTAGGATAAGAGATCTAGCATGTCTAGATATCAATAATAATAGAATAGATCGACTTAGAGAATTCTACGTCAGTCTAGAAACATTGAAAGAACAACATGGTAGGTTCTATATTTGGAACAGTCAAGAAATTGACGGTCTAAAAAATCATATTGGTAGCTTTATTGAAGAAGCTAGCGATGCTTGTCATGCCTTTTGTTTTTGTAAAAACAAAAAGTAAAGTAATTTATCAAATAATTACTTATATAACTGGCAAGTTTAATTGCTTAAACTGTCAACTTAATTTATCCGCAAATTGGTAGTAATTTATCAAATAATTACTTATATAACTGGCAAGTTTAATTGCTTAAACTGTCAACTAATGATTAGCGAAAATTAAGAAGATATTAACCTCCCATGGTTAATTCATCAAGAAATCGGTGTTATACCAGTAACAACAGAGGTTGTGTTACAATTTCTAGAACAACAAGCCAATCAGGCTTTAGAAGAAAATAATCTTTCGAGATTATTATCAGTAAATTTCGACTTCAATGTCGTAGCAAGAAGGAACGGATGGCATGTCATGCATTTCAACCCCTTCATCAGAGAACGAGTAATCCAACAGATTTCTCTACTCCAACAACAAATTGGTATCAGAGCCTAGGAATAATCTTTTAAAATGAATCTTTTAAAAGAAAAAGAGATTGATGATCCTCAGACTTCTGATGATAATCAAGATTTTGAAATCGAGTTTTCTGAAAACGAAAAAGGATTTCAAGGAAGTTTTTTGGTAAAACAAGAAACGCTTTCAAAAATCAAGAATTTGAAACTTGATCTAAAGAAAGAAAAAATATTTAGAATCCCAAATTCATTTGGTTTAAATATTCTGAATAGAAAAAACAATATCTTTTATTTTGTCAGCACAAAAGAAATGCATGTAGACATAAAAGATACAAAAGGTTCTGTTTTCCTATCACTCATTAATAGAGAAGAAATTAGGAAAAACCTTTTAAAGATCCCTTCTAAAATTAGATCAACAATCAGCACGGTTCATTTAGGAGCTGTTAAGATTTTGTTAAAATCTGAATTTCAGGAAGGAATTGATTCACCTATTAAAATGGCTTTAATAGATAACAGAATCAAGGATCGTAGAGATTGTATTTTAGGTGCTGCTAGAGGAAATTTAGCATACCAAAAATTCATGTTCTCAGTCTACCCTAAGTTTGGACTTAGCCTAGACACAAGAAATTTAGATTCGGTTTTATCATTCGTACATCAGTTTGAACGAGAAAACCTAATGGATGCCGGAGATAAAGTCTTTAGCATATCATACGTTGTAGCCTATGCCTTGACCAACAGTCATCACAGTATAGATTACAAAAAATCTGAATATATTGAATTAGAAGATATATTCTCAGATATAGGATCTGTTGAAGAGAAGCAATTCTCAGAAATCAGTCCTTTAGAAAATTCATGGGCAATAGATATTGCCAGGAATAAACCTCATTTAGGAGAAAAACCCAGAATGAGCTTTAAGGGGAAAAACCTAGTAATAGGAGAATCCTCAACGGACAACCTTTTAAGGAATGTCTCAACCAGAATTGATAGTTTAGGTCGAAAGCTTGAACGTATCAGTTAAATGACTACTTCCTTACCTGTACACCCACATATTTACAAGAAAGGAAAAGTTCTTAATCTCAAAAGATTAAGCGAAGCAGAGGGACAAGAGCTGAAGAATTACAACTTCAGTAGTCACCCTGGTAGTGCAAGAATTACTACAATAATTGCATCTACTAATAATCTTAATCAGATTACAGGAAGAATTTTGCTAGGAGTTTATAAAATGCTATCCTATTTTGGGCTTAGTAAGAATCCAAGCGAAAAATTCTCAAAAGCTTCGAGCCTTTTTGGCAAATATGGAACCACATATTTTCAGAGAGGGGGAAGTGGATCTAGCAGTAGTAATAGGCTAGAAGACATAAAAAATCTCGTAAATGAGATTAACAACAAAGCTATGAATCTTTTAGTTAAAAATAACGAAGAGATTAAGATGCTTACAGAACAGGTAGAAAAGCTTAGTAACAATAAGCATGACATACCTATCTCGAGAAAAGAAGTATTAGACTTTACTTCTAAACTCATAGAAATCGAGGAATACCTTAAGAAGATTCTAGGATGAGTCTTAAGGAATTACAAGAAGATTTCACTAAGATTATTAAGCCACAATTAGAAGAAATTCTAGAGTTGCTTAAAAATCAGCAGAATGCCGATAACATTGAAGCGGCAGCAGCAAAGATTATCAATGAAATAAAAATGGTTATTCATGATTGTCCTTGCAATAAAGAAATTCTTGATGTTCTTAAGACAGGTACATCAAACAGAGAAATCGTCTTAGCAGATGAAAAATTCAAGAAACCCTTGAAATACAGTTATCCTAACTTCAGCGTAGGAAACGAAGAAATGGGTTCTGGAAAGAACTCAGGAAGCTTAACCTGGCCATTTGATAAAGAATCATCATGAATTACATGCAAATGGTAGAAGAATTCTTCTGGAATAATCTAGAAGATGAGGAATTGCAGGTTACAGATGACAACTACGGTCAATTGAAACAAGCAATCAGATTAATGGAAATAGAGGATGACTCTATCGCCAACCAAGAAATAGAGTCAAGCAGTGAGCTAAAATCTTTATTTGGTTTTAATCCTCATGAAACTCTAAACATTATTGAATCTTTCAGTACTGACGAAGAGGGATCAGACCCTTGGGAAGGTTCGGAAGAATCATTTCAAGCTGAAAAATCAGAAGAAGAAGTTTTTCCAGAAAACTTTAGAATGGACAAACAGGCTTCTCCAGAACAAGGAGAACACTCTGGAGTCAAAAAGGAGGAAGAGCATGAAGGCAAAACCTCAGGTAATAGGAAGAGGAAAGGTAATTTTTATCCTTCTTATTCTATTCCAGATTCTAAAAATGTTACTAACATCTATGGTAGTAATATTTTAAATATTGACGGTAAAACCAATAGAAAATAGCTCATTGATAAATGGTCTCAAGAAATTAGTCTAATAATACAGACTAATAGCGAAGCTTATGATGATCAAGGAACAGTCTTGTTATTGATGGAGCATAAGACTACAGGTGTTGTTAATAGCATGATTAAAAACACCACATGGGTTCCAGTAATGAATCCCGTAACTGCCTATGAAAATGTCATGGATGCAATCTATACATTGTTCCTAGGAATAGATCTTCAGACCAATAAAATTCAAGAATTGGCTAAGATAGTTAGTAAGGCAAAATCCATGCTTACTAAAATGCAACTTTGCGATATATGTTTTCTTGATCGATTTTATAATGATTATGAGAAATACTTATATCAATTAGTTGAGCTAGCAGATTATAAGAAGTTTATCAGAGATTATCTTCTTAAAATACCGCTAGTAGGTGAAAAAGCTCTTGAACGTTTTAATCTTGAAGCAACAGGAGCTGCTGAAAATAGTTTGGGCTATGCTCATAGAATAGTTAAAGAAGAAATCAGTAAGATTTGTGATTTGACTAAAAAGCAAAAACAGCTAAAACAGTTTAGTAAAAAATGCTGTGAAAAAGTGGTAGAACAACCATTTGAGTATGGATGTAGTAAGACATCTAGAAGTTTCCACAGGAAAAAATCGTATAAAAAATATACGAAAAAATATCGATTTGTTAGGAAAAAGAAGCCCTTCAAATCAGGAAAATACGTTAAGAAAAAATCTTCAAAGAAATTTTCTAACGATAAACAAAAGTTTTGCCCAAAAGGCAAGAAAAAATGCAGGTGTTGGATTTGCAATGAAGAAGGACACTATGCAAATGAATGCCCAAACAGGCAGAAGCATGAGAATAAAGCTCGCATGCTTGAACAGGTATATTCACTAGGATATATTCCTATCGAAGAACCTTATGAAGATATACAGGAAGTGTACATCTTAGAAGAAGAATTAGATCCCGGACCAGAGGAGTCAGAGACTAATGAATATACTTCATCAGATTCAGACTGAAGAAGTAAAAGATCTGGCGATATCTAATATCACCAATCCTAATTCTATTTATATCCCTGGTATTTTGAATTTTGCAGGATATAAAAAGATAGAATTACATTGCTATGTTGATACAGGTGCAAGTCTGTGCTTAGCAAGCAAATACGTTATCCCAGAAGAACATTGGGTTAATGCAGAAAAGCCTATACAGGTAAGTATAGCAGATAATAGTTCCATTACTATTACAAAGGTATGTAAAAACCTTGACATAATGATTGCAGGAGAAATATTTCATATTCCTACAATCTATCAGCAGGAATCAGGTGTAGACCTTATTCTAGGCAATAACTTTCTAAACTTATATGGACCATTTACTCAACACCCGGATCATATTATTTTAACTCTTTCAGGTGAAAAAGTATATGTCAAAAAACTGATTATAGCTAAGAAATTTGGAGTTAAAGACTTCCTTGAATCAATGAAGAAAAAGTCTAAGACCCGTCAGCCAGAAGCTATAAACATCAGCCCTAATAAAATTCAACTTTTAAAAAGGGGGAAGGAGAGTTTAGAAAAATTTAAAGAATTGAATTTTATTCGTAAAAATTTGATTCTAGACATAGAAAAGAAATCTATAATCGAGAGATTACTAGATTCAGTATGCTCTGAAAATCCCTTAGATCCTAAAAAGACTAAGCAATGGATGAAAGGAAGCATCAAGCTCAGAGATCCTAAGACGGTAATCAAGGTCAAACCTATGAAGTACAGTCCACAAGATCGAGAAGAATTTGGCAAACAAATTCAGGAGCTACTGGATATGAATATCATCATACCCAGCAAATCACCTCACATGTCTCCAGCATTTCTGGTAGAGAACGAAGCAGAAAGGAGAAGAGGCAAAAAGAGAATGGTAGTCAACTACAAGGCGGTTAATGATGCCACCATAGGAGACAGCCATAATTTACCCAACAAGGATGAATTACTCACCCTTATTCGAGGTAAGAAAATGTTTAGTTCACTAGACTGTAAATCTGGTTTTTGGCAGGTATTGCTAGACGAAGAATCACAGCTATTGACAGCATTTACATGTCCTCAAGGACATTACCAGTGGAAGGTGCTACCTTTTGGATTCAAGCAAGCGCCCTCTATATTCCAAAGACATATGCAAAACGCATTCAGGTCTTTTGAAAAATTCTGTTGTGTATATGTTGATGATATTCTTATTTTTAGTGATAATGAACAGGATCATCTCAGACATTTAGCAGCAGTGTTAAAGAAATGCCAACAACTTGGTATTATATTGTCAAAGAAGAAAGCTCAGCTCTTCAAGACAAAGATTAATTTCTTAGGATTAGAAATTGATCAAGGAACTCATTGTCCTCAGTCGCACATCCTAGAACATATTCATAAGTTCCCGGATAAAATTGAAGACAAAAAACAGTTGCAAAGGTTTTTAGGTATATTAACTTATGCTTCTGATTATATTCCCAAACTTGCAGCTATACGTGCTCCTTTGCAGGCAAAGCTCAAGAAAGATGTTCCTTGGGAATGGAAAGATTCAGACACCAGCTACATGGTCAAAGTCAAGAAGAATCTAAAGAGTTTTCCAAAACTCTATCATCCGGAACCGGATGACAAGCTTATCATTGAGACGGACGCCTCAGGAGAATATTGGGGAGGAGTGCTCAAAGCTGTTAATTCTGATAAAGAATTAATATGCAGATACGCTTCAGGAAGCTTTAAGGACGCTGAGAAAAATTATCATTCCAATGAAAAGGAATACTTGGCAGTCATTAGAGTAATTAACAAATTTTCTATTTATCTAACTCCAGTCAAATTTCTGGTTAGAACTGATAATAGAAATTTCTCTTATTTTCTTCGTATTAAGTTACAGGGAGATAATAAGCAAGGAAGACTAGTGAGATGGCAACAATGGCTATCCCGCTACAGTTTCGATGTTCAACATATCGAAGGAGTTAAAAACTGCTTAGCAGATTTTTTAACAAGGGAATTCCAGCAAAAACAGGTGTAAAGTTTATGACATGACTTTTGCAGGAATCCAAAGCCTGAATTTTGGCTATAAATACGAGAGGGTTGAGAGAAGAAAAATCACACCAAACCACAATAAACACCTCTCTATACCAACGATCTTTCGATAGATCAAAGAGCCTTGTTTGCTCTATATATATATATATATCTATATATAATCTCTTTCTTTGAGATTATCTATATATAATCTCTTTCTTCGTACAGAGCTAGAATATGTAAGGAAGTATTCACTTCCCGAACAGCAAAAGGTAATTTCAGAACCTTCTTCATCAATGAACAGATCTGAAACTAGCCCGGAGCAAACGGCTACCGGTAAAGGCACATCAAATCCGTTAACGCCTGTGGATTTGGCAAAAATCCAAACCGAGGATCAATCCTCGCAACAAAAGGTTATTTGTACACCTTCCTTAGCAATAAGTGAAGTACAGACTAATCCAGAGCAAACGGCTCCTGGTAAAGATTCAACAAATCCGTTGAAGGTTGTGGGTTTACCAAAAATCCAGTCAGAGGTACAGACCTCAACAACATTGGGAGAATCTTCAGATTTAAATCTGAGACCCAATGGGGGAATTCAACTCCCTCAGAAATCAAAAGAGCAATCTTTTGTAATACCGATCAGTACTACCAGCAAAAATTACTATGTTGTTTACAATGGTCCCAATCCAGGAATCTACAACAACTGGGCAATTGCAAGCTTGGCAGTCACAGGAATTTCAGGAGTTTCTCACAAGAAGTTCAAAGATTTCCAAGAAGCTAGAGTATCCGCTGATCTCTACACTAAAGAAATGATGAAACCACCACTGTGTCTCATCAATTCTACAGAAGCCTTGAAGCCAACCTTCAAACAAGCTCTGAAAAAGACAGCAACTTCTCAGAAGGTGTTGGGAAAAGTTAAGTCAGAAAATCTAATCATAGATTTTGAAGACGATAGTGGAGAAACCATCTACGATAGCTTCAGCTTTTTCTATGAACTTGGAAGAAGTGCTACGGAGCATGAATTCGTGAAACAGAGGTTTTTCACCACGGATAAAACCAACATAAGCTATTTCAACTTTTATCCTAACTCAGATCCTGAGTTAATTTATGAAGCTTATGTCAATGGGTTAGTTAGTCTAATTTACCCATCCAATAATCTGTTAGAAATTGGAAGTTTTCCAAAGGCTTTCAGAGAAGCAGTCAAAAAATTCAGGACAAAGTGTGTTCAAAACCCGGCGAAAGAAATTTTCATCAAGGTTCAATCAACACTACCGTTCTGGGATGAAGACTATAACGACAGTCTGGCTAAACCCTTTCATTATGTTCAGCTAGGAATTGTCAAGGAAAGAAGCTACGCTCCAAGCGAATCAAAACCAGTCACTCTGGAAAAGAAAGACTTGAAGCAAGTAGTCATCCACAAGTATGCAGCTATTCTAGAAAAGATTCTCTGCATAAAAGAAAATGACAAGGTGAAGATTAATTATTCGTCTTCAAATTGCATCATGACTTCAATGACTCACACCACAATGAGCCAAGAAGATAAAGCAACTTTAGAAGCATGCAAGAGGCGCATGACTAAAAGCCAGCTAATATTCGGTTGTCACTACGAGGAATTTTGTAAAGCTAGTGCACGAATAATTAAAAGGACAGGTACCGACGAGAGTTATCTCTGTCAATACTGCCAGAATGACCCCACCACTAGCAATAATAAAGGAAAAGCTGTGGAGGAGAATTAAAGCGGAAGGAATCTGCTTTATCAAAAGCAAAAGAGGAAAAGCATTTACTTTGGGTAAAAGCATCTACTTTAGCTTTATCAAAAGGAGAAGCATCTACTTTAACTTTGTCAAAAAGTCAAAAGAAGAAGGCATCTACTTTAAAAGGAATCTACTTTAATAAAGTAGAACAATAATGTACATCTTACGCATGCAGTGACGTAAGAATATTTGTACCGATCCTCTTTCCTTGATCTATAAAAGGAAGAGTTCCATTTCAGTTTGAGACATCGAAAATTTTCATACAAACTACTCTGTATGCAAAATCTAGAGTCCTCATAATAATGAGTGAGTAAAAACCCTACGGGGTTACGAGTGTAAACAGGCTCATAATGAGTCTATATCTGTACATATTATCTTAATCAATAAAAAGTCTTTTCTTTTTATATAAATCTTGGTTATATTCTTGTTATTCTGGAGTCCGCTTGGAGCACAGGGAGTACCGCTGAGGCAGGTGGCCGTTAGGGAAACGCCGCTCGTAGGATTGAAGACAGAGAATAAAAAACCAGAAGATTTAAAAGAAGAATCGAAGTTTTAGAGATCAGATAATCACTGAACAGATGCAGATCATTTGAGAAGCCTGGTAAAACTCAAAACCCTGTTTCAAATAAATTTATATAAATCTTTTTATATATTTAATTTTGATCATGATTAGCAATAATCGAAGGTCAGTAATGTTCCCTTGGAGCTTAACCATTAATGGCGAAACCATTAGACTTAGTGATGAAGACTTCTTCACTAGGATAAGAGATCTAGCATGTCTAGATATCAATAATAATAGAATAGATCGACTTAGAGAATTCTACGTCAGTCTAGAAACATTGAAAGAACAACATGGTAGGTTCTATATTTGGAACAGTCAAGAAATTGACGGTCTAAAAAATCATATTGGTAGCTTTATTGAAGAAGCTAGCGATGCTTGTCATGCCTTTTGTTTTTGTAAAAACAAAAAGTAAAGTAATTTATCAAATAATTACTTATATAACTGGCAAGTTTAATTGCTTAAACTGTCAACTTAATTTATCCGCAAATTGGTTTCGCCATTAATGGTTAAGCTCCAAGGGAACATTACTGACCTTCGATTATTGCTAATCATGATCAAAATTAAATATATAAAAAGATTTATATAAATTTATTTGAAACAGGGTTTTGAGTTTTACCAGGCTTCTCAAATGATCTGCATCTGTTCAGTGATTATCTGATCTCTAAAACTTCGATTCTTCTTTTAAATCTTCTGGTTTTTTATTCTCTGTCTTCAATCCTACGAGCGGCGTTTCCCTAACGGCCACCTGCCTCAGCGGTACTCCCTGTGCTCCAAGCGGACTCCAGAATAACAAGAATATAACCAAGATTTATATAAAAAGAAAAGACTTTTTATTGATTAAGATAATATGTACAGATATAGACTCATTATGAGCTTGTTTACACTCGTAACCCCGTAGGGTTTTTACTCACTCATTATTATGAGGACTCTAGATTTTGCATACAGAGTAGTTTGTATGAAAATTTTCGATCTCCTGTCTACTGTTTGAAATTTTAACTCGTCGTTTATATGTCACGGACGAGGGTCTATACAATAATCTACATAAAGTAGATTCCTATTTAAAGTAAATGATTTACTTTTTTAAAGTAGTTTTGTCTACTTTGCTATCACGTGAATGATTTACTTTCTTTTGATAAAGTAGCTGGTCCACTAGCTTTATCTTAGCCTTTACGTCTTCTTCTGAAGTGGTAGTGCGGCAATACTGACAATTTTGTACTGAAAATGATGCCCATTATCAGCAGCTTCGTCTTTATTTGTAAAGTAGATTCCTCTACTTTAATTTTTCATCACTCTTTTCCCCTGATGCTTTGTCATCTGGTGTAGTGGTGGAATTTTAAGCCGTGAAATTATTGCACCAAAGGAGTCTTTGTTGTAACAATCTCTGCTTATGAATTATACTCCATTTATAATTATGTAATAAATGGATCTGCTCGAAATCTTTTTGGATTTGCTGAGACGTTCTATTTTTCCTAGCTTCCCAAGTCATTTTGGAATTCTGTAGAAAATAGCGATCAATTTGATCTTCGATACGCTTGATTTTGCGGTTTTGCTTTTTTAATTTCTTAAAAGCTGGACCAAGAGTATACATGATTAATTCTCTGAATTTTTTCTTTTGCTGGAATCTCCAGGGTTTTGATTCAGATGTTGTGGCTCTGAGACTTTCTCACCAGTTTGTTGTTGGAGTAGAGAAATCTGTTGGATTACTCGTTCTCTGATGAAGGGGTTGAAATGCATGACATGCCATCCGTTCCTTCTTGCTACGACATTGAAGTCGAAATTTACTGATAATAATCTCGAAAGATTATTTTCTTCTAAAGCCTGATTGGCTTGTTGTTCTAGAAATTGTAACACAACCTCTGTTGTTACTGGTATAACACCGATTTCTTGATGAATTAACCATGGGAGGTTAATATCTTCTTAATTTTCGCTAATCATTAGCGTCTTTTTGTTCTTCACAAAAACAAATTATTGTAAGACCTTCAGAGTTAAGTATTTAAAGCATATGAAGCAAACCTGAGAATCTCCTGCTAAGCCTTTTTCTCTTGCTTTTTGAAGATTTGACCTTGATTGTTTTACAATTTTTTACCGTAATATCCATCTCCTTCGCCTCATCTGCCAAGCAATAACGTGTTCCCTAAATGGCCTCTTGCCTTCAGTGGTACTAACTTCAACATGCCTCCAGGCTTGAATCCGTACGTCGGTTAATGGACATATGCGAAAACATAAAAGTATAAAATTGAAAAACAATCTTAATCATAAATATTCAAAAATTTTCAAGAGATCAAGGTTATAGCCTTGAGATCTCGGCTTTATTGCCTATACTTTAACCCCGAAGGGTTTATCTTACTTGCACCAAATTTTTGGTGTTTTGGTGTAGAGAGAGTGTTTGGTGTTATTGTGGTTTGGTGTTATTGTGGTTTGGTGTGATTTTTCTTCTCTCAACCCTCTCGTATTTATAGCCAAAATTCAGGCTTTGGATTCCTGCAAAAGTAAAGATAACAAGAAACGTCATGTCATAAACTTTACACCTGTTTTTGCTGGAATTCCCTTGTTAAAAAATCTGCTAAGCAGTTTTTAACTCCTTCGATATGTTGAACATCGAAACTGTAGCGGGATAGCCATTGTTGCCATCTCACTAGTCTTCCTTGCTTATTATCTCCCTGTAACTTAATACGAAGAAAATAAGAGAAATTTCTATTATCAGTTCTAACCAGAAATTTGACTGGAGTTAGATAAATAGAAAATTTGTTAATTACTCTAATGACTGCCAAGTATTCCTTTTCATTGGAATGATAATTTTTCTCAGCGTCCTTAAAGCTTCCTGAAGCGTATCTGCATATTAATTCTTTATCAGAATTAACAGCTTTGAGCACTCCTCCCCAATATTCTCCTGAGGCGTCCGTCTCAATGATAAGCTTGTCATCCGGTTCCGGATGATAGAGTTTTGGAAAACTCTTTAGATTCTTCTTGACTTTGACCATGTAGCTGGTGTCTGAATCTTTCCATTCCCAAGGAACATCTTTCTTGAGCTTTGCCTGCAAAGGAGCACGTATAGCTGCAAGTTTGGGAATATAATCAGAAGCATAAGTTAATATACCTAAAAACCTTTGCAACTGTTTTTTGTCTTCAATTTTATCCGGGAACTTATGAATATGTTCTAGGATGTGCGACTGAGGACAATGAGTTCCTTGATCAATTTCTAATCCTAAGAAATTAATCTTTGTCTTGAAGAGCTGAGCTTTCTTCTTTGACAATATAATACCAAGTTGTTGGCATTTCTTTAACACTGCTGCTAAATGTCTGAGATGATCCTGTTCATTATCACTAAAAATAAGAATATCATCAACATATACACAACAGAATTTTTCAAAAGACCTGAATGCGTTTTGCATATGTCTTTGGAATATAGAGGGCGCTTGCTTGAATCCAAAAGGTAGCACCTTCCACTGGTAATGTCCTTGAGGACATGTAAATGCTGTCAATAGCTGTGATTCTTCGTCTAGCAATACCTGCCAAAAACCAGATTTACAGTCTAGTGAACTAAACATTTTCTTACCTCGAATAAGGGTGAGTAATTCATCCTTGTTGGGTAAATTATGGCTGTCTCCTATGGTGGCATCATTAACCGCCTTGTAGTTGACTACCATTCTCTTTTTGCCTCTTCTCCTTTCTGCTTCGTTCTCTACCAGAAATGCTGGAGACATGTGAGGTGATTTGCTGGGTATGATGATATTCATATCCAGTAGCTCCTGAATTTGTTTGCCAAATTCTTCTCGATCTTGTGGACTGTACTTCATAGGTTTGACCTTGATTACCGTCTTAGGATCTCTGAGCTTGATGCTTCCTTTCATCCATTGCTTAGTCTTTTTAGGATCTAAGGGATTTTCAGAGCATACTGAATCTAGTAATCTCTCGATTATAGATTTCTTTTCTATGTCTAGAATCAAATTTTTACAAATAAAATTCAATTCTTTAAATTTTTCTAAACTCTCCTTCCCCCTTTTTAAAAGTTGAATTTTATTAGGGCTGATGTTTATAGCTTCTGGCTGACGGGTCTTAGACTTTTTCTTCATTGATTCAAGGAAGTCTTTAACTCCAAATTTCTTAGCTATAATCAGTTTTTTGACATATACTTTTTCCCCTGAAAGAGTTAAAATAATATGATCCGGGTGTTGAGTAAATGGTCCATATAAGTTTAGAAAGTTATTGCCTAGAATAAGGTCTACACCTGATTCCTGCTGATAGATTGTAGGAATATGAAATATTTCTCCTGCAATCATTATGTCAAGGTTTTTACATACCTTTGTAATAGTAATGGAACTATTATCTGCTATACTTACCTGTATAGGCTTCATAAGGTTCTTCGATAGGAATATATCCTAGTGAATATACCTGTTCAAGCATGCGAGCTTTATTCTCATGCTTCTGCCTGTTTGGGCATTCATTTGCATAGTGTCCTTCTTCATTGCAAATCCAACACCTGCATTTTTTCTTGCCTTTTGGGCAAAACTTTTGTTTATCGTTAGAAAATTTCTTTGAAGATTTTTTCTTAACGTATTTTCCTGATTTGAAGGGCTTCTTTTTCCTAACAAATCGATATTTTTTCGTATATTTTTTATACGATTTTTTCCTGTGGAAACTTCTAGATGTCTTACTACATCCATACTCAAATGGTTGTTCTACCACTTTTTCACAGCATTTTTTACTAAACTGTTTTAGCTGTTTTTGCTTTTTAGTCAAATCACAAATCTTACTGATTTCTTCTTTAACTATTCTATGAGCATAGCCCAAACTATTTTCAGCAGCTCCTGTTGCTTCAAGATTAAAACGTTCAAGAGCTTTTTCACCTACTAGCGGTATTTTAAGAAGATAATCTCTGATAAACTTCTTATAATCTGCTAGCTCAACTAATTGATATAAGTATTTCTCATAATCATTATAAAATCGATCAAGAAAACATATATCGCAAAGTTGCATTTTAGTAAGCATGGATTTTGCCTTACTAACTATCTTAGCCAATTCTTGAATTTTATTGGTCTGAAGATCTATTCCTAGGAACAATGTATAGATTGCATCCATGACATTTTCATAGGCAGTTACGGGATTCATTACTGGAACCCATGTGGTGTTTTTAATCATGCTATTAACAACACCTGTAGTCTTATGCTCCATCAATAACAAGACTGTTCCTTGATCATCATAAGCTTCGCTATTAGTCTGTATTATTAGACTAATTTCTTGAGACCATTTATCAATGAGCTCTTTTCTATTGGTTTTACCGTCAATATTTAAAATATTACTACCATAGATGTTAGTAACATTTTTAGAATCTGGAATAGAATAAGAAGGATAAAAATTACCTTTCCTCTTCCTATTACCTGAGGTTTTGCCTTCATGCTCTTCCTCCTTTTTGACTCCAGAGTGTTCTCCTTGTTCTGGAGAAGCCTGTTTGTCCATTCTAAAGTTTTCTGGAAAAACTTCTTCTTCTGATTTTTCAGCTTGAAATGATTCTTCCGAACCTTCCCAAGGGTCTGATCCCTCTTCGTCAGTACTGAAAGATTCAATAATGTTTAGAGTTTCATGAGGATTAAAACCAAATAAAGATTTTAGCTCACTGCTTGACTCTATTTCTTGGTTGGCGATAGAGTCAAGCAGTGAGCTAAAATCTTTGAGCTTTGAGCACTCCTCCCCAATATTCTCCTGAGGCGTCCGTCTCAATGATAAGCTTGTCATCCGGTTCCGGATGATAGAGTTTTGGAAAACTCTTTAGATTCTTCTTGACTTTGACCATGTAGCTGGTGTCTGAATCTTTCCATTCCCAAGGAACATCTTTCTTGAGCTTTGCCTGCAAAGGAGCACGTATAGCTGCAAGTTTGGGAATATAATCAGAAGCATAAGTTAATATACCTAAAAACCTTTGCAACTGTTTTTTGTCTTCAATTTTATCCGGGAACTTATGAATATGTTCTAGGATGTGCGACTGAGGACAATGAGTTCCTTGATCAATTTCTAATCCTAAGAAATTAATCTTTGTCTTGAAGAGCTGAGCTTTCTTCTTTGACAATATAATACCAAGTTGTTGGCATTTCTTTAACACTGCTGCTAAATGTCTGAGATGATCCTGTTCATTATCACTAAAAATAAGAATATCATCAACATATACACAACAGAATTTTTCAAAAGACCTGAATGCGTTTTGCATATGTCTTTGGAATATAGAGGGCGCTTGCTTGAATCCAAAAGGTAGCACCTTCCACTGGTAATGTCCTTGAGGACATGTAAATGCTGTCAATAGCTGTGATTCTTCGTCTAGCAATACCTGCCAAAAACCAGATTTACAGTCTAGTGAACTAAACATTTTCTTACCTCGAATAAGGGTGAGTAATTCATCCTTGTTGGGTAAATTATGGCTGTCTCCTATGGTGGCATCATTAACCGCCTTGTAGTTGACTACCATTCTCTTTTTGCCTCTTCTCCTTTCTGCTTCGTTCTCTACCAGAAATGCTGGAGACATGTGAGGTGATTTGCTGGGTATGATGATATTCATATCCAGTAGCTCCTGAATTTGTTTGCCAAATTCTTCTCGATCTTGTGGACTGTACTTCATAGGTTTGACCTTGATTACCGTCTTAGGATCTCTGAGCTTGATGCTTCCTTTCATCCATTGCTTAGTCTTTTTAGGATCTAAGGGATTTTCAGAGCATACTGAATCTAGTAATCTCTCGATTATAGATTTCTTTTCTATGTCTAGAATCAAATTTTTACAAATAAAATTCAATTCTTTAAATTTTTCTAAACTCTCCTTCCCCCTTTTTAAAAGTTGAATTTTATTAGGGCTGATGTTTATAGCTTCTGGCTGACGGGTCTTAGACTTTTTCTTCATTGATTCAAGGAAGTCTTTAACTCCAAATTTCTTAGCTATAATCAGTTTTTTGACATATACTTTTTCACCTGAAAGAGTTAAAATAATATGATCCGGGTGTTGAGTAAATGGTCCATATAAGTTTAGAAAGTTATTGCCTAGAATAAGGTCTACACCTGATTCCTGCTGATAGATTGTAGGAATATGAAATATTTCTCCTGCAATCATTATGTCAAGGTTTTTACATACCTTTGTAATAGTAATGGAACTATTATCTGCTATACTTACCTGTATAGGCTTTTCTGCATTAACCCAATGTTCTTCTGGGATAACGTATTTGCTTGCTAAGCACAGACTTGCACCTGTATCAACATAGCAATGTAATTCTATCTTTTTATATCCTGCAAAATTCAAAATACCAGGGATATAAATAGAATTAGGATTGGTGATATTAGATATCGCCAGATCTTTTACTTCTTCAGTCTGAATCTGATGAAGTATATTCATTAGTCTCTGACTCCTCTGGTCCGGGATCTAATTCTTCTTCTAAGATGTACACTTCCTGTATATCTTCATAAGGTTCTTCGATAGGAATATATCCTAGTGAATATACCTGTTCAAGCATGCGAGCTTTATTCTCATGCTTCTGCCTGTTTGGGCATTCATTTGCATAGTGTCCTTCTTCATTGCAAATCCAACACCTGCATTTTTTCTTGCCTTTTCGGCAAAACTTTTGTTTATCGTTAGAAAATTTCTTTGAAGATTTTTTCTTAACGTATTTTCCTGATTTGAAGGGCTTCTTTTTCCTAACAAATCGATATTTTTTCGTATATTTTTTATACGATTTTTTCCTGTGGAAACTTCTAGATGTCTTACTACATCCATACTCAAATGGTTGTTCTACCACTTTTTCACAGCATTTTTTACTAAACTGTTTTAGCTGTTTTTGCTTTTTAGTCAAATCACAAATCTTACTGATTTCTTCTTTAACTATTCTATGAGCATAGCCCAAACTATTTTCAGCAGCTCCTGTTGCTTCAAGATTAAAACGTTCAAGAGCTTTTTCACCTACTAGCGGTATTTTAAGAAGATAATCTCTGATAAACTTCTTATAATCTGCTAGCTCAACTAATTGATATAAGTATTTCTCATAATCATTATAAAATCGATCAAGAAAACATATATCGCAAAGTTGCATTTTAGTAAGCATGGATTTTGCCTTACTAACTATCTTAGCCAATTCTTGAATTTTATTGGTCTGAAGATCTATTCCTAGGAACAATGTATAGATTGCATCCATGACATTTTCATAGGCAGTTACGGGATTCATTACTGGAACCCATGTGGTGTTTTTAATCATGCTATTAACAACACCTGTAGTCTTATGCTCCATCAATAACAAGACTGTTCCTTGATCATCATAAGCTTCGCTATTAGTCTGTATTATTAGACTAATTTCTTGAGACCATTTATCAATGAGCTCTTTTCTATTGGTTTTACCGTCAATATTTAAAATATTACTACCATAGATGTTAGTAACATTTTTAGAATCTGGAATAGAATAAGAAGGATAAAAATTACCTTTCCTCTTCCTATTACCTGAGGTTTTGCCTTCATGCTCTTCCTCCTTTTTGACTCCAGAGTGTTCTCCTTGTTCTGGAGAAGCCTGTTTGTCCATTCTAAAGTTTTCTGGAAAAACTTCTTCTTCTGATTTTTCAGCTTGAAATGATTCTTCCGAACCTTCCCAAGGGTCTGATCCCTCTTCGTCAGTACTGAAAGATTCAATAATGTTTAGAGTTTCATGAGGATTAAAACCAAATAAAGATTTTAGCTCACTGCTTGACTCTATTTCTTGGTTGGCGATAGAGTCATCCTCTATTTCCATTAATCTGATTGCTTGTTTCAATTGACCGTAGTTGTCATCTGTAACCTGCAATTCCTCATCTTCTAGATTATTCCAGAAGAATTCTTCTACCATTTGCATGTAATTCATGATGATTCTTTATCAAATGGCCAGGTTAAGCTTCCTGAGTTCTTTCCAGAACCCATTTCTTCGTTTCCTACGCTGAAGTTAGGATAACTGTATTTCAAGGGTTTCTTGAATTTTTCATCTGCTAAGACGATTTCTCTGTTTGATGTACCTGTCTTAAGAACATCAAGAATTTCTTTATTGCAAGGACAATCATGAATAACCATTTTTATTTCATTGATAATCTTTGCTGCTGCCGCTTCAATGTTATCGGCATTCTGCTGATTTTTAAGCAACTCTAGAATTTCTTCTAATTGTGGCTTAATAATCTTAGTGAAATCTTCTTGTAATTCCTTAAGACTCATCCTAGAATCTTCTTAAGGTATTCCTCGATTTCTATGAGTTTAGAAGTAAAGTCTAATACTTCTTTTCTCGAGATAGGTATGTCATGCTTATTGTTACTAAGCTTTTCTACCTGTTCTGTAAGCATCTTAATCTCTTCGTTATTTTTAACTAAAAGATTCATAGCTTTGTTGTTAATCTCATTTACGAGATTTTTTATGTCTTCTAGCCTATTACTACTGCTAGATCCACTTCCCCCTCTCTGAAAATATGTGGTTCCATATTTGCCAAAAAGGCTCGAAGCTTTTGAGAATTTTTCGCTTGGATCCTTACTAAGCCCAAAATAGGATAGCATTTTATAAACTCCTAGCAAAATTCTTCCTGTAATCTGATTAAGATTATTAGTAGATGCAATTATTGTAGTAATTCTTGCACTACCAGGGTGACTACTGAAGTTGTAATTCTTCAGCTCTTGTCCCTCTACTTCGCTTAATCTTTTGAGATTAAGAACTTTTCCTTTCTTGTAAATATGTGGGTGTACAGGTAAGGAAGTAGTCATTTAACTGATACGTTCAAGCTTTCGACCTAAACTATCAATTCTGGTTGAGACATTCCTTAAAAGGTTGTCTGTTGAGGATTCTCCTATTACTAGGTTTTTCCCCTTAAAGCTCATTCTGGGTTTTTCTCCTAAATGAGGTTTATTCCTGGCAATATCTATTGCCCATGAATTTTCTAAAGGACTGATTTCTGAGAATTGCTTCTCTTCAACAGATCCTATATCTGAGAATATATCTTCTAATTCAATATATTCAGATTTTTTGTAATCTATACTGTGATGACTGTTGGTCAAGGCATAGGCTACAACGTATGATATGCTAAAGACTTTATCTCCGGCATCCATTAGGTTTTCTCGTTCAAACTGATGTACGAATGATAAAACCGAATCTAAATTTCTTGTGTCTAGGCTAAGTCCAAACTTAGGGTAGACTGAGAACATGAATTTTTGGTATGCTAAATTTCCTCTAGCAGCACCTAAAATACAATCTCTACGATCCTTGATTCTGTTATCTATTAAAGCCATTTTAATAGGTGAATCAATTCCTTCCTGAAATTCAGATTTTAACAAAATCTTAACAGCTCCTAAATGAACCGTGCTGATTGTTGATCTAATTTTAGAAGGGATCTTTAAAAGGTTTTTCCTAATTTCTTCTCTATTAATGAGTGATAGGAAAACAGAACCTTTTGTATCTTTTATGTCTACATGCATTTCTTTTGTGCTGACAAAATAAAAGATATTGTTTTTTCTATTCAGAATATTTAAACCAAATGAATTTGGGATTCTAAATATTTTTTCTTTCTTTAGATCAAGTTTCAAATTCTTGATTTTTGAAAGCGTTTCTTGTTTTACCAAAAAACTTCCTTGAAATCCTTTTTCGTTTTCAGAAAACTCGATTTCAAAATCTTGATTATCATCAGAAGTCTGAGGATCATCAATCTCTTTTTCTTTTAAAAGATTCATTTTAAAAGATTATTCCTAGGCTCTGATACCAATTTGCGGATAAATTAAGTTGACAGTTTAAGCAATTAAACTTGCCAGTTATATAAGTAATTATTTGATAAATTACTTTACTTTTTGTTTTTACAAAAACAAAAGGCATGACAAGCATCGCTAGCTTCTTCAATAAAGCTACCAATATGATTTTTTAGACCGTCAATTTCTTGACTGTTCCAAATATAGAACCTACCATGTTGTTCTTTCAATGTTTCTAGACTGACGTAGAATTCTCTAAGTCGATCTATTCTATTATTATTGATATCTAGACATGCTAGATCTCTTATCCTAGTGAAGAAGTCTTCATCACTAAGTCTAATGGTTTCGCCATTAATGGTTAAGCTCCAAGGGAACATTACTGACCTTCGATTATTGCTAATCATGATCAAAATTAAATATATAAAAAGATTTATATAAATTTATTTGAAACAGGGTTTTGAGTTTTACCAGGCTTCTCAAATGATCTGCATCTGTTCAGTGATTATCTGATCTCTAAAACTTCGATTCTTCTTTTAAATCTTCTGGTTTTTTATTCTCTGTCTTCAATCCTACGAGCGGCGTTTCCCTAACGGCCACCTGCCTCAGCGGTACTCCCTGTGCTCCAAGCGGACTCCAGAATAACAAGAATATAACCAAGATTTATATAAAAAGAAAAGACTTTTTATTGATTAAGATAATATGTACAGATATAGACTCATTATGAGCCTGTTTACACTCGTAACCCCGTAGGGTTTTTACTCACTCATTATTATGAGGACTCTAGATTTTGCATACAGAGTAGTTTGTATGAAAATTTTCGATGTCTCAAACTGAAATGGAACTCTTCCTTTTATAGATCAAGGAAAGAGGATCGGTACAAATATTCTTACGTCACTGCATGCGTAAGATGTACATTATTGTTCTACTTTATTAAAGTAGATTCCTTTTAAAGTAGATGCCTTCTTCTTTTGACTTTTTGACAAAGTTAAAGTAGATGCTTCTCCTTTTGATAAAGCTAAAGTAGATGCTTTTACCCAAAGTAAATGCTTTTCCTCTTTTGCTTTTGATAAAGCAGATTCCTTCCGCTTTAATTCTCCTCCACAGCTTTTCCTTTATTATTGCTAGTGGTGGGGTCATTCTGGCAGTATTGACAGAGATAACTCTCGTCGGTACCTGTCCTTTTAATTATTCGTGCACTAGCTTTACAAAATTCCTCGTAGTGACAACCGAATATTAGCTGGCTTTTAGTCATGCGCCTCTTGCATGCTTCTAAAGTTGCTTTATCTTCTTGGCTCATTGTGGTGTGAGTCATTGAAGTCATGATGCAATTTGAAGACGAATAATTAATCTTCACCTTGTCATTTTCTTTTATGCAGAGAATCTTTTCTAGAATAGCTGCATACTTGTGGATGACTACTTGCTTCAAGTCTTTCTTTTCCAGAGTGACTGGTTTTGATTCGCTTGGAGCGTAGCTTCTTTCCTTGACAATTCCTAGCTGAACATAATGAAAGGGTTTAGCCAGACTGTCGTTATAGTCTTCATCCCAGAACGGTAGTGTTGATTGAACCTTGATGAAAATTTCTTTCGCCGGGTTTTGAACACACTTTGTCCTGAATTTTTTGACTGCTTCTCTGAAAGCCTTTGGAAAACTTCCAATTTCTAACAGATTATTGGATGGGTAAATTAGACTAACTAACCCATTGACATAAGCTTCATAAATTAACTCAGGATCTGAGTTAGGATAAAAGTTGAAATAGCTTATGTTGGTTTTATCCGTGGTGAAAAACCTCTGTTTCACGAATTCATGCTCCGTAGCACTTCTTCCAAGTTCATAGAAAAAGCTGAAGCTATCGTAGATGGTTTCTCCACTATCGTCTTCAAAATCTATGATTAGATTTTCTGACTTAACTTTTCCCAACACCTTCTGAGAAGTTGCTGTCTTTTTCAGAGCTTGTTTGAAGGTTGGCTTCAAGGCTTCTGTAGAATTGATGAGACACAGTGGTGGTTTCATCATTTCTTTAGTGTAGAGATCAGCGGATACTCTAGCTTCTTGGAAATCTTTGAACTTCTTGTGAGAAACTCCTGAAATTCCTGTGACTGCCAAGCTTGCAATTGCCCAGTTGTTGTAGATTCCTGGATTGGGACCATTGTAAACAACATAGTAATTTTTGCTGGTAGTACTGATCGGTATTACAAAAGATTGCTCTTTTGATTTCTGAGGGAGTTGAATTCCCCCATTGGGTCTCAGATTTAAATCTGAAGATTCTCCCAATGTTGTTGAGGTCTGTACCTCTGACTGGATTTTTGGTAAACCCACAACCTTCAACGGATTTGTTGAATCTTTACCAGGAGCCGTTTGCTCTGGATTAGTCTGTACTTCACTTATTGCTAAGGAAGGTGTACAAATAACCTTTTGTTGCGAGGATTGATCCTCGGTTTGGATTTTTGCCAAATCCACAGGCGTTAACGGATTTGATGTGCCTTTACCGGTAGCCGTTTGCTCCGGGCTAGTTTCAGATCTGTTCATTGATGAAGAAGGTTCTGAAATTACCTTTTGCTGTTCGGGAAGTGAATACTTCCTTACATATTCTAGCTCTGTACGAACTAGTTGTAATTCTTCTTGAACAAGTTTGAATTTCTTCAAGAGGATAGCTTCTTTTAGCTCTAGTTGTTCTATGGAAGTGTCCATAGTTTTTCTCAAAGAAAGAGATTATATATAGATATATATATATATATATAGAGCAAACAAGGCTCTTTGATCTATCGAAAGATCGTTGGTATAGAGAGGTGTTTATTGTGGTTTGGTGTGATTTTTCTTCTCTCAACCCTCTCGTATTTATAGCCAAAATTCAGGCTTTGGATTCCTGCAAAAGTAAAGATAACAAGAAACGTCATGTCATAAACTTTACACCTGTTTTTGCTGGAATTCCCTTGTTAAAAAATCTGCTAAGCAGTTTTTAACTCCTTCGATATGTTGAACATCGAAACTGTAGCGGGATAGCCATTGTTGCCATCTCACTAGTCTTCCTTGCTTATTATCTCCCTGTAACTTAATACGAAGAAAATAAGAGAAATTTCTATTATCGGTTCTAACCAGAAATTTGACTGGAGTTAGATAAATAGAAAATTTGTTAATTACTCTAATGACTGCCAAGTATTCCTTTTCATTGGAATGATAATTTTTCTCAGCGTCCTTAAAGCTTCCTGAAGCGTATCTGCATATTAATTCTTTATCAGAATTAACAGCTTTGAGCACTCCTCCCCAATATTCTCCTGAGGCGTCCGTCTCAATGATAAGCTTGTCATCCGGTTCCGGATGATAGAGTTTTGGAAAACTCTTTAGATTCTTCTTGACTTTGACCATGTAGCTGGTGTCTGAATCTTTCCATTCCCAAGGAACATCTTTCTTGAGCTTTGCCTGCAAAGGAGCACGTATAGCTGCAAGTTTGGGAATATAATCAGAAGCATAAGTTAATATACCTAAAAACCTTTGCAACTGTTTTTTGTCTTCAATTTTATCCGGGAACTTATGAATATGTTCTAGGATGTGCGACTGAGGACAATGAGTTCCTTGATCAATTTCTAATCCTAAGAAATTAATCTTTGTCTTGAAGAGCTGAGCTTTCTTCTTTGACAATATAATACCAAGTTGTTGGCATTTCTTTAACACTGCTGCTAAATGTCTGAGATGATCCTGTTCATTATCACTAAAAATAAGAATATCATCAACATATACACAACAGAATTTTTCAAAAGACCTGAATGCGTTTTGCATATGTCTTTGGAATATAGAGGGCGCTTGCTTGAATCCAAAAGGTAGCACCTTCCACTGGTAATGTCCTTGAGGACATGTAAATGCTGTCAATAGCTGTGATTCTTCGTCTAGCAATACCTGGAAAGAACTCAGGAAGCTTAACCTGGCCATTTGATAAAGAATCATCATGAATTACATGCAAATGGTAGAAGAATTCTTCTGGAATAATCTAGAAGATGAGGAATTGCAGGTTACAGATGACAACTACGGTCAATTGAAACAAGCAATCAGATTAATGGAAATAGAGGATGACTCTATCGCCAACCAAGAAATAGAGTCAAGCAGTGAGCTAAAATCTTTATTTGGTTTTAATCCTCATGAAACTCTAAACATTATTGAATCTTTCAGTACTGACGAAGCTCAAACCATTAATTGTTTCTTTTCGCTACCTAAGATCAAAATATTATAGCAATCTACTAAGCAAAATTGATGTAGTACTTATCAAATCCATACTTATCAAATCCATACTTAGCTTAAAAGCACAATTTCTGCACAACAGCAACTCAAGCCTCAGGAGCTAAAGCCACCACAAACTTTCCAGTCTTGTCTAACTTCAGTGCTTCACAATAAGTTGTGGAACTTGTTCTTAAGAAGGGTTTCATTTAGAACAGAGGAACATAACAACTGTCTATAAATTGCATATGCCTTTTTGAGTTTAACTAAGTGGGAGTGTAACAGATTTCTAATCCTACTGCTTCTAAACACACAGTAGGAGTAAAAGCAATATCATACAACCACAAATGATAATAATGTCGATGTGCAGAGGCAATAGATTTAATTCAGAATTTGACCAACGCAAGCCTCGTTATCCAAACAGTGGGAAGAATGCTATAGATAGACGAGCCAGGACTAAGTTTGATTCTATGATAGAACATGATAAGTGATTCTGATTCTAATGCGAAAATCTTATTAATTAATCATATCCACTAAATATAATTTCATTTTATTTCTATAATAGAATAAAAAATTATTAAATACGATTCTCTAGTAGAATCAAAGTACACAACAGTAAAAAAATACATACAAATCTGATTCTATTCTATTGTAGAATCAATATATCTACATACAAAAATACAAAAAATACATAAAACTTATGTAAACATTTTGCACAAATACAAAAAATAGACATGATTAAAACTCATATATGTTAAGTATATAATGAAATTTCCCATGCTTCTACTATAGAAGCTCTGCACAACTACAAATCAGATCTAGATACAAGTACACTTTCTAATTATTAGCAAATAATGTTCAATTAACTATTAAATTCGCATTCTACTATAGAATCAAAGTTTATAATGACGTATACAAGCAAGAAAATGTGTCTTGCATCTACAAAACACACATGTATATACATTTTTAATGCAAAAACATCTAATAATACCTATTCTTCTCAGAAACATCTTAATCTCTATCCGATTGAGATTAACCTGAAAAAATGACAAAAATGCAAGTTAGATTATGAATTAAAGTCGAAAAATTATAGAATCATTACCTTTTGATTTCAATAATTGAGGGAAAAATCTTGATTTGAAGATGAAATCTCGATTTGATGATGTTTTCGGTTGCATTTTTACTTTCTCTTCGGTGAAAGTTGTATGTATAATGTGTGTATATTTGGAGTGTAAATTAGGTGAGGTGCGTGGATCCAGGGGGAGGTGTGTATAGTATTTTGTTACTATCAGTTATAAAATGTCCTGAATGTTAAACGAATTTATAATTTTGCCATTTCTAATCTGGACCGTTTAAAAAATTGGATGGCTAAGATTTGAGTTCTCTTTTGGACTCTATTTAAGAGGTTCTCCCTAGAATGGGACTATATATATATATATATATATATATATATATATATATATATATATATATATATATATATATATATATATATATATATATGCCTTTGCTCCATACAGAACACTCTTATATAACAAACAACAAAGAACACCTTAGATCTATTAGATCCTTTGGCCCCGCCAGGGGCATCCAATACAAAAAGTTATTATTTTTTTACCCTCTATCAAGTCTGCAAAAAAAAAAAAAATTAAAAATTACTGTTCACGTGATGAGTGACGTCATCACGTGAACAGTAAATTTTCAAATTTTTTATTTTTTTTTGCTGGATGGATGGAGCCTAAAAAAATAAGAACTTTTTGTATTGGGTGGCCCCGTCAGGGGCAATGGATCTATGAGATATGAGGTGTTCTTTATTGTTTGTTATATAAGGTGTTTGCTATGGAGTGCAACTCTATATATATATATATATATATATATATATAGTTAAATGTTCAAGCATCTTTTTCTTTCATGCACAATAATTCTTGGTTATGTAAAGTAAAATTGTCTTCAAACCGTGCTTGATATATTTTCACTGATTTTTTTTAAATTTTTAAATATCTGAGTATATTACAGAGTGGTGATCATATTTTAAATAAAATTACAAAAATGTGGTTAAACTTTTAAGTTTGCAAATTAGTGGTCAGTTTTAGTTTTCGCATTTTAAAAGAGTGGTTATCGCTAACTTTTTTTTAAGAACATGACTATAATTATTTCAACTTTATAAAAAAATGGCTCATTTTCACGTTCACAATTAGCGGAAATCAGTTTTTTGAAAAACGAAAATAAAATCTGACCATTATTTTATGAATTTAAAAATTTGGTTATTTTTTTTGAAAATTTGTGTAAAATATGGTCAGTATTCTTACTCTTAAATATAATATACGGGGGATGTTTTGTCCAAGATTAAAGTAGGTCTTTGCTCACACTCTTATATAACAAATAACAAAAAACACCTTAGATCTATTAGATCTTTTGGCACCGTCAGGGGCACTCAATACAAAAGTTGTTATTTTTTTACCATCTATCAAGTCAAAAAAAAAAATTGAAAATTATACTGTTCACTGATGACGTCATCGATGAACAATAAATTTTCATTTTTTTTTGCTGTTTTGCTAGAGGGTAAAAAAATAACAACTTTTTGTATTGGGTGCTATGACGGAACTTTTAAATTATATTAGAAATGAGGTGTTCTTTATTGTTTGTTATATAAAGTATTTGCTATGGAGTGCAACTCGTTATAATTTTCCAATTAAATACAATACAACTGTTTGAGAAATCGGCAGTGCAGGTAAGGTCATCAATTAAGACAGGAATATTCTGATCAGCCGTCCATTTTGTGCCATAGTTATGCAATTAGACGTTTTCAAACATTTAACCTAATTTTCTTTGACAAAACGTATCTGACCTAACCACTTTTCAATCTAACTAAAATCTCATATAATTAAAGAAGTAAGTAAATCTGGGTATAGTATAATTGATTCTTTAATTTTTTAATCACCCGAGTGTCGTGTTTGGCACTCGTATTGTTTGTTATTGTCCATGTTATGTGGTCTTTTACCTTTGAAGAAGAATCGAATTCGAAAGTACAAATAATTTTTAATGTACTCGATTGAGGTATTTGTATATAATATTTTTTAATATATAGTTTTATATAAAATAAATTTTTTTAAAAATATTATTTATAAATACCTCAATCGAGCACATTAAAATTCGTGTCAAAAGAAGTGGTTAATTTTTTTCGGGATGGGGAGTAGATAAATACTACTCCCTTCGTCCCATAAAATTCTTCCTATTTCCCTTAGACACGTTTGTCAATGCACATTTTTAATCTTTAATATCTTTAATTTCGTATTAATTTTAAATATAAAAACTTCACTGTATTAAAGTACTCATAAATATGAATCCAACAAGATCACTCATGACTATATTTGATCTTATAAATTAGACGTAAATTAGTAATTTGTCTCAGGTTATGAACAATGCCGACAAAAAAAATGAGAAGAGTTTAAAGAGACAGAGGGAGTACGGTTTTATTTTTTTGGCAGATCCACATTAACTACTCAACTCAACTCAACGTACTCAGTATATCCCGTATGAGCAGGGTCTGAGGGGGTAGGTTGTACGCAGCCATGCCTCTACCCAAGGATAGAGAGGCTGTTTCCGGTTTTTTTTTTGAGCCCCGGCAGGAGTCGAACCCATGACCTCTCGGTTCATGGATTGGGCACTTAACCACTGTGCCACATCAACTAGTAAGGTTAAATGAGTATACGCGCAGAATCTTAATTAATTATTACCGGTAATAGCGTTTATAATAAAACAATGTAAACTAAACTCATCTCCAAGTAAAAAACACAGAAGAGAAAAGCGTTGACTTTGAAGAGTCAAGCATAGTCTTCATTATTACTGCTAATTACAGCTTAATCTTTCTTACAAGCCAGGAACTCAACTACTTAAATGATACTATGATACTACTGTATTAACTTAAACAAACTTTTAAACAAGCTGAAGTTTGGATCCGTACATCTCAGATCATCGTTTTGTTTTTTACCAACTAAATATTTTTATACATAGCTCTCCAGTGAATAGTAAAGCTCAGATTCATGAAGTGATCAGATCATTTTATTAATTTATTTCACACACAAACACACACACACACACACAAATTTGTAGGAAGTAATGGAGAGCTACTTGAATGATAAATTTGGTGAAGTGAAGGCCAAGAACTCATCTGAGGAAGCTTTACAGAGATGGAGAAAGCTGTGTTGGCTCGTTAAGAATCCTAAACGTAGATTTCGATTCACTGCTAATCTCTCCAAGCGTTTCGAAGTTCGAGCTATCCAACGCTCTAATCAAGTACTATTCCTATCATTTTAGGATCATTTGCTTTCATATGTTGCTCATGAAGTGTTTTTTTTTTGAATAAGTAGGCTTATATGCCTTACAATGAGTATCTGTTTTGAATAAGTCTTAGGGTGAGCGAGAGTCGAACTCAGGATTTGGGACGACAAGAGATAAGCTCATGAAGTCTTTTAAGTCAATGATGTTCATTGGTTTTTAATGAATCTGATGATCCTGCAATTTTTATTAGAATGCCTTGAGATTTAAGTTGTGATTACTGTTCTATTATGTTTCGAATTTCTTCAGCAAGTTAGGAAATTAATAGAGGTTAACTTTGCGTATGTAGTTTCATTGTATGCGTAGAATGTTGATGATACATTTGTAGATTGATCTGAGATCTGTATTTATTTAACTACAAATTGGCAATGGATGGCAAATGTGATTTTGTTCATTACAAATCAGTCTTTTACATTGTGGATCCATTAGTTACTTTGATATGAACTTATTATGTGTATTGAGACGAATGAAGTGACAGTTCATTTGTTTATTATTCAAGGAGAAACTCAGGGTTGCGGTTTTGGTTTCACAAGCTGCACTTCAATTTATTCATGGTAGGATTTTTTTTTTTTTTTTTTTTAAATTTATTTTTTTACAATTTTTAAGTTTTGTGGTAATATGGTTGCAGTATTTGCACCTAGCATTTAGTATGTTCTTTGGATGATTGTTGCAGGTATAACTTATAAAATACCA
The DNA here is from genome assembly GCA_036435485.1 of Saposhnikovia divaricata. NCBI lineage: Eukaryota > Viridiplantae > Streptophyta > Magnoliopsida > Apiales > Apiaceae > Saposhnikovia > Saposhnikovia divaricata. The sequence goes on along the minus strand of CM071598.1, from coordinate 5,971,328 downwards.
GAGGATGTGAAAGATGCAGGTTTTGGTATCTGTGCTGAGGAGTTAGGATCTATTGTTGAAGGGCATAACAAGAAAAAGTTGAAACTTCATGATGGGATTGATGGTATTGCAAGCAAGCTTGCGACATCAGTTACCAATGGGATTTCTACTTCAGAACAGTTGCTGAACCAGAGGAGAAAAATTTACGGAGTTAATCAATTCACTGAAAGCCCGGCTAAAGGATATTGGATTTATGTATGGGAAGCACTGCAAGATATGACACTGATGATACTTGCTTTTTGTGCATTTGTTTCTCTGGTTGTTGGTATAACGATGGAAGGATGGCCTAAGGGTGCACAAGATGGGCTTGGAATAGTTGCAAGTATCCTGTTGGTAGTATTTGTGACCGCCACTAGTGATTACAAACAATCATTACAGTTTAAAGATTTAGATAAAGAGAAGAAAAAGATTACAGTTCAGGTCACCAGAAACGGGTTCAGGCAAAAGATGTCGATATATGACCTTTTGACTGGTGACATTGTTCATCTTGCAATTGGGGATCAGGTCCCAGCAGATGGACTTTTTGTTTCAGGATTTTCACTTTTGATAGACGAGTCAAGTTTAACAGGTGAGAGTGAGCCAATTAATGTATGTCTTGAGAATCCCTTTCTCCTGTCTGGAACTAAAGTTCAGGATGGATCATGCAAAATGCTTATTACTACTGTTGGAATGAGGACCCAGTGGGGTAAATTGATGGCTACTCTTAGTGAAGGTGGAGATGATGAGACCCCATTGCAGGTTAAACTTAATGGAGTGGCAACTATTATTGGGAAAATAGGTCTGTTTTTTGCTGTCATTACCTTTGCTGTACTGGTGCAAGGATTGTTTACCAAGAAAATGCAAGAAGGGTCACACTGGAGCTGGTCTGGTGATGATGCTCTGGTAATTCTTGAATACTTTGCTATTGCAGTTACAATTGTTGTGGTTGCGGTTCCTGAGGGACTGCCTTTGGCTGTGACACTTAGCCTTGCTTTTGCTATGAAAAAGATGATGAAGGATAAGGCACTCGTCCGCCATCTGGCAGCTTGTGAGACCATGGGATCTGCCACAAACATTTGTAGTGACAAGACTGGGACACTGACTACCAACCACATGACTGTCGTCAAAGTTTGTATATGCGGGCAAATCAAAGAGGGAGGTGGCTCTATAAAATCTTCTGCATTTAGCAGCGGTGTTCCTGATTTTGCCTCAAATATGCTAATTGAGTCCATTTTTAACAACACAGGGGGTGACATAGTAAAAAATGCAGACAAGAATATTGAGATCCTAGGAACACCCACTGAAACTGCTCTTTTGGAATTTGGGCTCTTGCTTGGTGGTGATTTCCAAGCAGCACGACAAGCATCAAAGTTAGTGAAAGTTGAACCATTTAATTCTGAGAAAAAACGGATGGGGGTAGTTTTAGAGCTTCCTGGAAAACGTTTCCGAGCCCATTGCAAAGGTGCTTCTGAAATTATATTGGCTGCATGCGACAAGGTCATAGATTCAAAAGGGGAAGTTGTTCCTATGGATAGGGAAACCTTCAATCATCTATCCACAACAATTGAAAACTTTGCAAACGAAGCTCTCCGAACTCTATGCCTAGTTTATAAGGAATTGGGAAGTGAGTTTCCCACAGAAAGTTCTATTCCCTTTGATGGGTATACTTGTATAGGAATTGTAGGTATTAAGGATCCAGTTCGTCCTGGTGTCAAGGAGTCTGTTGCAATTTGCAGGTCAGCAGGCATCACAGTGCGAATGGTTACAGGTGACAACATTAATACTGCAAAAGCTATTGCCAAAGAATGTGGGATACTGACCGATGGTATAGCAATCGAAGGACCAGAATTTCGAATGAAGACTGAGGCAGAGTTGCATGAAATTATTCCCAAAATTCAGGTGCCTTTTCTTTGTACAAAACCAACTTGAGTTGACAGCACAGTCTCTAGTACTGGCTGTCACAGCACTAAGATTCATCCATCTGAAGTGTTATTAAAACAACTGAGAACTTTCTGATGAAATGAAGAGACTTAATAATAACCAAAACTGACTTTTCATCTTCTTCAGGTGATGGCTCGATCTTCGCCATTGGATAAGCATACTTTAGTGAGACATTTGCGAACCACATTTCAAGAGGTTGTTGCAGTAACGGGCGATGGAACTAATGATGCACCTGCACTACATGAAGCAGATATAGGCCTTGCAATGGGGATTTCCGGAACTGAGGTAATGCAACTCTTCAAAGAATATTTTAATTTGGTTGCAGATTGCCACAAGTATGTAATTATGTCGAAGATTGCTTCCATATAATATCTGCTTAAAAATTTACTGTACAAAGGGAAGAAATTCAAGTTTTTTTTTTTTTTTTTTTTTTTTTTTTTTTTTTTTTTTTTAAGTTGGGAGTAGCAAATGGTTCTTGTCAGGCAGTTGGTCACTCCAAATAGTAATATAGTGCTAGTGTAACAGAGTCTGGTTTTTGTTAATCAATTGCCAGCAGTATCCTTGTATACCTTTCCCAAATTCCTAATATGCAATCAGATCTATTTATATTGAGCACTCCCTCAGTTCCCTGTCCAGTATCGGGGATGCAAGGTGACTACACTGCACCAAACAAAAAAACGTGCATCTTTAATGTTGCCGATCAGAATTTTCTGGACTTATTCACATTCTTTATCATTCAAAATTTTCTACTATCCAGTCCTTGTTAGTTTTCCTTTGTTTTGATGCAGTATGAAGCTTGGTCCTTGTCGTTTATTCCTTTTTGCCTTTTCCTCCTAAGTTATATTTTGCAGACGCTTATTTTGCAGTATATATGTATTAATGCAAAACTGAAAATGAACTCTTTGCCTGTTCAGGTTGCTAAAGAGTGTGCTGATGTTATAATATTAGACGATAATTTCTCCACAATTGTAACTGTAGCCAAATGGGGACGGTCAGTTTACATAAATATACAAAAATTTGTCCAGTTTCAGCTGACAGTGAATGTGGTTGCTCTGGTTGTTAACTTTTCTTCAGCCTGTTTGACGGGTAAAAATATCTTCATCCATTCAATGTCTTATACATGATTCCTCTCTCATGACCTACTCATTCCCAATAACATTTTTTTGGAATTCCAATATGGTTTTGTGTTGCTGTACTTTCAGGAGAGGCTCCACTTACTGCTGTTCAGCTTCTTTGGGTCAACATGATCATGGATACGCTTGGAGCACTTGCCTTAGCCACTGAACCTCCAAATGATGAGTTAATGAAGCGAGCGCCAGTTGGAAGGAAAGGAAATTTTATCAGCAATGTGATGTGGAGAAATATCTTTGGGCAGTCTTTGTATCAGTTCATCGTAATATGGTATCTCCAGACAGCAGGAAAAGAGGCTTTCCATCTAGATGGTCCAGATTCAGATTTGATACTGAATACACTTATTTTTAACTCGTTCGTCTTCTGCCAGGTAAAATTTAGTATTTTATGCATACAGCAACAATTTTTTTACGGTAATGAGCTTTCTAAATGTTCAGTGCAAATGAAAATTCCTTTGACACCCCTCACCGGTATATATAATTTTTTTAATGAATTTAATATCCCAAAACTACTTACCCCTACTTTTTTCCACTGCAATACTTCTTAGCCAATCCTACCAAATCCTTAGAGTCACTACTCGCTAGAACTGTCACATTAAAAAAAAAAAAGATAATTCACTACCTCTGAATATAACTGTAAAATGACTGATTATAATTTGACTGATAAAACTGTGTGCCTCTTTTATTCGAATGTAAATTCTTTTGTTTGACTGATTTTCTTGATCAGATGGCTATTGGCATATTATTATTCCTTCTAATAGTATTGATACATTTTATTTGTATCCTTGCAATATCTGTAATGCTTTCAAACAACTAAAGGCTAATCTAAGTTGGTGAGGTACAGAGGCTAACAAGTCTTATTATGAAAGATGTTTAGTGTTTAACTATAGATGTTGAGCTGCAATTCAATGTCAGATTGTGTGGCGAGTTCATAAAGAGCTAGATTAAAGCTTACTCTTGATGTAACAGCTATGCTGTTAATAAAAATGATCCCTCATAAAAAAATAAAACATTACTAAGTATAAGTAAACGTCGACACTCAATTTAATTTCTAAATTGTTTATTTCACTTAGTCAAAATACAAATTTTAGCATGTTTGATCTCGGTTAAACTTGCTAAAAAATATGCAACTTTGCTGCAGGCCTTTAATGAGATCAGCTCCAGAGAAATGGAGAAGATAAACGTCTTGGAAGGCATTTTGAGAAACTATGTTTTTGTGGCGGTACTATCTTGCACGGTCATCTTCCAGATTATTATAGTTGAATTTCTGGGCACATATGCAAACACTTGCCCACTCAGTTTGGAGCAGTGGTTCGCGAGCATTGTTTTTGGATTTCTCAGTATGCCCATTGCTGCAGCTGTGAAGCTGATACCCGTGGGATCAAGATGAATTTTTGGAACAAAGGGATCTTGAGTTCTAATCCAATTTTTGGAGATTGTTTGAAGGGTGGTAGGTTTAGCATTTTGCCAGCCAGTAAAGTTGAAGCCAAACAATTTCAAGGCCAAAGATTTCTGGATATGTCGCTTTAGAAGCGCTGTCACATTTCGTTGCCGTATTTCAATATCTTCAGTGACATGCTATCAGCAATGTCCTACACAAAAAAAGAGAACTGCGGACGGGATGAAATTTTGATTGATTAAAAAGAAATAGCAGCAAAATGTCTTTGATCGAGATGGTACCAGAAAGATAAGAACTGGTTTATTCCTTGTTCAAATCATAATTCTTTGATGTTATTTAATATTTTATTATTAAGTTTGAGCCTGTTCCTCTATCGTCATCTGCTTTTTGTTGCTTATAACCCATGCGCATTCTTTTGTTAGGTTATAAATTGTATTTATGCGGTAATTATGTTTTTATATAATCATTAATTTTAAAAATTATTTTAATATTAATTAAAAATAATTTAATTAATTATATGCATGATTTAAAATTTATATCATAAAATTTTAAGTTAAATATGTCGTTGACGGGATTCGAACTTTGAATCTTTAGTAAAGTTATTTAATCATAAAATCTATCTATACTATTATATTAAAGCCGAAATATTGAAAGTTTTTCGGTTTCGTTTTCGATTTGATTATCCTAGTTATTAAATTCGAAGCTTGAATCTTTAGTAAAGTAATTTAATCATAAAATATACCTTATAATTACATCTAACGTTCGTATTAATTACTAAAAATATAATAGTAATATGGTGTAATATTTTTGGATATACATCGAAAAGTAATGTAAACATTGATGATTGGAAGATATGGTATAATTGATGTTTTTAATTGTTTATAAAAGGTTATATCAATTAAAAAGTAAACATGAAAAAGGTAATCGAGTAATTACCATTAATTATATTATTCTATTATTTATTTTAATAATTAGGATAGCCAAACCAAAAACCTTAATTTAATATAAATTTAATTAATGATATGCATGATTTAAAATTTTAAGTTAAATATGTCGTTGACGGAATTCGAATCTTTAGTAAAGTAATTTAATCATAAAATATACCTTATAATTACATCTAACGTTCTTATTAGTTACCAAAGTATGGTGTAATATTTTTAAATATACATTAATGATTACAAATTATGTTTTAAATTAAAAGGTAATATATTTAATTAGAAAAGGAACATTGATGATTGAAAGATACGGTATAATTGATGTTTTTAGGTGTTTATAAATGGTAATATCAACTAAAAAGTAGACATTAAAAAGGTAATCGAGTAATTACCTTTAATTATATTATTTATTTTTAATAATTAGGATAAACAAACCGACAAACTTTCAATCTTTCGGCTTTAATATAATAGTATATATATATATATATATATATATATATATATATATATATATATATATATATATATATATATATATATATATATTGTATAGGCATACCGATTCCAGGACATGGGTTCGATTCTGACTCACCCGAAAATCGAAAATTTATTTTGAATAGATACTCAATTGTAAAACTATAAGCCTAATTATTCAAAAACAAAAAAAAAATAACAAATTTGAATTTTGCCGACCCACAAAGAGTGATACACTTAGCTAACTTTTCCAAGAAATTTCAACATAAATTATGTAATTGTAAAAGTTAAATTCAAAACATGTAAAATGACAAGTGTTAGTCTCTACTTATATACTCCTTCCGTCCCTCTCATTTCTTTACAATTACTATTTTGGGATGTCCTTCTCATTTCCTTACGTTATTATAAATAATAAGTTTCCCCCACTATTACACCCACTACTTTCCCCCACTATTTCATATTTAATAATAAAAAATAACATTACATCCACAACTTTCCTCTATTATATCAAATCTATTATTAAATATTGAAGGTCCCACCACTTTACCCACTTTTCATCTAACTTTACTCATTTTTTATGCATTGTCTTGGTTTCCGTGTCCCCCTCCAATGTAAACAACTAGGGGACAAAGGGAGTATTGAAGTTCTTCATCTGGTAAAGTTCTTTAATTATCTATGTGGAAACTAATGTTATACGTCAGTCGATCACATTCAAATATGCAATAATTTTTCTGGCCAATTTAACGTTGTGTTTGCGTCTATGATATCGGACTACATTAATATTTCTAGATGTGGAACTTCCATCCTCGAAGATTCCTTCAACGAGATTCAATCCCGGGAGATTCCCTCAACCAGGCTTCATACTGGGAGTTTTTCTCGACCAGCTTCCATCCTCGGAGATTTCCTCAAAGAGGTTCCATGTGATTTCCTCACAGTGATAATTTCCTTATCATTCCAACTCGTACGTAGCTTCCTCGGCTGTACACAAATCCCATAACGGGGTTGCTTATCCACCAACTTGATTACACGGAAGTTTAACGGAATTACGCCTTTTCAGGGTTCAAACGAGTGAACCTCCAATATAAGGGAATCTTATGACCCTAGTTTCCCTAGGACCTTCCTGCCTTGTGGTTCCAATCCATTCATATGTGATTCATGTATAATCCATACATGTTCCTGCCTTGATTCATGCATAATCCATACGTGTTCCTGCCTTGATTCATGTATAATCCATACATGTTCCATATAGTCCGTGTAATCAATTAGCACATAATCCATGTGCTTCCAATCCATCTCATGCATAATCCATACACGAGGAATCCAATCCATGATATCCAATCCTGCCCGTGAAATGCAATCTGCATATGCTCCTTGATCTAGCTTCCCAGGGTACCTCTAGAATTAGATTCCATTAGGGGTTCGCACACCAGAACCTCAAGAATATCATGATCTTAGTCCATTCATTGTTTAAAGATTTTGTTTGCTTAAAATTTACCACATTTAAGATATCATCCTGGGCAGTATATCATCCACTACCCCCCGGTTCCTTGCAACCATTAAATACAAGAGGAACCTAATATAATCCGCAACTAGGCTCAATCAACCTTCACCCTGAACCTCTAAGCTTACTCATTGTAAGAAATAAGGGGTATCATAGGTGAAGCGACTACTGCTCGTAAAATTCCTTTCAAGAAAGACCAAGTTATTTTTTCTCGATGATGACTCCATAAATTTTATTCTTGAACCTCCAGGGTTTAGTTGTCGTATCCCTACGTCGTGATTGCCTCAACTAACTTTTTAGAAGCTTACGTTTGATGCACGTATGCCTACACATACTTGCCATCTTCACACACTTCTACATCCTGATGACTATATCCATACCACCCGACATAGATTTCAAATGATCTTTTCAAGGTTCCAAGTTCAACAACATATCCCATAACATTCACGGTCTCTAGTTATTCAACCTAATTCCTTTAATAGAATGAAGAGACCCCAAAACCAGGTTTTGGTATCAAACCTTTATGCCAAAAATCAACATAACTTCATCTTCCATGGGTTCAATTGAATGAACCTCTTGCCATAGGGTTCAGGTACGCATACCTTTAAGATCTTACTCCAGGTGTATGCCGTGGATATAGTTGTGACCACCTATAAACCCAATCATGTTGATTGTTGAAGATCATGTTTTATGTCAAGTTTTGTCGCAATAACCCAATAAGGAATTCTGAGGCTGAAGGCCGCCAATTATTCGCAAACCCTAACCTCATCTATACATCTTCTCATTTAAAAATAGGGTGCATTTAGAAACCTTCTATGTAGCCTGGTATCTACTACCCCCGACTCCTCGGTGTAGTTTGTCCATGGCCAATATTGAATCATATTCAGCTTCTCATCCTCTTTGAGGAGAAGTCTAAATGGTCATCCGTGAAGCTAGTTATACACATCTCAGTTTTCACCGTAGTTTCAACAAGTTTTTTTAGTCCACGTGGGAAGCCATGTTCCTCCTTATAAATGGGAGGTATGTAACCATTTTCTTTGTCTAGATGATAAAACCTCCTTTCTTTGGCCTCCGCTTAGGCGCTTCAACCAATATCCCCCAGTATGCCTTTTACCGAGTGTTTCAGGTTCTTTCCATCCTCTATAGTTGAAGTTGTTAACAACATCATCCTGGGGGAAGCCACCCCTTATTTCTTTCCATTGCCTTAGCATAATAGGATCCAAGTCCATTTCAACCCAGATTCCATTCTCAGCTTTGCTATTTCCCTTAGCTTTTGCAGCATCTGTTTTTTCCTTTAAGGGGTTCATATATGAACCTCACACCCATCTCTATATTGATCGAGAGATCATTCATACCCTGTTCCTTGTTTAGTAGCATCTTTTCCATAATTTCATCGAGATTACCAACCTTCACTAGTTTCCACAATTCCTTCCTTGAAATTTCCACATGTTCCAACTTCTGATGTTCGGGGGCTTATAGCAGGGAGAACCCCTTTGTGGGAAACCTCCCAGCTTCTTGTGCTTGAGGGGTTTACAATATGAGAACCTTCATAGCCACATTATAAATTAAGTCCACCATTTACATCTTTTTAAGAACAGGTCATCCTACCATAGTGTTGAAGAATACGCTCTCAACCATAACTCCTTCCAACTTGGTGGATAAGAGGGGTTCATCCTTCAATACTACCAGTGACATTTTCAATTCGTGAGAGGTTTGAGTCCACCTTCAACTTCCACGATAATCTTTTCACTAGAGCTTAATTTAGGTTATTACTTAAGACCTTTTACTCGATGCTTTTAGCTTGACATTTTGAGCTTTCACCTTCTATTGTTGGTTAAGCTTTCGTCATAAGCATCCCTATAAGCTGCTATTACCTTTTTCGATTATAGAGGTTCCTTCATACTTTATTTTAGAGGGGCGACCTCATTTCTCTGGGTTTCATTTACTCATTTTTTAAAAAGCTTCCCAACTATTGCTTCTACATGATGCGTTCTGTCTTTATCAACGCTATGGGTGGTACTACCCCCCGAAAAATTGGAACCACTTTATGGGGTTTCATCAATAGGGCTACTGGTAGCATGATTCCTCAAGTATTCTGAATCGATGTATCCTCAAGTCATACAGTGAGGTGTCCACTTCTGACCATTTCCTTGGTTTAACCATTCAAGTATCGCATATTGGATGTGTAATGCCCATTTGCATCATGGAAGGCGAAACATGACCCCTGATTGCTTTTTCTTAAGAAAGCTATAAGATTGAAATTTGATATCCTTGAAGGATGATGAATCCCCTTTAGGCATCAATTAATTCTTTTAAGGTTCTCATGTCGAGTGATACAACTGCCATGGTGGAACCCCTATATTGAGTTCCAATATTTTCCATTTTGGGTTAAAGCCTTTGAATGGGATTTCCTTGCTTAAACCCTTTTTCAAATTGCTTCCCGGGTTCTTCTTGCTTATTATGGGAGCTTCTCATTATTCAGCTTCTTGCTTATAGTCAAGGGGCCTTCCATCATCGAACCTATCGTATACGAACCCTATTTTTGGGAAGCTCTTTTCTGGGGAGTCCTTTTTACCAATCTTTTCCACATTTTAGTTTGACGAGCTTCATATTAAGCTTCCTACCCAGTCTACTGAACACACTCGGGCTTCTGTTAAGTGAAGCCTCAGGGTTCTAGGACTTATCTCCTTGAACCTATCATCATCGAACCCCTGTCCGGGTTCCTCTCACCAATAAACATTTTTTCATGGAAGCTTAGTATTCTAGCTCATTCATGTTCTCATGATCAGTGTTGATGGGAAACCTTCATACCGAATATGTAAATTATCAATAAGACACCTCTAAGCTTACCTGAGCTAGCTCGTCGTAAGAAACAAGAGGTATATAAGATAATAATGTACAATATTTTAGGTAGCTCAATAGTGAGGGAGTTCATATCCTTGCCATCATCCAGGTTTACCTACTGATCATTAATCATGGGGTTCGCGTCCCTGTTTGAATTTGGGTTCACCCGCACTCCATCAGTCAAGAAGGTTGCACCCCTGTCTGCCCTAGAGTTCACATGTTACTTATCTATCAGGAGGTTCGCACCCTTATTGTACTGGGTTTCACCTATTTACTCCCTTCATGGATGGAAGTATGGTGCAAATTAGAGTTGTGCTCCACAATTTTTAACGAAAACCCCTAGACTTGTTTAAACCCAGAATTGTTGAAGGGGAGCTTTAATAGACCTTAACCTCCAACTGGTTGAACCCCTAGATTGATATTCTCCACTTTTTGACTATAAAAAAAATTTCTTTGTCAGATGCAAAAATTAAATATTTGGGGGTTCATTTGTGAGGAACCTTCTGGCTGAGAAACTGGGGGTTCATCTGTGTGGAACCTGATAGTGTTAGTGCCCTAGAGACAATGTAATTGTGCTTCTAGGAAAGACTATTTTGTTACATAATGATTATGTTCCATCGATTATTTCAATGTTGATTTATTATGTCTTTATTTACTGCGAAATAAATGTTAGAATAATAAATGTCCTTGGAATATGTAACATGTATTCTATATCTTTAAGTACGTGACTTAAAAATGAGATTATATGAATAGTGTTAATATTCCTAAATATCCCTAATCGAGTATTTATAATATGGGACAATTATAATGCATAAAGATTAGTATGTTTGTTGACTGATGACCACATCTTATTGGTCATATGTATAGTGATACTAAAGTCAAGAACATAGATGCATGTAATATTCTACATGGCACTGGATAGACCCACGGTGAGATTCTACATGTTGATAATGTCATTAGAAGACTCACAGTGATAATGGTGTAATGATCCTTAGACTTGAGATCATTATATTTCTATATGAGGATTAATATACTTTGAGTACATTAAAAGTTACCTTTGACCGGGTGATGATAAAAGTGGACATCGGGTATATTATGAGACGTATGAGAAATATGAATGATAGATAAAGGATTTAACCCTCCTATTTATAGGAGAGATATTATTGGCCTCTTGATTGAGTGATACTATGAAAATGCATGGCCATGCTCAAATATTGATTTGTTTTTAATAGTCTACTCATTGATCAAGGAAACCCGGATTAAACGTTGAAGATGATGACTAAACACATGCCTCGAGTTTAATCTATAATATTTGGTTAAAGGGATTATATTACACGGAAACATTAATCACAAAAGGTTTAATTGGATCACAAATTATTATTATTACTTGGGTAGCAATGATGTATTACTAGATGCCGCTCATTGTTTATAATTTTATTATTGGATATTAAATTTTTTGCCAATGTAATAATAACCTAAAGGGTTACACAATAAGAACATATAAAATAGAGCTTTATTTAAATTATGAATTTAAATAGTTATTAATTCGAATTATTGAATTAATTAAGTGGGACTTGATTAATTGCAAAGTATAATTCGAATTTAATAATAATAAGATTAAAACCAAAACAGATTGGGTTTAGTGAAGCCCAAAACGTTTTAGGGTTTTAAGCCCAAATCTCTTCTTATAAATAAATTAAGATGTGTTGGTTTAGGGTAAGCTTTTTCAGAATTCGTTTTCACCTAAACCCTAGTTGCTCTACATCTTAGAGAGGCTATATATATATATATATATATATATATATATATATAGAGAGAGAGAGAGAGAGAGAGAGACGTTTTCTTGGCTAGTACCATCTCTGTTGGTCGTTGGATGATCGTTGTGTTTGTGTGGACTTCTTTGGAGACGTAGATCTTGATAAGAGGGCTGTGTGGTGATTACATCGTTGGACCTCCATCTATCATACATTTTAAAGCTTCTTAAAAGGTCTTGATTATGTTATCCATAATCTGCTCATCTTATACATGGATCCTGAGTTAGGGTTTCGAATTTTATTATTTTAAGTACTGTTTTCGATGCATTTTATGCCTCGAAACCCAACGGAACCTTCTATCATGGGTGCGACCACCAGATTGAGGCTTCTCCTGCCTTTATCGCTTGAACTTCTCAACTTGTACCTCTCCAGATGGCCTTTTTCTCCACAACATGTGGACATTCAGTTCCTCGTACGTTCTATTATATATATTAATGCACCTGCTTGGAGAAGCTTCTGGGTTGCGGAACCCTGCATCGTTGAACCCCTAATCTGGACCATTCCTATCAGAATTTAGCATCCGAAACAATTATTTTCCAACCATTCTTTCCAAGACCTCTTCAGACAAAATCAAAATAGAAACATCTGAGAGTCACATCTCTTCTTTTATGCGTTTTAGCACCAAATGACTAGAATAAAGGCTGTTGAGGGTAACCTACTTTCTTCTTCACCCCTTTCCGATGAGCCCTGATATTTTCTCCATTTTTTTATCTTTTCATATCCCTTTTTCCAGAGACTTAATTTTTCTACACGCGCGCCGGATTGGAACCATGATTTCTTTGTTCATGACCTCGCCTTTATGCTCATTTATATAGTTGTTAGGGCTGTTCTTTAATGAACGATTAACGCCAGAGCTTTTTGACATCTTTCCTCTCAAAAGATCATCCAATGCCCTCCTTCTAGAGCTAAAAATGTTGTGAGAAGAATTTGGTACAACACTTCGAGAGAATATCGCTGGAATAACGGATGAATCACATAGAAATGGACGACGGAAGCGGTTTCGCGCGTCACAACTCGCATTCAACTGGCAGAATCGGGTGGTGTTTGTGGCTATTTTTGGGACTGAGTTTGCAAGGTTTCCAGGCAAAGGTGACGGAGTAATTTCTACCCAGTCGCCTAGAATGTCCAAAATCGTGTATTGCTCAAGTTTTCTAGATCATTTTTGTAGAGAGAAGTGAGATTCAACCCTTGAAAAGTGCCTACATATCCTATATTTATAGGAATCAAGTCCCATGTAGTTCTAGGGTTTTAGATTCCTTGTTAAAAGCTCAGCCACGTGTTTGCCTTATCCTCCTAACCATGCTAATCTGTTTGTTATTTCGTTGATGAAGAAGAGTCCTAGCATCGTTAGGATGCTGCATGAAACCCATCTTTACGCTTTACAGCCGCCTGAAAGTATACATCATGTATACATTGTGTAATTATCCACATATTTGTGTATATATCACACATGTCTTGTAATTATCTTCCCAACTGACATATTTATCTTGTTGCCGCCATGTAAATCCTTTCAAATAGGCTGTTACAAAGCGATAAGGCGTGCTCCTGAAGTTATGGAGTTATCCAGAAGTCGGTTAGGCTGACACATATCCGTTCTCCTACAATTTAGGAGGCTATTTATCCAATTTCCGCGATCTGTCGGGGTACGAGTGGAACCCCTACCTGGAAGCCTTCGCCTGCATGAACCCCTATCAGGCTTCCATATAGCAGTACCCACGCATAGGGGCTCAAACACCTGAACTTCTACATGACTGAACCCCGTATCAGATACCAGATTCTCCGTCTATCCGTATATTTCTAAGGCATGTTGGGCCAATGTAACTCTACCTAGCCCAGCCTATTCCACCATATCCATATAGATTGAGCCCGTAACCTTAATGGGCATTAAATCAAGTCCAAGGCGGATTTTGAGCATAACAGTATTGATTGATTAATTATAATTATATTGAAAATCTTGAAAATCATGCATAGTTTGCTAACAAAATATTACAAAACGAATTGTTCTGTAAATCACATTTTGTTTACAGACTTACAGAATGTACATGCTTTTGAAGATTTTCAATGAAATGTTAATTTTAGTGTAGCACGTTTTCTAAAATAATAAATTTTATAATGGTTTAAATGCAGAATGTATATGATATCTCAAATAAAATGATGGTCTCCAAGCAAAAAATTATCTTTTCAAATTTTATTTTAGTAAAAAGTTTTGTATTTTATTTTTTCTAAAAATCATAGAAACATGGAATTTTTTTATATTTTCCAGCAACTCAAATGAACTAGTTTAAAACGCGTGCAATGCATGGATGTTCTTTAATATAATGGAAACTTTTTTTTAATTTGAATTAAAAATTTTAAGACATGAATTTTATACGCTTACAATTTTAAATGATATGATCTGATAATAATTATATATATGTTGTCCGTGATATTTTTAGAAAATGATGTATTTTAGTTTGAAATAAAGAAAAGATGATATGTTTTAGCTGAAAAACGTAATTTGTTAGTTATTAGTTATTATAATATTATTATTTTATTTTACTTAAATATAAAGCTACCCGAATAGGTTTTACTAATAAAAAAATTAATAAAAGAAATGGAAAAGGTAACGTATTTTAGCTGAAACGGGTAATTGGTTAATTATTAGTAATTATAATTATAATTATAATATTTTATAAAATAGAATTGCTCATAGTATTTTCAGAAAAAGAAAAATTTTAGTTACATAATATATTTTACGTGAAAAAGGAAATTGAATAGTTATTGAAAAATAGAAAATGTAAAATGTTTTACCTGAATAAGGAAATTTATTAGTTATTAGTAACAATAAATAATTAAATAAAAATAACATATACCGTTAAATAAAGGTAAATTAGTAAAATCAACAAATACCGTACCGATCGACCAACTTTTAATGTTTCAACTTTTATATAATAGTATAGATTTTTATATTTGTGTTTTTAAATATTTTTTAATTTAAAATACTTGTATTGATATTATTGTGTTAAATAAATTTTTTTTTGATTTAATTCTTAAAATACTTTGAGGGTGTTTGGGTGAGCTTATTTTCCAGAAAAGTTAACTTATTTTAAGAAATAAGCTAAGAATCCTAGTTTTTTCTGGGAAAAAGAATTTTTTTTTGTAGCTTACGGAATCTCAAACATACATTAAATACTTATATAAATTTTTTTATCAAAATATGAATTTTTTTCTCGAAAATAAGTCCAAAAGACATATTTTAAGGTGAGCCAAACAACACATTTATCTACATTTATGCTTTTAAGCTACTCATTCCTAGAACCCCAAACACCCACTCAATATAATCCCTAAAGTTACGTAGGAGTCACTCAAAGCGAACTCCTCCTCCTCCGAAGAAGCAGATTGCGAATAAAGATGAAGCGAGAAGGTATTTTCATTTTGATCATTATTTATGTCTCATTGATGTATTTTTATTGAATTTGATGAAATAGTGTATCGATTTCGAATTTGTTTTGAGGTGAAATGTTTGGAGAGTTAGGGTTTTGAATTTTTGAGTTTAGGTGAATTTAGAAAGTTTGGGTGTAGTTTGATTATTGGTTAGCAAGTTGGTGTGGATTGGATGATGTTACTTGTTTTGGTGCTATCAAGTTACAACTTAATTCTGATTCCTTATCATAGTTTGAAATTTTGAAGATCTCCAAAAAGATATTAATAAATTTCTCGGTACTTAAGGTTAGGTGCTAGCTTTATGTTTATGATGTATACGAGTAGGATATTTTGGCCTAGTTCTATGATACTATCCCTACAAGAATCTGATTTGAATTGTATTTTTTTTTTAATACGATTAGAAGTTTGCACTTGTGCGATAACATTAATTTATTGATGAGAGGGGGACTCTTTGTTTTTCTTTGTTTTCTATTCAATGTCTTACTATGCATCTTACCTTTCTAGGAAGTTTGTGATTGCAAATGAATTAGAGAGAACTTCTGCTTTCCTTTGACATAATATTATTCCAAATGCTAATAACAATGTGATTATTGAACTGACGTATAGTCACAACATCTAATAATTTTGGTTGCTTCATTTCAAGTTCTATAGCCTTTTGGAGCATCCCTTCTCTCTCTTTATTTCTATGTGTGTCGTTTCTTATCGTCATCTTATTCAAAATTCATTTGTGCTTGAGCAGAATGGAGACTTATGAGAAGAGTGAGAGTCCGAAGTTCAAGGCCAAGTCTTCCCCGGATAAGAAGACTCTGTTTTATTATGGGATGGTGAGCGGGATAGTCAAAAAGGAGTATTCGAGCCCGATGAAAGGTGCCCGCGGTGATGCAAGGCAGACTGAGATGGAGTTGATTGCTAGGCTTGGGCCCAATTTTCAATTGGACATAGGATTGATCAGAAGTGTGTTTGGCGAGGTTTTTTTTTTTTTTTTTTTTTTGTGTTTATGTAAATTAGGGTTTATTGATTGAATATAGTTAGTTTTTGTGGGATGTCTGACATGAGAATTATTTTTTCAATTTATCAGCTCAGTGCAAATATGATATTGTAAAGGTGAGATAATAAACTCTATTTGATTTATTCACCTTTTAGAGATATCTTTTATTTATTTACCTTTTAAAGATATTTTAGTATTGTTTTGTATTCTCAGGCTTGCAAGATATTGGTTGAATGCATTGTTTGGTTTATATTGTTGCTAGTATTTTTTTAAGTGAAACGGTAATAAAATAAACGTAATTACTTATATAAGAAATTTAAGTAAAAATGTATAAATAAAATATTTTGTTGTAAATATTGTTCATTCTCATTTACTTATGAAAAAATCAGAGATGTTTTATTGAAAAGACTTTTTGTTCTCATTGATAAATTCATTTTGGAGATTCGCAAGATATTCGTAAACAAATGCAGCAACATTGGTCAATTGTACTAGTTAGGACGTCGCTCATTAATTACATCCTAATATAATAGTATCAAAAAGCATGGACAACGTTATCGATGTGCTAAAAATAAGGATTTTAAATTGCAAGTGCACAATTTCATCGTTTTAATACTTGACATATCGATTCACAGAGACTTATTATTTTCGCAAACCTTAATATTTAATTTAATCGGACTAGAACAAGTTTGGAGTTGGGAGAATTTGGATTTTGCTATTTAATTCCTAAAATAAGATTTAAACTATTTTTAAAAGAAAATTTAAATTTATTCTAAATTTTAAACTAACTAATTAAAAGTCAAAAGAACAAAAACTAAAAATTCTAAAATTGAATTAAAACTAAGAATTTTATTTACCGAAAATTTTAGAAAAATTCAACAGGATTTGTTTGTAAATTTAACTAGCCAAAACACGACTAACACAAGAATTTTGATTCGACTTAGACACACAATACTCAATTCAACGGACCAAAATAATATCGCAAACAAACATTTAAAAACTCACAGATAAGGAACACTCGGAACAAATCAACAAAACGAAATCGAAACACCCGAGTAGACTCAGCAGCATCAACAAAAACAAAATAAAAACTACTAAAAACAAACGCAGAAACTTAGACACACAACTCGGTATTCCCAGACAAACAACTCGACAGCAAACTTGGCTAAACACCACAGCAAATGCAGCAAATTAGAAACTCAGTACTACTCGACGAACTCGGTCAAAAACTCAAACTCAACAAATGAAAACACAAAACAGAACTTGCCAGCATTAAACAGCAATTCAAAGACAACACAACAGACTTAACACCAGACTCGAAAACAAGACTCAAAAATCAGAATCGAACTCGACCAACAGCAATTAACTTAGTGACAAACTCGGTAACTTAGCAAAAACAGAAATACGACTCAGCAAACTCGCAGGTCAACTTACAGAACTCAATAAACTACACCAAAAACGGACATGCAGAACAGAAAACACCAGATAACTCATTACAAACTGAAACCAAATTAAGAACTTGAAAAGTTAAAACGACAATGAACAAAAACAGCAAACCAAACACAAATAGTCGACTAATTCTAACAACACTACAACTCACACAAAACTAACACAGACAACAACAAACAAACAGCAACGGAACTGTAGTAGAAACTCGCGACTCAATAAAATCGTTAACGGAGAAACACCCATTCGACTTGTTCAATGTTGCTGTATTATCTGCTCGATGTTTCATCCGTTTAATGGCTACTAGATCAGCATTGTCGAGTTTGCCAGCGTATACTGTTCCATAAGCCCCTGTGCCTAATCTATGTTTATCAGAGAAGCTTTGAGTTGCTTTCTCTATCATTTTGTAGGGATATACATGAATGTTGATGCCTTTTGTTTCAAATAGTTTGCTATTTCTTCTTTTTCCATTAATCAAACTGGCACGGCGTCGAAGAAAACAGCATAGTAGTCCGAAATTGACCATGAAAAGAGCTCCAGCAGCAACACCTAAGTTGAGAGACATGTAAAGGTTTCACATTTGTGCATGTAAGAACCAACCCTTGCTTTAGATGATTTATTACAGGATGGTTAGGTTTCTACTTGTCTAGATTCACCTAATTTTTTTGACAAAAATGACAGAGATAAAAATCTTTGCAAATACAAATCGAAAATTACATAATCAAACTAAACCCGAAAAAAAATGTAAGAAGGGAAATCACCTCCAATGCCAATTCTAGCTGTTCCTCCACAGTGGCCTGACAAGTACTTTGAAGCATTGCAGCCCGACTCTGTTCAGATAATAAAATCACTTTAGTTTTATTTTATTTGTACCTCTTTATGCAAAAGCTTGCATTTACACAAATTACATGTAATCGGAAACCTGAGGTTTATTATTGTTGTTGTTAAAGAGAAGATTCCTAAATTCAAATTTTTAGTCGTTTAAAATATATTTGTTGAAATAATTATTGCATGTGAATAGAGATAATTTAAAATAATATTTTCTCAAAGTACTTTTATTTGATAAATGATTTTCTTGTAAATTATATATATTTGAACAAATAGCGTAATATACTTCATATTTTTCTTCTGGGTGTTTTAGTCTATTTCATTAGACTCTATGAATAATACACTAAACTAAGAACCTGAGAACACTAATAAGTTCAGTAGCCGAACTTTAAGTTCATCAACAGAATATTTGTTGATTAAGTAAGTTCAGTCGTACAACTTTGTAGAAAAAGCAAGTTCGGTTGTAGAACTTTTAATGTCATGTGCAAAACTTTGAAAAAGAAGCAAGTTCAATTGAGAAATTTTAATTTCATGTGCATAATTACATATAATATACTTGAAGCATGTTGGAACTTATCGGTATAACTATTTTCTTTTATTTTGTTACTGAATTTATACACCCCGAGTTTGATACTCACCACCACTTGCATGGTACTGTACTGTTTAAATTTCAAACTTGATTGCATCGTGGACTCCTCAGCCAAATCTAGGAATCTATCTCTGCCTAATGTTCGAACTCAATTTTCCATCAGGCTTCACCTCCACGTCTTTCTTTCTATTATTATGCTTTGTTGACTTTGTTTGTTTTGTTGTTTATTTGTTTGTTTTATTTGTTTACTTTGTTCATTATTTTTGTTTGTTTGTTCACCTTGTTTATTTTTGAAAATGATATGTTTGTTAATAGTGGTGTAGGGTTTGTGCTATTACAAAATGTTTGAGGGGTGGAGTATCTGATGGTAATGCCTTGAAAACCATAGAATAAGCAAATAAATGGAGATGTTTTTGCTTGCTCTAATCACAATCCGAACCCCCTCTATGTTCAATCTTCTTCTGTTTTTAGCCTAAACGAATATACTTTTACTTTTATGATATAATACCACACACACAAATTCGTGGGAGGTAATGGAGAGCTACTTGAATGATAAATTTGGTGAAGTGAAGGCCAAGAAATCATCTGAGGAAGCTATACAGAGATGGAGAAAGCTGTGTTGGCTTGTTAAGAATCCTAAACAACGCTCTAATCAAGTACTATATATTCCTATTTTTTTATGATCACTTGCATTCATATGTTGCTCATGAAGTGTTTTAAGTCAATGATGTTCCTTGTTTTTTGATCCTGCAATTTTTATTAGAATGCCTTGAGCTTTAAGTTGTGATTACTGTTCTATTATATTTCTAATTTCTTCAGCAAGTTAAAAATTAATAGAGGTTAACTTTGCATATGTAGTTTCATTGTATGCGTAGAATATTGATGATACATTTGTAGATTGATCTGAGATCTGTATGTATATAACTACAAATTGCAATGGATGGCAAATGTGATTTTGTTCAATACAATCAGTCTTTTACATTTTAGATCCATTAGTTAGATTGATATGAACTTATTATGCGTATTGAGACGAATGAAGTGACAGTAACTATGTACTCTGTCATTTGTTTATTATTCAAGGAGAAACTCAGGGTTGCGGTTTTGGTTTTACAAGCTGCACTTCAGTTTATTCATGGTACAGTTTTTTTTTTTTTAAAGTTTTTTTTTTACAATTTTTTAAGTTTTGTGGTAAGATGGTTGCAGTATTTGCACCTAGCATTTAGTATGTTCTTTGGATGATTGTTGCAGGTATAACTTATAAAATACCAGAGGATGTGAAAGATGCAGGTTTTGGTATCTGTGCTGAGGAGTTAGGATCTATTGTTGAAGGGCATAACAAGAAAAAGCTGAAACTTCATGATGGGATTGATGGCATTGCAATCAAGTTTGCGACATCAGTTACCAATGGGATTTCTACGTCAGAACAGCTGCTGAACCAGAGGAGAAAAATTTACGGAGTTAATCAATTCACTGAAAGCCCGGCTAAAGGATATTGGATTTATGTATGGGAAGCACTGCAAGATATGACACTGATGATACTTGCTTTTTGTGCATTTGTGTCTCTGGTTGTTGGTATAACGATGGAAGGATGGCCTAAGGGTGCACAAGATGGGCTTGGAATAGTTGCAAGTATCCTGTTGGTAGTATTTGTGACCGCCACTACTGATTACAAACAATCATTACAGTTTAAAGCTTTAGATAAAGAGAAGAAAAAGATTACAGTTCAGGTCACCAGAAACGGGTTCAGGCAAAAGATGTCGAGATATGACCTTTTGACTGGTGACATTGTTCATCTTGCAATTGGGGATCAGGTCCCAGCAGATGGACTTTTTGTTTCAGGATTTTCACTTTTGATAGACGAGTCAAGTTTAACAGGTGAGAGTGAGCCAATTAATGTATGCCTTGAGAATCCCTTTCTCCTGTCTGGAACTAAAGTTCAGGATGGATCATGCAAAATGCTTATTACTACTGTTGGAATGAGGACCCAGTGGGGTAAATTGATGGCTACTCTTAGTGAAGGTGGAGATGATGAGACCCCATTGCAGGTTAAACTTAATGGAGTGGCAACTATTATTGGGAAAGTAGGTCTGTTTTTCGCTGTCATTACCTTTGCTGTTCTGGTGCAAGGATTGTTTACCAAGAAAATGCAAGAAGGGTCGCACTGGAGCTGGTCTGGTGATGACGCTCTGGTAATTCTTGAATACTTTGCTATTGCAGTTATAATTGTTGTGATTGCGGTTCCTGAGGGACTGCCTTTGGCTGTGACACTTAGCCTTGCTTTTGCAATGAAAAAGATGATGAATGATAAGGCACTCGTCCGCCATCTGGCAGCTTGTGAGACCATGGGATCTGCCACAAACATTTGTAGTGACAAGACTGGGACACTGACTACCAACCACATGACTGTCGTCAAAGTTTGCATATGCGGGCAAATCAAAGAGGAAGGTGGCTCTAACAAATATTCTGCATTTAGCTGCGGTGTTCCTGATTTTGCCTCGAATATGCTAACTGAGTCCATTTTTAACAACACAGGGGGTGACATAGTAAAAAACGCAGACAAGAATATTGAGATCCTAGGAACACCCACTGAAACTGCTCTTTTGGAATTTGGGCTCTTGCTCGGTGGTGATTTCCAAGCAGCACGACAAGCATCAAAGTTGGTGAAAGTTGAACCATTTAATTCTGAGAAAAAACGGATGGGGGTAGTTTTAGAGCTTCCTGGAAGACGTTTCCGAGCCCATTGCAAAGGTGCTTCTGAAATTATATTGGCTGCATGCGACAAGGTCATAGATTCAAAAGGGGAAGTGGTTCCTATGGATAGGGAAACCTTCAATTATCTATCCACAACAATTGAAAACTTTACAAACGAAGCTCTCCGAACTCTATGCCTAGTTTATAAGGAATTGGGAAATGAGTTTCCCACAGAAAGTTCTATTCCCTTTGATGGGTATACTTGTATAGGAATTGTTGGTATTAAGGATCCAGTTCGTCCTGGTGTCAAGGAGTCTGTTGCAATTTGCAGGTCAGCAGGCATTACAGTGCGAATGGTTACAGGTGACAACATTAATACTGCAAAGGCTATTGCCAAAGAATGTGGGATATTGACCGATGGTATAGCTATCGAAGGACCAGAATTTCGAATGAAGACTGAGGCAGAGTTGCATGAAATTATTCCCAAAATTCAGGTGCCTTTTCTTTGTACAAAACCAACTTGTCTGCCATTTATGGCTTCTATGAACCAAAGTTGACAGCACAGTCTCTAGTACTGGCTGTCACACAGCACTAAGATTCATCCATCTAAAGTGTTATTAAAACAACTGAGAACTTTTTGATGAAATTAAGAGACTTAATAATAACCAAAACTGACTTTTCATATTCTTCAGGTGATGGCTCGATCTTCGCCATTGGATAAGCATACTTTAGTGAGACATTTGCGAACCACATTTCAAGAGGTTGTTGCAGTAACAGGCGATGGAACTAATGATGCACCTGCACTTCATGAAGCAGATATAGGTCTTGCAATGGGGATTTCCGGAACTGAGGTAATGCAACTCTTCAAAGAATTTATTAATCTATATTATAGTTTGGATGCAAATTGCCACAAGTATGTAATTATGCCGAAGATTGCTTCCATATAATATCCTAAAAATTTACTGTACAAATGGAAGAAATTCAAGTTTTTTTTTTTTTTTTTTTTAAAGTTGGGAGTAGCAAACGGTTCTTGTCAGGCAGTTGGTCACTCCAAATTGCAATATAGTGCTAGTGTAACAGAGTCTGGTTTTTGTTAATCAACCGCCAGCAGTATCCTTGTATACCTTTTCCAAATTCCTAATATGCAATCAGATCTATTTATATTGAGGACTTCCTCAGTTCCCTGGCCAGTATTGAGGATGATTGGTGACTACAGTGCACCAAACAAAAAATGTTGCCGATCAGAATTTTCTGGACTTATTCACATTCTTTATCATTCAAAATTTTTCTACCATCCAGTCCTTGTTTGTTTTCCTTTGATTTGTTTGTTTTCCTAATATGCAAATGCTTATTTAGCAGTATATATTTACTAATGCAAAACTGAAAATGAACTCTTTGCCTGTTTCAGGTTGCTAAAGAGAGTGCTGATGTTATAATATTAGATGATAATTTCTCCACAATTGTAACTGTAGCCAAATGGGGACGGTCAGTTTACATAAATATACAAAAATTTGTCCAGTTTCAGCTGACAGTGAATGTGGTTGCTCTGGTTGTTAACTTTTCTTCAGCCTGTTTGACGGGTAAAAATATCTTCATCCATTCAATGTCTTATACATGATTCCTCTCTCATGACCTACTCATTCCCAATAACATTTTTTTGGAATTCCAATATGGTTTTGTGTTGCTGTACTTTCAGGAGAGGCTCCACTTACTGCTGTTCAACTTCTTTGGGTCAACATGATCATGGATACGCTTGGAGCACTTGCCTTAGCCACTGAACCTCCAAATGATGAATTAATGAAGCGAGCGCCAGTTGGAAGGAAAGGAAATTTTATCAGCAATGTGATGTGGAGAAATATCATTGGGCAGTCTTTGTATCAGTTCATCGTAATATGGTATCTCCAGACAGCAGGAAAAGAGGCTTTCCATCTAGATGGTCCAGATTCAGATTTGATACTGAATACACTTATTTTTAACTCGTTCGTCTTCTGTCAGGTAAAATTTAGTATTTTATGCATACAGCACCAATCCTACCAGATCCTTACAGTCACTACTCGCTAGAACTGTCACATTAAAAAAAAAAAAAAAGGATAATTGTACTACCTTTGAATATAACTGTAGAATGATTGATTAAAATTTGACTGATAACTACGTGCCTCTTTTATTCGAATGTAAATTCTTCTGTTTGACTGATTTCTTGATTAGATTGCTACGGGCATATTATTATTCCTTCTAATAGTATTGACACATTTTATCTGTATCCTTGCAATATCTGTAATGCTTTTAAACAACTGAAGGCTAATCTCAGTTGGTGAGGTACCAAGGCTAACAAGTCTTATTATGAAAGATGTTTAGTGTTTAACTATAGATGTTGAGCTGCAATTCAATGTCAGATTGTGTGGCGAGTTCATAAAGAGCTAGATTAAAGCTTACCCTTGATGTAACAGTACTTATGCTGTTAATAAAAATGATCTCATAAAAAATTGAAACATTACTAAATTTAAGTAAACGTTGACGTCCAGTAGAATTTCTAAATTGGTTATTATTACTTGGTCAAAATACAAATTTTAGCATGTTTGATCTCGGTTAAACTTGCTAAAAAAGATGCAACTTTGCTGCAGGCCTTTAATGAGATCAGCTCCAGAGAAATGGAGAAGATAAACGTCTTGGAAGGCATTTTGAGAAACTATGTTTTTGTGGCGGTACTATCTTGCACGGTCATCTTCCAGATTATTATAGTCGAATTTCTGGGCACATATGCAACCACTTGCCCACTCAGTTTGGAGCAGTGGTTCGCAAGCATTGTTTTTGGATTTCTTAGTATGCCCATTGCTGCAGCTGTGAAGTTGATACCCGTGGGATCAAGATGAATATTGGGAACAAAGGGATCCTTAGTTGTAATCCAATTGTTTGAAGGTTGGTAAGTTTAGCATATTGCCATCCAGTAAAGTTGAAGCCGAACAATTTCAAGGCCAAGGATTTCTGGATATGTTGCTATAGAAGCATTGTCACATTTTGTTGCCGTATTTCATTATATATCTCCAGTGACGTGCTGATGCTATCACCAATGTCCTTAACAAAAAAGAGAACTGCAGAAGGGATGAAATTTTGATTGATAAAAAATTAAGAAATAGCAGCAAAATGTCTTTGATCGAGCTAGTACCATAAATATAAGAACTGGTTGCTTTATTTTGCAGACTCTTACCCTTCTCTGCTCAAAAAATTAAAACAAGGAAAATGTAGCATACATACCTCACACAAATCACGACCAAAATTACTTAGAGTGGGCAAAGCTCTGGAACCGAGTTTAACCTTGGCAAAATAGTATGAAAATTTTAATTGGGATGAAGATGATATTTTTAACTAATTTTTGAAACCTTCGTGCTTAATACAATTTTTAACTAGTTTTTCTGAGAGTTGAAGCATGGTATTGGTATGTCCGGTGCTAGTGAACGCAGGCTTGATGATCATTAAAATTGTATTAAATCTTGGTAAAATGTATTTAAATTTTGATTAAAATTTAATTGTATAAATCAAGTAAGAACTATTGTGAGTGACGCTTGAAAAATTCAAAAAGTGTTAGACAATGGATAAACATGTAGCAGCTGTTAATTTTTGGAACATGCCCGGTAAAAGCATCAAATAATTGTAGTCCAAATAATGAACTGCGGTCCCGTAGTTGATAGATGCGACCAAAAATGGTTACGCATGCATGTAGTAACTGGAGAGAAAAATGGTTTCTGAATCTGTGGATAAACCAATACTACTACTTAATACAGAATGTTAGTATATGTAGAAATTATAACTTGCAGTGCAGGAAACAGAAATGGTCCCTAGCTCCATGGCCAAGTTTCTGAGAAAAAGAAAGGTTTGATTCAGAGAAAACACCACATTACCTACAAAATCTTCCAGGGGCGTAGCTAATGATCTTCTTAATTATTACATCACAAGTATAGTAAAATATGTCTTCTTTTATCGAATTTTAAAGTGTTATTAAAACAACTGAGGGATGCATACCATCTAAAGTGTTTTTGTTTTGTGTACTTTTCGTTTACACGAAAACGAACCAAAAACCGTGTACTTTCATGTACTTTCCATGTACTTTTCGTGCACTTTTCGTGTACTTTTCGTGTATTTTCTATTTATTTTGCCTGATTTGAGTATATATGCAACTAATAGCTAGTAGCATAATTTGATAATGAGGGCATTTGATAAATGTGAAAACTAATAATGTGTCTTAAATTAGTACTACTAAATCTTTCTATGATGGTAAACTAATAAAAGGAAATGCAAAATCAGATTGCATTATGCGCGTATTGGGTAAGTGGAGAGAAGGAGTATGAGAGAAAGGGCGGTGAGAGTGTGAAAAATGAGTTGCTGGTCTGCTAGACTGCTACTTTAATTTGGGAAAAAAGTACCTGTACTTAAATTATTAAAGCCCAATTTCACTTTAATTATGTAAAATTAAAGGTCAACACTCCTAAAAAAAAAAGGGACCCCAAACGGGTAGTCATAGATAGGGGTGTGCATCGGGTGGTTTGGGCGGTTTGGGACCGCCAAAATCAACCAAACCATAAATTTTGGGTTTTTAATTTTTCAAATCATAACCAAACCAAAACCATATCATTCTAAAAAAACCAACCAAATTATAACGGTTTGGTTTGATCGGTTTCGGTTTAAAACCGTTATAAAATATATATTTATACTTGATGTTATTTATTTATTTATTTATTTTTTAACATGGGAACCCGCAGCCACCTGTGACCAAGAGGTGAGATGGCATCTCTTTAACCAACTGAGACAACCCTTGCGGGCGATGTTATTTATTTTCTCCAACACTAAATACAAGATTCAATTTTATTTTAAAAGAGTCAACAAAATAAATGCACAAATAGTAGCACAAAATATCATCAAAAATAGTTATAAAATAAATTATACTCCTCAAATATTTCATTAAATAATAAAATAAGTCTCAAAAGTCTTATATATAGCTTCTTGTTACTTTCTTCTTTTAACAGGTCTTTGATATGAAATAAAACAAGTTAACCACTATAAATCTAACAAAATACAAAACACACGTGCACACACGTAAGCAAGGTCAAGGCATATAATATTATAGTCTATAAGTGTGTTGAAGAAATAACCACACAAAAAATAATATATATATATATATATATATATATATATATATAAAATATTTTTATACGATTTGATGGTCAGGTTGGTTTAATCTGATGGGTAAACTAGTGAAACCTAACCCAAACCAAAATTTTCGGTTTTTAAAAATATAAAACCATAACCAAAACCAAACCGAAAAAAAACCTAAATTTTCGGTTTGGTCGATTTGGTTTGGTCGGTTTGATCGGTTTTTGGAAAACCATGCTCACCCCTAGTCGTAGATTATGCGGCCATTCAATAGTTTTTCTACCAAATAGTATATCTTGTGAAAAATTCAACACTGAGAGGACTCTCACCATGATTTACTATCTTATATGCAGCTCTTATTAATTAAAGTTTTGTTTCTTATCTTTTTAGGATGACACTGCTTTTGGGGCCTCCAGGTGCCGGCAAATCCACCTTAACCACAGGTCAAAAGAAAAAGAAAAAGAAAAAGAGTAACCACAGGTCTCTTTCAGCTTATTTGTATATCTATGACAACACATGCACACACGCAGAAATCAATTTATTTCATGCTTATTCTTTTGCGCTTCCTACATATAAGTCTCCTTATAATGTATATCAGTTATCTCATGTGTATCTTTCTTTCTTACATTTTAATCAACATTAAGAGCAGAAATAACACTAATCAATCCTGAGGCGTTCATTTTGGTGTTGTGCTGTAAAATTCTTAAACAGTTAATAATACTTGTGCGATTACTGAAAACTCAGTAAAATAATGATGGTTACGGTGTGTGACAGCCTCCTTAATTCTCAGATATCTGGTTTAGTAATGTAGACTTGGTAAGGAAACTTTCTTAACAGAGAATGATAGAGAAAAAGACTGCATGACAGTCAAATGTGTTTGGTCTTGATACATATCGGCAGTGGCGGAGCCACGGGGTGGCATGTGGGGGCACAGGACCCCACTAGACATTCTGCTTTTTGTTACTTACATTTACTACGCATCCTGATATATGTATCTTTGTGCTGTGTTTTAAGGAATAAAACTTCCCCCTTGCTCTCTTATTGTGCTAAAGGTTATACACTGCAAATAATCTAATGTACATTTACAGGTCAAAAAGGTTTATAATTTTCAAAATATGTCCATTTTCTTACTTTTTTTTCGAAAACAGGTTATTACTTTCCGCATTTAATTTTTACGTTTAAGGGGTACCAAACGGAAACTATATTTGAATAAAAATTGGCCCCCAGTAGCCTAAATGGCTAGCTCCGCCAATGCATATCGGTTATTAAAACTATTACGTAACAGCAGAATACAGACATGGGAAAACTAATTATACAACAGAGGACTTCTTATACCATTACGAACAGAAAACTTGTGTACAAATGCCATAACTACCAGAACTATGTTCGAAGTGTCGCTTATTATAATTGACACTGAAGTGCAATTGAAGCTATGTGCTCATTAGTTATTTTATGAAGTATTGTTATGTAAAAGTTTAGAATTTTTAACTTGGGGTTTGATGACTTGGTCGTCTTATTAACTGTAAAGCATAATGTAGTGTAATATGTAATAGAGGACATATATAACTCAACTAGGATAAAAGATAAATAATATTAACTCTATACAGGGATCGTGAAATTTGAAGAACAGACACCGACAAGGATCAAGTCGCTGAAAGAAGTTCATTAACATGATCAAGCCTCAGTGACAGAATAAGATGTACAGATGATTCTGTTGAAGGGCCAAAAGATTCCATGTATTTATATTATTTGAAGATATTGTTGCAGGCTAATCAATTGGAATATAACGAAGGTGTGAAGATCAAGATCAGTGCTAGTCACTTGTGAACCAGACCAGTGCACTAAGTGTCAGCATATAAGAGAAGGATCAACACATTAATTCACAGAAAGAATTGCCAAAGCCTATTGACGATCAAGGACATACATAATATTTCAAGGTATTGTCAAAAATTAATTTACTCTGAAAATCAAATAAGTAACAGATTAATTAATTATTTATAATAAATAATTAAAATAATCTGGTACTTGAACTATTTTCTGAGAAGAATTAAAACAACAAAATAAACAGAAGAGAATATGAATAGTAACCGAAATCAATATTCATATGAATAGTACTATTCATATGAATAGTAACTGCGGTTGTTGGAATAGTAACTGTGGTTGTTGGAATAGTAACCGCGGTTGTTGGAATAGTAACTGTGGTTGTTGGAATAGTAGCTGGGGTTGTTGGAATAGTGCCAAATAGTGATTTTCTAAAATCTATAAATAGGCATGTTGTATTTCATTTCAAAACACACCTCAACACACAACTCTCTCTTCTCTCTCTTATATCTTCTCTGTGTAAGCTGCTAGAAAGTCCATCTAGTAGGAAAGTCGGCTTAGCCCACTTTCAGGAAGTGTCGGGTAGAAGGTCCTCGTGCCTAAACTATCCTTAGGAGTGTTTGATTTTGTAGCTAATCCATAGGATTAAATTGTGTAGCAAACCTCCGGGTTTTATCTATTACAAGATATTTCCCAAACAGTTGTGTTATTTCGATTCAGTTTTTTTTATCTTATATCCACATCAAAAAATCGAAATATTTTTTGAATAACGTATTCAACCCCCCTTCTACGTTATTCCGGACCTAACATTAACAAATTTACGTTTAAGTGTAAAATAACGCTCTGTAAAGTATTTATTTCCATTTTCCTTACAATGGGACCCGTCAGGGGCACCCATTTTGTATAGGGGACACAAAATGGGACATGGAGAAGGGGACAGAAGATCCGGGCTCTGCTTTTGGGGCCTCCAGATGCCGGCAAATCCACCTTGCTTTTAGCTCTTGCCGGGAAACTTGATAAGACCTTGAAGGTATTTACATGCATGTGTACATTGTAATTTTTGACACGCAGATAATAGAGAACTGCAATACTATGATGAGAGGAATAAGTGTTCTAGAATATTAGATTGGTTGATATAGTACATCATGCTCCTTGCATGTCAGTTCTCGGTGAAATAGATGTTTGAAACTATTAATTAGGTACAGGTAATAACTTTCCGCTGCCAACATGTTGTTGGTGCAGTGTGTTGAACCCTTGTCTCCTTTATAGGAGGTCAAGGGTTCGACCCCTGGGTGTGTGTGAGTTTAGTTTGTATTAGTTTCCTTTCTTTGTATTTGTATTTGTATTTGTATTTGGCCGGGGGTCCTTCGGAAACAGCCTCCCTATTGTATAGGGGCATGGTCTGCGTACATCTACCCTCCTCAGACACCACTTTGAGTGGTATTATAACTGAGTAAAGTTTCGTTTAATAACTTTCCGCTGATAGACACTATTAAATATAACAACTGCTACTTCATATCATGGATGTGCATATGTGTTTACTAAAATATGTAAAGTATACCTTAAATTAATATTTTAATGTATTATGAAATTGTAAATAATAGTTATAAAATTATTGTACCCATATATTATGATGACCAAATTTTGGCACTATCAGGACTAGATTGTAAATCTAATATACTAACATTAATGTTGTGTTTGGTTGGGATGAATGAAATTGGAAGGAATGGAATGAGATTTCAAGTATAAAATGAGTAGAAATTCAAAATTTTCATTCTTTCCTCCATTCCATTCCTAACAATTGATATTATAATTCAAGCATCTCATTTTGAGAAGGAATGCTCCATTCCTTACCACCCCCATTTTCTTCACAATTCTTATCATAACAAATTTGTCCTATCTCAATTTTTTCCAAATCTTCTATCTAATCTTCACTAATTTCCTTTAATTCCACCCATTCCATTCCATTCCATTCCATTCACCCCAACCAAACACAACATAAGTTTTCAAACAAATTATTAAGTATAAATATTCTATTTAATATTCAAATTGTTGGCAAGTTGAAACTATTCTATAAGAAAAATGAAGCACAATTTTTTGGATCCTTTGCTCAATCAAACCTGAGTAGCTTCATTTGTTAACATGTAATCATCTTCTATGCCTATTCCCTAGTTATCAATGTTAAAGTTACAACACCAACATGTGTGCTGTTGGTCGCCACTTGAAGTGGCTTCCAATGTTGGTCACCACTTCAAATGGCTTCTAGGCTTGGAAGCCACTTCAAGTGGCTTCTAGTGTGCTGGTGGGTGTGTGCTATTTTATGTGTATGTGTGAGCTGTGTCTATGAGTGATGAATGTGTGATCTGTTTTCATGAGTAGTGTGCATGTGTGAGCATGTGTTTCCACATGTAAACATGTTTGATCAGTTTGAGTGTTATGATTGTTACACATGAGTCTTGTTCATGTGAGCTGTTCTTTCCTTTTGTAAGTCTATTTATAGACATTGTGTGAGCACCTTGGAATATATATTAGTTGCAATTAATTGTTTGCATCAATGTTCTTATTTCAGAAATTATCAGTTATGTTCAACAATTTGGTATCAGAGCCTATACACTTATAACCACAATTTGTATTCTGTGTCTGTTATTAGAGTTCCGTTGTCAGCATAATGACTGACCTACAAGGTGTCAACGGTATGAAGAAACTCAATAACACCAACTACAAAATGTGGTCGACCTGCATAATGTCATACATGCAAGGACAAGATCTGTGGGAGATTGTTGATGGCAGTGAAACCACCAAGCCAGCAGTGGAGGATACAACTGGTTCTCTTCGAAAGTGGAAGATCAAAGCAGGTAAAGCCCTATTTGCTCTTAAGACAACAGTTGATGAGGATATTTTAGAGCACATTCGAGATGATTCAACACCAAAGGATGCTTGGGATACACTCACCAAGTTATTCTCAAAGAAAAATGTTTCAAAACTTCAACTCCTGGAAAGTGAGCTGCTTTCCATAGCACAACATGACATGACAATAGCACAATACTTTCATAAGATAAAGGTGCTATGTCGATAGATTTCAGAGCTAGATACAGAAGCTCCAATAAAAGAGACAAGGATGAAACGCATCATCATCCATGGTCTGAGACCTGAATACCGAAATTTTGTTGCTGCAGTGCAAGGATGGGAAAAGCAGCCATCACTTGTTGAATTTGAGAATTTGATAGCTGATCAGGAAGCATTAGCTAAGCAAACGGGAGGAGTCTCAATAAAGAAAGAAGAAGAGGCACTCTACGTCAACAAAATTAGACGACCCTCAAATCAACACTTTACTATTAAATTAAATGAAGGAAGGAGGAAAGAATACCAAAATGAAGGGGGCACTCGTGGTGAGGAAGCTTCGTTAAATCAAAGTCGTGACAGAAAATTTGCAGGACAATGTTTCAATTGCAATAAAAGGGGGCACATGGCAAGAGACTGTTGGTTTAAGAAGAATGCAGAGAGTAACCTTGCCACTTCAAAAGATGAAGAAGAATGGGATGCTGAAGCATTAGTTGCTATAGTCAAAGAAGAGTTTGCTTTAACAGTAACAACCAATCACATTGACTTTGAAAATGAATGGATTGTTGATTCAGGCTGTTCTAATCACATGACTGGCGATGTGAAAAAGTTGAAGACTCTGATAGAATATAAAGGAGGTCGTGTTGTGGTAACAGCAGACAATTCTAAGTTACCAATAGCACATATTGGTGATCTCGTTGTGACTCCTCAACTTAATGGTGTAGAGGTACCACTCCAAAATGTTTATCATGTTCCAGGTATGACTAAAAACCTGCTATCAGTATCTCAATTAACATCTTCTGGTCATTATGTCTTGTTTGGTCCTCAAGATGTAAAAGTGTATCGAGATATTGAAGTTAAGGAAGAACCACTTCTGAAAGGACGAAAACAGGAATCAATCTATGTGATGTCTGCAGAATCTGCATTTGTAGACAAGACAAGAAAAAATGAAACTGCTGACTTATGGCATGCAAGGTTGAGTCATGTCAGCTACACCAAGCTAGATGTGATGATGAGAAAATCAATGGTGAAAGGATTACCTCAACTCAAGGTAAGAACTGACATTATATGTGCAGGATGTCAATTTGGAAAAGCACATCAACTACCTTATGAAGAATCCAAGTATCGAGCAAGCAAACCATTAGAGTTGGTACATTCTGATGTGTTTGGGCCAGTCAAGCAAGCCTCAATTGGAGGGATGAAGTACATGGTTACTTTCATTGATGATTTTTCAAGGTACTTACGGGTTTTCTTTATGAAGGAAAAATCTGAGGTTCTGTCAAAATTCAAAATTTTTAAGGACGAAGCAGAAACAAAAGTTGGGAGTAACATCTGTTGTATACGCACTGACAATGGGGGTGAATACACCTCAATTAAGTTTTCAAACTTTCTTACAGAATGCAGGATACGCCGTCAATTCACATGTCCAAGCACACCACAACAAAACGGTGTTGCTGAGAGGAAAAATAAACATTTAGCAGAAGTGTGTCGAAGTATGCTTCATGCTAAGAATGTCCCTGGACGTTTTTGGGCAGAGGCAATGAAGACTGCAGCCTTTGTTATCAATGTGCTTCCCCAACAAAGGTTAGAGTTTGCTTCACCTTATGAGAAGGCACTGGAAAAGAAGGCTGATGTTAGCTATTTTCGTGTTTTTGGAAGTGTATGCTATGTTTTTGTACCTGATCCCTTACGCAGCAAGCTGGAGAAAAAGGCTATCAAGTGCATTTTTGTAGGATATGATGAACCAAGAAAGGGATGGCGATGCTGTGATCCAACTACAGGAAAATGCTATACATCTCGAAATGTAGTATTTGATGAAGCCTCATCATGGTGGTCCTCTGAACACGAAGATCAACTGGACTCCAATAACTGTAGGAAGGCATTGGAATCGACTTTGGTCCAGTTGAGCACTGAAGACAGTGAAGATGGTGCAATAGTGGAGACTCAAAGTACCTGGCAAAATGAGGCAAACTTGCAACAAGATGGAGAAGATGATGACAGTGGGGAAGACACACCACCTCCACTTAGAAGGTCAACAAGAATCAGAAAATCAAACACTAAGTATGCTAATGTTGCCATAGCAGAAGAACCAACAAGTTTCGAAGAGGCAATTGAAAAATCAGAGTGGAAACGTGCCATGGAAGAAGAGATTGTTGCATTAGAACAAAACCAAACTTGGGAGCTAGTATCAAAACCAAAAGATGTTAAACCTGTTTCATGCAAATGGGTTTACAAGATAAAACGTTTTGCAGATGGTACAATTGAAAGGTACAAGGCACGTTTGGTAGCTCGAGGATTCTCTCAACAATATGAACTGGATTATGATGAAACGTTCAGTCCAGTTGCAAAACTTACTACTGTACGAGTTTTGCTATCACTGGCAGCAACTAAGAAATGGAGACTTTGGCAGATGGATGTAAAGAACGCATTCTTGCATGGAGATCTAGATCATGATATCTACATGTGTCAGCCTAAGGGTTTTGAAAGTATCAATCATCCTGAATATGTGTGTAAGTTGCGAAAGGCAATTTACGGATTAAAACAGTCACCTCGAGCATGGTATGGTAAGATTGCTGAATTTCTTATTTATAGTGGTTATTCAGTTACATCATCAGATTCAAGCTTATTTGTTAAATTTACTGATGGTAAGATAGCTGTTGTATTGGTCTATGTGGATGACTTAGTTTTAACTGGTGATGATGAAGAAGAAATTCTTAGAACGAAAAAGAATCTATCAGTACGCTTTCAGATGAAGGAGCTTGGTCGACTTCATCACTTTCTTGGTTTAGAGATCAGTTACACAGAAGAAGGAATATTTCTGCATCAGCACAAATACTCTTCAGATTTGTTAAAAAGATTTGGAATGGCTAATTGCAAACCAACTTCAACACCAATTGACTTCAATACAAAACTATGTACTCATGAAGGAGAATTCTTGAAGGATGCTACAATGTACCGTCAGCTGATAGGCAGTCTAATTTACCTTACTCTAACAAGGCCTGATTTGTCTTATGCAGTTGGAGTAATGAGTAGATACATGCAGAATCCAAAGAAGCCTCACTTGGAAGCAGCTCGAAGGATTCTGAGATATGTCAAGGGCACTTTGTTTCATGGTATTATGTACCGAACAGGTGGAGAAAGTAACTTAGTTGGTTATTGTGACACTGACTATGCAGGTGATTGTGAAACTCGACGATCGACTAGTGGGTATGTATTTTTACTTGGGTCTGGAGCAATTTCATGGTGTAGCAAAAGACAACCAACAGTGTCTTTATCAACCACAGAAGCGGAATACCGTGCAGCAGCAATGGCAGCTCAAGAGAGTACTTGGCTTGTGCAACTTTTAGGGGGGCTAAATCAAGTAACAAAGTGCAGTGTTCCATTATACTGTGACAACAAGTCAGCAATATATCTGGCTGAAAATCCAGTATTTCACGCCAGAACTAAACATATAGAAGTACACTATCATTTTATTAGGGAGAAAGTCCTTAAGAAAGAAGTGGAGATGCTACATGTTGGAACGGAAGATCAAATAGCAGACATCTTTACAAAGGGTCTGAACAGCAGGAAGCTTGAGTATTGTGGTAATGAACTTGGTGTGATGAAGAATAAGAATGTTGGTGTTGAGGGGGAATGTTAAAGTTACAACACCAACATGTGTGCTGTTGGTCGCCACTTGAAGTGGCTTCAAATGTTGGTCGCCACTTGAAGTGGCTTCCAATGTTGGTCACCACTTCAAATGGCTTCTAGGCTTGGAAGCCACTTCAAGTGGCTTCTAGTGTGCTGGTGGGTGTGTGCTGTTTTATGTGTGTGTGTGAGCTGTGTCTATGAGTGATGAATGTGTGATCTGTTTTCATGAGTAGTGTGCATGTGTGAGCATGTGTTTCCACATGTAAACATGTTTGATCAGTTTGAGTGTTATGATTGTTACACATGAGTCTTGTTCATGTGAGCTGTTCTTTCCTTTTGTAAGTCTATTTATAGACATTGTGTGAGCACCTTGGAATATATATTAGTTGCAATTAATTGTTTGCATCAATGTTCTCATTTCAGAAATTATCAGTTATGTTCAACAGTCAAGATAGAGTTTATAGGGTGTGCATAGATATCCATTATAGATGAGATATTTGCTCCTTATTGTCAAATTACTGTGATTGTTTCAGAAAACTGGTGACGTTACATACAACGGTTGCAAGCTTGATGAGTTCTGCAGTCAAAGAACAGCCGCTTATATAAGTCAAACTGATGCTCACATTGCAGAGCTAACTGTACGTGAAACATTAGATTTTGCTGCTCGATGTGAGGGTGCAAGTGATGGCTTTGGAGGTTTGTCAATTTGTAGAGCTGCATGCCTCTCTCATTAATATGTTCTTTGCCTTTGGTGTAATGTTTATGTTTATATTCACTCATTTTAAAATTGTAATTATCAGCGTGACTCAGTAAGTCCATGTAAACATTGTATTGTCTATGTATTGTCTATATATGTGAAAACTTTTGATGTTTATGTAGTCAATAATAGACTAGTGAAATGCTTGCTTGTGTTGAAAGTCTTTTAAGTTGTAAACCATAGATTAGTAAAATGCTCTCTTATATGAAGTAATTAAGGTTCTTTGTGTTCTTTTTTTTTCCCCATTTTGCGTCTAAACTGAAGGCTCTTTTTAAATGATTCACAATTAATAGAACATCTCCTTTAGCTGGCTAGTACTGGGAAATCTCAATATAGCTTCCTTTCTATGCAGTAATCTCCATTCTTGCTTAAAAACTTTATTTTTCATTTCAGCTTATATGGATGAACTCACACGATTAGAGAAGGACAAGAATATTCGACCGAGTCCTGAAGTAGATGCTTTTATGAAGGTTTCCATTTGATTTTATTTAGACTTCGTAAACTAATTCAGTAAAAAACAATTTAATACCTAACATTTCAAACATTAATATGATTGCTCAGGCATCAGCTGTTGGTGGCAGAACTCACAGTGTTTCAACAGATTATGTATTAAAAGTTCTTGGTCTTGATGTGTGTGCGGACGCAGTTGTTGGTAGTGATATGCTTAGAGGAGTATCAGGTGGTCAAAGAAAAAGAGTAACCACAGGTCTCTTTCAGCTTATTTGTATATCTATGACAACACATGCACACACGCAGAAATCAATTTATTTCATGCTTATTCTTTTGCGCTTCCTACATATAAGTCTCCTTATAATGTATATCAGTTATCTCTTGTGTATCTTTCTTTCTTACATTTTAATCAACATTAAGAGCAGAAATAACACTAATCAATCCTGAGGCGTTCATTTTGGTGTTGTGCTGTAAAATTCTTAAACAGTTAATAATACTTGTGCGATTACTGAAAACTCAGTAAAATAATGATGGTTACGGTGTGTGACAGCCTCCTTAATTCTCAGATATCTGGTTTAGTAATGTAGACTTGGTAAGGAAACTTTCTTAACAGAG
This sequence comes from Saposhnikovia divaricata, assembly GCA_036435485.1. Classification (NCBI taxonomy): domain Eukaryota; kingdom Viridiplantae; phylum Streptophyta; class Magnoliopsida; order Apiales; family Apiaceae; genus Saposhnikovia; species Saposhnikovia divaricata. The sequence continues at coordinate 5,933,832 of CM071598.1, read as the reverse complement.
AATGATAGAGAAACAGACTGCATGACAGTCAAATGTGTTTGGTCTTGATACATATCGGCAGTGGCGGAGCCACGGTGTGGCAGGTGGGGGCACAGGACCCCACTAGACATTCTGCTTTTTGTTACTTACATTTACTACGCATCCTGATATATGTATCTTTGTGCTGTGTTTTAAGGAATAAAACTTCCCCCTTGCTTTCTTATTGTGCTAAAGGTTATACACTGCAAATAATCTAACGTACATTTACAGGTCAAAAAGGTTTATAATTTTCAAAATATGTCCATTTTCTTACTTTTTTTTCGAAAACAGGTTATTACTTTCCGCATTTAATTTTTACCTTTAAGGGGTACCAAACGGAAACTATATTTGAATAAAAATTGGTCCCCACTAGCCTAAATGGCTAGCTACGCCACTGCATATCGGTTATTAAAACTATTACCTAACAGCAGAATGCAGACATGGGAAAACTAATTATACAATAGAGGACTTCTTATACCATTACGAACAGAAAACTTGTGTGCAAATGCCATAACTACCAGAACTATGTTCGAAGTGTCGCTTATTATAATTGACACTGAAGTGCACTTCAAGCTATGTTTCTAGTTTATGTAGGTTGTTAATTAGTTTTCATGTTTTGTTAAGTCTTATGTTGTCTTAATTACTCCTCCCTCTGCCCCGTCTATTTGTTATCGTTTCAAAGTAGGATGTCGATATGCATTTTAAGGTGAATTTTAAGGATAGTTCCATAACTTATTTTTGAAAGTTTCTTTTTTTGTATAAAAATAGAACAATCCTATTTTATACAGAAAAAAAAATTTAAAAAAAATTTTGGAACTGTTTTTAAAATCTACCTAAAAATGTGTGCCAAAAAATTTCAAAAAAGTGTAAACAAATGGATGGGACAAAGTGATTCAAAAGGGAGTTACTTAATCTTTCTTTTGTCATCAATTTTTTTTTTTGTTAAATTTCTTTTGTCATCATTACTTTCACTAATTAAAAGAACACTGGTTTGGTTGTTTTAATGTTAATTGAGGTCGGGCCATGTATTTGATTCTAAGCTATTGTTTTTACTGGTTTTTATCTCAGGTCACCACATCTTATTTATGAGTTTATCATTCGCTTGTTATTAATTTACTTTTTTTATTTAATTTTGTAACTTTCTTTTCATTGGTAAAATTAAATAGGAAAATGAAAAAAAAAAAAACCTCTCAAAATTAATTGTGTAGTTCGCCTAAATTAAAATTTAAGGTTTGCGAAAATATTAGTCTCCCTGGAACGAATCTTAAATACTAAAACGAAGATCGTGCGCTTGAGATAATTAAATGTTAATTTTTAGCACATTATCAATCAACCATTCATTAGACAGATAAGTGGAGAATAGTACAGGGTTGTAGATAACATATCGGTGCACGTTGGTTTCAGAGGGTGTAACCTCAACAACAACCATGTTCACTACAGGCCCACTCGTGGTTCAAAGCACAGCATTCGCTTGAGCTACCACTTCGGTTTTCTTCGCTTTCTTGGTAGGACAGTCCTTACTCCAGTGCCCAACCTGCCCACAAGACCAACATGGTTTGTTTGCCTTTGGTTTCTTGGCCTTGTCCTTGTCATTCTTAGGTTTATTACTATGACCCTTCTTAGTGACAACCTTCCTTTTCTGTCCTACAGTAGCTACATTTACCTTCGAGCTTCCATGCTCAGTTCGCATCACATGTCCATGTTTGGACTTGTGTTGTTCTTGCACCGAGATGTCCAGCATAAGGTTGGTCCTGGTGATATCTCATTTCTGTCTTTTCAGGGAGAGACAACACTCTTCCCAAGACTTTGGGAGTTTTTCAATCACACTCATCACCTTAAACTTTTCTGGGAGGTCCATTCCGGACTCCTACAATAAGTCCATGATTGAGCAAGTGCATGAGTTCGAGAAGATAGTGCATGTTTTAAAGGAGTCCGGAATGGACCTCCCAGAAAAGTTTAAGGTGATGAGTGTGATTGAAAAACTCCCAAAGTCTTGGGAAGAGTGTTGTCTCTCCCTGAAAAGACAGAAATGAGATATCACCAGGACCAACCTTATGCTGGACATCTCGGTGCAAGAACAACACAAGTCCAAACAGGGACATGTGATGCGAATTGAGCATGGAAGCTCGAAGGTAAATGTAGCTACTGTAGGACAGAAAAGGAAGGCTGTCACTAAGAAGGGTCATAGTAATAAACCTAATAATGACAAGGACAAGGCCAAGAAACCAAAGGCAAACAAACCATGTTGGTCTTGTGGGCAGGTTGGGCACTGGAGTAAGGACTGTCCTACCAAGAAAGCGAAGAAAACCGAAGTGGTAGCTCAAGTGAATGCTGTGCTTGGAACCACGAGTGAGCCTGTAGTGAACATGGTTGTTGTTGAGGTTACGCCCTTTGAAACCAACGTGCACCGGTATGTTATCTACAACCCTGTACTATTCTCCACTTATCTGTCTAATGAATGGTTGATTGATGATGTGCTAAAAATTAACATTTAATTATCTCAAGCGCACGATATTCGTTTTAGTATTTAAGATTCGTTCCAGAGAGACTAATATTTTCGCAAACCTTAAATTTTAATTTAGGCGAACTAGACAATTAATTTTGAGAGGTTTTTTTTCATTTTCCTATTTAATTTTACCAATGAAAAGAAAGTTACAAAATAAAATAAAAGAAAGTAAATTAATAACAAGCGGATGATAAACTCATAAATAAGATGTGGTGACCTGAGATAAAAACCAGTAAAAACAATAGCTTAGAATCAAATACATGGCCCGACCTCAATTAACATTAAAACAACCAAACCAGTGTTCTTTTAATTAATGAAAGTAATGATGACAAAAGAAATTTAGCAAAAAAAAAATGATGACAAAAGAAAGATTAAGGGCCTGTTTGGCTTACCTTAAAATAAGTAACTTATAACTTAAAGTGATAAGTATCATATAAGTGATAAGTAAATCAGAACTTATAAGTTAATAGAGTGTTTGGTAAATCAAAAATTATAAGTCAGTAGAGTGTTTGGTAAATCAGAACTTATAAGTTAACTTTTTTAAATATTTTCAAAATATTTGTTTTTTAATATATATATAAGTGGATATCAATGGATAGATCTCGATGAGTAGAGAAATTTGACATATACATATCAATTTTTTAATGAACGAATCAAAAGATATATGATTTTGAAGATTTGAAAGATATTATATATTGCGTATATCGAGAAGTAAGAATAAGTTGAAAGTTAAATGTTAGGATTTCTTAACATTCAACTTATCCCATATAAGTTCTAAAAACGAGCTTTTGCTTATTTTGCCAAACACTCTAAATAAGCCGGAAACGGGATTTCGCCATATAAGTCGACTTATATGGTTAGTCAAACATGCACTAAGTAACTCCCTTTTGAATCACTTTGTCCCATCCATTTGTTTACACTTTTTTGAAATTTTTTGGCACACATTTTAAGGTAGATTTTAAAAATAGTTCCCAATTTTTTTTTAAAATTTTTTTTTCTGTATAAAAATAGGATTGTTCTATTTTTGTACAAAAAAAGAAACTTTTAAAAATAAGTTATGGAACTATTCTTAAAATTCACCTTAAAATGCATATCGACATCCTACTTTGAAACGATAACAAATAGACGGGACAGAGGGAGGAGTAATTAAGACAACATAAGACTTAACAAAACATGAAAACTAATTAACAACCTACATAAACTAGAAACTTGAAAAGGGATTCAAAACTAATTAACAAGAAAATGGGCTAGAAGCATGCAACTGGTTCTAAACAAAATGATTTTATTCAACTCAAATACCTAATAGAAAAATAGTAAACATTTAGCAAGAATCATATTATTTAACAATTAAGAAAATATATAAAATTAACTAACAGTGGCTAAACCAAATTAAGAGAACAAAAACATTTATTCATACTTTCTAAAGTGCACAGTTGAGGCATTAAAAAGAAAATAAAAAGATAAGTGCTAACAAACAATTAAAATAAATAAAAACTTTAAAATGAAAATAACAATATAAAATGAAAATGGTTACAATACTAGCTCATAATTAACAGTGCAGCAAGTGCATTGATAAACTAAAGGGAGGAATGGGGCAATGAACTCGGTGGGTGACAGAAACAAAAGTAACGCAAGCGAATTATTGAAGCAGAAACAAAAGAGCGATATCAGGAACTAGAGCTGTAAACGAACCGAACTCGGACGAATTCGGACGAATTTTTAACGAATTCGGACAAATTCCTAACGAACCGAACAATGTTCGGTAAGCTTATCAGACACTTTTTTTTGTCCGAACTCGAGTTCGGTAATGAACCAAACCGAACACAACTGTTCACGAACATACCGAACCGAACCGAACACGAACCGAACGCGAACAATTCGGTAATTATATATATAAAAAAATTTGAAAAATAAAAAAAAATAAAAATAATTGTAAATATTATTGTTTTTATCGAACGAACCGAACTCGGACGAACTTTTAACGAACTCGGACGAAATCATAACGAACCGAACAATGTTCGGTAAGCTAATCAGACATTTTTTCTTGTCCGAACTCGAGTTTGGTAAGCTTATTGGACGAGCTTATCGAACTCGAACCGAACCGGACGAGCTTACCAAACAATTCGATTCGTTTACAGCTCTACCAGGAACCTAATACATTAATTTATAGTTTCGTTGGGACCAATATATATATGGACTGGGATTTTAAAAAAGTTATTATCTTATTATTTTATCGATTGGGGTTCAATTTTATACTGGTCCCAAGTTGGGACTGGACAAATTATTAATTTTATCGAGATTATTAATTTATTGAGTATTAATTTATAGAGGTTTTACTGTAGTTACTTCCATTCTTCACTTTAACAGTATCACTAAACATCTCACCTTCTACGTTGATACTTCTCACAAAATATCTCACCAAAGCTTTATAATGTTTTTCCCCCTAAATAGCTTTATGATGTTTATGGAGTATCTCATAACATCAATAATATAATTTCGCGCTAAAGGTTCCCTGCTTAGATTTCCAACTTGTACACATGGAAAGCACTTCTTTGTCAACCAACCGTAATGCTCTTTTAGACACAACCTGTCTCCACTCTCCGGACAATTGCGGTAAATCTGTAACTTGTTCCATCGATTATGTTGGTCATTAAAATTTTAATTTGGAGCCCAAAGCTATAAGTAGGCCTTAAACAAGCGACTTTAGTTTTATAAACACTTACTCAGAGCTCGTAAACATTATCAGCTCATTCGACCAAGTTTTAAGCTATAACTTGTTTGATTTATAAGTAGCAGAATGTACTAGGAAACCACAGCAATGTTGGACCAGAAAGGCATAACCACAGTAATTTTAAACATGATACAATTGCCTTCCTATGAAAATAAATATGGAAATCATATTGCTGATTTCCAAATATACAACTATGTATGGTAAGCTGATGTTTATCTACCATGAAGCATGTTAGGATGAGAAGTAAAGCATAACATACTTATTATAAATTATAATAATATTTAATAATTTCTGAATTAGAAAAATCCTACATGGGGCAAGACCAATCATTAGGACCAAAGAGACCCGTGGGGGCAGCAACTCCTCCACGGCCAGGGCCTCCTGGCTCGGAGCTGCGCCCCCTCCCTCTCCCACCACCTCCTGCCCCAGCAGGACGAGCACTTCCACAACGATTGCACACACCACGAAATGCAAAATTTACATTGGTACAACTGGTATCGAAAAACGCCATGATACATCATTACAAAGGCAAATTATACTTAAAAAAAAATGGATGAATTGCTGAAAGAAAGGGCAAGAAAAAGCTGGCTCACCAATGTCACATCACAGACCTTGTATTCGGGCACATCCAGTCTCCGTCTTGTTGCCTGCAGGCCTTCGCTGCTGGAACGTCACCTCGCCCTCTACCTCTTCCAGCACCCCCATTCCCATCATTGACACTCTCCCCTTGAACACCTAAAGCACCACCTATGATTGGCTCTTCAGCAGGAATGACAGCATTATACGAGTTGTCATCTTTTTTTGACTCGTGTTAGAATATGTTATCTGTCAAACACATGTAGCTCATGATGGAGCACATGTATTACATGTATTAGCACATGCACATGAAGAGAGGATAGTGCGATCGATGCACAATCAATCTGCATACTGCACAATGCTATATATATAGAAGTTTATAGTAATGCAATGTATATGAGACTAGAGAGAAGAGTATAGCAAAGGACTACATTGTAACTGCTGCATTAACATTACACACATATATATATAGCATTGTGCAGTATGCAGATTGATTGTGCATCGATCGCACTATCCTCTCTTCATGTGCATGTGCTAATACATGTAATACATGTGCTCCATCATGAGCTACATGTGTTTGACAGATAACATATTCTAACAACTCGGCCATGCAAACACCAATTGTAGCGCGCACCATGAAATTCCTTGTTGTTAAACCATTCAACAGCAGCTGATGCAGCATACGGATCTTCATATGTAACTGTAGCATCTCCCTTTGGTTCATTAGTAGTGACCTTATCTCGGTACAACCATATCTTTGGCCGACCAGTTCGTTTGTCTTTCTGTTAAGTATCGAACACACATAATAATATCAGACAGAGTTCAATTTATTTTTCCCGTTTTTTGACAAATGAGTCGAAATAAAAGAAATGAGCAAGATAGCATACCTTAATCACCCCAATTGTGCTGAACCGTTCATCAAGCATTTTTTCAGTTGTCCCAGGAGGCAAATTACAAACATAAACACACCCATTTAAAGGGACTCCTTTAGAATAGTTTGCCATTTTGCTCCAATTTCATGAAACTATAACATAAAGAAACACTAATTAAACCTAATATTTAGGCCAACAGGGATAAAAATTAAGCATTCAATACAATTTCACATCCACTTCTTCTCACAAAAATCATGACAGCAAACATATATTCACTTCATGAAACTATGCCATAAAAAACACACACTTTTCAACACTTTGCAATTCTATATTTAGCTGAAACATACAGTAAAATTAAGCGAATGAGTATTTTTTTTTTACTACAATTTAACCACTTTTCAACACAAAAATCATTACTTTAAATTAATAATTTCCAAACAATTTCAAGTCCGTTTCCCGACATGAAAAGCATTACAACAAAAATCTAGTAAAATTGAGTGATTTGGTAATTTCTGTACAATTTCAAATCCACTTCTAAGCACGAAAACATTAAACTTAAAACACAATCAACTGATCAGAAACCTAATTGGATAATACGACATCTCGAACAACAGTTAGTTTACAAAGTGCACTAAAAACACAATCAATTCAAAGGAAATGTACCTTACCACCATGTCTACTAAGTACTAATATAGAATTGCAAAACTAGAACAAAGTAAAAAACACAAATCAAACACAACGTAAAATTAAGTGAATAAGTAATTTCTTTACAATTTAACCACTTCTCAACACGAAAATCATCACTATAAACACCGAGTAAAATCAAAGCTTTAGTAACACCTAAACAATTTCGAATCCACTTCCCAAGTCCAAACACGAGAAAATTACAACAAACACCGAGTAAAATTGAGTGATTTAGTAATTTCTGTACAATTTCAAATCCACTTCTAAGCACTCAAAGCATTAAATCAAACACAATCAACTGATCAATAACCTAATTAGATAACACAATATCTCTAAAATGGGCATGCCTGGGACCTACTGGGCACACTTGTGCCTCCGCCCCTGCGTGCAAATGCAAAGCACAATTTGAAGGAAAGGAATTTGATAAATGACAATATGGAAACGATTAACTAAAAGACAAGTGACATGACCCAACCCGTAGAAAGATAGTCCAAAAGGCACAGCGCATAGTGACGATGTTCAAGCACAAATAGGTACTGTAATGTCCTACCCAAGCAATGATTAAGATCACAGAAAACCAATCAGGGATTGCAGTGCAGAATATACAGCAACATGGCATCTACTCACTTAATGGAATATAATGTGTTCTATAGCATTGTTTTCATGATGGTTTTTGAACCTTATGTTTTCATGATGGTTCAGTTCTTTTGACTTGTTTTTGTTTATAAGTTTTTGAACCTTATGTTTTCATGATGGTTCAGTCCTATTGACTTGTTTTTGTTTATAAGTTTTTGAAGTCATTTTACAAGTCCATATATATACCGATTAAGCACCTAGTCTCTACTTATATCTTGAAGTTCTTCATCTGATAAAATTCTTTATCTCAATGGCCGCTAATGTTATACGTCCGTCGATCATATTCAATAATTTTTCAGGCCAATTTAACATTGCATTTGCGTCTATGACATCGGAGTACATTAACTCAACTCTGCAGCACCAACAGGCTATACTTGCCTTTGTTATTTCGGCTGTTCTTAATATCTTACAATTGAAGCCTCACTCTCCATTTGACACACATCCGAAAATTATGAAGATGGCCGTCATATTTTTCCTTCTCTATTGTTTTGGATGCATTGTCGAGTCCAGGATCATTGTTGGTACTGATAATCCTTTGGCTCGACGTTTGCTTCCAAATGCTCATGGTAATGTAATTCAGCAAGGTGTAAGACTGTTTGGTTACTTTTCACTCACATCTTTGGTCTCCATTCTTTTTTACTCCGACTCTGTTTGGCCTCTTCTCTTTCTGGTTTTCGCCTTCTTTGTGATGGGAATGCTAACGCACTGGCTTCTAGTGCATTACAAACTACTTAACAAAAGATCAAACTTCAGTGGTGTATGTGTGCCCTGTGTTTAGATAGTTCAATTTCTGTGTCCCACTTGGGGGGTTTCCTGTTTCCATTTCCTAAAGAGGTGCAAGATTTAAAGGCCAATTTAGTGTCTAATTATATGGCCTGTCTGCATGCGACTGCATGTATCATGCAAAGTGTCCTAACAGTTGTTAGTAATCATATTACATATATATGTGTTTGTTTAAATTAAAAAAATTTGCCTGAAAATTACAAACCAACCAATCATTTATTGAGTTGTAGACTTGTAGTGTTGAGACAGGTGATTTGTAGTACAGTGCCTTGTTATTTGTGCTCGTGATTTGTTAAGTTGTAGCCTTCACAGATATTTGCTAGGCCGCGATTTCACCTAAGAGTCATACCAACTACATGTAGTACAGAATTCCTCAGCAATCAGAGTAATCTGATCAATAAAACATGACTCCTATCTTCCGGGTTTAATAACAACTAATCATACCTCCCCAAGCATGGACCTATATATGAATGATTGAAATTTGTTAGCTGTAACAAAGTTCTAGATACTGTCAGTTGTGAATCTTTAATTCTTTATCCATATGTATTGGACAAATATTTTGTTTTCTGGGGTGATATATCAAACTGGAAAGGACTTGTATGTCTTCTTTACCAAAGGAGTCTAAAATCATTTGGTTTTAATCTAGATCATACCATTATTGTCTCCGTAAATGATGCACACTTACGCTATTGCAGTTACGTTTTTTGTGGTTGCTATCCCTCGAGTTGCTTGTGGCTGTCCCATTGAGCCAGTTAGCCTTGCGTAGGTTGTCTGAGTACAATTATAGAAACAATTCTTACAAAAGCTGCAATTGAAATTCTTTCCTACCTCCATTATAAATTCCTGATCACTCCAAACACATCATGTAGCAAAGGCAACGTCTTACTTTCTTTTCACAGACAAGCCCTTACAAGTTCCACCAATTAGTGAACATGAGAAAGTGGAACAGGTGAAGCAAAAGCTTATAAGAAAGCAATCAAACTATCAAACTACATGCATTACGCATATGTATGTTCCATTGAAACTTAATATCACGATAATAATTCATGTCTCCATTTCATTATCCATAAGCAAAACAGATCCTTGGTTTCCAATACTTATCACAAGTCTATATAGTAAAAGAAAAGGAAAGAAAAACAGAGCCTTACTTGGGTACATATGCAAACACTTCCCTGCTCAGTTTGGAGCAGTGGTTCGCGAGCATTGTTTTTTGGATTTCTTATTAGTATGCCTTATTGCAGCTAGGGCTGTTCACGAATAGAGCCGAGCCGAGTTTAGACCGAAACGAGTTGAGCTTTGCCCGAAACGAACCGAGCCGAGTTTTGGTCAACTCGAGCCGAGCTTTGGTCAACTCGAACCGAGCCGAGTTTTGACCGAGCTCGAGCCGCACTCGAGCTGTTCACGAACAACTCAGGCCGAGCTCGAGCTCAAGCCGATCTCGAGCTGTTCACGAACAATTCTGACGATAATTTATTTTTCTAAAAACATTTTTTTTTTAAAATCGAAAATCGCAAACCGCAAAACCGCATATATTTTTATAATTATTTATATTTTAAGATATAACGTATCTAATTTAGACTATTTAGTAATATCCCAAATTTTCAAAAAATGAAAAATTAATTTGGTTGAAGATCGTAGTAGATCACTACTATTCTAACTAGTACAAGTAAATAGTGCTTTGTCACGGATTGTTGTTTCTATTTTTTAAAAAATATTTCTCGACGATCCAACCATATGGATGTCAAAATACATCTAATTTAATGATATTTCCAAATTTTAAAAAATATAAAATATAATTTATTGTGAGCAAGTTTTATTATTTCATATTATAAGATTATGGATATAAAATATATATAACAAGAAATGGGAAAGAAAAGAAAAAAAAGGTAAATTAATTAATCGAAAGAAGGAAAAAAAAAGAAAAAAAGAGGAAGGATGGCCTAACCAGATGTGCCATGCAAAAGCTAGTGGGCTTGAAATGGGCAAACTAATGTTTCTAAAGAAAATGTATTACTAGACTTAATTATTTAAATGGTTGGTTAGTGTAAATACCCCAACATGTCCAAATTTAGGAAAGCCCATGAGGATAAAAAGAGCTTTGTCCATGTTTGTTGATTATATTTATTTTTTAAATCCAAATGTCACAAATTGTTGTTTCTATTTTTTAAAAAATATTTCTCTATGATATAACCGTACGGTTGTCAAGATATATATAATTTAGTGATATTCCCAAATTTTCAAAAAATAAAAAATTAACTTGGTTGGAGATCTTAGTAGATCACTACTATTCTAACTAGTACTTGTAACTAGTGCTTTGTCACGGATTGTTGTTTCTATTTTTTAAAAAATATTTCTAGACGATCCAACCGTACTGATGTCAAGATATATCTAATTTAGTGATATTCCCAAATTTTTAAAAAATAAAAAAATAATTTGGTTGGAGAACTTAGTAGATCACTACTATTCTAACTAGTACTAGTAACTAGTGATTTGTGATGGATTGTTGTTTCTATATTTTAAAAAATATTTCTCGACGATCCAACCGTACGGATGTCAAGATATATCTAATTTAGTGATAATCCCAAATTTTCAGAAAATAAAAAATTAATTTGGTTGGAGATCTTTGTATATCACTACTATTCTAACTAGTACTTGTAACTAGTGCTTTGTCACGGATTGTTGTTTCTATTTTCTAAAAAATATTTCTGGACGATCCAACCGTACTGATGTCAAGATATATCTAATTTAGTGATATTCCCAAAATTTTAAAAGATAAAAAAATAATTTGGTTGGAGATCTTAGTAGATCACTACTACTATTCTAACTAGTACTAGTAACTAAAATCATTTGGTTTTAATCTAGATCATACCATTATTGTCTCCGTAAATGATGCACACTTACGCTATTGCAGTTACGTTTTTTGTGGTTGCTATCCCTCGAGTTGCTTGTGGCTGTCCCATTGAGCCGGTTAGCCTTGCTCTTGCTACGTAGGTTGTCTGAGTACAATTATAGAAACAATTCTTACAAAAGCTGCAATTGAAATTCTTTCCTACCTCCATTATAATAAATTCCTGATCACTCCAAACACATCATGTAGCAAAGGCAACGTCTTACTTTCTTTTCACAGACAAGCCCTTACAAGTTCCACCAATCAGTGAACATGAGAAAGTGGAACAGGTGAAGCAAAAGCTTATAAGAAAGCAATCAAACTATCAAACTACATGCATTACGCATATGTATGTTCCATTGAAACTTAATATCACGATAATAATTCATGTCTCCATTTCATTATCCATAAGCAAAACAGATCCTTGGTTTCTGTTATGCCATAATTTCGGCATGTCTAATAATCTCCCAAATTTCTAATAATATTAATTATTAATTCAGATTAATAATTATTACTTAATGTCTAAGTTTTATCCTCTCTCTGAAATGAGGAAAAAATCAATCTCAATCAATCAATTACGGAAAATATCTCCAAATGACATTCCTCAAATCAAGAAGATATCACAACGATAAGATTAAATCAGATAAAATCAGTAATTACCCAGATTAACGAAGTTTATCCCTAAAGTCTCTAAGGGATAGACACAAATCAATTTCACAGAGGCAGGACTTTGCAAGTGTCTCGATTTGTCTCGTGTATCAGTCATATCTTCTGCCAAGATGCCTACGTACCTATGTTTATATAGGATCAAGCCCACGTAGTTCTGTGAATTAATTGGCCTTATCCCGAGAGACTTAAGGGATAAGTTACGTTAAGGTACTAGTGGCCTCCTTGGCTATTCTTGCCTCCTCCTCAAGCCTGGCCTCCTCGGCATCCTCGTCAGCAATTTGCTGCTTCAAAGTCTCTGCGAAGTCAGCATTTCCGGGCCCAAGCCGATCCCAGTCAAAGTCGGGGATCGTTCGAATGAACCCCTTCATGAATGAGACCTGACCCTGGGCCACGAAAGTCTCCTCAGCAGTTGCCAACTCAGCCTTGGCACCATCCAGCTCGCGAGTCAGCTTAGCGATCTCATCAGCATTCTTTTTAGCAGCTTCTTCGCTGGACTTCTGCAGTTCCTTAAAAGATTTTTCAAAATCATTTCTCTCCTTGCGGGCATTCTTCAAGTCGGTGCGGATAGTGGCAGTCTCATGAGAAAGTTGTTTTTTAAACTCCGCTTCTAGGGATCGCTTATCTTCAACCTTCTGGAATTCAAGAACCTTGTTCTTTTTATCAAGTTGAAAGAAGTTTTTTGTGTGCGCAGCTTGACGGATGAATGCCTCCGCTAAACACTTGGTTAAAGCATTGGCATTCTCTTCGGGAGTGGCCTTCCACCAGTTGGACGCCTCAGCCTCTTCGGTGTACTTGCTCCCCAGCGAAGCGAAGAGATGCTGGGTCGCAGTGGCGTTCACGGTACGGGAAGATGGCTGAGGAGGCCCACTAGGCTGCCCATCCTTCCTGGCTCGTTTCAGAGTGCTCGCATCAGGAGATGTTTGAGTATGATCCCCAACAATATTTGTCTGGGATGGAGGATCGCTGACAGGTTTAGCAACTGGTGGCTTAATGGGAGGAGGAGGAGGAACTTTCGAGCCAGAGACCGCTTTTGAGGTCACCCCTTTCTTGCCACTTTGAAGAAATGGGGGAGCTTGACCTCTTCCACCGTGAGCAGACATGTCTGTAGAGAAATAAAAGACAAGTTACAAACAGTTCAAAAAATCTGGCATAAAGTAAAACAGTTAAGATGCAAAATTAGAAGACAGTTATGCATATGGAGGAAAAAGGAAATGCGATGAAATATGCAAATTGTAAGGGGTCATATCGCTATATAGGAGTACCTTCTTCGTCTGTTATTGCGACATGAGAAGACGAGGCCTCTTCTCTTATCTTTCTTTTCTTCGAGGCCCACCTCGCATTTGAAGGCCCCGCTTCAGGGGAAGCACCTATTCCTTCCTTGAGGAATCCGCATTCTATTAGGTTTTCTAGAGAAAGAAGAGTCCTAATGTTTCTCTCCTCTGCGGTGGATTTTGTTAATACATTATCGGCTCGCTGTTTTTCGACACCTCTTAAGACGGTGCGAACTGGAGCGACTGCGATGCCAAAGGAGTTGTTAGTTTGTGAACAAAGAACAAAGAGTAAGATAAAGGGTTACTGCCTCGATAGCTTACCGGGAAGGTAGTTGAAGCTCGTTTTAACTCGGGGAACCTCGTGTACATAGAACAAAGGTTCCTTCCACGAGCCCGCATTACTTATTCCGCCAGGGAGAAGGCTTTTCTTGTTGAATTCTGGCCACACTGAAAAATAGACGTAGCCAAAGTCCTTGGCCCCACATCACTTCAGCTGCAGGAAGTAGCCCATTATATTCGCGTCCAAGGGCGGATATCCAAGCTTGTGGTAGAGTATGTACAGGGCAATCATGGATCGATAGCCGTTGGTACTAATTTGGATGGGGGCTAGATAATATGTCTCACAGACATCCTTGATGAATGGGTGGAGAGGAGAAGAGACGCCTATCTTCATCAGAGGGACCGTTAGAACCATTCTGGGCACCCTGCCCCCATTCTCTTCGTGATTAAATTGTTAGAGACAATTTAGTGTCTAATTATATGGCCTGTCTGCATGCGACTGCATGTATCATGCAAAGTGTCCTAACAGTTGTTAGTAATCATATTACATATATATGTGTTTGTTTAAATTAAAAAAATTTGCCTGAAAATTACAAACCAACCAATCATTTATTGAGTTGTAGACTTGTAGTGTTGAGACAGGTGATTTGTAGTACAGTGCCTTGTTATTTGTGCTCGTGATTTGTTAAGTTGTAGCCTTCACAGATATTTGCTAGGCCGCGATTTCACCTAAGAGTCATACCAACTACATGTAGTACAGAATTCCTCAGCAATCAGAGTAATCTGATCAATAAAACATGACTCCTATCTTCCGGGTTTAATAACAACTAATCATACCTCCCCAAGCATGGACCTATATATGAATGATTGAAATTTGTTAGCTGTAACAAAGTTCTAGATACTGTCAGTTGTGAATCTTTAATTCTTTATCCATATGTACTATTGGACAAATATTTTGTTTTCTGGGGTGATATATCAAACTGGAAAGGACTTGTATGTCTTTACCAAAGGAGTCTAAAATCATTTGGTTTTAATCTAGATCATACAATTATTGTCTCCGTAAATGATGCACACTTACGCTATTGCAGTTACGTTTTTTGTGGTTGCTATCCCTCGAGTTGCTTGTGGCTGTCCCATTGAGCCGGTTAGCCTTGCTCTTGCTACGTAGGTTGTCTGAGTACAACCTACAAAAGAAAAATCATGCTAAGGCAAAACATAGCCAAAGACGCATGAACAGAAACAAAAGCCAAATTAAGGCCGAAGCCGAAGACGCATAAAAGAAGAATATTATGCTAAGGCAAACTTAAATAAAATAAGCCCGAAGGCAAAGTAAAGTATTACAAGCCCGAAGGCACGAATAAAGAGCCCGAAGGCAAAGTTAAACATTACAAGTTCGGAAATATTAAAATCTACAAAATTACAAGGCTTCATCAGCTGGAGGTTCGTCGGAGAGGGACTCATCTTCGCCCGAAGAAACCTCTAAGGGTTGATCAGACTCCTCCCGACCAACCGGATCCGTCATCCCGAGCGAAGGATCTACCAGCTGAGTATGATCGAAGCCCAAAGAATGTGCTTTCAGTACAGCGTCGTCATACCCCAGTTGGTAGCATCTTTCTTCGGTCAGCTCCAGGGTCTTCTGCAGCTTCCGAACCTTTTTCCTTGAGAGCTTGAGCTGCTTGTTCCTCCACTCGACCCTAGCCCTCAAGGTGTCCATCTCCCGCAACTTTGCCTTCAAGGCATCATTTTCGGTCTTCAAGGAGTAAGATTGGCCGGTGACCCTCTCCAACTCAGAAGTTGCATTCCGGAGGCCGTCTTCAGCCTTGATTGCCCGAACTTCAGTCTGGTTGGCTGCCTCCAGCTTTTTCTGGATACCCTCCATCCGTTCGGTCACAACGGCCGACCAAGAGACCCCCTGGAAACAAACAAGGGAAAAGAATTAAACACTGAATACAAGTGAAAAAAAAATAACACCGAGAAAAAGCAAAGCTTACCATGGAGAGCAGAGCCAGCATTTCAGTACAAGCCTCAAGGTCGTTTGCCTTAGCAAACGTGGGCCTATCGGCTGGCAGAATGAGACCCCGGCAAAGATCGGGACCTACTATGGTGGACAGCTGGGGGGCAGGGACAATGATTTGATCTGTCTCAAGGACTCCCCAGGGAGGATGGTATACTTTCAGTCCGGCATCTCCCGACCGACCCCTCTTTCGGGAATCGGTTGAGAGGGCCTGGACGATACCATCCCCCTGATCTCGCGGAGGAGAAGCCACTGGAGTCTCGCTTCCCCCACCGGTGACGGGAACAGATTCCAGCTCCTTGCCGGCCGATGGGTCGGCAGCATCGGCTTCGGCCGTAGCGGCTATCGAGAGTTGAGCTGCCTTCTTGCGTTTGCGCTCAATAATGTGACCAAGAGAAGACACTGCACAAAAACAAGAGTGTTAAACATTGGCAACAAGAAATAAAAATGCAGTAAAGGAAACACTCGGATGGAAAAGAGTAAGGATATATGTTACCACTACCCCAGAGGGAGACCAACCAGGCGTTATCCCGGCTGTCCGATAGGGGAACCCTACCCATATCGAGTTCACAAAGAAGACGATAATCGTGTTTGTCCGCCTCCAACAGCTCGGGATACAGCAACCTCGACGGGTCCAGATCCTGCCAGCGGCCGTACTTCTCCATTTTCGGGCCCGAGATAAAAACCCACTTCTCATGGGCCCCCTATTGTTGGAGTTTGTCTGAGCCCAATCGGCCCTGCCGGTCCGACGAGCGATAGTGTAGAAACCGTTGCTTTTAGAATTCCTCCGAAGCTCATAATGATGCCAGAACAGGGTTGTCCTCGGAGTCATCTTTTTGGCTAAGCATCGGGCTTGGAAAGCATTTATGTGAAAAAAGCTGTTCGGATCCAGCTGTCCTATGGCGATCCCAACTTGCCTCAGCAATTTTTTCAGTATAGGCAGCATCGGCAGCCGAAAGCCACACTTGAAGGCCATTTCGGATATGCCGGTGGCCACACTTCCGCCGAAGAGAGGTGGAACCTCAGGGTTGTGCCAAATACGGTCTTTCTTCCTGGGAGTGAAGAAGTACCAGACATTCCTCTCTACTAGGTATTTGGAATGGAACTCTTCTATTTTCTCCTCAGTCAGGTGCGACCGAAAGTTCGCCGCAGGATACTCCCCGACGTCACTGAACGGAGATACCTCCGAAGGACCGGCACCTTCGGTTGACCGATCCATGTCCCTGCATTCGGAAATGAAGAGACATTAGCTTTGTACTCGGACAAAGAAGACGAAAACAAAAAGGGGAGAGGCCGAGTACAGTGAGCCAGGATCGGTCGGAGAATCCTAAAATCTAAGGTTTGGCAAATTACGGGTCATCTAAGTCATAAAGATCGGGAAAGACCGAAGGGAGTTCTCAGGGTTTGGAAATCCCGAAGGACATCTCAACCCTAATAACTTCCAAGCAAATTTCAAGATTCAAGTAAGGGTTTGTATCAGAGCAACACAACGGAAACTAAAGGAAAAGACACGCATGTTCTACTCAAAACGACGAGAATAAACTGCACGGGTAACTTTACATATGAGTACATATAGATACATACATGTGTGTATGAGTACGGAAAGCAGATAGGAACACAAAAGCAGGAAAGAAAGTAATTCAAGTGTGCGATGAATCGGAAAAAGAAGGGAATAATGAGAACTTACTGATTTGTTTAAGATCTCTGATAAGACCAAGTTCGTGGGGGTAGGCTTCTTGGACGTGAATGTCGACTGGAATCGGCGATTTGGAGGCCTCCGGTGATGAAACAACGCTCCCAATTGCTGTTTGAGATTTCTCTGGAGGGATTTTTTCCGATGAATGTCAAAGAAATGATATGTGCGTAAAAGAAAGAAAGAAAGAAACTGTGGAGTTTAAATAGAAAAGATATGACGTTTGGACAGAGCCGTTTCATATTCAACGGCAGGGATTGAAGCGCAAATCTCGAGGACAGACAGTTGTCATCCATAAAGGGACACGACTTCCCAGGAGACGTCTCGGCCTTGTCCATCGCCATCCTTATCCGAAGGACACGTACGAAGACAGATTTCCGAAGATGGGCTTGGGCTTTAGCCTTCGTCCTGAGGATAGTTCCGAACGAAGCCTAGGGACATGTTAGAGGCCCAACTTCTTACCGGGCTGGACCGAAAGCCCAATGAGGATAATTGGCTTGAAGAGGCTCCAGACTGGCGAGGGTCCATGTCATTCGGCCAGTTGTGTGCAACGGTCCATTCAGTTGTGTTCCCTGGGAACGTGGGAACGTGGGACATGTTCTCCATTCGTCCTACTCCCCGATAACTGCCAAAATAGAGAATAAGAAGGTGAACAGAGGTGATATCATTCATTCAATTACTTACACACAACACAAACACTCTGCGTTTACCTTTATTCATAAAAACCAGTTAAATTATTCTCACACCGGAGGTGAATCGGGGGGCCACACCCTCGCATTCTTCTTCAATTGCAGGTCCGACCGAACGGACACACCGACGGAAATTGGTTGCAACATTTGGCGCCGTCTGTGGGAAACGCAGAGTTACGTTTGTTTTGGATTATATTGTTAGTAATGGCGAACGAAACCGAGATACCAACGGCTGACGATGGCACTATGGCTGTAAACACTCGCACCACTCCTCCCATCACCCCAAGACATTTGATTTTCGACGAAGAGGGGGACATACCGTCTCCTGAAGAGCAACGGGAAATTTTGATGAAGTGGCGAGAAGAACAAAAAGCCAAGGGGAAACGGAAAGAGATAGAGAAAGAGAAAAGCAGCAGGGAGGCCGAACGTCTGGCCAAAAAAAAGGAGGCCGACCGTTTGAGGCTGGAAGCCCTAAAGATCCAAAGGGAGGAGATCGAGTTACAAGAAAAGGTACTCCGCGAGGCTCTAGAAGCCGAAGACCCGGAGTTAGACGACCGAAGAGACAAAAGACCAAGAACCAGAATTGATGAAGATGAGTCGGGGGACTCTGAATCAAACTCGAGGAGAACTCGGTCAAAGGTGGTTTATTCCTCCGATTCGGAAGAGGAGGGTCCACATACGGACGATCGCATCCGGAGAATTGAGAAGGCCATGTTTGGAGAGAGAAAGGTTAGCCACGAGCCAGTGGTGACCGAAGACGTCGAACACTTTCGACCGCCTCCCGGAAGGCAGTTCCCGAAGATGAATGAATTTAACGGAAAGGGTGACCCCGAAGATCATTGTGAGAAATATGAATCGCTCATGACTGGGATGGGGCACTGCGATGTGATGCTATGTAAGATGTTCAAGACCTACCTGAAGGGGAATGCATCCATGTGGTACTGGTCGCTGAGACCTAGGTCGATAGGCTCGTATGAGCAAGTGAAGAAAAAATTCTTAAGGCACTACTCACATTTGTGCCGAAGAGAGAAGGATACTGAAGCACTGATCCACTGCAGGCAAGGGCCGAACGAAGATTTGGGTGATTACTTAGCAAGGTTCAAAGAAGAAGCTGGCATGGTCACCAACTTGGACAAAGTCAAGGCGGCTGGATTCCTCGCAGCAGGCCTCGACCCTGTCAAAGGTAAGAAACTTCGGTCCTCTCTTTATGATATGCCTCCCAAATCTTTAAATGATATATATGTGAGAGGAGAGGCCATTAGAAGAAAATTGGAATCAATTGGGGGGTACAAGGAGAAGAAAAATGATAGGTATGATAGGAGAGATGACCGAAGGGATGATAGAAGAGACGACCGAAGGGGTCGAGGAGATATCAAGAGCAGGTTGAATGATACAAGGCCCGACAAAGGGGCCGAACGAAGAAGAGATAGAGATAGCACTGTGTTCACACCGTTAAACACACCTATCTCGAAGATTCTCCATGAGATAAAGGGTAAACCTGGGTTTGTCAGACCACCCAAGTTGAAGACCCCTGAGAACAGAAGAAGCGACAGCAAGTATTGTGACTACCATCGGGACAAAGGTCACAACACCGAGGAGTGCTATCATTTGAAGAAGTTAATTGAAAGAATGATCAAAGATGGGGAACTGACCCAATTTGTGGGCGACTTGAGGGACAAACTCGAGTCCAAGGAGAAAAGGAAGGAAGCTGAGAGTTCGGAGAAGTACAGAGGGGAGGTCAGGACAATTTCCGGAGGAACAGTGCTTGATCGGGATAGTAAGACAGCAAGGAAAAAGTACGCCAGACAGATCTACAACCTGTACCAATCAAGTTCAGCTAAGCAACCATTGCCTATCTCCTTCACAGAAGATGACTACGAAGACGTGATATGGCCGCACGAAGACCCACTTGTTATAAACCCAGTAATCGGGGAAAACAAGATATGGAGAGTGCTGGTGGACGAAGGGAGCTCAGTCAACATTCTATATCACCGGACATATTGCAAGATGAATTTGGGAGGTGAACAGTTGGAGCCATGCCACGAGGCGCCCTTGTACGGTTTCGGTAATCAGCCTGTACCGATAGAAGGGACCATCACTTTGTCTGTCATGATGGGAAAAGCGCCGTACACTGTGGTGAAGGAAGCAAAGTTCTATGTCGTCCGGGTCGATAGTCCGTACAACGGAATTTTGGGAAGGCCGGCCTTATCTTTGTTCCAGGCCGTGTCCTCTGTCCCTCATCTAAAGTTGAAGTTCCCAACAGAACATGGAGTTGGAGAAATGAGAGGCGATCAGAAAGCCGCCAGAATAATCATGTTGGAGGATTTGGAAAAAGACAAAGACATAGAGATGACTGAAGCCGGAAAAAGGAAAAGAAATGAGACCGAAGCTGGGGGCAGCCACCAACTGCTGAACATTGAGTTGGAAAAGTTTGGGGCCGACCTGTCAAGCCCGATTGCTGAGCCGGCTGCAGAGACCGAAGAGGTAGAACTATACTTGGGTCAGTCGGGAAAGATGATCCAAATTGGAAAGAGCATGGAGCCGAAATTAAAAGAGAGAGTCATCAAGGTCATTAGGGAATTCCACGATGTATTCGCATGGAATCCCGAAGATATGCCAGGTTTGGACCCTGCAGTTGCCAAACACTGTTTAAATGTAGATCCCGAAGCCAAGCCCGTAAGACAAAAGAGGAGGAATTTCGCCATGGAAAGGCAGAAAGTAATCCAAGTTGAAGTCGAAAAATTGCTGGAAGCAAAGTTCATTGAAGAGATAGACTATCCCGATTGGTTGGCAAACGTAGTGGTGGTGAAGAAATCTAATGGCAAGTGGAGGATGTGTGTCGACTACACTGACCTGAATAAGCATTGCCCGAAAGACCATTATCCCTTGCCAAACATTGACCAACTGATAGATGCTACTTCGGGGCATCAAATACTCAGTTTCCTGGATGCATTCTCAGGATATCACCAAATTGCCATGAATGCCGAGGACGTTCCCAAGACAGCATTCATCACACCGAATGGTACTTATGCCTACATCAAGATGCCCTTCGGCTTGAAGAATGCCGGGGCAACATTCCAAAAGATGATCAACAAAGTGTTCAAAACCCAGATCGGCCGGAACATGGAATGCTACGTGGACGATATGATTGTTAAGTCCCTTTTCAGGGATCATGCCGAAGATCTGAGGGAATGTTTTGAAACGCTTAGAAGAAACAACATGAGGATCAATCCGAACAAATGTACGTTTGGAGTGAATAGTGGGAAATTTCTGGGATACATGGTTAGCGCCAGAGGAATTGAAGCCAATCCGGAGAAGATTAAAGCAGTCATTGATATGGAGGCACCGAAGACAATCAGGGACATTCGAAAGCTGACCGGACGGCTAGCAGCCCTGAGGAGGTTCATCTCCCGATCGGCCGAAAAGGCCTTACCATTCTTTGAAGTGCTTCGGGGGTCCAAGAATTTCGAGTGGGGGCCAAATTGCCAGAAAGCATTCGAGGATGTTAAAGAGTACTTAGTGAAAGCCCCCCTCTTAATGAGACCCGACCCGAAGGAGACATTGCAGCTGTACTTGGCTGTGAACGATCGAACACTTGGAGCCGTGTTGGTCAAAGAACATGAAGGAAACCAGCATCCGGTATTCTATGTCTCTCATATTCTCAAGGACGCAGAAACAAGATATCCGAATGCAGAGAAGTTTGCCTATGGACTGGTAGTGGCCGCAAGAAAGCTAAGGCACTATTTCCAGGGAAGGACGATCAAAGTTGTAACCGATCAGCCGTTAAAGAAAATATTGCAAAGGCCAGAGGCATCGGGCAGAGTGGTTGCTTGGGCGATCGAATTGGGGGAGCATGATTTAGAGTATACACCGAGGACTTCGATCAAAGCCCAAGCATTGGCGGATTTCATAGTAGAATGCTCTTTTACGGGGCCGAATGACTTAGCTCCTGAAGAACAAATGATTCAGACACCGGGAAAATGGAAGTTGTTTGTCGATGGTTCGGTCGCCAAGGAAAAGTGCGGGGCAGGGCTAATTCTTACAAGCCCAGAAGGATTCGAGATTTGTCAAGCTATCAGGTTCACTTTCCCGTTGACGAACAACGAAGTCGAATATGAAGCACTCCTGGCCGGGCTAGATTTGGCAAAAAATTTGGAAGTTAAGCACATAAGGGCATTCAGTGATTCAATGTTGGTGGTAAAACAGTTCTCGGGAGAGTATGGGCAAAAAGATCCCCGAACCAAGGCATACGCCCTTAAGGTACGTGAACAATCTTTGCTGTTTGAAACTTTCGAGTTAACTCAAGTAGCTAGAGAAAACAACAGTCGGGCAGACGCCCTCTCGAGGTTAGCTTCGGCAGAAACCCAAAACCTAAGTGGGTCCATCTATCTGACCGAAGTAAAGACACCTTCGATAGACAAGAAGCAGTGCATGGAAATTCATCAAGGGGTCAATTGGATGACTCCCATCAGGGCCTTCTTGGAAAAAGGCATCCTACCACTTGATCGAAGAGAAGCACAGAAGGTTAAGTATCGGTCGGGAAATTACACTCTGGTCGGGGGCCGTTTGTTCAGACGATCGGTAAGCCAGCCGCTACTCAGATGTTTGGACAAAGATGAACAACAGCTTGCTTTGGAGACGGTTCATGAAGGGATTTGTGGAGAACATTTGGCAGGACGATCCTTAGCCTTCAAGATCCTTAGGCAGGGATTCTTCTGGCCAAAAATGAAAGAAGACGCCATAGAGTATGCAAAGAAATGCAAGCAATGCCAGATATTCAGCACAATCCCGAAGCAACCTCCCGAAGAGATGTCTTCAGTCCTTAGCCCGATCCCATTTGCTATGTGGGCGGTCGATATTGTGGGGATCCTACCCACCAGCACTAAGCAAGCGAAATACTGTATTGTGGCAATCGACTATATGACAAAGTGGATAGAAGCAAAACCCCTTTCGGCCATCACCGAAGAGGCCGCGAAGAAATTCATGCTGGAACAGATCATCTTGAGGTTCGGCATACCTATGGTTTGTGTGTCCGATAACGGTACTCAATTCATTGGGAGCAAGTTCAGAAAATTCCTGGCTCAATTCGGGATAAAACAGAAGTTCAGTTCGGTAGGGCATCCCCAGGGAAATGGGGCGATCGAGGCGGCCAACAAAATCATTTTTGATGGAATCAAGAAAAGGCTGGGGGAAGCTAAGGGACTTTGGGCCGAAGAACTACCATGGGTCCTATGGGCTTACCGAACCACTACAAGATCTTCAACCGGGGAAACACCTTTCAAACTGGCCTTCGGAACTGATGCCCTTCTACCTGTCGAAGTTGGTTTAGAGTCGTACCGAACAGAAACGTTTAACGTGGAGAGAAACGAGTTCGGACTTCGAGCAAATGTGGACTTACTAGAAGAAGAAAGAGAGGCTGCCCACCAAAGAAACTTAAGGTACCAACTGCAGGCAGCCCAGTACTATGATTCGGGGGTAAAGAAGAGATCTTTTCGAGCCGGGGACTTAGTGCTTCGGGAGTTAGCCACCTCCATGCCAGCAAAAAAAGGCAAGCTTATGCCCAACTGGGAAGGTCCATATGTGGTGATTGAAGTGGTCCGACCAGGCACCTACAAATTGGCTCATCCGGACGGCAGCCCAGTCAAAAACACCTGGTACGCCGCTCGCCTTCGCCGTTTCTACCAGTAAGCATACTGGTCCAACTTTTATTGCTTTTTTACTTCCGTATTTTGTCTTATGCAACGTTATTCTGAATTCCATAAGCTAGCATCAATCTGTAATTAAATCTATGTAAGAGTTGCATGATTAATGAAAAGATTGTTTTGCTCCATTTTTATCCGTTATTGTTAAGCTAAGTACATTTATAGCCAAAAAGCTAAGTACGCAATATTAAGCTTAATAGACCCATGTTTGGGGCCGACCGTATAAAACATGCGCCCTTTAACTTACCGGTAGTGTTCAAGTACATTGTGTTTTAAGCTACAAATACTTGACGAATCCAAATTTGGGGCCGACCGAATAAAATTTGGCCTCTTACAAAATTGTCTTAGTATTCAAGTTGCTTTGACATTAATTAAGGCCGGGAGAAAATATTTTTCAGCCGACCGAATGAGACCTTAATCATTTACAAAACCCCTTGAATACTTGGGGGCAGCTAGGTTACGACCAAAGATGCACAAAAAGGCAAGAATGGCCGAAGAAGCACAAAAATACAATTATGCTAAGGCGAAAATGGCCGAAGATGCATAAAAATATAAGTAATTATGCCAAGGCAATATAATGCCGAAGACGCATAAAAATAAAAATAAAATAAATATGCTAAGGCAAAACGAAGCCGAAGAGGCATACAAAAGAAAAATCATGCTAAGGCAAAACATAGCCAAAGACGCATGAACAGAAACAAAAGCCAAATTAAGGCCGAAGCCGAAGACGCATAAAAGAAGAATATTATGCTAAGGCAAACTTAAATAAAATAAGCCCGAAGGCAAAGTAAAGTATTACAAGCCCGAAGGCACGAATAAAGAGCCCGAAGGCAAAGTTAAACATTACAAGTTCGGAAATATTAAAATCTACAAAATTACAAGGCTTCATCAGCTGGAGGTTCGTCGGAGAGGGACTCATCTTCGCCCGAAGAAACCTCTAAGGGTTGATCAGACTCCTCCCGACCAACCGGATCCGTCATCCCGAGCGAAGGATCTACCAGCTGAGTATGATCGAAGCCCAAAGAATGTGCTTTCAGTACAGCGCCGTCATACCCCAGTTGGTAGCATCTTTCTTCGGTCAGCTCCAGGGTCTTCTGCAGCTTCCGAACCTTTTTCCTTGAGAGCTTGAGCTGCTTGTTCCTCCACTCGACCCTAGCCCTCAAGGTGTCCATCTCCCGCAACTTTGCCTTCAAGGCATCATTTTCGGTCTTCAAGGAGTAAGATTGGCCGGTGACCCTCTCCAACTCAGAAGTTGCATTCCGGAGGCCCTCTTCAGCCTTGATTGCCCGAACTTCAGTCTGGTTGGCTGCCTCCAGCTTTTTCTGGATACCCTCCATCCGTTCGGTCACAACGGCCGACCAAGAGACCCCCTGGAAACAAACAAGGGAAAAGAATTAAACACTGAATACAAGTGAAAAAAAATAACACCGAGAAAAAGCAAAGCTTACCATGGAGAGCAGAGCCAGCATTTCAGTACAAGCCTCAAGGTCGTTTGCCTTAGCAAACGTGGGCCTATCGGCTGGAAGAATGAGACCCCGGCAAAGATCGGGACCTACTATGGTGGACAGCTGGGGGGCAGGGACAATGATTTGATCTGTCTCAAGGACTCCCCAGGGAGGATGGTATACTTTCAGTCCGGCATCTCCCGACCGACCCCTCTTTCGGGAATCGGTTGAGAGGGCCTGGACGATACCATCCCCCTGATCTCGCGGAGGAGAAGCCACTGGAGTCTCGCTTCCCCCACCGGTGACGGGAACAGATTCCAGCTCCTTGCCGGCCGATGGGTCGGCAGCATCGGCTTCGGCCGTAGCGGCTATCGAGAGTTGAGCTGCCTTCTTGCGTTTGCGCTCAATAATGTGACCAAGAGAAGACACTGCACAAAAACAAGAGTGTTAAACATTGGCAACAAGAAATAAAAATGCAGTAAAGGAAACACTCGGATGGAAAAGAGTAAGGATATATGTTACCACTACCCCAGAGGGAGACCAACCAGGCGTTATCCCGGCTGTCCGATAGGGGAACCCTACCCATATCGAGTTCACAAAGAAGACGATAATCGTGTTTGTCCGCCTCCAACAGCTCGGGATACAGCAACCTCGACGGGTCCAGATCCTGCCAGCGGCCGTACTTCTCCATTTTCGGGCCCGAGATAAAAACCCACTTCTCATGGGCCCCCCTATTGTTGGAGTTTGTCTGAGCCCAATCGGCCCTGCCGGTCCGACGAGCGATAGTGTAGAAACCGTTGCTTTTAGAATTCCTCCGAAGCTCATAATGATGCCAGAACAGGGTTGTCCTCGGAGTCATCTTTTTGGCTAAGCATCGGGCTTGGAAAGCATTTATGTGAAAAAAGCTGTTCGGATCCAGCTGTCCTATGGCGATCCCAACTTGCCTCAGCAATTTTTTCAGTATAGGCAGCATCGGCAGCCGAAAGCCACACTTGAAGGCCATTTCGGATATGCCGGTGGCCACACTTCCGCCGAAGAGAGGTGGAACCTCAGGGTTGTGCCAAATACGGTCTTTCTTCCTGGGAGTGAAGAAGTACCAGACATTCCTCTCTACTAGGTATTTGGAATGGAACTCTTCTATTTTCTCCTCAGTCAGGTGCGACCGAAAGTTCGCCGCAGGATACTCCCCGACGTCACTGAACGGAGATACCTCCGAAGGACCGGCACCTTCGGTTGACCGATCCATGTCCCTGCATTCGGAAATGAAGAGACATTAGCTTTGTACTCGGACAAAGAAGACGAAAACAAAAAGGGGAGAGGCCGAGTACAGTGAGCCAGGATCGGTCGGAGAATCCTAAAATCTAAGGTTTGGCAAATTACGGGTCATCTAAGTCATAAAGATCGGGAAAGACCGAAGGGAGTTCTCAGGGTTTGGAAATCCCGAAGGACATCTCAACCCTAATAACTTCCAAGCAAATTTCAAGATTCAAGTAAGGGTTTGTATCAGAGCAACACAACGGAAACTAAAGGAAAAGACACGCATGTTCTACTCAAAACGACGAGAATAAACTGCACGGGTAACTTTACATATGAGTACATATAGATACATACATGTGTGTATGAGTACGGAAAGCAGATAGGAACACAAAAGCAGGAAAGAAAGTAATTCAAGTGTGCGATGAATCGGAAAAAGAAGGGAATAATGAGAACTTACTGATTTGTTTAAGATCTCTGATAAGACCAAGTTCGTGGGGGTAGGCTTCTTGGACGTGAATGTCGACTGGAATCGGCGATTTGGAGGCCTCCGGTGATGAAACAACGCTCCCAATTGCTGTTTGAGATTTCTCTGGAGGGATTTTTTCCGATGAATGTCAAAGAAATGATATGTGCGTAAAAGAAAGAAAGAAAGAAACTGTGGAGTTTAAATAGAAAAGATATGACGTTTGGACAGAGCCGTTTCATATTCAACGGCAGGGATTGAAGCGCAAATCTCGAGGACAGACAGTTGTCATCCATAAAGGGACACGACTTCCCAGGAGACGTCTCGGCCTTGTCCATCGCCATCCTTATCCGAAGGACACGTACGAAGACAGATTTCCGAAGATGGGCTTGGGCTTTAGCCTTCGTCCTGAGGATAGTTCCGAACGAAGCCTAGGGACATGTTAGAGGCCCAACTTCTTACCGGGCTGGACCGAAAGCCCAATGAGGATAATTGGCTTGAAGAGGCTCCAGACTGGCGAGGGTCCATGTCATTCGGCCAGTTGTGTGCAACGGTCCATTCAGTTGTGTTCCCTGGGAACGTGGGAACGTGGGACATGTTCTCCATTCGTCCTACTCCCCGATAACTGCCAAAATAGAGAATAAGAAGGTGAACAGAGGTGATATCATTCATTCAATTACTTACACACAACACAAACACTCTGCGTTTACCTTTATTCATAAAAACCAGTTAACTTATTCTCACACCGGAGGTGAATCGGGGGGCCACACCCTCGCATTCTTCTTCAATTGCAGGTCCGACCGAACGGACACACCGACGGAAATTGGTTGCAACACTTACGGAACTTCATGTTATTGGAAAACATGGAAGTTACATGCGTTACAATTTAAGCAAGTTTTACGGTGGCCGGATTACGGGTGGGTGGCCAGATTACAGGCCGGTTAATCAAGCAAGTCTGTGGAGTATGTGCTGATTGTAATAAAAAATGAGATAGGGAGAGGAGAGAGAATCTTAAAATTGAGGAAAGATATCAAGCTCCTAGCAATTTGAAGATGACTTAGGAGTCCGTTGGAGACCATTTTTATTCAATTTCCTCAAAATTTAATTTAAGAGCCCGTGTGAAGAGCTTGTTGGAGTTGCTTTTAGTGGCTCTTAAAAACATTAGAGTTTTTTCTCTCTCCTCATTTCTAAAAGTCACCAGTACCTCTTAACTTAAGTTTTAATAACTTTCATTTTTATTAATTTAGTATTTAATAATAAAATATTTATGTTCACCAATTCATGCACAAAAAGGTTATAGTAAGATTGATTTATGGATAGACTATAAATAAAGAGCTATAATATAAAGAGTGTTGTTGGAATTTGACGCACAAATCAATACAATAACTTGCTAAGAACCATTAATTTATATGAGAAATGCTAGAGTCCCCAAAACCGTTCCCGAAACGGTTCCCAAATACTTAATTGTCAAAATATTATTGGTTATTCTCTCATAAATAAGATGGATCCCTCATACATACATATGAATCTCACAAATAAAATCACCCCACATGTCATTCGGGAACAATTTTGGAATCCTTTTCGGGGTATGTAGCATTCCTCTATTTATATTATCTTTAGAAATGAATGTAGAAATCTGCACTCAAATGCATACCCACTTAACGGCGTATAAACTTCATAGTCGTTAACGAAGAGTCGCAGACAATGACATATGGAAATTGACTTACGGGTTTGTTTAATTAGACAGTTTCGCACAACGGCACGAAGGACACACAAGAGTCACACGTGACACAACCAAGAGAATTTATGTATTTTCTGTTTTAACGTAAAATACAAGATTAATATTCCAAATTTCCATTCCAGAAAATAAAAAAGTGAAACTTATAGATGTTGAAAAGTTTCCCGCTCTATATCACAACTATCAAAGAATCACGAGATGTAATTAGGATACAAAAGTTTCTTAGTGTCCGTTTGACTTACAATAAAATAAGTAACTTATAGCTTAAAGTGATAAGTGGCATATAAGTGATAAATAAATCAGAACTTATAACTCAATAGAGTGTTTGGTAAATCAGAAATTATAAGTCAGTAGAGTGTTTGGTAAATCCAGGGTTCTAAAAATGCCGAGTACTCATTCCGAGTACTCGTTTTTAACCCCTCGATCGATCCGAGTTCCGAGTTCTGAGTTTCGGAGTCAAATCGAATTACATTTACTCATATTTTTAATGTTTATCTATTGGTTTTAATATTATTAAATAATAATTATTAGTATATATATATGTTGAGAAAAATGTTTCTACAGTTAACTGTAGGAGAATTTCCTATAGTTAACCTTTAAAATCATGTGATTATTACCTTTTATTTATAAGGGCCCCGCAGGGGCATTAATGATGTATCTTTTTATTTAGGAAACTATGTGATGTGTCGTGATTTCAATGGTTAACTGTAGGAACTTTACCTATAGTTAACTATAGGATCATTAAGCCCTATGTATAATATATATTATCGTTAAATTCTAAATTTTAACACATGTACATTAAAATATAAATGAATGGATTTAATATATGAGAAAAAAATTTAAAAAAAATATCCGATTTGTTCTCCGAGTACTCATTCCGAGTACTCTCCGAGTTTCCGAGTACTCGTTTTTCCTGAACAAAACCGAGTTGAACCGAGTTCCGATTTTTACAACCTTGGGTAAATCAGAACTTATAAGTTAACTTTTTTAAATATTTTCAAAATATTTGTTTTTTAATATATATAAGTGGATATCAATAGATAGATCTCGATGAGTAGAGAAATTTAATATATACATATCAATTTTTTAATGAACGGCTCAAAATATATATGATTTTGAAGATTTAAAGGATAAGAATATTGCGTGTATCGAGAAATAAGAATCGAGAAATAAGAATAAGTTGAAAGTTGAATGTTAGGATTTCTTAACATTCAACTTATCCCATATAAGTTGTTAATAAGCTCGTTCACTTATTTTGCCAAACATTACAAAATAAGTTGAAACGGACTTTTGCCATATAAGTTAACTTATATGGTTAGCCAAACAGGTCCTTAATATGTTTCTTTTCATTCGTCTTTTATGTTTGCTACAAAAGCAGTTTGTTTATTATCGGATGGAATTGAACGGAAACAAAGATGTGAAGAGATAGCTCTGCATAGAGATAATAACACACAAATCTGTCTTTCCTGCTCATCAGTTTGTTTTGTTACATTTTTGTTTTGGTTACAGTTATGTTTGATTGTTTTGAGTCGGTTGTCTTCTAAAAATTATTTTATCATTTCTGATTAATTTTTTATTGCATGTATATTTTTATCTATTTGGATGGTTTAATTTATAGCATATGACTAATAGGATTTAATTAAACATTACAAATGTAATATTAATATTTGGTATATTGAAGTTATTAGTTTAAAATCCGTGTCATGAACGAATTTTCTTCAATGTTATATAAATTTTTTTAAATTTAAATTGAAACTTTTAAGACATGAATTTTATAGGTTTAAAATTTTAAATTATATTATAATATTTGGTATATTGAAGTTATTAGCTTAAAATCCGTGGCATGAACGGATTTTCTTCAACGCTATGTAATTTTTTTTAATTTTAATTGAAATTTTTAAGACATAAATTTTGTAGGTTTAATATGGAACACACTACACCGTATTGCACAAACATGGTATCCGCTCTACCATATCATCTCGTGTTACGGAAGATAAAATAGCGTGTTACTCCCAATATCATGTTACATGGTTTAACGTGTTCCGTCGGTAAATCGGGCCAAACAAGCTCAAATATGATTGTTTTGGTAATTTTTCAGAAAATTATGGATTTTAGTTTGAAAATATAGCAAATATGATACGTTTTAGCTTAAAAAGGTAATTTGTTATATTTATGCATACGTTCCCCACAATATTTTTAGAAAATTAATTATTTTGAAATTACAAGAAATATGATATTCTTAGCTGAAAAAGATGATTAGTTAATTCATAGTTATTATAATATTATTATTTTATTTTATTTAAATAAAACTACCCGTGATATTATTGAAAAAGAATAGGATTTAGTTAGAAAAAATAAAAAAGCTAAGTGTGTTAGCAGAAAACGTAATTGGTTAGTTATAGTTATTATAATATAATTATTTTATTTTATTAAATTATATTGTCCGTAATATTTTTAGAAAAGGAAAAATTTAAGCTATGTAAAATATAAAAGATAACGTATTTTACCTGAAAATAAAAATTGAGGAGTTATTGAGAAATAGAAAAGACAACATGTTTTACCTGAAAAGGGAAATTAATTAGTTACTGATAAATATAATATTTTTTTTATTTTATTAAATAGAATGATGAACTAAAAAAGAAGTTAAAACAAATAGGGACGAAAGTAAATATATAAAATATAATATGTTTTATCTAAAAAGGAAATTGATTAATTATTAAAAAAATAGAAATGGTAACATATTTCACCTAAAAAAGTAAATAGATTAGTTACTTTTTTTTGTCAGGAGATTAGTTATTAATAACTATAAAACATTAAGTAAGTATAATTAAATATTAATTATATAAAAAATTAAATAAAAGTAATTAAGTAAAAATTATATAAAAAATTAGTTAAAGGTAATTAAGTAACAATTCGACTATTTCAATGTAGTATAGATGTGTCATCAAACAGGCAAGTCTTCTTAAATGCTAGAGTTCATCTCCAGTAAACATTCAATGGCCTCGAATGTTTTACGACAGTCGATCATATTCAATAATTTTTCTGGCCAATTCAACGTTGTATTTGCATCTATGACATCGGAGTACTACTCACCTCTGCCGCACCAACAGGCTTTACTTGCCTTTGTTATCTCAGATCTTCTTAATATCTTACAATTGAAGAAGCCTCATTCTCCATTCGACACACATCCGAAAATTATGAAGATGGCCATTATATCTTTCCTTCTCTACTGTGTTGGTTGCATTTTTGAGTCCAGGCCCATTATTGCTGGTACTGCTAATCCTATGGCTCGACATTCGTTTCCAAATGCTAATGGTAATGTGATTCTTCAGCCATGTGTACGGCTGTTTGGTTACTTTTCACTCGTATCTTTGGCCTCCATTCTTCTCTACTCCGACTCTATTTGGCCTCTTCTCTTTATATTTTTCACCTTCTTTATAATGGGAATGCTAGCGCATTGGCTTCTACTGCATTGCAAAGTACTTAAAGAAAGATCAAACTGTAACCTCCACGATTATACTCCAAGGACCAACTTTTTTCAAGTGCCTCTTGCTGTCATCAGTAACCATCCAGTTTGATACATTCACTGGTGTATGTGTCCTGTGTTTAGATAGTTCAATATCAATATCGGTGTTCCACTTGGGTTTCCATTTCCTATTTGAAAAGGCCATTTTAGTGTCTATGGCCTGTCTGAATGTTTCATGCATGCAAAGTGTCCTAATAGTTGTTTGTAGTCTGATATGTGCATATAGGTGGTCGTTTAAATTAAAATAATTTTCCTACTAATTACAAACCAACCAATGACTTATTGTAGACTTAAAAGTGTTGAGACAGGTGATTTGTAGTAGAGTGACTTGTTATTTGTGCTCGTGATTTGTTAAGTTTGTAGGCTTCACAGACATTAGCTTAGCTAAGCCGCGATTTCATCTCAATTTCATCTCATAAATCACAGCAACTCGTATAAATAGTACACTATTCCTTAGCATTCAGAGTGATCCGATCAATAAAACATGACATGCTATCTTCTGGATTTTATTACAGCAAATCATACCTCCCCAAGCATGGACCTATATATGAATGGTTGAAATTTGTTAGCTGTAACAAAGTTCTACACACTGTTAGCTGTGAATCCTTATCCATATATATTAGACAAATATTTTGTTTTCTGGGGTGAACTGAGAAGGACTCGTCTTTACCCTCCGATCAGTCTATATCATTTGGTCATATTTTATATCATACCACTGTCTCAGTAGATGATTTACACTTGCCTATTGCAGTTACAATTGTTGTGGTGGCTATGGCTGTCACTCTGAGCCAGTCAGCCTTGCTCTTGCTATGTAGGTTGTCTTATAGCATTGGTTTCGGTTCAGTTCTACTTCAAGTTCAATTGTACCGTTAGAAGTGAATAAATGTGCTTTCGAGTGAGGGAGAGTGTTGGAATGTAATATAAAGATCCAGTTGGGCGATTTTAGATGAGCCGGTTTCTTAGCATGTACTCGTCTGAATAAAATTATAAAAACAGTGCTTACAAATGGCAAGTGATATTCTTTCCTGCCTCGATTATTTATTCCTGACTCCAAACACATACAACAATTAACGTTATGATTCTAGATCATTTAGCAAAGCCAGCATCTTAGTATCTTTTCACAGACAAGTCCTTGCAAGTTTGATCAATTAGTGAGCATAAGAAAGTGGAAACAGGTCACAGGTCACAGGTGAATCAATCAAACTTCGAAGCACATGCATGTGAATGTTCCATTAAAACTTAATATCATGAACACAATTCATTTCTCCATTCCATCATCCACCAGCAAAACAGATCCTTTGGTTTCCACTACTTATCACAAGTCTATATAGTAAAAGAAAGAAAAACAGAGCCCACTTATAAAAAGGTAAATGTTCTCCCAAACATTCACAAATCCAATCAAAAACTCACCTTTACAGACCTTTTATTATGAAGGCCAACATGCAACTCAAATGCATCAAATGACCCAAACATAATATGAAAAATAGCTTCACACACTCTCTGAAAAAGAAACTCAATGCCTCTCATTGCTTTCCTTTTCACAGCATTTCCAAAGCCTAGAAAGTAAGCATCCAAGGCACACCCATCAAAAGTTAGGGTTGCAAGAATGGTTGTGTAGGTTATGACACCTAATCTAAAGTGAAAAGAAACAAAAAATTTATAAAATTATAAATATAAGCAGGGAACTAAAAAAAGAATAACTAGCTTTTCAAGTCCTAATTGCAAAACCTCATTTCTTCCGTGACTACATTCGCTTGAAAATTTAGCCTTCCTGGGCAACTCCAAAAGCTTTGTCTTGCATTTTTCTATTTTCATTTCCTCTCCTTGTTTTGATGATCAAACAGTAAACCAAATCTTAGATACAATACCATTCCGAAAAGGAGAAGAATCAGTAATCTCATTTGCTAAACTCGTAGATTGATTATAGAACTCCTTATTGTCGTCCCTTCCCAGATGGCATGACACTATCTTGATCACAATCATCAAATTCAAGCCTCTTTCTTTTAGTGTTAACAACAGGAGAAAATGAAGAATTTGCATTAACATCGGCACCTATGCATTGAACTGGTGTCAAATTTATTCTATCCTGACTGAGTCCCTGCATTTGAGTGTAACAACGAAACACATCCTCCTGTTGCATCAAAATGCCATTAGGAGAGCTCCACAATTTATCGACATTTAACACAAGGGTATAATCTAAAAAACTAGTGATCTAAAGTACAAATAGAGAACGAATACAACACTCACAGTTTCAACAATTCCAGAAGCAAAGGCCTTGATCTTAGTTTCCATACTCTGCCTTGTGAGTTTTTCATCCAATGTCAACAATGTGGCTGCTGTTGCTATAACTGATGATCTAGAACTCATTAAATTTACATCTGTAAAAAATCTAAAAAAATTAGAAATGTCTCCATCCAAAATTAATAGACAAA
Source organism: Saposhnikovia divaricata (assembly GCA_036435485.1). Classification (NCBI taxonomy): domain Eukaryota; kingdom Viridiplantae; phylum Streptophyta; class Magnoliopsida; order Apiales; family Apiaceae; genus Saposhnikovia; species Saposhnikovia divaricata. The sequence goes on along the minus strand of CM071598.1, from coordinate 5,898,961 downwards.
TACAATGGTGAATGAACCAATCTAAACCAAACATTGTATATTTCACTCGGAAGTAGGGTATACGAAGGGAAGATGTTTACATAACGTATCCCTTTAAGGAGTAGAGAAGCTGTTTCCGTGATGACAAATAGATATCTACAAATGTATATCAAAAAAGCAATGCATGATTACCTTTGATTATTGCATAAATGAGATCCATCGGCACCACATTTCCTGGTGGATTCCCGTTCCAAATTTTCGAAATGAAATAATGAAGATAGTGAAAAGGAGTGATTAAATTCATTTCCCATTCCAATGTATTCAACACCAGAACCTCCATCCTCTGTATCACTTTCCCTTCAAAATAATAATCTTCCATCGGAAAATCTTTCAGTAAAGGAACCTTACATTCCTCCATCTTCGCCGCTAAAGATAAGCAAGCCACTGATAGTAATCTAACTGCCCAATACTTCTCATTCTTCAAATACAAAATAAAACAGAATAAAATACCATAATCATACATATGCAAAAACAACGCGAACCTCATTAACAAAACAAAATCATTAACATCGTGAATATATAACACTTACATCGATCATTCTCCGCGAGAGAAATTTATCGAAATAAGCCACTGATAAATAAGCTGTACGTAGTTGAAATCCCATTAATGCCATTGCCTGTGTGACAACAACACACGTTAAAATCTTTTAGCAAAACTGGTAACTTAGCATGATCTTATATTATATTCTAACGCAATGGCAACAACACCATAAATAATAAATCAAAACTGAACCGGAAGAAAAACAGAAATGAATGAATAAAGATTCGAAAACAAACACTGAAGATCCATTTGATGGAATCCAAACGAGCACTAACAATCCATTCACTAGTGATCATGAATGAACAAGGGCTAGTGAGCTCTCGACGAATCAAAACTCGAAAATATTCATCATCTTCATCTGGTGTGTACTTGTATGCATTAAAATCTTCTTGATCTTCTTCTCCTTGTTTCTCATTGTCCATTGAAATTGTGTGTCTTTTTATTGTGATATTTTTTAACAAAGAAAATGCAGGTTGGGCTCGACTCGGTTCGATTACACCTTTAGATTTTCCCTAGATTTTCGATATGTGACATGAATTTAGTAGCGATATTCATGGCGCCAAAATAAGTGGAGATATCTCGTTGTTGTTTGTTCCTACAAATTTCTAACAAAAGTTGATTTGAAGAGAAGGACGCTATGTAGTTATGGACTCTGAGATGAGTCACGTGAGTGTCACGGACCTGTCAATCATTTATTGACTGGTCAAAGGTTTAGTAGTATACTGTATTTGTGACAGCTGTGCTGCATGGCTTGCACAATGTTTAACCAACTGTGCGCCAATGTTTTATGTTTCTATCGTACCAGTGGCAGTGGGGGCAAAACTCAGAAGTTTGGGAAACAAACAAGACCTATGACTCCAGTTAAAAAAAAAAAAGAGTAATTTTGTTTTATAAAATTTGTTTTGTCTTTGGAAATTATTTTATTTTTATCCATGAAAATTTATCATCGAAATTAATTGTTAAGTAACCAGTCATTCTTATACTACAACAAATATTATTTAACACTCCACTTAATCGTACAATATGATTGACAAGATAGAAGACAGATGAAACGACAGATAATAGATAAATTATTTCCTATATATAATTAGCTTAAGGAGGTTTACGTGGTCGTTAGTTCGTCAGGGTTAAAAAAATAATTTTATTAGAAATTAGAAATGGACTAGTTGGGCCAGAGTATTGGTTTAAAAAGACCAGCTAAAAATATGCTACCAAACAAACACATGATAAAACATAAATAATTAAAATTGAGAAAATTATTGTTAATTAAAATTAATACAAATATATTTAGACTAAAGTTTAAAATATAATTTAAAAAAAACCTTCATAAAAGAGTTTCAAGAAAACCTAATTTTTATAAAAAAAAACATGAAAAATTTTTAATTTTAGATTTTACAACAAACATGTTCTTAAAATTTATAAAAGTCAACATAAATCAATAAATTAACATTTTATTATTTTGCAAAGATTCTAGATTCGGTACTAAAGTTGTAAATAAATTAAAAAATAATTCAAAAATTTAAAATAAAATAATTTATAGAGAATCTTAATATAATAACCATAAAAAATCCTATAATAATTTAATAATTTAAAAATTACAAAAATATTAAATTTCTTTAACAATAAAATTTAAAGTAAATTATTAAAGAACAAAACTAAAAAAATATTCATCATCAACTTAATTATTATTATTATATGTTAACATATTTTCCGTGATAATTTTAATATATATATATATATATATATATATATATATATATAAATAAGTGCAAAATACATGAATATTATTAATTTATTATCATTAAAAATAAAAAAATAATTCAAAATATTATAAAAACTGCTTTTGACAAAAAAATCATAATAAAAAATATATTATAAAATATTAATAAAGAAAATTGTGCATTGCACGGATATAAAACTAGTAAATAATGAATTAAATAAATAAGAATAGAACTCGAACCTGTGCCATGTTAAGTAACCGATCTATCCCAAAATTTATGTTGTTAAGATTCCAATAGAATTTTATGCTATAATAAATATTATTTAACATTAATAAATGAATGCAGTACATAATCCAGAAATGATACATTTTATTATGAGGGTTTCTTTTATATTTATGAATATATATATATATATATATATATATATATATATATATATATATATATATATATATATATATATATATATATATATATATATATATATATATATATAAAGAAAGTCGAAAATTTGAAGAAAAAAAAATTGTACGTGCAGTATTAATAAACATTGAACATAATTAAACTTTCCATCGACCGACTTAATTACCTGTGAACTGTCTTCATCTTTCTCTATAACTTGCTCCTGAATTAACTTGATCGATCAAGTCTTGCTATACGTTTAATTTTAGGTTATTTGCAAGATCTGATAGGTGTCAAGTTTCAACTAAGTGAAGACTTCAAATATTCCCTGCCATGTGAACACAAAACTTCTACTTTTTCTTTTGGTCATTATCGCAATGAATTAAAATCGAAATCGCAATTTAAAACGATATATATTAAATTTTTATAACTTAAATCATTTTATTGCATTCACAAACTTCCACTTTATTTATCAATGATGGCGAATTATGTGAATGAAAAAATTACTGAGCTCGTTTAGGTGTGAATTTTAATGTAACAAATTGTGTGGTATTATTATACTGTATTTTTTTAAATAAGTGTTATGACCAAAATTTTGTATGGATCAAATTTAAATTCATGATGAGTTTAAGGTCCAATCTACGAGGAAAGAGGAGATTTAGAGGATACCCATGGTAATTAACCATGGTAACCGACCTACCCAAGTTGTTAAAACCTATCACCTACATTTTACGAGGATGTTACTCCTTAAGAAGATAAGCTCTAAGATGGATTTATACCGATATACAATAGATAAAGATTATTTATACATGATATAAACCGATATACAATGGATAAAGATTATATATACATGATATATGCATATACATGTAGATATATACGAGGATGAGCTCCCACAACAGCTAGGACTCTCCATCTTTACATCATTATCTAAAGATAAAGGATAATAACTGTCATAATCCCATCAGATACGAGATGACCTTCAATCAACATAATCAAGAACTACATGCGGGCTTGATCTACTATAAATAGTGGTATGTAGGTAGTTTACGGGACTTCTTGAAACACACAACGTCCCAGAAGTACTGAGAGCACGTATACTCCTGTGTGAAACACTAAATTAGGATTATTGGCAGGCCAACGTAGAGAGTTGCACGGCCTTTGAGCTCTATTTCCGTAGATTCAGTCCCAATCACCACCAAAACACCTTCCCGTGTTCATCGAAAGCTCGGCACTACACCCGTTTTGAAGAACAAGCAGTTAATGGCGCTATTTCAGCAAAAGCCTCCACGTAGTTATATCAAAATCCTTCTACAACAATTAGCGCTAGAAGGAGGGTTCAATTGAAATAATCATCTTCTAGAGGAAAAGATGTCTGGCAGTTCCGACATTGATCAAACGCTATCTAACGGTGCCGGTACGAAAAATGGTGACAAAAAACAGGTTATCGTTGTCGATGACATTTTCAAGATAATGTGTCCGGATATGAAAATTCGTCAAAATCTGAGATGCCCAACAATCGTGTCACTAGTGTGCAAGACAAACTGGGCACGGGATTAAATGGCCAGATTTTTGGCCATAAACTGCAGGAAGAAGGCAAAAAGTTTCCCGAGAAAAATGACCAGGAGAGATCTCAAACAAAGATCCTAAAGAATCCTCAAGGACGAATGTAGTTAAGAAGTCAATGGGACTTTCACCATGGATCCCGAATGAGGGTACCAAGGCATCATTATGAAGAGCTCACACTGGAAACCCGTGGGAACCAAGATCGGGATGAGTCTCAAACATTTGGTCATAACGATGAAAGAAAGCTCCTACTTTTTGGAACCCCTATAACAGAAGAGATGAAGCGTAACTTTAACTTCCAACGTACCTACGTGCCTGGAGACAACTAGGGACTAAGTCCAAAGAATGTGGCGAAGAATATGTACCCTCTGATAGGAAATCGGATTCGTCTATTGTTGAAGAACTAAATAAAGCTTGGGACAAAACAGAATCACTGTCAATATTGCGATCAAGGCATACCTATATTTGTTCACTTACAATGGATACAGATGCGTCATCACTTCCTAAGTTCTGAGCGACAGGTGATCTCCTTGAATATGATAGCAACTCTGACCCAATATAATACATATGTCACTTTAATACTGAAATGGAGGCATACCATGTGGAAGAATCCGACAGGTATAAGCTATTAGCTACAATCCTTATTGGAAACATTCGCCAATGGTTTAAACAGCTTCTAATGGAATAGTGGAATCACAAAACTAAGTGAAGACTTCAAATATTTTCTACCATGTGAATCACAAAACTTCTACTTTTACTTTTGATCGATTATCGCAATAGGCTAAAATCGAAATTACAATTTATAACAATAAATAATAAATTATGACTTGAATCATTTTATCACATTCGCAAAATTCTACTTTATTTATCAATGATGATGAATTATGTGGATGTAAATTTTTTTTAGCTTGTTTAGATGTGCATTTCAAATGTAAAAAATTGTATGAGCATTATTATACTGTATTATTTACATAAGCATCTCATAAATCACCAGAGTCATGTTCTGATAATCATCGAACTTTTTTTTTTTGACAAACAAAGAAATTTTATTAAGAAAAAACTTAGCCGGAACAAACCCCCGATTATCAATACAACCAGGTTGGAAAACAATTAAACAAGCTAAACAATTAGCCGCATTGTTTCCTTATCGTTTTAGAGCATCTCCAACGGCATTAGGTATAATGATTAGCTATAATAAGTGTTAGCTAAAATTTGTTGAAGCGGTAACACATTGTGCTCCAGTGGTGTTAGCAATAATGGTTAGCTATAATTCAAAAATAGTATTTCATTATTATTTTGGTTCACCTTTATCGTTACTTCACCATGGATATAATTTAAATAAGATAAAAAAGTGACGTGGATATTTTAGATAATGGCTACAGACTCCACAGATATAGAAGATGAAATAAAGGATATCTATAATTTTTGCTAACAGGTCTTGTGGTTGGAGGGGTATATTTTTTAGGTGATATGTATATCATAGTGCCACCTAGACTTTTTACCTAATAGGTAGTGGTGGTTGGAGATGCTCTTACAAGCTGAATATTTAAAATATTCTTGACAAAAAAAATGATTACAATATAATCTCAAACAACTCAAGCGACACCAACATCCCTCAAAAAAGCAGCATCACAATTGACCTTCACACATAAAAAATTGGTGATAATCCAGTGTACAGACCCTTAAACAATCTTTCGTTGTAAAAGGTGAGCTCTTGCGACATTCACTGCCATTCCAGCTACAATACGGGCTTTCTAGATTTTCCAAGACACTATAGAAATCATTCTCAACACACTGAAAACAAAAAAAGCAGCAAATAATATGACGACTAACAATCGCACACAGAGCGATACCATGCCAAAAGGCAAGACGAAGACCCAAAAAATCAAAACCTCGGAATGACACCAAATATTGGTATGATGTTAAGCCAGAGATTTAGATATATTATCATTATATCATTACAGGTTGTTCTATCGATTTCATTTTAGAAATCCGATTAGTCCTTACATATTTTTCTTAAATTAATATATTAAACTTAAAAAAACTGATATTATTATGTTATTTGAATATATCCAATTAGTGATCTTATTAATTATTTCAATTAATTTCTAATTAATTCTTGAATGATACCCCTGCGGATTAAGACCAATTTCCGGCTTTATATAATAGAACCTTTTAACTAAATAAATATTTCCATTTAAAAGAATGTAACCGTTATTTATTATCAATTAAATTATAAGTTAGTTTAATTTGTATAATAGATTCGACTAGGTTGTTAGAAAGAGACAAGATCAGATGTCCCATTAATATAACCTGCATCTAAGTTGTATCATTTTGACCTTAACACAAATAAAATAATAATAATTTTTATGTACATGTACGTTAATAGCTGATACAGTTTTTGCATAAGCCTTCCACTAACAAAAATGAAAAAGAAGAAAAGAGATTAGGAGTAATATTTGACACTAGATCCAAAATCAAAAAGATTAATGGAACATGGCCCTTGATATTATACGAATCACTTGTGTTTTAATTCTGTCTTCTTCTCATAAATTATCTTGTAATTTTTTTAATAATTGCTCACCATAATTCCCACTAGCCTTCCTCTTTCTTGGGACTAGGGTTTCATCTGATTGTACTTTATTCATCCCACATACTATACCTTTTTGGTCAGTCCCCCTAATTTATCTTCTGAACATGCCAATATTCTTAATTAATTATGTTAATTATTTCATTTTTAGGATGTAGTAGTTAATTAATCCTAATGGGTAACGTTATATATATCGAAAATGTTTGTAAAATCACATGATAAAATTTTATTCGTTGCATTCATATTAATGCAAGAATAGTGTATCTTATTTAGAAAAGAGTAATCAATTGTTTGATTGAAAATTCAACATTCGATAATACTTTCAGAAACATTTTCGAGAATTGTAACATTTTTTCTTTGAAAATCCTTATTATGTATTTTCTTTCTAATTAAATCTTGATTAAGTTGAAGTAAATAGATTAGCTAATTATATGTACGATTGGATCTCTATTCTCTACTTACTATTTGGATTATTCGATTCACTAATTTGGCGACTACATTTTGATGTGGTATATTTGTCCACAAATATATGTTATCTTTCATATATCATTCGTTGTTATTTTGTAGATATTCTTTTTGTAAATGTTTCTATATATAGATGATTTTCTGTGCGGAAACATCATAGTTGTCGTCACTTTGATTCTTCATTTCTTCTCTTCTTACAAATGCATGTTCAAAAGTGTAATATATTCTGTTTAACATACCTACGTATGATTCTGTATACATTGAGTTTTTGGTTCTTATAATAATGTTGAAGTACATTTAGGGTTTTAACCAATGGGAGTCATGGGACATTTTATTACAGTATTTTAATTTAGTCTCACACATTCAAATTAGGATTTTTATAATTTGAAAGTTGATTATATACAATTGCATTCTTAAACTTTAAGTGTTCGTTCATTGGAATGATCACAAGATTTTATAAGTCAAAAATCGATTGTATTCAATTACATCAAGATTTTACAAGTCAAAAATCAATCGTATTCAATTATATTTAGGATCGTAAATGGATCGAGTTCGTTATTTTTAAATTTGACTCAACCCAATTCATTAAATTTGATTTGATTCGATAAGAAATCGAACTCGAGTTTGAATAAAAAATTATATTGGATAAGTTTTGAATACTTTTTTTCTTTTGTTTTTGAAACCTTCAAGTACTTATTTTTTTTTTCAGTATCTAAATAATTGATTAAGTTTAATTCGGTAAATTCCGAATTCCGAACACTCTTGGACCCCCAAATTAATGACCATAACATATCGATCGGCTCCTTTTAATTTCGTAGCACACAGAAATTCACACCAATTAGATCAGGGGTAGGCCACATCTATAAGTACATACACTTATAGGTATGTTACAAACTCTTTTGAGCATAAATTTCAACAAAAAAGCAAGTGCTAGGCGCAGGCCAGCAGCAGCTAGCTACCTTCTACTAATGATAATAATACTACTACACTCCTGGCCTTGCAGCAGGCAAGCAATGATAAACTAAAGAAGAGATTGATGGATTCCTGGGGGTGGTGGTTGTGTTTCCCAACGCTTTGACTGCCATTTGGACTTGACCCCTATCCCCCTTTTATTCCAGTTTAACTCCCTTGTTTTGCTATTTCCCATAACTCCTCTGCCCAGTGTTTCACATGGTGGGGGTGGGTGGTGCTTCTCTTCCTTCCATTTAACCCTACCACCATTTCTCATTTACACCATCTCGTATTATTTAATAAAATTTCGGGATTGTTGAATAATATATGATCATTTAAACTCTCGAAAAAGTGTTTAGTTAAGCATAGTATTAGTATGAATATCATTGAATTAATATTAAAATTTTAATTGTCACTTGAAAGTTTTTTCAAAAAGAATTCAGGATTTATTTTTTAAAGGTGAATCGAGATTGTAATATGGTTGGTTCCAACATGGTATCGTCATTGGTTAAGTGTAATTCTTTTATTTCTGAAAGGAGCATCAAAATCAAGTATAAATACAATAAATACTAATAAAAATATCATATGAACTTGATTTTATTTTAATTTTAGGTATGAAAATTTGATTCGATTGTGGTCACCGATATTTCAGGACCGGCCCTGGTACCCACATTTTCTGATTCAACGATAAATATTACTTTAAGGGGTCATTTGTTAAATCTGAACCATTTTTCTGAATGATTACAATTCTGAACGAATGATTAATCTGAATGCTGGATGAATAATGGTATTTGTTAAATTAATTTTCAATTTTTCCGAATGAAAGAATTTTGCACATTTTTTTTGATATGGTACTACTTTATAATTTTAATATATTATAGTATATGGCATACATTTAACTTTTTAATTTAATATCTCACATTAATTTATTAAACTTAAAAATCATTTTTACACTGATCTAAACCTAAAATTTTTTGTTCGATATTTAATGAAAGAGTATATAAATACCATCAATAAAAATGTATCTAAATATGTCGTAAAATAAATTTTAGCTACTAAATTAATATATTCAATAATAATGATAATAAAAATATAATATATATTAATATTAATAAGTAACATATAATATAAGATAGCATATAATGTGGTAGATTATTAATATTTATTTAAGTTAACAACTGGCATGGATGGTTCAGTTAAAAAATTTAGGCCTATTCGTCCAGAAGAATTTGATCTCGTCCAGAAGAGTAAAGTTTTCAAACAAACAACCTGAATGACATAAATTGAGTGGTCCAGTTCAATCCGCTTGGTTCACTTATTAACAAATGGGCTCTAAGTCATGAGTGATCTTGTTGTATTCGTATTTACAAGTACTTTAATACAGTGAAGTTTTTATATTTAATACTAATACGAAATTGAAGATATTAATAATTAAAAGTGTGAATTGGCAAACGTGTTCAAAGTAAAAAGGAAACATATTTAAAGACGGAGGACGTATTATCATAAATGTATCTGAATCATCATGGGTTCTGGGGCACATTTGGCTGTTTGCGCCTTTGTTTTGGCTGCAGGTTTAGTTTTGCCAAACAGCAATTATGCGAGGCATGTACTCCAGTAGTGTCATAATCAAGAAATAGATGTTTTTACTGGGTACTCTTTTTTTCCAATTAACATTTTCTTATGATATCAAGTCCAACACTCAGGCTTTGGGCTTACTTAAAGTCCAACCGAGCCCTTGGTCAGTACAGATTATTAAATTATCTTAAGGACCTTTGGTTTAGTCTGATCCAAGCAGTTGTAAAACAAAAAATAAATTCTGATCCAAGCAAAGGCCCCCAGATCCTTGCATCACCAAGCCCAAAACAAATGAACTGTTTGGGAGTGTGCATATCATCTAGGGGGAAATTAAAGTAGCACAAACTTGAAACAGTTGAATTATATAATCGGTACAATTGAATTATAAAACTTACCCAAACTCCAGCTGAATCTTTTAATTTTTCGCACACATGCGGGCAAAAACGAAAATTTTGAAAAAAATAAAACGCTAATAATTTATCGCTAATTTTTGAAGTTCAATCGTGATTTGAATTTTTATATATTCGAAACTGTTTTTTCAAAGAAAAACTCAAACATTATACTTGAAATTTATATTATACTTGAAATTCACTATTTAATATAGATTGAACACGAGCTGAGATTAAAATATTAATATACTATTTAATTACGTAATTGCAGAGAATCGAATCCGGAGAGAAAGCTAAAAAAAATTAAGTAAATAAATCTTTACAATTATGTAGATGTAAGGAATCGATCCCGAGGTGAAACTAAAAAAAATTAAAATAAATAAATCTTGTATAATTACGTAGTTGGAAGAAATTGAACCCCGAATTTAGTGATAACCAAATTTGGTATTTTGATACTATTGTGTACCATTAAAACATGATTTTTCACATTAATAAAGAGTATAGATAGATATCTTGACTATTACATCACAAGTCATAAAAGAATAATCACTTCTCTTTATTATGTATAGCTCTCTCTTGTTTAATTAAATTTCCAACATGAATATAATATTGGATTACAAATTAATTATCGAGTAAATGAATTGGCAGCCATAGAATTGATAAGATCATGGAGAAATATTCTGGTAGAGACCCATGTCCATGCCATTGTAAGCAATTGGAGCATACATCCATGTTTCATCAGAACTCAGCAGCTGCAAGGCAATAGTCAAATACATAATTACTCATCTGTATAAATATTGTTTTTGATCAATAAGGACGGAATCAAGATTTCAAAACAATCGACACTAATATAGAAATAAATTATCGCCAATTTTTGAATGTCAGTCGGGGATTAAAATATGTTACTATTTAACTAAAACTTAAGTCTTGAAAACAATCTTTATTAAATTCTGAAATTTATACCTTAATTTGAAGCTGCAAGAACTTAACATACTGGACAGCCTCTTCAAGCATAGTGCTAATGTCAACCTTGGTACCATTAGGGACAAGGTGTTGTAGAGTTCTCAGTCTCTCATTAATTCTCTCTCTTCTTTTCTGCAAAATCAGTTAATACATACCATATATCAATTCAATGTTCATTGGATTAATTGATTAAACTATGACTTTTAAATTTTATAATGACTTGTGTAAGAAATTTTTTCGCAATGCCATAAGTTAATTGTATAAGTACCCTTGCATAAAGACTCTGAGGGTCAGTTGCAGCCCCTCTTCCGGCTCTGGCTTTACCACTTGAGTTAAGAGCAACAGAGTCTTTCATGTCCGATCCTCCATTAGGTTCTTGAGAACCATTGGAATCATCCTCTGAGATGCAACTACTTCCCGAGCTAATAAGCACATTTGGACTCTCTTCATCTTTCTTGTTGATTTGAACAAGCTGCGGCTGATTCTTCTTACCAAGTGAATTCTTCTTACTTTTCGGTGTCTGCATAAATCAGTCGTCAGAATATATAATTAGATATTATCACTGCACAAACATCACTAATAGAGTATTCATACTTCTCGAAAGGATTATTCAGTATCATCTTAATTCACAATGTTGTACTTACATCTCTTGGAATCCGAGATTTTTTCTTCGGGTTTGTGTTATCTTTGACAGCTTCAGATTGTTGTGGCTCTTCAAACTTCCTCTTGATGACTAAATCAGTACTACTTCCATCCGCATTATCTTCCATGACATTGCCTAGCGCATTCAGATTGAAATTTTGTTCATCACGAGTTGCAAGATCAAACGACTCGTGAGGGATCATCTCATTCATCATTAGCGGAGTTAAATAATTATTACAGTTGGAAAATTGATAAGGAAAACAAACACTAGTACTATAGTTACTAGCACTAGTGCTGCTATCAGCTGTTAAATCTTGAGAAAGATAAAAATTAGGGTTAGGGTTTTCGGAAGAATAAAAATGCGAATCCTCTTCAAACATTGCTACATTTCCATGAGTAGCTTCACCAGTGGCTAAAAAATCTGATGGAGTACCGAAATTTTGAAAGAAATGCAGCATGCAGTCGGCTTCTTGATCTTCGTCACCGGAGAACATTTTCGACAAAGAATTATACTCCCACTCCTCTTTAAGCAAAACTCCAACAGATTCCATTGTTAATCTGACTTGAAAGAAGGGTAGGGAGTTTGTTTTAGAAGTGATAGTGCAAAGAGAAGCTTTGATACAATTGACTTAAAATGAGATTTATTAGAGAACATGCATGTATTTATACTAAAAACAAGTATAAACAATTGGATGAGTATGACTTGGAGTTGTGAATCGAATTTTTAATACCTAATTATTGTTCTTCATTCTCTGTTTCAAAAACAAAGGAGTCCAAAATGTGGGGACAACACCAGGCAACCAACAACTCATATATGACCATGTCATGCATTAAAATTATAATAAAATAGTATTATAATATACAATTAATTGTTCTATGACCTTAATTAAATAACAAATATTATAAAAGTCGTAACCAATCACAGTAATGCAACTTAACTGTCATTATCTCGATCATCTGGAAAAGGCTAACAATAATTAGATGATTGTTAAGACTTAATTAAGAAAGGGAACTATAATTAGGTAGGAGTTAATTGAAGAGGAGACAAATTAGAGTAGTCCGAGTACTTTGAGAATCGGGAGAACGTGCGAAGCTTTCTCTGATATCTATCACTATCACAAACATATCTATATCTATATCTATAGTATGGTTTTTCCTCAAATACAAACCACTCTTAAAATGAGAACTACAAACCAACACAAAATATATTATATTTCATTTATTCTAAGGGCTCCGCCAGGGGCACTTTCACAAAAAAGTCTTATAATTCTACCCTCTATCCATTCATCAAAAAAAAAAATAACTTTTAAAAAAATAAAAAAAAACCTGCTGCCACGTCATCATTTTTTATAAAAAAAAAGTGTGTCCTTCTAATACTGTCACGTCAGAGTTGGGAATAATGCAAGGCATGGCTGTTGACTTTGATGAAATTTCAACTGGCTCAATGTCCATCGGCTCTGGTCATGGTTAAACATCATAGAAATAGTAAGAAAGCACTCATATAGGGAAAAAGAGAGCCAAAGAGCAATATATTTTCGCTGATACAACTAAAACAAATTAATCGATCAAAACAGGTGCTACTTGTAGAATGTGATTTAAAGCAAAAGCTTGTAATGAAAGGACTGCTATACTCACCAGCTTTGTTTTCCTTATATTCAATTTTTATCTTCTCTACTTCACGCCTTGCATGAGCAAGATCAGCATGTGGCTTTTCTTTGTCTTTTCCCTTATCTCTTTCCCTCTCTTTTTCTTTCTCTAACCGCTCTCTCTCCCGCTCTCTTTCTTTCTCCCTTTCACGATCATGTTCCTTTTCCTTTTCTCGAGCATGTTCTCTTTCATGCTCCTCTCTTTCGCGTTCCTTCTCTCTTTCACGTTCTCTCTCTCTTTTTTGAGCATGTTCTCGTTCTCTAGCATGTTCTTGCTCATGTTCTTTCTCCCTTTCTCGAGCATGCTCTCTGTCAAGTTCACTTTGAGAAACATCATTACCTTTCTCTTTTTCTCTTCGCCTCTTTTTTTGCAGACTTTCTTTCTTCTCCTTTATGATCTTCTGTAGTTCATAGACATCCTTTGTGATGAGATCCAGAGGTTGTATGAATGAGAAATCTTCATCTATGTCTGCATCATTCTGAATAAATGCAATTCAGTTGGTTAAAGCTCCATGGACGTGTAACAATCAAAATGCATAGAACAGAGAGATAGTATGCTTACACAAGTAACGTTTGCTTCCAGCTCAAGATACTGTATCCCTTTCTGCACAAATGTAACAAGGCCTCCTGGTGGAACCATATTGCCATCTATGGTACTTTTATTGATTCCTCCCTCATATCCCAACGTGAATGCTGAATGTGTAAAGCCTGCGAATATAAACCAACCTCGCTAAACAGTTAAAAAGAGATACTAAACTCTGACTGAATAGATGGGTCGTAATTAATTCTTCCAATATTTGACATAATTCACATGCTAAGATTCGCCTCATAAAACCCTTAAATATGCACTACATTGTTAAAATAAAGAAATATGTTGAATTTAAGTGGAAATGTGCCATTGACTCATACATTTATATCAACAACTCAGGAAAGAAGATTACTGATTTACATGGATATAAGCATGAGTTCACAAAACACTGATCGGAGTATCCAGCTTCGGAAACATAGTGGTGCTATGGTTAACAGTTTGAATAAGAACGTAGTTCTTTACTTAAAAGCCAGATAAGTATTCCCAACAACGTTAATTTTATAGGTGTCCCCTGTCCAGTATTGACTACTGTTGTCCAAAACAAGTTCTGACATCATATATAAGAAAATAACCCCATGCAATTGCTACGTGTTATCCAAAACATGTTAGGGACATGTTTATTTGGAAGAACTATGGGCCTGTAAAAGTAACTTGAAACCTAAAATAAGTCGGAAGTAAATCCTTGGTCCAACTGATCACTTTCTAATTCATTTTGGGGTGATTATTTCAATACCCCCCCCCCCCCCCCAAAAAAAAACTAAGTATTTTCCCATGGAAATGAACTAATACATTGATTAAATGGTAGTCCATGCAATAACTTTAGATTGAAATAAATAAAAATAAATGTATACAGTAAACTAGTAGTCCAAGGATGATATATCACGCGATTAAATGTACACCTCTTTTTCATTGTGAATTCAGTATCAAAATACATTGCTTCTTTTGATACAGGAGTTTGAGCTAGAGATCTGCTAACAAGTAAGTTTGTATTCTCAAAAGCAATTACCCAAAAAACTAATTACCAAAATTCAATTCAATGACTGAAAGGGGGAATACTCTTGCTTAATCTTATTATGACAACCTGGGTCAAATCTCGAGCCTTAACTGAAATCGGGTTTACCCCAAATCCAAATCACGTAATAAGACCAAAGTACATTGACCCAGATGCAATAACTTGGTAATTACTAGCCCACCACTGGCCCCCAACAGATTATAATATATTTCAATTAGTAGTAGCACATAAACTTATAAACTAAACTACTTGCCCTACATGCCTGAATGTGGGTGGAACTGGGGTGTTGCACTTATGCTCCAAATCCATTCAATTAACATCGTATTCATTATCAAGTAACACCTTAACATGTTTCCTACAAGTACCAAATCAAATATATATTATTACCTACATCTTACTTATCATCAACAAGTTCAATTACCAATAAACACAAGTTCAATTAGACCAAAAAACACACCATAAATAGAATTAGTTTTACGTATACACAAGTCCACAGCTATTTTACAAAACCTAATTCAATTTTAAGTAATAAACAAATAAACATAAGTCAATTAGACCCAAAAACACAACATGAATAGAATTAGGGTTCCGTATATGCAATTCCTCCCCTATTCCACGAAATCTAACATAACTCTTGAGGTAATAAACAACTAAAATTAAGCTCAATTAACCGAAGAACACGGAATTAACATGTAAAATTAGGGTTACGCATACACAATTCCACCGCTATTTCGCAGAACCTAATTAAACTCTGAGGTAATAAACAACTAAACATAAGCTCAATTAGACCGAAAAACACAACATGAATAGAATTAGGGTTCTGTATATGCAATTCCTCCCATATTCCACGAAATCTAACATAACTATGTGGTAATAAACAACTAAACATAAGCTCAATTAACCGAAAAACACCATATAACATGTAGAATTAGGGTTATGCATACGCAATTCCACCACTATTTCGCAAAACCTAATTAAACTTTGAGGTAATTAAACAACTAAACATAAGCTCAATTAGACCGAAAAACACAACATGAATAGAATTAGGGTTCCGTATATGCAATTCCTCCCATATTCCACGAAATCTAACATAACTCTGAGGTAATAAACTAAACATAAGCTCAATTAACCGAAATACACCACATAACATGTGGAATTAGGGTTATGCATGTAGAATTAGGGTTATGCATACGCAATTCCACCACTATTTTGCCAAACCTAATTAAACTCTGAGGTAACAAACAACTAAACATAAGCTCAAATAGACCTAAAATCACCACATAAACACGTAGAATTGGGGTTACGCATAAGCAATTCCACCCCTATTTCGCAAACCTAATTAAACCCTAAGGTAACAAACAACTAATCCGAAACAAAAACCAAGCGAATTAAAAAGCCAGAACAAAAAATCTAGAGAAAAGTAAAGAGCAAAAGGAAGATAACATATAGACACAAAATACATACAAAAAAATGAAGAGGAGTACCAGATTCGTGAAGATGTCGGAAAACGAGATAGTTCAATTCGGTAGAGGCAATCGACACCATCTCTCTCTCTCTGTTTTTTTTAATCTTCGGAATTGCCGGCGTCGTCGCTTTTTTTTTTTTTTTTTTTGAGTAAAAGTACTTGCATTAATCAAATTAAATCTTTGTCTAGTACATGCTTAAGAAAATCAGGAGGGTTAACAAACCATTCCCCTACGTCTGACATAGAATATGTAGCTTGAGCCAACTCATGTGCCACACTATTCGCAGAACGATAAACAAACCTAACTAGCACTGGATTTATTATGGTTTGTTTCTGTAATGTATGATTTGTGGATTACGATTTTGCCCTCGAGGGCAGGTAGTTTATTGGAGGATTTTTTATTTGGATTTTTTTAAAAAATTTCGTTAAAGATTTTATAATGTTCAATCTAGATTTTAAATTTATGGTATCCGATTACAATTTCATATACTCCCTTCCCGGTTCATGTGAGCTTCTTTTTATTTTGGGACGTCCCAAAAATAATGAACCTACTATATTTACTATTTTTGAATACTACTTTTCACTATTACACTCACTACTTCTCCTTTATATATTCTTTTTTACACTATTACATCCACTACTTTCCTCCACTATCTCAAATTTATCATTAAATATTCATATATCCTACCACTTACCCACTTTTCAACTAACTTTACTCTTTTTCTATTACATTTTCTTAATCTCCGTGAAAGTCAAACCGGCTCATATAAACTGGGACGGAGGGAGTATTATTTTGGGCTTTTTCATAAATATCCTTATCAGGAAATTTTTTTGCAAAAATGGTTTTCTTAAAAAAAATTATTTACAAAAATATCATCTTATTTTCAAAAATACCATCTTATTTGCAAAAATACTATTTATTTGTAAATGCTACGTAGTATGTTGCATTCAATTAAAAAAATGAAACGAAACCTACCCAGTTATAATACCACTCAAAGTGGTGTCTGGGGAGGGTAGATGTACGCAGACCATGCCCCTATACAATAGGGAGGCTGTTTCCGAAGGACTCACGGTCTAATACAGAATTACAAATACAGAAAGGAAACCTAATACAAACTAGGAAACTCACGCACACGCAGGAGTCGAACTCCTGACCTCCTTCAAAAGAGGCCAGTGGCTCAACCACTGCACCAACATATTGTTGGCTGTTGCATTCAATTGCATATGCAACTAAATGTAACTGCAAATTTCAAGTTGAATTTTCATTTTTTTACCAACTTTCAATTTTATATAAGAGTTGCGCAACAGCAAAAAATGGAAATTTAATTTTTAGTTTTCAGTTGCATAGGATGCATATGCAACTGAAAACTGGAAGTTGAATATTCATTTTTTGCTGCTGCACAGCCCTTATATATAACTAGAAGTTGACAAAAAATGGAAATTTAATTTTCAATTTTCAATTGCATTCATAGGTTGCATATGCAACTGAATGCAACGGAAAGTTTAATTCATTTTTTTGTCGATGCGCAGCCCTTATATATAATTGAAAGTTGGGAAAAAAAATGAAAATTCAACTCTCAGTTTTCAGTTGCATTCAATTGCATATAAGGTTGCATATGCAACTAAGGTATTTTTGCAAATAAATTGGTATTTTTGCAAATATTTTGAAAAAATAGTAAAAACGCAAAAAACTTAAAAAATGTAGTATTTTTAGTAAATTCCCTATTATTTTAGAATTTAATAATATTTAAAATCTAGTTATTGTTTTTGGTTTTAAAATGATCAATTCTTTTCGGCAATCTTATATAATTTTTGAAAGCTGATCAAAACATATGAGATTTTTGAGTATTCATAATGATAGATGTTTCAAAAATTATTCTAAAATAATTTTCAAATGTATATGTGTGATTTTGGTTATATTTTTAAAAATAAAATGGAATATCGTGCATATATATATATATAATCCATTAATTAAAAATATATTAACTCCTCTTTTGAGAAAAAATTAGGATACCAAACATTACTCTTTGAAAATTCTACTTAAATGAGTAATATTCTTGATTTGTATCAAAATCAACAATAATTTTAAAATTTTATGAATTATCATTAATTTTTTAAATTTGAAAATAAGGACAATCTTGTAAATAAAATGATGCATTTCAATATAATCTATATTATTTTATAATTTTTGAAATCAATGTATTCGATATCGAAGAATTTGTGAAAACTGTCACAAAATTAAAATGCTATCAATTTTTTAAGGCTAAATTTCAAAAATTAAAATAATACTATCAACTATATTAAAACTCATCATTTTATTTACGAGGTTGTATTTAATTTCAACCTTTCAAAATTACAAGGTTTAACAATTTATAATTGTTAAAATTACAATTTTTTCTCGAAAAACATGTAAAAATTGTTTAGTAAATTTTAAAAATCATTTTTTTTAAAAAGCGTTGTTAGCTTAAAAATTGCTTTTACAGAAAAAAATTCCCAAACTATTAAAAGAAACAATTTTCAATTATTTTTAGAAAACAAATATTTTATCTTGGTCAATTTTTAAAAAAAATATTGGTTTCGACAACAAACATTATTTTTATGTAGTACTCCAAAGAGAAAATGACCAAATTACACTATTTTTCTATAGAAGCTGTCTGAAATGCCCATATGCCGGAGCTTCCGCCCTATTTATCCACGAAATAAGCATCCCTCAAATGCGTAGTCTGAGATACACATTCTTCGAATGCGCAATACAGGTCACGCATCTTGGTGATGCGTAATGATGTCATATGACGTCATTTTCTCATTTGCAGCTTAGCGCCTCTCTCTTTCCCGTTGGCCTCTCTCGTTCGCCACTCCGTTTGTCTTCCCTGTTGATCACATTCCAACAATCTCTACCCAAACTGAGAACATCAACACGAAGCCCAGAGCTCCATCTCCCTTTCCCCTTGTTCTGGTATTGATTTCCAGCCCCGTAGGGGCGTACATAGACTAATCGAAAAACGGGATCGGAAACAAGATTGTATTTGGGGCTTTAAAATCCGGTAAAACAATCAAAAATCAAATGGTATAGGCTTGTAGAGGGGAGAAAGATGATCATTCTGATGTATGTTATGGTATTGAAAGATGCTTGGATGGTGTTGAACGAAGGTTGGTCAGAATTTTGTATATAATCCATTTATTAAAAATATATTACCTCCTCTTTTGAAAAAAAATTAGGATCTCAAACATTACTCTTTGAAAATTCTACTTAAAGGAGTAATATTCTTGATTTGTATCAAAATCAACAATAATTTTAAAATTTTATGAATTATCATTAATTTTTTAAAATTGAAAATAAGGACAACCTTGTAAATAAAATGATGAATTTTATGAAAAAAAAAATACAAAATTGAAATGTTTAAAATACAAATTCATTAATTATTATTAAAAGTTCACATAATTTTTTACCAAGATAAGCTCATGCTCAAGGAAGAACCCTGCATATTGAGAGAACCGAGAGACCATCTTCTCAGCCTCTGATTTGATCTTAATATAACGGATAAGAAAATAGCAAGCTTAATTAAAACAATACCATAATTACACTTGAAGGGCATCATTGGAAAACAACATTAAGCATGATATTACAGCTATATTTTATTTTCATCCAATATATTACATGAAATCATTTGACATGATCTGCACAATCAACATTAAAATCACAAATTGTTAGAAAAATGGAGTTTTAGAGCATAAGTTCTTTTATGTTCTTGATATTAATTCCGGTTTTTAACGATAGAAAATTGTTCCTTGCTATGGGAACTTAAATTTTCATATATGGGTCTAAGTAATTTCTTAGTGGAATCCATAGAGAAATTGAGTTGAAGTTAGTAGCTTGAAAGAGCTTGAAATGAGAATGTGTATTTGTCCCACATTGAAATAAATAAAGGGGGTTATTGACTTTATATAAAATCACACAAATGGGTAGTGTACAACTACTAAGGTGTATGATGGTGCATGGTATTATTGTGTGCTTCACACGCACACACGCGCGCGCGCGCCTGAAGGAATTATATGCATATGCGGAAGCGTGAAACACAATTTCAATCATATATATCGCATATATATACATACAGTTAATTGATAAAAGATGAGATTCGTTTCTAACCTTTAAAAATCGATCCATTGATGATGTATATGGCCTCCTAGCAGTCACTCCTCAGTATGTGAAGTGCTCCACAGGTATCCACCAAGAGAGAGAAGTGATTGAGGGAGGAAGAAGATATTGGGAGAGAATTAGGGTTGGCCTCTGTAAAATTCTTACATAAAAAGATTATAGGCTAATAGGGTTTATAACCATATATTTATAGGCAAATATTTCAGCTGAATATTTCCTATAAAAATAATATAATTATTAACCTCATTAATTAATTAATCTCATTAATCAATTAATAATTAAAACTCTTTTAATCATTAATTCTTTTTCTAAACTCTTAAGAAAATAATTCTCTCACTTGATTTAATTTCTTAAATTAAATCCTTAATTAATAATATTAAGAACTCTTCTTAATTAATTTATAATCAATTAAATCTCATTTAATCAATTATAAAAATTGCTAATTATTCATTTATTTCATAAATAAATAATTACTAGCCATTATTAATTAATTCCTCCACCAATAAATCAGTCTATTTTATTGTGTGACCCTGTAGGTTCAATATTAAGCCGGTAGTAGAAATAAATAATAATAAAACTATTTTATTATTATTTATATGAATTCTTCTAATTCATTAAATATAATTAATTAAATAATTAATCATATTTATTCTACATCGTGAGGGATACTTCTCAGCATATCGCGACTATCCGGATAATATGAATTCACTGCTTAGAATACCTAGAACCTAGTCAGTGAATAGTTACCGTACAATCAATTCCTTTCACCCTACAATATCCCGATTAAATACAAGGCATGGATCTCGTGTCAAGCCTATTAAATTTAATCATATGATTTCTTATTCATAATGCATAGTTCATATTAATGCAAATTAGAAACTCCTTTCTAATTTCATTCACTCTGGCCAGAGATTCCGGAACTAGCATAATAAGAATAGCATAGGATATTCTCTTCCTTTACTGGAAGGGGTAGATCCTTTATTGACCGTTAACTATCTCCATACACAAATCCCTATGCCCAGAATAGTCCTAATGGGTGTCCTTGAGACTAAGGACTAAACCAAAGCATAGTTCATTATATACAAGATTACTCTAACGATCTCAAGTCTAAGGATACTTGTACAACTATCACTTAGTGAACAACTATCGACACGTGAGTAAACTCCATTAGTTGCTCCACTGATCGAGTCATGTTCAGTGAACTTATTCTCTAATAAGCACCTACATACTAGCTATAGTGTCACCACACAAATGCCTATGAGAACAGACATCCTTCCTAGGAAGCTAGCATAGTATGTACTGATCTTTACGGATTAACTAACTTCCAATCAGTTATCCTATGATCAGGAACAGTTTAAGTCTAGTGTTATCATCTTCTAGATCTCATTATTATAATCTCATTATAATTCTAGAAGCATTACTCTAAACTATGGAACATCTGATTTAATACACTTTAAATAGATAAAGCCCGTATAAAGACAAATATATCTTTCACTAATAATCATAAAACCTACTAAGATTACAAGAAAGTTTATCCTAACTCATCATCCATGAATGGATTTGGGACACTTCTCTTTCAATCTCCCACTTGTACTAAAACCAATCACTTCGGTATCCCATACCCATCTTCACTATGTGAAGATCAAAGTGATCTAAGATACGGCTTTAACAATGGGTCTACTACGTTGTTTGTGTATGTCAACTTTCTCAATGTTGACAACCTCTCTTTCATCGATCTCCCTAATCGGATGAGAGAGCCGCAATTATGTGTTTAGACCTTAGATGGGATCACGGTTCCTTAGCATGCTCTAATTTGATGCCCTTGAGTTGTCACATTACAACTCAATGGCTTATTATCTACCAGGAACTAACCCAACACAGAAACTAGTTTTCCAATCCACTGTTGCAACACACTTGCAACAAAACACACTATGCTTTCTGATCTAATATTAATGAGTGTCTACTGCTTGAAACTATTTCAACTCACTGTCTTTTCCACTCAAGACTATCAAGTGCCCTGAAATGAATCTACTATCAAACTGATCTTGATTAAACCTTAAGTCTACTAGAACCTTTAGTTTTAATTTCGATCCATCAGAGAAAATAAATATATCGCCATGCCTTCTCAAGTATAATACGACATTTTATTATCATCTGATCCTTTTCTCCTAGAAGTAGATTGATATTTGCTTGTCTCAACAAGAAACATCATTACTTGTACATATCATGTAACACAGAATGGATTAAAATGACTCTCATAGACATTCCATTCACGTGTCCTCTCTCTCAGAGTGATATTTTCCCATGTTCATCATTATGAAACATCACTTGGAGCGTCCATGCTAAACACTTTAACATCCAATCAATGTACATTATTTTACGTCAGACCTCTTATCCTAAACATGATCTATCAACATAGATCATCACCCTTAGTTTATTCGAGGTCTAACTCTAGTCCAAGAAGAAATTCTTTGATAGAATAATTCTAATGAAAACCAAAAATATCAAAAGTGCAATTTTACTAATATATCTGAAAGGCATATGACTCAGCCTATTTGTAGTTAGAGGATCCTAATCAACTTAAACCAAATTGTAATAAGTAAATATACATATGAACTGTCACAGGAATCTCAAGAAGTATTATCTGTCAGAAGAAAGAAGAAAAGTCAATCTATAGTTTTGATGTCGTACACTGAAAGACGATTCAGTTATCTGATCAAGCCCCAGTATAGCATTGAAGTGAATGGATTCATTTAAACAGTGACAGAGATTTTTCGAGTGATAGTTTGAATGTCAGTTACAGTACAAGAGAATTGAGAGAAGAAATAAACCACAATCTAAAGTCAAAAGTGAAGAAGCATCATTGAAGTTAGTCGTTCATGAACCAGACAGTACATCGAACGTCAACACAAGTCAGTGGTAATTCTTTACTACCTTCAGTGGTTTGTAGGAATTAAATTAATTATTTATTGATTTAATTGAATTCATTTATAATTGATATAAATCATTTAGTTGATTTAATTAAATGAATTAATTCTAGAAGAATTAATTTATTTGTTAAATTAATTATTGTATCAATTAAATATGAATTGGTTAATCATTAATTAATTAAATGGATCAATATGACTTAAAGAAAGAAGGTTGGATTATGTCTTGGTGAAGCTAAATTCGGTATGACCTAAATTATGTCATACCGACAGAATTGAAGATTATGTCTTACCGAGCCAAGCTGCAGATTATGTCATACCGACTGAGTTATGTCATACCGAGCTATATGGATTATGTCTTACCGAAACAGAATTCAAGATTAAGTCATACCGACCTCCTGCCAGCTGTGTTAAGTCATACCGAACTTTTATTAAGTCATACCGACCAGGTTTGTGTCTTAATGGAGGTTTGTGTAAGTCTTAATGAAGAAATATCAAGTCTTGGAAGCAGTTTAAGTCATGCTGGAGCAGTTAAATATCTTATAGAAAGCTAGCAAGACTTATGACTGATACAAAAGAACAGAACACAGCAGATTAAGTCATACCCGAGAAAAACAGCAGAAATCATATATATCCAGCAGAACAGAATTCTCTCAAGAACACCAAGAACACCAAAGCTTAAACAATTCCCAGAAATTAAAGTTCTTCATCGTTGTAATATTCTATCCGCTAGAACTTGTCTACTTGTGATTCTTGTACTACTAGCGAATTAAGTTTCCTAGTTCTTATCTTGATTATTATTAACTAAATTAGAAAAGTTCATGTCGAATTTTCTAATTAAGTTATTAACATCTTGATAAGTTGTTATACTGATTTTGTAACACCACATCAAGTTAATATACAATTATATTCAACTTGAAAAATTGTGTTAAATAATTCCGCACAAATTTGTCTTTGCTAAAATATTATCTAACGGACAAATTTCGATAAAAAGGTAAAGATTGTATTCAACCCCCTCTTCTACAATCTTATCGGACCTAACAATTGGTATCAGAGCCTATTGATTGATACACAAATCAAAGATCCCATTTTACTCGATTAAAAATCATCCCCGAATTTTTTAACTCTCTTAAAAAATTCATCATGTCTTCTAAAGTTGGAACTGTGAAAATTACCATATATGACAAAAACAGTTATGATATGTGGAAGAACAAAATGTTAATGTTCCTCGAGGTTGCAAATCCTAAATACATGAAAGTCTTATCAGAAGGACCAATAATACCTTTTGGATTAATTCCTGAAGTTGTTACTGATGGAAAAGTTGTTTCCCCTGCAAAGTTTGTACAAAAAGATTCTTCTGATTTCACTCTTGTTGAAAGAGAAGAAGCTGGACTTGACATTAATTTAAGACTGATTTTGATAGATTCTCTAGACTCTGTAATGTACAGTCATGTGATTAACTGCAAGACAGCAAAGCACATGTGGGAAACCATTGAAACTGTGAATGAAGGAACAGAGGAAGTTAGGGAGAATCGTCTAAAAATTCTGACATCTGAGTATGAACACTTTCGATCAGCATACAATGAAAGTATTCAAGATGTGTTTGAAAGATATAACAAACTTGTCAACAATTTACAGATGCATGGCAAGTACTACACTCAGAAAGAGATCAACAGAAAATTTCTATTGTCAATGCCTGTTCATTTAGAACATAGGATTACAGCTATCAGAGAGTCGAGGAATCTAAGTGAAATTACTGTAGAAAGACTCTTTGGCGTTTTAAAAACCTATGAACTGGAACAATCTCAACAAAAGGAGATTTATGGAAAAGGAAGAGTTGCTAATACTTCCACAGCTCTTATTGTTGAGAACAAACAGGAAGTGGAAGATAAGGTTATTCAACCTTGTAGTGTTGACAATGGCAAGCTTGAAGTTGAAGTTGGTCAAACGAATGCTAGTCCAAATGAAGGAGACTTCTATTCATTAGAAGAACTAGATCAGTTGGAAGATGAGTCCATGGCTTTGTTGGTAAGGAAATTCAGTAACTTCAGATTCAGGAAGAATCCCAAGTTCAGGTACAAATCTAACTATAACAGGTTCCAAAGAGGAGGTTCTTCATCCTCAAGTAACAGAGGAGGTTACAAAACTGGAACAGTTGACAGAAGTAAAATTAGATGCTACAACTGTAATGAACTTGGACATTTCGCTACTGAATGTCAGAAGCCAAAACAAAACCAAAGAAAAGACTTTGGATCTGAGAAGAAGAAGACAGGTAAAGCCTATGTGGCTGCTGGAAAGAGTTGGGATGATACAGACTCTGAAGATGAAGAGTATGGCAATTTTGCACTGATGGCAAAATCTGATAACTCCAGTGGTACTTCATCTGAGGTATCATGTACTGAAACTCAATATATTTATCAGCTTAGTGATACATTAGGTAATGCTAATAGAGAGATTGAAAGGATCAATTTGTTAAATACAGATCTTAGAAATCAATTATCAGAATTACACGATGTACAAAATTGCCATGATAAACAAAAATTAGAAATAAGACTTCTAAAAGAACTTGAGAGGTCTCTAGCGTTGATAGTGGTTCAACAACGTGCAAAAATAGCTGAACTAGAAATAAAGGTTAGTGCTACTTCTAATTCATGTAAAGTGGCTAAAGAGTTGTTTAACCAACAAGCTATTAATCAAACCGTAGGAATTGGGTTTGATTATAATGAAGCTATTGGACGAAAAAGCATTATCACCCCTAATCGTGTCAGTGCTGTAGAAAGGGGTATACCAATAGTGCTTAAGGATGTTAGTAATCCACTCTTTAAGACATCCATATCAGAACCTTTGGATGTAACATCTTTAATCATTAAGGAAGAGATGCGCATTGAGGATTTAGCTAATGGCGTAGTCTCAGAAAGTAATCAAGTTGTTAAAAATGATGAAGATAGAAAGTCTGTGTTTAAGAAAACCAAAAGAGTCGGTGAGTCTACTAGTTCCTTGAAAACTAGTAGTAGAAGCAACAACATGAATAAATGCAACAACATATCTACCATGCATGCTACTCCTGTTATTGATACTGCTCATAAGAAATGCAATGCTGTTAATTGCATGTCTTGTGCTTTTAATATCATGTCTGCTTACTTTAACGGTAATCATGCATGTGTTGATAAGAATGTTCCTAGACAGCATATGAGCAGAGATAAACATGTTAGATCCAGGACTGTAACACCACCTAATTCTAAGACTAGGACTCCAAGTCCTTCTCAGGATATGGTAAAGACATGGTTACCCAAGCTGAAACCAAAACAAGTTAAAGCTGTTTACAGGGTTAAATGTTCAGTACCTGAAGTAAATGTTGTTAAAATAAAAAGTGTTGCTTTGCCTGATAAAGGTCAATTCTTTAAGTACTCCGGACCCAATCAAATTTGGGTTCCGAAGAAAGTCTAACCAATTTGTCATTGTAGGGTTTAAAACAGGTTGAACGAGTCATGTGGATTCTGGACAGTGGATGTTCAAGGCATATGACCGGAGAAAAAGCCCTGCTGACAAATGTGGTGGAGAAGGTCGGCCCAGTCGTTACTTTTGGAGATAACAGCAAAGGTAAAACTGATGGATATGGCAGATTAGAAGCTGGAAATGTTATCATTGAAGATGTCTCTTTTGTGAACGGCCTTGAGCACAATTTGCTCAGTATTAGTCAATTCTGTGACAAAGGTTATGAAGTTCATTTCAACAAGAAGAATTGTCTAATATCACACAAGAGAAATGAAAGGCCGCAGTTGACTGGAGTAAGGAAAGGAAACTTGTACATAGCCAATATGAACTCTTGAAGCACAAAAGAAATTAGATGTTTTTATTCAAAGGCATCCACTGATGAAAGTTGGTTATGGCACAAGAAACTTTCTCACCTAAACTTCAAAACAATGAATTCTCTAGTTAAAAGAGAATTGGTGAGAGGTTTACCTTCGATTGAATTTACTAAGGAAGGTCTATGTGATGCTTGTCAAAAAGGAAAGTTGAAAAGGGCAACTCACAGAAGCATTAACACATCATCAATAACTGAACCATTACAACTTCTCCATATGGATTTGTTTGGTCCAGTTAATGTGATGTCTATGTCAAGAAAAATATATGCTTTAGTGATTGTTGATGATTTCTAAAAATTCACATGGGTACTATTTTTGAACTCAAAAGATGAAACTCCACAACTGGTAGTTGATTACATTAGTTAATTGAGTTGGACTCTAATCGTCCAGTGAGAGCTATAAGGTCAGATAACGGAACTGAATTCAAGAATGCAGTTCTAAATGACTTTGCACTGAAAAGGGTATAACTAGACAGTACTCGGCTCCCAGAACTCCTCAACAAAATGGGGTAGTTGAAAGAAAGAATAGAACCTTGATTGAAGCTGCACGTACTATGCTAAGTGAATCAAGGCTTCCATTGAGCTTTTGGGCTGAAGCTGTCAACACTGCATGTTATACTCAGAATCGAACACTTATCAATAAAGACTTAATGAAGACACCATATGAAGCTCTACATGACAAGAAACCAACTCTCAAGTACTTCCATGTATTTGGGACAAAATGCTTTGTGCTGAAAGAAGGAGATGATCAAGGTGGTAAATTTGAAGAAAAAGCACATGAAGCAATATTTATTGGTTATACTAGAAGAGCCTACAAAGTGTATCTTATTGATCAACAGAAAACTATGGAAAGTGTCAATGTTACATTTGATGACACAAAACTCCCAAGTATCCAAAATGAAGATCCATCTGAAAAGCTTAAATTTGATGACATGTCAGACTTAGATTCAGATGATGACAATCAACCTGACGTTGTTGCTGATAATAATAATCCAAATGTTGGTGGTAATGATCAAGTTGATGCTGGTGAAAACAATGATAATTTTCAAGACACCACTGATACTCTTGAACCATCAATAAGTCAAACTGGCAATAACTCAGGGGGAGATAATGAAGGGTCAACAAGTCATACTCAACATCATACTAAAGAATAAGGCGAATCATCAAGTTCAATTCCTCCCAGACAAACTGTTTGGAATAGAGCTCATCCTTTTGAGCTGATTCTTGGTGATCCAGATGTTGGTGTGAAAACAAGAAGAGCTTATCAGAATCAATGTAACTATTCGGGGTTCTTTTCTGTCATGGAACCTAAGAAAGTAGAAGAAGCTCTATCTGATCCTAATTGGTTGATTGCTATGCAAGATGAACTCAATCAATTTAAGCAACTAGAAGTATGGAAGCTGGTACCCAGACCTAAAGATAGAAAAGTGGTGGACACAAGATGGGTATTCAGAAACAAACTAGATGAAGATGGCACTGTGATAAGAAACAAAGCAAGACTGGTAGCTAAAGGTTATTCTCAAGCTGAAGGCATTGATTATGACGAGACCTATGCTCCAGTGGCAAGACTTGAGGCCATCAGAATATTCTTGGCATTTGCATCCTATTCAAGATTCAAAGTTTATCAAATGGATGTCAAGAGTGCCTTTCTGAATGGTAAGCTAGATGAAGAAGTGTATGTAGAACAGCCCCCTGGTTTTGAAGATCAAGATCATCTGGACTATGTCTACTTTCTTTACAAAGCTATCTATGGTCTTAAGCAAGCTCCAAGAAAATGGTATGACACTCTCTCTGAATTTCTATTAGAAAATGGTTTTATAAGAGGTGTCATAGACAAAACGCTCTTCACTAAAAGACATAAGAATGATATAATACTAGTCCAAGTCTATGTGGACGATATTATATTTGGGTCTACTAATGAGCTTCTATGCAAGAAGTTTTCTAAGTTAATGCAGGGTAGGTTTGAAATGAGCATGATGGGAGAACTGAAATTCTTTCTTGGATTACAAATAAGTCAGAGACAAGATGGAATATTTATTTGTCGATCCAAGTACATTAAGGAGTTCCTCAAGAAATATCACATGGAGGAGTGCTCATCAGCAAAGACACCATCAACTATAGCTGTCAAAATTGGTTTATGTGAAAGTTCTGCCAAGGTAGATATCACAGGCTATAGAGGTATGATTGGCTCATTGCTTTACCTAACTGCTAGTAGACTAGATATAATGTTTGCCACATGCTTGTGTGCAAGGTTCCAAGCGAACCCTAAAGAAATCCATCTCACTGTTGTCAAAAGAATCTTAAGATATCTAAAGGGTACGCCTAATTTAGGCATCTGGTATCCTAATGAATCTGGTTTTACTTTAATTGGATATACAGATTCTGACTATGCAGGAAGTGTTGTAGACAGGAAAAGTACATCTGGAAGTTGTCAATTTCTAGGTGGAAGATTGGTTTCCTGGTACAGTAAGAAACAACAAACAGTTTCCAACTCTACAGCCGAAGCTGAATATATAGCTGCTGGAAGCTGTTGTGCTCAGATCTTATGGATTAGGAATCAATTAATGGACTATGGCATTGTATTGGAAAATATTCCTATTTTATGTGATAATACAAGTGCCATAGCAATCTCAAGTAATCCTGTGCAGCACTCAAGGACAAAGCACATTGACATAAGGTATCATTTTATAAGAGAGCATGTAATGAATGGTACAGTGGAGTTACTATTTGTACCCTCTCGAGATCAAACTGCTGATATTTTTACTAAGTCGCTTAATAAATCCACATTCACTAATATTGTTAGTGAATTGGGTATGTTAAACAGTCCTAGTAATTAATTCTGTTAATATCTGAAGTTTGTTCTTTAATAATTTTACAAGTGATTATTTTGTGAATATTTGTTATTTTAAATCACTTGTATAATTATTTTACCAACTGATTTTCTTGCTTGTTTAGTTATTTTTCACTCTATTTATTCATATTATTTAATACTCCATATTTCTGTATTTTTAGAATATTTGTAGATATTTATTTCTATTTTAATAATTAATTTATCATATGTTTTGTAATGTTTGTTCTGTTAATATTGCTTTGTTTTCGTTAATAGGATAACATATGATATTTATAATTATTTTTATTATTTGTTTAATTTTCTATAATATTTTTATTATTTTTATAAGTTAATTGTATATTTTATTGTGTTTTTAATGTTTGTTTAAAGTAAATATGACTTAAAATTAGGAAAAACTATCAATATGACTTAACTTAAAATCGGTATGACTTAAACAGGTTAAGTCTTACCGAGTTTTTGTTAGATTAAGTCATATTTTCGAGTCTGTTAACTTAAGTCTTAGCGAGTTTTTTAATTTAAGTCTTGTTCATAATATGTATATTATTAAGTCTTAAGTCTGTAATTAAATTAAGTCTTATTCGGGTTTTTAAGTCTTGTACAGATAGGTCTTAATAACGTTAAGTCTTAATCACCTGTATATAGTTAAGTCTTATTCACTTATTTGTTAAGTCTTATTAGTTAAGTCTTGTTAGTTTTAGTTAAGTCATAATCATAACAGTTTTTATGTCTTGTTAATATTAAGTCTTAATCAAGTCTTAGTTTTAATTAAGTCATAATGATTTATGTCTTAATAGTTTAATAAGTCATAATAGAGTCTTGTCTTTTTAATTAAGTCATAATCGAATGTAGTATATATATATATATATATATCAGTTATGTAACGCCCCCAAATCCGGGGTCAGGGATATGGGTCGCTACTGCGGAAAACCTTAATAATCAAACAATCACCTGCTAATATTTAATCTAAAACATGACATCCGACCCCCAACCTAACAAGATCTTTTCAGGTTATAGACTTGGAAACAAGAAATCCAAAAACACTTATAATAATAACTTCTTTTATTACAACTCAAATCTCTAAACACAACAATCTCTTATACAATCTTATGCTGTTTGTATCACCTTGATAAAAGGTATACAACGGCCACAATAATCTAATACAACAAATAATACAATACAAGAATATGAATACCATACCAGTCTAACTAAACATCTAGTAGACAAACTCAAAAGACAGAATCGCTCTGAGCCAAACATCAACTCGATCCAAGATTTGCCCTGCTTCGAGCTAAACTAAGTCAACCGCATCAACTATCTATCTCTGAAAAACAAGATTTAAAACAAAAGCAAGAATGAGCGAAAGAAATGCTCAACAAGTATATAATAGAATATACTAAAATACTTTTCAACATAAGTTAAAAAGGGAATTTTCAAATCCGATAGCGAATTGATATCTTTCAAAACTTTTGTGAAAGAAATAGAAGTAAATAAGAAAACATTTCTTTGTATAACACAAGAGTATATTTGAAAACAAGCAACAGTTCAATGAAGTATCTCTTTTGAAAAAGAACCGATACAATTTATAGAACCAGGGTCGAAATTTTGTAACACGAGTAAAGATTGTATGAAAGGAAATTTCAAACAAACTACAGTTTAATAAAAGTATCTTTTATCTAACAACATAATTTCCAGTCAAATATGAATTTTTTTCCCTTAAGTGATATGTGGAATATCAACAGTTGCAAGAGTTAAGCTGATGATCAGTCCCGCTTAACCCAAAAACCATGCACACATGATGTACAGGCTATAAAAATATGGATCCTGATGGCACTTATTGCTATTGGCCTAAAGAAGACCGTCACTAGTCTCTTTTAAAGCTGGACCTGCAACCGGCCTCTTACGCTAAACATATTCACATATCAAAACAAAACATTTTTGTCTAGAGATCAAGGGATAAGCATCTCTAAAGTTTTATTCCTAACTTATATTGTAGGAATAACATTTTAAAACAATTGGGCAGTAAAACTACCAAATCAGTGAAATTCTTAAATAACAGATTCTCACTGAATATTTATATAACAGAGTTAAATTTGAAGATGTAAAGATCTTTTATTAAAAACAATCATAAACTTTTAAAACATGATACACACATGCTCGATCATAAGTTGGAAGTGATAAGAACTGATTTGATTAATTTAAACGGGTTCTCGATGATTTCGAGTTTTTAAATAAAACATTCGGCATAAAATTTAAGGAAAATTAAACATACTCTGAATAAAAGAGTACGGTTAGGTAACTTGCCTTATTCGGAGCTTAAACTCTGCTAGAAGCTGACTAATATTCTGACTGCTAGCTGCTCCACACTTTATGTCTATTTGATCCTTAGTCGCTAGCTATGACGTAGATCCGAAATAACACAACGATCTTCTTCCCGATCGATCTTATTTGCTCCTACGATTGCCACGAGTCCGAACTACCTCGATCGAGCCCGCACGTCAATTCTACCATTAAATACAAGACGACACTTCAGTCTTCGGAATAAATCTACGGCCTACCGACGTTTGTATGCATACTCTAATCACGTTTAAATTAAATCATATAACACATAGGGTTAATCATATAAGCATACTCGATTTATGTTCTAACCCTCGATACACAATACCTAAATAATTCATATTTCACATAAAAAGACTCGATAAGTAAATCATTTATTCACATAGCACGTCAGATCATGAAAAGATTTTATCGTGTTGTATTTAAAATTATAAAACGGGTCAAAACCCTGATTATCGGATATAACCGACTCAATAAAAAGGTTTGGTAAAAAGTCGACCCAAATTTAAAAGTTGAATTTTAACTTAAAACCATTTTTATAAGAACCGAGTCATTTTTCTAATTCCAGAAATACTTGTCTCGTTTAAAACGGACAAGCGGTTTAATTAATACGCAATTAATAAGAATAATTCAATTAATAATTAAATTAATTAAATATTCAAATTAATTATTTATTAATCAACCCATAAAATAAACAAGTATTTTATCTTAAAAAGATTTAAATTTAATTAAGTCAATCATATATTTAACTAATAATTAATTAATATAATTAATAAATTAAAATGAATTAATCAATTAATTAAATCAATTAAATTATTATTTAAAAATAATTAACTAATTAAATTTAATTTTTAGAAATTAAAATAATAATACATAAAAGAAATTTGAATTTTAGA
This sequence comes from Saposhnikovia divaricata, assembly GCA_036435485.1. Classification (NCBI taxonomy): domain Eukaryota; kingdom Viridiplantae; phylum Streptophyta; class Magnoliopsida; order Apiales; family Apiaceae; genus Saposhnikovia; species Saposhnikovia divaricata. The sequence continues at coordinate 5,865,376 of CM071598.1, read as the reverse complement.
AAATTTTTATAAAACTTTGACCCAAAAACATTTTTCTGAAAAATTTAGAAAAATTTTGAATCAAACTACACTATTCATCATCATCACCACACATTCATCACCAAGAACACCAAGAACACTCAACCACCATTAATGGAGGTTCGCCGGAATCCGGAAATTTTCCGGCACCCAAAAACACTCCGGTGACTCCGTTTTCTACACCAATACAACACAAAATCGTTGCCCATCAACCAGGCAATAACTACATCACAAAATCCGACCAAAACAAACCACAAATCACAAAATCCGGCGAGCTTCAAACTAAGATTCCGGTGAAATTCGAATTTCACAAAACGGGCACCAAACTTGATGATTCTTATGGCAAAACGAAGCTTAAACAACAACAAATCTAATACCAACAACCAATTACATGAACAATAACACATACTTAAGATACAATTGATTTTATAAACTAACAAAACCCATTAACTCGTTTTACACTTATTCGAACATAAACATAGCAATTAGATACTCAAATTGATTGTAAATCATTATAGGAAGCTAATGGAACCATCAAAACAAGCAAACAATCAACCATATGAAAAGCCCCAATTTGCTCATGAACCCTAGAATTCGAATTGACCAAACTAGCAATAAAACAATGAAATTGAACATATAATTGGACTCCTGGAATCAATATGAAGCTATACAAACCATCAATTCAACCGGAAAATCAAAGAATCAAAAATCCCCAAATTCTAACATGAACCCTAGTTTTTCAGATTTGAAGATAAATTAATATAAAATCGAAAATTTACCAAAACTGAGATTTGTTAAAGGATTTGGAAAGTAGATTCCAAGAGCTTCGATTTGAGTGGTTGAACGCCAAAATCCAAGATCGGCATCACCTCCAAATTAAGTTTGATCTTGAAGAACAAGAGAGAGAAAATCTACTTTACTATTTAACTTTTGTAAAAATCTGATTTTTATGATTTTTGTAAATAAATAAAAATAATTTTAGGCTATTTATATTTAACGAATATTAATACATCGAAAACTAGTTTTGGTTCGATAATGAATCGATGAATCGTTAAAATCGAAAAAAAAAAAATAATCGTTTAAAAAGATAAATATCAAAGATGTACGGATAATTACAATAATTATACTCTGGACTGATAAACAATAAATACGAATCAAAAATGTATTTATCTCGCATTTTAAAGATATTTTTGGCTCAACGGATAAAACATTGGTACGAACGATGTACCAATACATACGAATAATTAAGAAATAGACGAATCAAAACAGATGTTTATCCAAAAGAAAGATATCCACAATGAAACGGACACGAAAAAAAACGAGAAAATAATTACAAGAACATAGAGTACTAGTAAAAGAACCAAGTCTTTTAAGTAAAGCCCCTATAAATAGCAATTACGGGGTACAGAGTAAAAGATATTTTAATTGATTCGTTTTACGAGAAAAACCCCGAACATTAGCAATTAACATGGAACACATAATATACACACCGATACATTTCTAATACCCGTAATTTCTATTTTTGTTTCGTTAAAATTATTTAGACGATAAAAGTATATCCGTAACGAAATTTTCGTGTCGTCTAAAAATTTTAAAACACGATACATTAAAATCCAAAAATTTTAAGAAACGAATAAAATACACATACACGTATCGTTTATTTAATTAAAATAATAACCTTGAACTAAAATAATTACTGAATCGAATATTTTGAAAAACCGTATCTACAACAATTAATAGAACGTACAGATAAACATTTAAACACGTAACATTTAATCACATAATTGTATCACATACGAATAAATATTATAACTAATATTTAAATATTATATTCTCATCAAATCTATCGGTCAATGCAAAATAATAAATTTATTTTGAAAATTCGGGTTGTTATAAGTTATGTCTTAATGTATTTTTAAGTCTTATTCGTCTAACTAGTATATATATAGTAGTTAGTAATGTTAAGTCTTAATTTCATTTTATGTCATCTCACAAGTTAAGTCTTTGAGAACAATATACACACATATACACACGCATATACACGATAGGTCATGCCCAATTTTTGTCTCAAATCTTGCTGATAATCACGAACTAATCACATAACTCAACTCCTTGTCTGATTATCTACGTTTTGAGTATTTGGAATCGTGTTTTGATTCGGTTTTTGAAGGATTTTTTGTTCGAAAAAAAACGAAAATTCGATCTGTTTTTCTGATCAATTGGTTTCGATTCTTGCAAAACTAAAAATATACGTGTGTTCGTGTGTGTAAGGAGATCATTGTGTGAAATTTTCAGAATTTTTGAAGAACTTTTAATTTTTTCGAATTTTTAATTTATTATTAATTCGAAAAATTAATTTTTAAATCATTATTTGGTAAAATCTGAAATTTTCAAAGAAATTAAATCTTGATTAAAATGGCTAATCGATTTGAAATTATTAAACATAATTTAATCGGTTATTTTGATCCAGAAAAATGTTCAGTTGAACGTTTTCGACCGTGGATTCGATTTTTAAATGAAAATTCACTGGTTCGCACTGCTTTGAGCTTAGATGCTCCATTGAAAATTGAACCTTTGCGAATCATATGTACTATTGCTGTCATTTCTAATGATAACAGATCATTTGTCTTCTCTGTAGGAGACAATCAGTACACAGTGAATGAAAATACAATAAATACGGTCTTAAATTTTCCAACTGACAATTTCGAAGAGTTACCATCAGATCAAGAATTGATAAATTTTTTGAATGGTATTTTCTATCAAGACAGTCCTGATCAAACTGTCTGGAATAAAAAGAACTTCGTTCAGGAATGGGACTATCTGTTTGACACATTAGCTAGAGTCTTTGCCAATTCTACTAAAGGAAACTTCGGGGTATTACCATCCTTCTTGCAGCATATTGGATATGCAGTTGCACACAACCGAAGAATTAATATTGGTAGACTACTGTGCGTTCCGATGGTTAGAAGAATCATTAATGCAAAGAGGAATTTTGATAATGGACAAAAAGTATCATGTTATTATCCAAGATTCCTGTCATTGATTTTTAATCATCTAGTGGAACTAGAAAACCAAGCTCAATTCCTGAATGGTGAATCACTGGCGTCAGGTAAACCTACTACCAGATTGTTCACTGAGTACAACAACAAGCCTAAATTTTCAAACATACCTGTAGTTGTCACCCAATACATGTCAAACTATATACAACTACCTGTCATTGAACCTGTACCAGAACCTGAACAACCTGAACAAAACCCTGAACCACCAGTAGAAAACATACTTGTTGATAATGAAGATCAAGGCAATCAACGAGTTGAATCTGATCAGCAAATTGTTCCTCAGCCAGCTGCACTTGCTGTTGAACATCCAGTGCAAGAAACTGCATCTATCCCTGAACCTGAATTAGATCAACCAATCTTATCAGAGACTGTTGCAGAATCAGCTGACCAGGTATTGCCTTCTGTTCCTCAAAATATTTCTACTTCTCAATCTATTTCTGGAACCCAAGTGGTTGATAGGGCTGACCAAGGGATTGTAAGACCGCAATCTCTAACCCCGGTCATAGAGCCAAACACTGAATCAACATCACTTAAAACCTTTCACTCCAGAAAGAAAATTCCATTTCAAAGATCAAAGAAAAGAAGAAATATAATGAGTGAACCCACAGCTCTGCCTCTAGAAAAGAAAATTAGAACTCAAATTGAGGCAACTGTAAGCCCGTCTATATCCTCCCAACAGGATATGGAAGTTGATATGGCCGTTACACAGTTACTAGAATCATCTTCTCAACAGGATGATTCTATTGAAATTCGCCATAGGGCCGTGGCACCTTGTAGTGAGTCAAGCACACCCCTATTACTCACAATGGGGGAAGACGTACCTTTAGATGAGTCTCAGGACACACTGCAAGAAGAGCACGTAGAAAATGTGACAGTGCCTACCATAGTTACGGTAGAAGGGCCTTCACAGGCTTTAGAGGGAAATCTTGGTTCTCAGCCAACTTTAATAGAACCATCATCTCCCCTCCCAGGACAAACACTCTTGGCTCCCTCAAGGGATTTTCCACTCGCAGTTTCAACTGGAGAAAGTGGAAGGCAACTTGATCAATCTACTACTGAAGCAATTCAGATTTCAAATCCAAATGTACAAGTAGAATTGATTGAGGACAGGGATTTGCGAACTCCCATTGCACCACCACTGACCTTCCAAGAGGAGGCTAGGGTGATTTTATTTGCAGGTACACCTTCTGGAGCCAAGGAAATTGAGAGGAGTGATGTGAGACTTACCTCTAAACTGAGTGAAACATATGCACGTGAGATAAGTGAAACTCAGAGTGATATTCAGGTGAGTGCACACACTGACACATACACTCTCTCATTACAACAAAAGATAAAGGCTTTAGAAAAGGAACTTGAAGCAACCAAAGCTGAGGCAAGATCACTTCGAATACAAGTGGATGAACGGTCTTCTTCATCTACTTCTGTCAATAATCAGCTTGTGGTAATAAAAAATGACATCGATATCATGAAGACTGCTTTCAACACCAAGATCAATACTATCTAAATCTCTCAAGAAAAGATTCTCTCAGATTCCTCTGACATTACAGTTACACAAGACAGGATCATCACTGCTCTCTCAAACAAAGTAGAAGATCTTCAAGCTGAGGTAAATGAAGATCAGCTGTCTACAAATCATCGTCTTATTCAAATTGAGAAGCAGCAAGAAAATCAAGGTAAAGGGTTACAACTGTTATTCAAAATGCTTAGTAGAACTATCACACCCACGGCAGAAGAAAAAGAATTCTTCGAAGGTCAAAATGGAGGGGGTGATGGTGATGAACGTGACCCTAAACCAAGTTCATTTGATCCAACGGTAGAGGATTCCTCAACTAAGGGGGAGAAATCAGGTCAGGGGGAGGGGGAGAAGTCAAGAGAAAGTTCAAGAGAGGGAGGAGGAAAGGATAAAGATAAATCTCAATCTGATCACACTGGTGAAAGAAGTGATAAAGGGAAGAAGAAAGCAACTGAATCAGACACTACAGAATACTATTCAGGTCAACCTGATGACCTTGATATATTTGCTGATTTAGTATTTCCTGATGTTGGTGAAGAATTTTCAGAACCAGATCTTAGCTACTGGGAAGATGAAGTACCAGTAGATCCTGAAGCTGAAGATGAACAAATAAGACTGGATTTTGAACGTGAAGCTTTAATTGATAAGCAAGAAGCTGAACTGAAGAAAAGAGGAGAAAAATTTCAGAAAACATTAGAATTAATTGCTTTCAAGGAAAGACTTCAGGAAGAAGAAGCAGAAGCCAGGCAGCGAGAACATGCATTAAAGGTTCAAGCTAGGAAGATGTACATCAGATATAAAAGTGGTGACAAATGGGAACGTGCTCAAAAAGCAATAGATTCACCTCAAACTTCTACATATGATGATCGTCGATTAGGTGCTATTCTTGATAAATTCAAAGAATCTAATCCGACACATGAGATGTACATTAAATCCATACAAACGGAAGTTGTAAGGATATTTTCTGGTTTTGATCCAAAAACTAATGAGCTGGCGATATTTGTTGACTGTCATAATGTTGGAACACACAGATTGTCTCTTCAGTTCTTTTATGACAGAACATTGACTGAACTCTGGATTCTAAGGACTAAAGTTAGAACATCTTCTGAGTTGGGTATACTACTTCACGAGAAATTTAAAGAATTTGCTGAAAGAGCTGGTCCAGAAGTGATAGAAAATCCTAGTCAAGTGAAGTTTCTTAAAGGTGAAATAATTCACACAGTCAAACTTCAGACAAAGGCTTTATATACACATACTGCCAGGCACTTAGTATATGTGGAGTATATTCTCAGAAATCATGGATTCACATCTCAAGCTAAACGAGAAGCTGCTGATCATATTAAATCTTATGCACAGACCAACATGAAAGACTATGTAAGATTCCAAGGTGAGTTGAGAAAAGCACTTGGAATTCCACTAGTTCTTCCTACAAGGTTGTCCTCAAGAAAAGAGCTTCTAGTTGATGCTGAATTGCATGAAAATCTGCCCATCCTGGATGATGAAGTAGAAGAAGGAGAGTTCAGGAGAGATGATTAAAATTGAAGAACGGCTCTACATGTAATATCTTTAGAGCTAGATAGGTCAAGATAGGATTATGTTAAATATGATCAGGCTAGAGGATCATCTATCTTGTATTTATCATTATGTTTGAATCTGGCAAATGTTAAATATAAACCAGAACTTTGTTTTTCATATTTACTGAGTATTTAAAGTTTTATCTTTCATTTGGTTAAGTTGGATTAGTTGAGGTATCCTCTAGGAATTTGCTTGTTATTGTCTAACAAACAAATAGGGGGAGATTGAAAGGCATATGACTCAGCCTATTTGTAGTTACAGGATCCTAATCAACTTAAACCAAATTGTAATAAGTAAATATACATATGAACTGTCACAGGAATCTCAAGAAGTATTATCTGTCAGAAGAAAGAAGAAAAGTCAATCTATAGTTTTGATGTCGTACACTGAAAGACGATTCAGTTATCTGATCAAGCCCTAGTATAGCATTGAAGTGAATGGATTCATTTGAACAGTGACAGAGATTTTTCGAGTGATAGTTTGAATGTCAGTTACAGTACAAGAGAATTGAGAGAAGAAATAAACCACAATCTAAAGTCAAAAGTGAAGAAGCATCATTGAAGTTAGCCGTTCATGAACCAGACAGTACATCGAACGTCAACACAAGTCAGTGGTAATTCTTTACTACCTTCAGTGGTTTGTAGGAATTAAATTAATTATTTATTGATTTAATTGAATTCATTTATAATTGATATAAATCATTTAGTTGATTTAATTAAATGAATTAATTCTAGAAGAATTAATTTATTTGTTAAAATAATTATTGTATCAATTAAATATGAATTGGTTAATCATTAATTAATTAAATGGATCAATATGACTTAAAGAAAGAAGGTTGGATTATGTCTTGGTGAAGCTAAATTCGGTATGACCTAAATTATGTCATACCGACAGAATTGAAGATTATGTCTTACCGAGCCAAGCTGCAGATTATGTCATACCGACTGAGTTATGTCATACCGAGCTATATGGATTATGTCTTACCGAAACAGAATTCAAGATTAAGTCATACCGACCTCCTGCCAGCTGTGTTAAGTCATACCGAACTTTTATTAAGTCATACCGACCAGGTTTGTGTCTTAATGGAGGTTTGTGTAGGTCTTAATGAAGAAATATCAAGTCTTGGAAGCAGTTTAAGTCATGCTGGAGCAGTTAAATATCTTACAGAAAGCTAGCAAGACTTATGACTGATACAAAAGAACAGAACACAGCAGATTAAGTCATACCCGAGAAAAACAGCAGAAATCATATATATCCAGCAGAACAGAATTCTCTCAAGAACACCAAGAACACCAAAGCTTAAACAATTCCCAGAAATTCAAGTTCTTCATCGTTGTAATATTCTATCCGCTAGAACTTGTCTACTTGTGATTCTTGTACTACTAGCGAATTAAGTTTCCTAGTTCTTATCTTGATTATTATTAACTAAATTAGAAAAGTTCATGTCGAATTTTCTAATTAAGTTATTAACATCTTGATAAGTTGTTATACTGATTTTGTAACACCACATCAAGTTAATATACAGTTATATTCAACTTGAAAAATTGTGTTAAATAATTCCGCACAAATTTGTCTTTGCTAAAATATTATCTAACGGACAAATTTCGATAAAAAGGTAAAGATTGTATTCAACCCCCCCTTCTACAATCTTATCGGACCTAACAATATCCATATATATATATATATATATATATATATATATATATATATATATTAATATGTTACATTACTCCCACTAAACTCCTGTACCATTAAATGGATCATTCACCTTTTTGATAAAGTCAAACTCTTTGACTATTTCATCAAAATTAATGTTCCATTACCGAGAAGCATGCATGTGAAATCTTCATGGTTTTGATCATGGCTATTCAATAAAGGTTTCTTTAAGGTGATCACATTACCTTCATTTAAACCTTTACAACTAGCCTGGCTTTATAGGTCTCTACCTTGCCATCCGTTCATAAACTCTCTAACAAAACCATTATAGATTTCATGACACTCTGTCACTTCTCAGAGTCATTAAAACTCAAAACATTGTCGTTATCATGTATAGTGGATATCACATCACCATTCTAAATGATGAAACCATGATACCCTCCTAGATTACAATAATGTTGTTGTATAAAAAGTTCAACTACTCAAATAGGTTCCATACTTAATCCGCGATGATTTGTGGTTTTTGAACTTCACCAAGTTCACTATAGCTCCCACTGAGCCCTTGAAGGGTAAACTAATTTTCCAAAAAGGTGGAGTATTTCTAAAACAAACACTCCCAGTGTCTATAAAAGGAATACTCCTTGCTCAGCAAGATTGCGTATAGTTGTCTTAAAGTCTATTTAAGACTAACCACAAACCTTCTCTATTCAGATTCAGTCTCTAACTTATTCAACTCTTGACATAGGTTAGACAACCCCCAAATCTCAAGACAATTGAGACTTGTGTTTCCTTACTCCACATCTCATGCAGACTGTAGTTAATGTGTGTTGAGGATACCTTATCGAGTAGTTTGACTATTCTACTAAGTCATTTTCTTAATATATACCGGAATTATTGATATCATTCAATTTGAACTGAATCTTGTCTAACAAGAGTCTTCAGTGAACTAATATCATGATATGTGAGATAATTCAGGAACTGACTATTTAAATATTGACAAACCTCAATCTCATTGAACGTTTCCAATACTCTTAAATAGTTCGTTGTCATACCTCAACATTCATTGAACCTATAACTAAAATTTGGATTTTGTATTTCAACAAATACACATATCCTTATTTATAATGATCGTCATTGAATGTGACAAGGTATCAAATCTGATTTATCTCATTATATCTAGTTTGTTCAATATGAAACATATAATCTATAAGTCCAACAGCACGACTAATCAATAAGTTCTCATAATTGAAACAACAACAGTTGTTCTATTTCAATTTTGTAGGACTTCATCGATGTCTAGCTATCTACTTGTCCTTTGGTTAAGATTCGTAATCCTTGAACCTAAGTGGTGTCTAACATCCAAGTAGATGATTGACTTATAGAATTATTCATTTCAACTATTAACAAACTTATATTGATGTTGAGGTTACACTAACCTTTTACTTCCTTGATTCTGTAAGACTTATCTTACATAATCCAATTCCAATATCATATCCTTATTCAGTGGAAGTCTAATACCTTTGCTTTCTTGGCTAACACTTATCTTAAAGACTGTATCTTTTCTACTCACCTTCCTATTCTTATAATAGGACCTCAAGATCACATCTTGAATTAATTCTTACAATGAGATTTCATGATCACATCTTGAATTAACTATATATCTATCTAAAGACCAGTTATATAAACGAACAATCTAATTGATCATATGAAACAAGGTCACTGACAGAAATATTGCTAAACCGTTGTTATCCTGAACAACATCGATATATTATATCCATGTCCCTTACTTATTCATCTAACAACCCTTGTAGATGAATAAAATAAGACATCTCACTCATCGTTAGATTCATCTCTCACAACTTGCGAAGATTGGTGAGTTCAAGACGAAAAACAATCTATTCTACTTGTGAAAACTATTCCCACTAACCTTGTCAATAAGCCATTGACCTAGCATCCACTATGCTATTTCTACAGTGCAGAAGACATCACATTTATATTTTAAAATCTTTAAATAAAATTAACAACATAAGTAGATTATTCAATTTTATAATCTTAACACCAAATGAATCGGGTCTTTATTCATTGGTGGCTCCCACTATTTTATCTAAGTTATATAACCCTCTATTTGTATACTGAGCATTCACAATGCTAGTGGGAATAAAGATCCTACTTTCCATCACACAACCCCGGCTGTGGCACGAAACGCCATGTGATGTTCCATAGGTAGACAACTCTTGTCAATTACATCTTATGTTATTCCCTAATAAAACTTTAGCCTCTTGAATCATTGAGTCACGGCTGTGGCACGACAAACTCAATATTCTAAGTCAAGTCAAACCCAACATCTCGTTCAAATTAAATTAGATTTCAATAGCCCACGGCTGTGGCACGTAACGACCATTGAACTCTAATTTATTCACGCATCTAATGTAATAGACCAGTACCCCCTATTTCAGAAACAAAGCCCTCGGCTGTGGCACGAAACGACAATGCCCTAAAATAAGAACCACTTTCTACCATGTTGGAAGGCTATAACCGACACAAGCCCGTTGTGCCCTTGGCCATTGATAATGTGTATTTTATACACATTTTGTCCTTTATTCTCTTGCATTTTTGTTAGTTTCGAATGTTGTTTTATCGATATTAATTATGTTTTTCATCTTTCAGGCCTCATGCTTAATTGTTGAAAAGATGGATTATTTTGGGCTTGGAAGGCGAAGAAATTCAAGAGGATAGTTAGAAGATGCATGCTCGCAATGCCGGGAGGTGTTTAATGCATTATATTGAAGATTTTATCTCGTACGGGCAGCTGTACGGCCGTTCAACAGGCCGTTCAAAGGAGTAGAATTTTCGTACGGGCAGCTGTACGGCCGTACAGCAGGCCGTACGGAGCTGCTGAGTATTAAATGAGCATAACTTATCATCAACTTAACCTACATCTAACAACTTCATCTTCATCTAACCTAGCCTCTTCAAGGATAAATTAGGGTTAGTCAAGTAGATAGAAAAACATCAATTACTCATAATCTAGCATTGATTATGAGTAACTAACTTCATTTATTTGGCTCAAGGAGGATTTCTTGTATCACAACCCATTTCATTTAAGTAAGGTTTATTTTCACTCTATCTTGAATGCTTGTGATGTATTGCTTATGATTTTGCTTGGAGATTGTAAGTTGCTTCACCTTACTCTTCTCGTATCTTCAATTGCTAATTGATTGTTCTAATACGTAATCGTTAGTTCATTCATTATAGTAGCACGAGATTTAGTGTACCTAAATCCACAACATTCAAGTGCAAATACCTTGGTTGAGCTTCTCATCCTTGGGTTTGTCCTAGCCTCTCTTTGTTTAATTCCTTGATTTGGTTAAATTGGTAGTGCTTCATTATTGGTTGCTAGTGTCAAGAGAACTAATTTATGTGCTTCACTAAATTAGTGTTTATAATAGAAGAGAAATAAGTGATTGTGTGCTTCACCAATTATCTTGGTTAGGTAGAGTTGGATATATTTGCTTGTTGTTGGGTTGAAGTGCTTGATTTTCCATAATCCTTGGGTCAAATGCCTCTTATCTTGTTAATTTACTCATTGTGTTGTTGTGTTGGCAAATTTGGATTTTAGCCATTAACTTAGTTGTATTTTTGTAGCAATTTAGTTATTGCATGCAAGGTGTTTGATAAAACACCTTAACCAAACTCAAAACCCCCTTGGTTCATACTTCTAAATTGTAAGAGGCAATCTACTCGAAATCGATATTGAGAGTCCTTCCCTGTGAACGAACTTCGAAAAACACTACCTTCAAATTGGCGCCGCTGCCGGGGAAGGCAACAATATTAATTTTGAGTTAATTGTTTCTTATAGTTTAGATTTTATCTTTGTATATAATTTTTCTTTCTTTCTTTGTTTTTTTTTTTTGGTGTGTCTTCATGTTTATTGGATATAGACATGAACTAACTCTTTCAGGAGACGATGGATAACTATTTTGGTTGGAATAACGCTCAAGATTTCACCTATGATCAAGAACGATATCAAGATTTTAATTCTTTTCAGAATTTTAATGCGTATCAGGTGAATTCTTTATATTCTACAAACTCATGCTATGCTCCTTACCCTCCTAGCATCGATTATTCATATGCTTGTGAAAATCAATGTTATGATCCGCAATATAATTCCCAAGACCATCAAGGGTCTTCTTCATCTTCCTTATCATCATTAGAGGAGATGATAAACCAAATGGCGGCAAACAACCTCCAACTTGCTTTTGAAAATCGATGCTATGATCCACAATATAATTCCCAAGACCATCAAGGGTCTTCTTCATCTACATTGTCATCACTTGATGAAATGATGAAACAAATGGCGGCAAACAACCTCCAATTTCAAAACACCACTTTTCAAAGTATATCCAACTTGGAAAAGATAACTTCTCAAATGGAAAAGAACACTTCTCAAAGCATATCCAATTTGGAAGAGCAAATGAGTCAACTAGCCGAATCCGTGAGTCGATTAGAGGAGGTCAATTCTTCTACTAATCATGATTCTTGTTTTGTAATTGATGAAAATGTTGTGCATGATGAATTTGCTTGTTTAGTTGACGATTGCCCTAGGCTTAATGATGATGAATTGGATGTAGTTGAGGATCTACCAAATTTAGAAAATACTTTTGTGCTTAATGAATTGGTAGATGAGATAAAAATTGATGAATGTCCAATTGAAATTGAGAAGGAATTTGAGCTTAAGATTGATGAGGTTGAAATTTTTGCTTGGGTATATAAGGATCCAATTTGGGAGCAATATTTGAGTCGTAGTTATAATGATTATTCTGACAATTTTTCTAACTATTTTTCTTTTTCAAAGTCTCTTGAAGATGTGAAGGTCCTAAAAATATTTTTATATTTTTATGGATCAAAGGTATATTTGCACACCTTATTCTTATTATTGATTCGTAGGTATGTGCATTTATTTGCTTTTTCACCTCATTAGTTATAATCCTTGTATAAATAAGTCGAGCCAACGACAATAAACAAAGCGCTTTTTGGGAGGCAACCCAAGGTACGTATGTATTTATATATTTTTTATGCGTGTTTTAGATTTCTTGCATTTATGTAGGGTGTTATTCATATTGTGGATTTGAGGATTGATCTAAATATTAGTGAGTGGGGATTCCATTTTTCATCTTTTTTAATTCTAAGAAAATAACCACAAAAAAAAATGTATTTTTGTGGTGTGATTAATGAACTTTATAATAGATTTTCAAAAAAAAAAAATTTTGTAATAATAACGTCCCGCTCAATAATATTTAGTATCGTTAATTATAGTTTTTATATTTTTTTTAGATTTGTTCCACTCGTGCCTTGATGTTTTTGTTTCATGTTTTCAGGAATTAGTATTTTATTCAAGCATTCAAGGATTTGTGGGAATTTTCTGTAAAAAAAAAAAAAAAAATAATTTTTGTAAAATTTCAAGTCCGTACGGGCTGTTGTACGGGGTGCAGGCCGTGCAGCAAGCCGTGCAGCTAGATTATGAGTAATAAGTGTTTTTATCTCTACTTGACTAACCTTAATTTTATACTTGAAGAGGCTAGGTTGAAGATCAAGTTAGATGTTAGGTTAGAAGTTATGTTAAGTTATGCTCATTTAATACTCAGCAGCTCCGTACGGCCTGCTGTACGGCCGTACAGCTGCCCGTACGAAAATTCTGCTCCTTTGAACGGCCTGTTGAACGGCCGTACAGCTGCCCGTACGAGATAAAATCTTCAATATAATGCATTAAACACCTCCCGGCATTGCGAGCATGCATCTTCTAACTATCCTCTTGAATTTCTTCGCCTTCCAAGCCCAAAATAATCCATCTTTTCAACAATTAAGCATGAGGCCTGAAAGATGAAAAACATAATTAATATCGATAAAACAACATTCGAAACTAACAAAAATGCAAGAGAATAAAGGACAAAATGTGTAGAGTTGTAGTGCAAAATGAGTGGAATTCTCAGCCCTCTACCCACTTCTCGTACTGCCAGTACAGCTCTTAAAAAAAAATTCAAAACAGAGCAAGCAAATCCAATCTCCTTCAACAGCCCACCGCTGTTCACATCCCCACCATTGTAGTTCCGCCCTCTCCTTCACCGCCAATCACTCAGCCTGCAATTCACAAACCCAACTCTTCCACCACTTCCTTCAAATGCCCCTGCAACACCAACACCCGACTGCCTCCCCTTCAATTTCTTCTCAATTTCTTCACCCAACAACAGCATCTCCCGCCCCACCTCCATTTTCCTTCTCCCTTTCCGCCAAAAACATACCATCCCATCACTCAACCCGCATCGTCGCTTTCACTGCCTCCACCGACGGCAACCACTCCTCCATCTCTTCTTATCACAGCCAATTCCTCCGCTTCCATTTTCCACAACACAACAACCACGTCGATCACTATCCCCCGTTAATTCCCTCTCCGTCCTGCAATTCCTTCGACCCCCACGATTCACCGCATCACATCTCCTTCTTTCACCATCTCCTCCTGCGAATCCTCTTTCTCCGTGTTCATCCTCCATTCAGCACCTACTCCGACCAACGTACCAGCCTCCATTCCGCCACTCTTCTCCAACTGCGCTTCTTCTCCCCTCATGTTCACTCCCCGACATCTCACCACTACCATTCAATTCCCCTCCCTCCACCTCTCCTTATTCAAAGCGCGACCCACCTCACCCCGTACACAGCCACCACCCCTCTGTTTTTCACCATTCACCAACAGCCCCCCCCATTTCCTAAACTATCACGACAACCACTAGTTTAGTTTAGTTTTTGTTTTGTATTTTTTTTTTGTTTTTTGTTTTTTAATTTTTTTTTTGTTTTATTTCTTTTTATTCATTTTTTTTAAATTTTGATTTTATTATTAATTAGTTAGTTCTTTTTATTTTATTTTATTTTATTTTGTTTTATTTACTTTTATTCACTACTTCTTTCATTTTAATTTTGTTTTTATTTTTTAAATTTTCTAAACTAATTTTTTTATAAATTTAGAAATTAATTTTAATTTAATTTTTTTTTGATTTTTGATTTTATTTTTAATTAGTTAGTGATTTATTTATTTTTATTTTATTATTATTATTATTTTTTTTTTTAAAAAACAAAAATTTTATTCTTTTTAATTTTTCACTTTAGAATTTGATTTTTGATTTTATTTTTAATTTCTAAGTTATTTTATTTTATTTTATTTTAGTTTTAGTTTTAAATTTGATTTGTAATTTTTGATTTTATTAGTAATTTCTTAGTTATTTTATTTTATTTTATTTTAGTTTTAAAATTTGATTTTGATTTATTATTAATTTGTTAGTTTATTATTATTATTATTCTTATTGTATTTTTTATTATTCTTATTATTATTATTTTTTTTAATTATTTTTTTTAATTTTATTTTTTTTTAAAAAAAAGTCCAAAAAACAAAATTTAATTCTTTTTATTTTTTGAATTTCGTTTTTAATTTTCTAAAACTAAGTAATTATTTTATTTTAGTTTTAGTTTTAAATTTTATTTTTGATTTTATTATTATTTTAGTTTAAAATTTGATTTATTTTATTTTATTATTAATTACTTAGTTATTTTATTTTATTTTAGTTTTAAATTTGATTTTTTCTTTTATTATTATTTCAGTTTTAAATTTGATTTTATTTTTATTTGATTTTTAGTTTTTTATTATTTTATTATTAATTGGTTAGTTACTTTATTTTATTTTATTTTATAAAAAAAACAAATATTTTTATTATTTCTATTCCATTAATTAATGTATTGCAGGGTTTTGAAGATTGTGGATTTTGGCTTGTTGGTTATTTTTGTTCGATTGCTTGTGGTGCGTGGCTTTGTTCAATTCGTGGCTAGCAATCTCGGAGTTGGATTTTGGCAAATATGATGGTGCTCCCGATCCTCGTTGCTTATTTTTAGGGGAGTTTTCTTTCACTTTGTTTCTCCCTCATTTTTATTTGTCATGCATGAGGACATGCCATGTTTTAAGTGGGGGAAGGATTGTTTATGTTGATCCTTGTATAATATGTGTAGCTAGTATTAGTAATCTTTTTTGTTTCATTTGATGTCCGTTTTGTTTGCATTTGTAAATAAGTTTAGTCATGAGTTCGTTTACTTGTTTGTAAAATTTAAGACATTGTGAGCTTGCAGCCTTGTTTTCTCCTATTTCGTGCCTAGCATTATCAATTTGATGTGAATCTATAAGTTTGATGCACCTTATTGCACACACACACTTTAAATGGCATGAAAAGTCTAGATGTTTGTAATTAAATTGTGAACATGTCGATTATCTCTTAGAATGCATGGAATCAAATCGAGAAGATGTTATTAAAACTTAAACCTTGTGAGGTCTTGAACGATGATTTCTTTTGCTTGTGTGTTTCTCCGTCTTTATGTATGTTTGTTGCTCTAGGGCTTGCATTAAACCTTCATTCATGGATGCACCATAATAAAGAAATTCTATTTAGGATAACCTTTTTGACCTTTTTAGCTTGTGAACCATGAAAATAATCCCTAGTTACCCCTTTGAAGCTTATATCCATATTTTTCTTCGTCACTTTCCCCCTTTTATACACGAGCCATAGCCAAATACTTCACTCTTGACCTAGTTGAGCTAGTTGAGTCTTGGAAAGAATTGATTGATGAGCATGTGAATTTGGAGGAATGGTGAAGAGGAAGAATTCTATTTATTGTAATTGGGAACTAGTTTGATGTGTATATCTAGATGTGGTTCAAAGTTCTTTGTAGTATTTATTTATGTTATGCATTCCCTTTGGTAAAAAAATTTAATAATAAAGGGGATGTAAAAAAAAGAAAAAAAAAGAAGAGAAATAGAAAAAAAAAACAATAAATCTTTGTACTTTATTTTGTTTCAATTTTCTTGGTAAATGTGGTTGTGTTTTGTAATTGTAAATGAGTGAAGACATTCTTTAGTTTGAGAATTTGGTGGATGAAGCGAGCAAGCGTCATTTTGACTCAACTAGCGAGACTTTTACACCTTCCTTGAACTTAAATTTTCATACCTTCACCCAAGCCTCATTACAACCCATTTCATGAATTCCTTGTTTTTGGTGCAATCCGGAATTTAGGTGAACATGCAAGGTCAAGTAGAGCGCATGCATTTAGACTTGGAGTTGAGTGAAATCTCTAGCCCATACTTGTGTGATACATAATTGAGAGATGTGAGATTTTTCACCATACAATTTCATCTTCTTAATGCGAAGCCATGTATGCTTTGTGATAATCTTGTCTAGTATTCACGATTGAAGTGCATTCATTCTAGCTTTAATGTCATGGTTACATTTTGCACAAGGTGTGTTATCTTGATTCTTGAATTGGTTGTTAGCTCGTTATAGTGGATGACAAGGTGAATAGCTCTATATGTTTGATTTTAGTTACAAGTAGACGACTCGGATATGTGAGTGTAATAGTTAGTTTATTTAGTAGGTATTGTTAGTTTTTTGTTTGTTGGTGATTTTTGTGATTTTGTGGGTACATCGTCTATAAACCCTCACGAGACCTCACTCGTCCACTAGGGCTACCCAGGGGTTCCAAGGGCTTGTTGCATATGCCAAATGCAACCGTGATCACCTACGGAAGTGGTACTAGTTAGGAATATATGGTTATGTTAATTTTAGTTTGCTCGGGACTAGTAAAGTTCAAGTGGGGGAAGATTTGATAATGTGTATTTTATACACATTTTGTCCTTTATTCTCTTGCATTTTTGTTAGTTTCGAATGTTGTTTTATCGATATTAATTATGTTTTTCATCTTTCAGGCCTCATGCTTAATTGTTGAAAAGATGGATTATTTTGGGCTTGGAAGGCGAAGAAATTCAAGAGGATAGTTAGAAGATGCATGCTCGCAATGCCGGGAGGTGTTTAATGCATTATATTGAAGATTTTATCTCGTACGGGCAGCTGTACGGCCGTTCAACAGGCCGTTCAAAGGAGCAGAATTTTCGTACGGGCAGCTGTACGGCCGTACAGCAGGCCGTACGGAGCTGCTGAGTATTAAATGAGCATAACTTATCATCAACTTAACCTACATCTAACAACTTCATCTTCATCTAACCTAGCCTCTTCAAGGATAAATTAGGGTTAGTCAAGTAGATAGAAAAACATCAATTACTCATAATCTAGCATTGATTATGAGTAACTAACTTCATTTATTTGGCTCAAGGAGGATTTCTTGTATCACAACCCATTTCATTTAAGTAAGGTTTATTTTCACTCTATCTTGAATGCTTGTGATGTATTGCTTATGATTTTGCTTGGAGATTGTAAGTTGCTTCACCTTACTCTTCTCGTATCTTCAATTGCTAATTGATTGTTCTAATACGTAATCGTTAGTTCATTCATTATAGTAGCACGAGATTTAGTGTACCTAAATCCACAACATTCAAGTGCAAATACCTTGGTTGAGCTTCTCATCCTTGGGTTTGTCCTAGCCTCTCTTTGTTTAATTCCTTGATTTGGTTAAATTGGTAGTGCTTCATTATTGGTTGCTAGTGTCAAGAGAACTAATTTATGTGCTTCACTAAATTAGTGTTTATAATAGAAGAGAAATAAGTGATTGTGTGCTTCACCAATTATCTTGGTTAGGTAGAGTTGGATATATTTGCTTGTTGTTGAGTTGAAGTGCTTGATTTTCCATAATCCTTGGGTCAAATGCCTCTTATCTTGTTAATTTACTCATTGTGTTGTTGTGTTGGCAAATTTGGATTTTAGCCATTAACTTAGTTGTATTTTTGTAGCAATTTAGTTATTGCATGCAAGGTGTTTGATAAAACACCTTAACCAAACTCAAAACCCCCTTGGTTCATACTTCTAAATTGTAAGAGGCAATCTACTCGAAATCGATATTGAGAGTCCTTCCCTGTGAACGAACTTCGAAAAACACTACCTTCAGCCATTTTATCACTTGATATTTAATAAAAGAGGGTTTTTATTTTACTAAGGTTACGAAACATTTTCGTATGAACCTATAAGTTTAACGTGTTTTAAGTCTAATAGATAATCTAAATCTATAATTAAAAACACGACTGCTCTCAATATTATTTAGTCAAGTCAGAACCAACATCAAGTACAACTAAATTATATTCCAATAGTCCACGGCTGTAGCACGTAACGACCACTGAAATTTAATTTTGTACACATCTAATGTAACAGACAAGTATTTTCATGTTGATCGGTAACAAAGCCCTCGGCTGTAGCACGAAACGACAATGCACCGAAAACAAGAAATACTTTCTATCGTGTTGGACGACCAAAACCGACACAAACCCTTTTGTGTCTTTGGTCAATTACAACTTGACATAATTAATATTAGAGGGATTATATTATGTTACAATCATAATCATATTATAAAGAGATTCTTCCTTTTAAATTAAATATTTCAAATCAATAATCGATAATTGGATGATTCCTAGATCGGGGGGAGCATTGTCAAGAGGCGTCACTTAATACCCCTTTCTTATAGATCGTAATCCGTTTTTGTCAGAATCATCCTTTCTCTCAATATTGAAATTTCATATTCAATTACGTGTTTCACAAACACAAGAATTTCATGATTGTGTACATAATATTTATTTAAATTAAATTTGTGAAACAATTTCACAAATCCTACAACTTCTAAACTACGCCTTATGTTGATTTAAGTTCACCTAAATCTATCATCGCATGCTAAACAAAGGTATATATCACATATATAAACCTAAATAAACATATAATTATGCAAGTCATATCATGTCATACTATGATATAAAGATGTACATAATATTTATTTATATTAAATTTGTGAAACAATTTCACAAATCCTAAAACGTCTAAACTATGCCTTATGTTGATTTAAGTTCACCTAAATCTAGCATCGCATAGTAAACATAGGCATATATCACATATATTAACATAAAGAAACATAAGGGTAGGCATGTTATAACATATAACACAATTATATACATCCTTATGTATCATTAATTGCAATAATAAATAATTAAACTATTAAAAGCATGCTTCAAAACACTTTTGAAGGAATAAATAATTCAAAATTATTTTTATAAAAATATTTGACCACACCATTAGATCCGTCTCAGAAAAACGAATCCAACGATATCTTGCACGTCCAAAACGGAGTCTCCAAGCTCCCAGAATAGCCAAAAGAAGGAAACAGCCACCAGGACTCGACTGTAACGCATTTCAGAAACGCGTCACAGGTTATAACGCATTTCGGAAATGCGTTACTGGCTTTAACGCATTCCTCAGATGCGTTACAAGCCCCACAGCCTGGCTGACTTAATGCTGACGTCAGTATGACGTCATGCTGACGTCATCATCTGACCACCGATAGTTGACTGGCGCGTGTGTCACACGCGCTGGCGCGTGGGCCAGCCGCGCGTGAACTCCACGCGCCCGACAATGACGCGCGTTCTCCTTTCTCTTTTCTTTCAGCCGACAGTTTTTATAATCATCTCATGTCATCAGATATCAGTACAGTACTTCATAACATAATCTGACTACAGCAGCAGCGGTTCTTTATGTCAGCTTTAAAAATCAACAATGTCAGAAAATTAAAAAGGATCAGTCAGGCCTCAAATTCCGTGTAACAATTACACATACATAATTCAAATTAGATATGAATTAATAATACGAATTAATTGAAAACAATTTTCAAAAATTCATAATAATTAATCTATACATCAGAAAATTATGAAAAAAATATTCAGACGATCCACAACAATTGTAGAACCCAGATCTGTGGTCAAATATCAAAACAAAATTTATTTCGAATTAATTCATAATTAAATCAAAATAAACTTGTAAAATCCGTAATAAATTCATAAAACATCAAAATATTCTGAAATTTTTTTATCACGAATCTATATGCATACAACCTAGGCTCTGATACCATTGAAGGAATTATATGCATATGCGGAAGTGTGAAACACAATTTCAATCATATATATCGCATATATATATACATACAGTTAATTGATAAAAGATGAGATTCGTTTCTAACCTTTAAAAATCGATCCATTGATGATGTATATGGCCTCCTAGCAGTCACTCCTCAGTATGTGAAGTGCTCCACAGGTATCCACCAAGAGAGAGAAGTGATTGAGGGAGGAAGAAGATATTGGGAGAGAATTAGGGTTGGCCTCTGTAAAATTCTTACGTAAAAAGATTAGAGGCTAATAGGGTTTATAACCATATATTTATAGGCAAATATTTCAGCTGAATATTTCCTATAAAAATAATATAATTATTAACCCCATTAATTAATTAATCTCATTAATCAATTAATTAATAATTAAAACTCTTTTAATCATTAATTCTTTTTCTTAACTCTTAAGAAAATAATTCTCTCACTTGATTTAATTTCTTAAATTAAATCCTTAATTAATAATATTAAGAACTCTTCTTAATTAATTTATAATCAATTAAATCTCATTTAATCAATTATAAAAATTGCTAATTATTCATTTATTTCATAAATAAATAATTACTAGCCATTATTAATTAATTCCTCCACCAATAAATCAGTCTCTTTTATTGTGTGACCCTGTAGGTTCAATATTAAGCCGGTAGTAGAAATAAATAATAATAAAACTATTTTATTATTATTTATATGAATTCTTCTAATTCATTAAATATAATTAATTAAATAATTAATCATATTTATTCTACATCGTGAGGGATACTTCTCAGCATATCGCGACTATCCGGATAATATGAATTCACTGCTTAGAATACCTAGAACCTAGTCAGTGAATAGTTACCGTACAATCAATTCCTTTCACCCTACAATATCCCGATTAAATACAAGGCATGGATCTCGTGTCAAGCCTATTAAATTTAATCATATGATTTCTTATTCATAATGCATAGTTCATATTAATGCAAATTAGAAACTCCTTTCTAATTTCATTCACTCTGGCCAGAGATTCCGGAACTAGCATAATAAGAATAGCATAGGATATTCTCTTCCTTTACTGGAAGGGGTAGATCCTTTATTGACCGTTAACTATCTCCATACACAAATCCCTATGCCCAGAATAGTCCTAATGGGTGTCCTTGAGACTAAGGACTAAACCAAAGCATAGTTCATTATATACAAGATTACTCTAACGATCTCAAGTCTAAGGATACTTGTACAACTATCACTTAGTGAACAACTATCGACACGTGAGTAAACTCCATTAGTTGCTCCACTGATCGAGTCATGTTCAGTGAACTTATTCTCTAATAAGCACCTACATACTAGCTATAGTGTCACCACACAAATGCCTATGAGAACAGACATCCTTCCTAGGAAGCTAGCATAGTATGTACTGATCTTTACGGATTAACTAACTTCCAATCAGTTATCCTATGATCAGGAACAGTTTAAGTCTAGTGTTATCATCTTCTAGATCTCATTATTATAATCTCATTATAATTCTAGAAGCATTACTCTAAACTATGGAACATCTGATTTAATACACTTTAAATAGATAAAGCCCGTATAAAGACAAATATATCTTTCACTAATAATCATAAAACCTACTAAGATTACAAGAAAGTTTATCCTAACTCATCATCCATGATTGGATTTAGGACACTTCTCTTTCAGCGCCGCCGCCCGCCTCGCCACGCCACGCCACGGCACGCCTCGACTCGACTCGACTCAGGTCGGGTCGGTCGAAAGGCGAATGTCTCGGTGTCTCGCGTACGCGAGGAGACCTGGGCGAGGAATTTTATTGCCTGGATTATTGATTTATTTTAACAGGAAATCAGACCTTATTTGTTACATACTGGAAATCCTGATGGAGGCAGATCCTAATAAGGACCAAATCCTGATGGAGGTCGGATCCTGACAAGGACCAAATCTAGATGGAGGTCAGATCCTGATCCTGACCAAGGTCAAATCCCGATACTAATGTAACTGTAAAATAGATTCTGATGCTACTATTATGAAATTAAATCAGAATAATCAAAATATTATAACTGATATGTGTGGATTAAATATAATGTAACGGTTATGATTTATTTAATTCAAAATCGACCAGTTTGATTTTTTGTATTAAATGTAAATCGTCAGTTTCATGAAATTGCTGGAGTTACAATTCTATATTAATTAAGGGTGGTATCAGTTACACTTAGCCTCTAGTATAAATAGAGACCTAAGCTACTGATTTTAGATACACCACACTTTACATTCTCTTCTTCTCTCTTTACACTCTCTACTCTTCCTCGTTATACAGTTTTTAGGTTGTTCATTTTATGGGTTTTTCCGATGACTGAGCTGCCAGTCGAAGTTGAGCTTAGTGATTGCTGTGATCATTTTGCTCGGAGCTGTTTTATCCTGGAAGAGTTGTTGCATGCATCCTGACACAGTGTAAGTGGGGGCAATTATCTCTTCAAGAACAGTCAGGACTTCTTGCAAGGCCTGACGACTCAGCTGATTATTATCTTTTGTTTGACATACTACTAAAGCTATGGCTGTTGGTATGTCTTCTGTTTTTTCTTTGTTCTATCAGTTACTGATATACATGTATTTTGCCTTCATGTTTTGTTTCGTTAATTGTTTGTTTGGCCTTTGTTAGGAATAATTCATGAGTTATGATGTTAAGAATAGAATTTGTTTATACTTCTTGTAAATCCTGACCTTATAAAGGATTTAGCAATTTATATAGGATACATGTGTTAGACAGTAATCTGTAGAGTTTAGTCAGGAACAGTAGTGCATCAAGGACTGAATGTCAGGAACTGAGATCAAATCCTGATACGCCAAGTCAAATTCTGATGGATGTCAAATCCTGATGCAAGGTGAAATCCTGATATAAGTCATGATACTGATGATGTCATTATGGATGCTACAGAAACTGGAAAGTGCTATAAAACAGGATCGTTGTTATGGAGAACAAGCAAGAAGGCATCATGAAGGAAAGAATTTTCTATTGATGGAAACTATCAACTGGACGGCAGAATATTGTCATGTATAGATTATATCTTTCTGTTATTAGTTGATAGGTAGCATTATAAATACTCTCTCTATATCATTGTAAAAAGCGTGAGCTTAGTGTGAGATTTGTGATAATCGTGAGTATACGAGAGAACAAACAGAGAGAGATTTGTATTGTCACCAGCTACTAAAGGTTTGTGTACACCTTTGGTAGAGTTTGTATTTGATCTAATTAATACAAACAAGTTTGATTTATTCGTTTATTCTTGTTTATTTATTCGATCAAAAATCAGACACGATTACATAACTTGTATTCAACCCCCCTTCTACAAGTTATTCGAGTTAACAATTGGTATCAGAGCAGGTTGATTTCGAATAATCATAAAGATCTACAATCATGTCTGGTTACAAGGATGGTAATACTAAGATTCCTATGCTCAAGAGAAACGAGTATACTCTATGGGAAGTAAAGATGTTGCATCATCTGGAAGCAACAGATCCTGATTATCTTGACAGAATAGAGATGGACCTTTTGTTCCAACAAGAGTTGTTGCTCAAGCGACTGTCGATGGAAAAGTTGTTCCAGAGCACACAGCAGAGAAGCCTAAATCTGAATGGTCAGATAAGGACAAGGAGAATGTTCTTAAGGATGCGAAAGTGAGGAACATACTATTCAATAGTCTTGACTCTGTTCTCACTAACTATGTTCTTTCTTGTAAGACTGCTAAGGAGATATGGGACAATTTGAAGGTTCACTATGAAGGAACAAAACCTGTCAGGAAGAATATGAGGGCACTTCTTATACAATAGTATGAGTACTTCGAATCCAAGTCTGGTGAGTCATTAACTGATACCTTTGATAGGTTTACAAAACTCATCAATGAGATGGCCATGCATGACAAGTATTATACTTGGAGGATATGAATTCAAAGTTCATGAAAGCCTTGCCTCACTTCTACAATGAGAAGATATCTGTAATTGAGGAAGCTAATGATCTGGATGAAATATCATTAGAGGCAGTATATGGAAAACTTAGGGCTTATGAACTTGATAGACAACAGAAGAAGAGCAGAAGTGAAGGAAAGATAAAAATTGTTGCACTTACTGCTCAAACTGAATCAAAGAAGCTTCCAGAAGAACAGAATGTTGAACCTACTGTTAAGGACTCAAGGAAGAAGAAGACCAAAGAAGTTTCTGATTCAGAGACTACTGATATAGACTCTGAAAATAGTGATTCTGAATCAGAGATGCAGGAACTCTTTGCTATGTTTGCTAAAGCTTTCAAAAAGGGAAGATTCAACTGAAGAAGATTTAGCAAAAGACCTTTTCAAAAGAAAGAGGAGAAGAAGGGTGACAAAGGCAAAAGTACAATTGTTAAGCTTGATAAGGCAAAGATTAAATGCTTCAACTGTAGCGAGCTTGAACACTTTGCTAGTGAGTGTAAGAAGCCGAGAAATTCTGGAAAGGGTAATGCACTCATGGTCACACAGAAGGATTGGGCTGATTCCAGTGATTCTAAAGATGAATTGGATTATGACAACATTGCACTAATGGCAAATGTTTCAGATAAACCTGGATCTCCAAAGAAAACTTCTCCATCTTCTGTTAAGGTATCACTTCACTCTCTTGATTCATTTGATAACTTAGACTCTGATGATATTAGATTTATTCATGCTGAATTTAAGAATCTCATGACTAATTTCAGAATTCTTACTAGTGAAAGAGATGAACTTAAGGTTAAGAATGATGAATTAGTTGGTAGAAACAATTTTCTTGAATCTGAGTTAGTTCAAATGGATCAGTATAAGTCAAATTCTGATAAGGCTAAGCATGATTATGGTGTTATTCTTGAGGCTTATGACTATGTCAGAAAGGAACTAGAGGAAGAGAGAGAGAGAGGTTTCACACTTGGAATACCTCTTGTAAGAAGACTCATGACATTATTAACAATCAAAATCTTGGTAAGGTTAATGGCTTAGGTTAAGACAAGGCTAATGAAGTAGCTATTGTCACTGATGATAGAAAAGTAGAAGCTATCACGCCTAAATCTGAAGGTAAGAAGATAGTTTCTGAACCCAAACATGTTAAGTTTGTTGATTCTAATGGTACCCCTGTTGTATACAAAAGAATTAACAAAAGTAATTCAGATGAGAGAGTGTTAGATAAACCTAAGAATATCAATATAGGATTTCTATCTAAATCTCAGCTAAAACAGAGACTAGAAGGTCTATCAGAGTCTAACAAGATTAAGAGAAATAGGAATGGAAAAGAAGGTATTAACAAAGAGAATAACTACAAGAATGTACCTGATGCACCTAGGAAAAAATGCTTTAAATGTGGAAATCATAATCATTTGGCCCTAGACTGTAATCAAAAACCTTCTTGGAAAACTGAGTCTAGATTCCCCAAGACTCGGAAAATTCAATACCAACCACAAAAAGCTTGTTATCATTGTGGTAGTTTACTTCATTCCATTTATATGTGTAGAGAGTATCATGAACTGTATTATGACTATTATTCTCTGAAATCTGAAACTCCTAGTCACAAACAGTTTGTGAAATCAGAGTCTAAGAGTGACTCTGCAACAGGAAACTCAAAAGCAAAATCTTCAAAGCCTGTTGTTTCTAAATCTAGTAAGAAAGGATCCAATCTAGGTTGGGTCCCAAAAAATTCTAACTAGTTACTTTTTGTTTGCAGGGCACTGGAAGGAAGCATTCAATTATCTTGGACAGTGGATGCTCTAGACATATGACTGGAAAGAAGTCCCTGCTTACAAATTTTGAGAGGAAAGCTAGCCCAGTAATATCTTTTGGAGATGGCAACAAAGGAAAAACTCTGGGATATGGCTCAATTGTTTTGGGAAATGTAAGAACCCAGATTTTTGGTAGAATTAAAAACTTTTCTTATATATTAATGTAAGAAGGAATAATAGTCACGACTACGATGTAACCATGGTTTTAAGGAATGATTATCTAATGGAATTGGATTTGGATTATAATGTTTCTATTCAAAGAAGGATGTAATTGGTTGAGAACCTATATAAGAATAATCTATCTCCAAGAAAGTAAGTTAGGGTACACGAACAAAGGAGTATTCTCATGTCATCCAAATCGATATCTGTTATAAGTCCGGAGGTTCCGTAAAAGAGATAAGGAACGCTCGAGGAAGCACAAGGATAAAAAAGAGAATAAGTAGTGAATAGTGTTTTTGGTGGAAATTGGAATATTATGAGACGACACTATATAGAAGTACCCGGAATGGATTTCTGAGTTCGTATTAATGATCTAGGGGAAAATGAGTGTATGTAAAAGCTGTCGGATTCTGAAAAATGACACTTTTATTTTTCCCGAGATTCCCCTAGACACCGAAGGAATTAAGGATTTAATGAAAAGGATTTGAGAAATTTGAATTCGAGGATTATTAAGAAAGATAGAAATGATAGTACAAATTTTAAAAATGTTTCCGGTAAAATCCTAACTAGAAATTCTTGAGTTATTCCTCCGAGCGATCAATGAATTGAGCAATAATCGGGCAGTGAATTATATATTATTATATTCAAGAAATGAGATATTAAATTGAGGATTTGAGGATTTAATATTTTAGGATTTTATTATATTTGATTTGAGGATTTGGAACGAAAACCACTGAGACAGTGAAACGAACGTTCTAGAAACCGCTGAAACCTTACAACGAGATTAAGCGATTAAACGAATGAATCATGGGTTAAAGATTGAGATTATGCCAAGATTAAATATCCTACATGATCATCAAGAGAATTATATCAAGTGGTTACATGAGTAACCAATGCACTTAGTGATTTAAACCTTGTACTTAGTACAAACAATCTTTAATCCACCAAGCTTCCAAGATAAGCTTCCAAATGCATCATCCCTTACCTCATCACTTTAATAAAGTAGGATTGGATGAGATAATATCTAGTTCCACTCACCTTGTGCATTATTGATCAACCAACCAAAACAAAGGAAGCAAAGCCAAGAACTCCATGAAGAGCAAAAAAAAATCTGCTCCTTTTTAGCAAAATCAAAGTCCAACCTCTTGACCTTCAATGGCCATGAAATAAATCATGTAAGTTCCTTACTATATCAACATGATCTCCTAGAAATTTGAGCTTCAAATTCCATCTCTAGCATAGTTTTCAAAAATCATCAAAGTGATGATGAATAGTGTTTTTAAGATCTAATCTTTGATTTCTTGATTTGTTTGAATGATCTAAGCTTGGTTAAGGATATGCAAGAGATAATAAAGGCTTAGTAAGGTCTTATAACACTTCAAGGAAGGTATGGACATCTCAAACCCTAGGTTTTATTTTAAGTTTTATGGTGTTCTTGGTGATTTTTAGATTAGTTATAAGTTAGATGTTATGATAAACATGTAAGCATGATTATGTAATTGATTTTGTTGATTATGAGACATGATGATTATGGTGCTAAAGTGAACTGTTCTTGGACTTATAAGATGAGTATAATGTATGTAAGATGTATGGTATGCCCGGTGTGGCTTGGTGTTGATGAAATGAAATTAGAAATGTTCGATTTATAGTCGTCGTAATCCCCGATTTTCGTTAGACCTTAACAATTCGTGCATAACAGTTAGGATAAATTTCTGACCTTAGTGATTACTTAACATGTCCTTATATTTCTCGATCCATAGATCGTTTTGGCTTAGTGATTACTTAACATGTCCTTATATTTCTCGATCCATAGATCGTTTTGGCATGAAAATTGAAACATTCTGATTTACGGTTTAGGAATTATGGTCAAATTACTAAAAGTGGTTCGAAACCGTAAAAGCAAGCTCGTAACGGAAATTGAACCTTCTTAAAATGAGTTATGCAGTGGAAAATCATAGTAATTAAATAATAGATATCATAAGTAAGGTGTGGGAGAAAACCTCATGTCAAACGGATTATTTTCCGATTTTATAAAAATGTTTGAATCAAAGTTAAGCGCGAACGAAACCCTAAAAATACACTTGGTTATAACTTTGGAAATTCACTTAGAAAACGGGCGATAAAACTCGAGGTATAATCTTTGTTCATAAACGACCAACCTTAGAACTTATACGATTTAAGTATATACCAAGTGTAAGTTTGATGACATGTTTTAATAACGAAAAATGTCGGACCGTATCGGTGACAAAAAGAGTTACACAAAAGGGTGCATAACGAGATAACTTGAAAACGTGTTTCGACTTAAGTGAAGTTTATACTTAGACTTTTAAAAGGTGCTAAGTGGTTAATCTCGAATGTTCTGATTGTTTATAGATCATCGAGCAGACCCAGGACACGCTATCTCTACCCACACCCGATTACCAGGCAAGTTTCCAATACCTTGGAACTGTTATTGTGATAATATGTATATTTGTTGTTTCTAATACATATGCCATAGCATGCATGCCTATTGTCAAATTATATTATGATACTTGTTCCCTGAATTGATATTGGCTTATAGACTAGATACGAATTATCAATTATAAGCCGGATTTTTTTGGTAAGAACCTTAGCGAAGGACATATGATATTCATTCCTAAATATAGACCGGGAGTCGGTATTTTGAGATATATAGATAGTCGTGGAAACCCGGAGGGATTCCAACGGTAGATTATTATTTATCTTGAGGAATGTTATTATTAAACATTATTTATATTTCCATAAAGTATGAATTACTTGGAAATATTTCGAGGAATTTTATTTGAGTATTATCTCAGTCGAGAGATATTAAATGAATGTTAGTTTCGAATATTCATTTAGAGTTGATTATTTAATGAATATTATTTTGATATTCATTTGGAATTCTATTCATTAAATGAATATTACGTTCGAATATTCATTTAAGATTTTATTTACTTAATGAATATTACTTTAAAATATTCATTTGAAGTTCTATTTATTTAATGAATATTATTTTAAAATATTCATTTGAAGTTCTATTTACTTAACAAATATTATTTCAAATATTCATTTAATGGTTGATTTATTTAGTAAATAATTATGCATATTTATTCGAGGATTATTGACGAGCAATATTTTATATTAAGAATATTCTTTAAATACTTATGATTTAATAAGTATTATTTGAATATTTATTTAACTCTTTTAAACTAGTTTTAAAATGATTATATTATTCAAAGATTATCTTCCACCTTCAGATATTATGTAAAATATTTCGGAGTCTTTTTATGACTATTTTATCAAGGAAAGGTTCCCAACTCTTTATTTTCCATTTAATTCTATCTTAAAAGGATTTAAATGCTCGCTCAAACTTCCATATTAAAGGGGAACCTTACTTGAGAAATGTTATTTATCTTGTTGACTTTCCGAGCATAAATCTTTCGATATTATTCTTTTCACTCGCAACTCGATTGCTGTTTCTCTATTGAATCGTTGTGTTACCTCCTCATCGTTTGAGGGGAAAGATTGTTGGAACAAGTCGATATCCATTAACGAGCATCAGCTCGGGAAATAATGGTGAATTTTCCTTTCCAATTAGATATGACTACTTTCTGGAGTCTTATCAATAAGTATTATACTTGGGGAAAGGGGGAAGAACTTTACGTTTCAGAGTCATGGATGTTATTCGAACTAGGGCCGCGTAAGTGGCCGAGTGGCGCCGGTCCTGCAATGGCCCAACCGTTGGCCGGGGAGTTCCAGAGGGTGGTTGACAAGTAAATCCGTCGGTGCTTCCTTCTACATGTAGAGAACAATGATGGAGAGCATAACTGGCGACTGATCATCGTAAATGTTATGGCTTCTGGCACGTCAATGCTCCGGGATTGGTTCATCTTTAAAAGTTAGAAATTTTCTGCAACATTCTCTATGTTGGCAGGGTTGAAAAGTGTTCAAAACTG
This sequence comes from Saposhnikovia divaricata, assembly GCA_036435485.1. Taxonomy (NCBI): domain Eukaryota; kingdom Viridiplantae; phylum Streptophyta; class Magnoliopsida; order Apiales; family Apiaceae; genus Saposhnikovia; species Saposhnikovia divaricata. Next base: position 5,834,731 of record CM071598.1, on the reverse strand, counting down.
GAATTGCATTATTCCCTGCAAGTTCCCCTTTGTGATATATGATGACATCTTGTTCACATTTTTTTACACATCAGATACTTCTATGGAAAGTATATGTTGGGTTACCTTGTAACTTCATCGTTTATATTATACTGGCATTATGTTCATTAAATGCATGGCATATGGATTCAAAACTCGTTTGAACTATTATATATATTGTTGTCCAGTTATATTATTTTGGTGGGCTTTGGCTCACCCTTGCTTTATTATTTATATCACAATAACAGATAGAGCAGATGGTCCGTAACCTGAGGACGATGTGGCTACCATTACGGAGCAGAGAGCCAGGGGTAGACTAATCTTCAGCTCCTGAGTACCAGTTATATTCATTTATATGACTTGTAAATGGATGGCAAAGAGTTTGTAAGTTGAATGTTATTCTTTTGAGTTGTAAGAACTCAATTCAGTGATTAATAAAATACGATAGATTACTCTGATTTCATCTTTGGGACTATAACTGTTGGTGTGGTGTGATATTATTGTGGGGTCATAATGTGTAGTTTATTTATTTTGATTCAAGTTCAAGTATTATTGTTGGAGTTGAGACCGTAACGACCAGATCCCCGACCCCGGATCTGGGGGTGTTACAGAGATGGTATCAGAGAGTACATTATAAACCCTAGAGATGAGGAGACGTTAAAATAATAAATTCACTAAGATAATAAGAACTCTTGCCAAGTTCATAGTTGGACTACATAATGTAGTGCTGACATATAAAACCCTTATGGGAACTTTTAAGTATCATGATAGTAACTTAGCTCGATATCGTATCGATGAGTAAGGCGACAGACCTTGAGGCATACGAGCAGCAGCACGATGATGCTTTATTATATGCTGAAGATCAGCGGGTAAATTCGATAGAGTACCCTACTGGAGACCCGGAAGAGGTTCCAGCAGATAAGGAAAATCCTGTTAGGATAGGAGCTTACCCTTGAGGAATGAGGGCTGCAGCCAGAAAGATTGTGATGATTAAGGTATAGTGCTCAGAAAAGTGAGCATAAAGAACTGAGCTATTAGCAAGAAAACTGAAGATTCATGTTGGATTCGTAGCCGGACTACTGGATGTAGTACCAGCAAGTAAGACGGATTGGAAGAATTACTTGAGATCTTATACGGGAATAGATGAGAATCCTTAGAGACTTTCATATTAACGAAGAAAGAGCTAGAAGGATGTATGATTATCAAAGACATCGATATAGGACGAGGAGCAGAGTCCCTAGGAATAGTTGAGAAGGAGGCAGTAAGTGCCATATCATTTGATAAATGAATTAGTATGAATATTGTCAGTAATAATTCGCCATGAGAAGGTAGATGTCATAGGTTATAATTTATGGAACCAAATTGAGGTTAATGAGATGGTTTTATTCAGGGAAATGTTCATTTTATGAATGAATCAGTTAGAAAGTAAAGACATTGGGAAGTGACAGCATTATTGGATAAAGTTATATAAGGAAGTAGTAAGCAAGACAATGATCTCAGAACCTACCGGAAGATAAAACCAGTGAGTCAAGATGAACTCGTAATGAGACTACTGTCAGAGACTGAGTATAGGGTTATTTCAACTCAGTGAAATGATGAACCAAAAACGTTAGATGCATGTGATTCAGAGGAATATTAAATTCTTTCTTTTCTTTGAATGGATTATAGTAGTTACCTTAAGTTTACTCCAACGCGGAATTATAATGGATCAATTAATATGATCAGCAGTTAAAGAGAAAAATGTGAGAAAATCTTCCTAGAGCTAAAAGATGAAATTGGTAATGACCAAGAGTTGGCATTGCTTAATGGAAAAAGGAGACTTTGTGCTTCCAACGACGCTTCGTATAAAGGATTAGGATGTGTGCTTGCGTAGCATGACAAAGTACTTGCGGATGCATTCGGATAGCACGGTTCACCAGGTTCGGATGGCCTTAGTAGTGCCAATTTTGTGGAACAACCAACTCCGACGGTAATGTTCCTTCTGAGACTAGTGGTTAGGTAGACTGAAATTTGGTACTATTGAATATCAGGACGTATAGGTATCAGGACGTTGTGATTGGTTTCAGTTTGAAACTGTTGATTCCCTTCTAAGGGATGTATATAATTGGTTCCTCTCCAGTGGTTAAACTTCCAACCTGATGACGATTATTTCCTTAATTATGACTGCTTATGGTTCTACCTGCTTGGAGGTTCATAGAACTATTCTTCAGGTTTCAAAACTGGTCTCCTGAATGTTACCAGTAGGTGGATAGATTGACCAAAATTTCCCTGATTCTGGAAAGGAATTCGGTGAATTTTGGCAAACCTTGTCTTTCTGATTATCAGAGAACATCATTGAAGAGAATGGAAATTGGAGCGAACCCTGTGGATTGGGTAAGGTTGCCGTCATATGGGTTAGTAGATGGACCCTGAGTATTACAATCGATGGTAGAGATAAAATGATGAAGTGAGATTGGACGGAAACAGGAAATGTAAGTAAGAAACCAGCCAGACTGAGAAATTCCGGGATTGACTTAAATGAAAAGGCTGTTATGCCAGGAATGGTAAGCTTGTATGGAACGTGGGATTGATAAGAATAGTTGAAAAGATAAAAGTAGAGGAAAGGTGATCGGAGACGGTGTCGAGTAGTCGATTAAGACTTATATGGAGTAAAGTTTTGAAGAGGTAGAAAGGTATCAAAGAAGAAGGCACTATGCCGGAAATTGCTAGAAAAGTAATGCTATTAGCCAACCCCTAAAATCATATATTTTTATTTTAGTATGGCCAGTTGAGGCCAAGTCACAAAGGATTATCAAGTGACTAGACCAGCAATGAAAGGACAAAGCAGGGTTGCTTCTAAGTAAGCACCGACTGCAAGGGCTTCTGATATAAAGGAAACATTAATGAGTCGTAGGAATCTTCTACTGAACCCTTTGCAACCCATGTTTTGATTGGGAATTTACTAGACCTTTTTTTGGGATGGGGTCACCCATACTAAAGTGATTCATGTGTATATGATTGTCCAAGATTACGAGTAAAAATATAAGTATAGTGACTTGAGATGTATGATGTTAGGGTATTATAAATACCATGAATATATTATGACTAAGGAAAGTAAATAATGAAGGTTTATGAAGAGAGTATAGAAATGGTCAGAGATTGATCAGTATGCTGTAGAAATTTTGTCTGAGGCAAGTACCTTTTCGAAGGACGATAAGTACTAAGAAATTCATGTTGAACTCGACCAATATCTTCCAGAACATCCTTGCTACCATTACCAAGTTCTGTAAGAGAGCAGATAGACATACGTTGTCTTTTAGAAGGTCAAATAGGCTGACAACTATCTGAAAGAAGAGGTTAGGATTAAGCTACCGATCGATTATCAAATGAGAATGATTGAAAAGAGACCCTTATTAAGGATTCATGATTTGATTTCCAATTATAGGATGCAAGAATTCCTTGGCAGTTGAATTAGGGATAGGATATCCATAAATTAAGACAAACCCTGGGGAATGCACAAGGGATGGCATTAACCCTAATAAAGACATTGTGAATTCAGATGATATGAGTTGGATTTGCTAAGGCAACAATGACCTGTAAGGATTATTAAAAAGAGTTCTGGAAAGAACATAGATAGAATTATTAGAGTATTGATCAATGACGTTTTGATATACCCTATACCTAGAAAATATAGGAGGAATGATGAGGATGACCTAAGAAACCTTTTATGGAAAAAGGTGGTATTTTGAATTTCAAAATGGAAGTTTAGTAGGGAATGCATGACATAATGATAATACTGCCAGATGAGGCGTATGCGAAACCATGAGGATGTATGGATTGAATCAATGAAGGTTGAGATTATCCTAAGACAAGAAAGAATTAAGAGAAGAAATATTTTAGATATGATTAAGAGTAACCGTGACAAAGTTTACACGGAAAGCTGGAAGCAATGACTCATGGAAAAGACTGATATATATTTTACCCCTTCAATAGAATTAAGGGAGAATACTTTCGCCCAACAGTGATGTGAATGAGGTAGAGGAATTTGAGGTGGAATAGATCCAGGAAACATTGATGGTAAGAGATAATTATTATCAAGAAAGGCCAAAAAGGTGGCTGACACTATAGGTATTCAGGGATAATTATAAATGCTCGTACCAAAAGAGCAAAGTGATAAAAGGTAGGACTGTGAAGGTCATAAAAGGTGGAGGGAATTCACATTCCTTCTGATAACGGTGCAATACTCGAACAATAATAGTAGTTTAAGTAAAGATTCGATTCCTGATATCGTCTAGAACATATTATGTATTGAGAAAGGTCCTATCCTGAGATGGACCAAGACCATGATACCAAAAGAACGAATAAGTGAATCTTTGAGCTTCAAGTCTCTTGTTAAGGACAGATGATTGATGAATTGAACAACTGGTCACCGTTACTTCGGTTGAGACTCTTCTGCAATTTTATCTGCTTCATGTTATATCTACGTCAAGTTCAGGAAGTATTCCCTTATGGACAAGGAATAGTGATTATTTTGTCTTCCTAGGAGATTTTTGCTTAACGATTATGAAACCCAAATGGTTAGCCGTTAATGCACTGCGTAAACCACAAACGATGATGAATCATACGACTATAGAGATATCAGAATGACGAAAATAGATTGCATTGAATCTAAGTTAGAGAATCGTCAAGGTTATTTCGGATTAATCAATTTTTGAATAACGTGATGTTGAAATAGATAATAATGCCATGATGATCCATAAAGATATTGTGGTCGAAATAGAAACAAGACGGCTGATATAAAGGAAATAGAGTCGAGGATCAATAAGGGAGTTAGGCATGCGAACTCCTAAGGAGCCTTGGCAAGGCGGATAGAAAAAGTAGTAAATTATCATGGTGAGTGTTGTTATTCACAATGGAAAATTTTGATTTGAAAGCATAAGCGGTATATAGATTAAATTTCCATTGAGGTGAAAGGATTCAAAGAAAATTTGGAATAGACCGATTGATTAATATTGATAGAAGGAGGAGGTGAGAAAGTAAGAATCTGGATTGCTTAACCAAGGGGAATTTGAACCCTAGAAAGTGATGCCTATTGAGCATATGTGACGAGATACGAAGCGGGAAATATCAAGTACATAGGATATCCCCGTAATGAAATAACAGTCGAGATAAGTAACGGAAATATTTATGTATTGAGTAATAAGTAGGATATAATTGATGTGGAAAGATTATGGAGGTAACTATGAAGCGTATAGTAAGGAATGTTATAAATAGATTATAGATGTATCTTTAGCAATCTCCCGGGATTAAAACCGAATAGAGTACTATTATGCATACGACGGAAATCACGGTAAGGCGAGGAATTCCAATAACAATGGGGTCAAGTGAGGAACCCAAGATTAACTTCTAAAGATTGAAAAAGATTTTGAAAGAGAATGTTAATGAGATTGAACAAAAGCATGGGTCTATAGAATGATGGACAGAACGGCGAGAATACGCCGACACGCGAAAATTCGATAACATGATATTGGATACGGATATAATTATTTTCTTCTCAAATGAACCTCTATAGTTCAGAGGTAAATTCTAAGCATGATATTTTACAATCATGAAAATTTCTATGATTCTTGGAAATTCTTTTCTTCTCTATTATTCATCTTCTTTTTGAATTGAGAAGAACAACCATTCAAGGAGGGGAGGTACTACTGAGTGACTATCTGTCTGTGTGATAGCAGTCTAAGTGGAATGCCATAAATTGTTTAATTGCTTGTCAAGTGCTGAAGGCTGGCCCCCTTCTGTACTAACTATACAATATAACAAATGTTCATGGATCATAGTGATCTCTCAATAAGTTCTTCCACTTCTATATGTCCATCAAGATTGCGAAGATTAAAATAATCAGGTGAGGTATAATATGAGTAAGGATATATATATATATATATATATATATATATCTCTGAATCCTAAGCACGATCGTGATGTTAAAGTCACCAATAACGGGTGATAGTATACGAACGAGTAAGAACACAACCTGAATAGTGTGTTGTACGAAAAGTAGCAAAGTTGCTGAATGATAAGCAAGTTATGAGGGTGTATTTGTACGCAAACAAAATTGAGAATATGAGGTTGGAAACTTCGTGATACCAAAATGTATTCCCGTAGGGGAGAATTGATGAGACTTGAAAAGAAAGGGAAGTGAGCCCGAGATTCATTGGACACTTAAGATCTTAAGACGCATTGGAGAACTAGCATTACCCCCATTTATTTTCAGAGTGATTCCGGGACGGAATCCTTTTAAGGAGAGGAGACTGTAAGAACCCAGATTTTTGGTAGAATTAAAAACTTTTCTTATATATTAATGTAAGAAGGAATAGTAGTCACGACTATGATGTAACCATGGTTTTAAGGAATGATTATCTAATGGAATTGGATTTGGATTATAATGTTTCTATTCAAAGAAGGATGTAATTGGTTGAGAACCTAGATAAGAATGATCTATCTCCAAGAAAGTAAGTTAGGGTACACGAACAAAGGAGTATTCTCATGTCATCCAAATCGATATCTGTTATAAGTCCGGAGGTTCCGTAAAAGAGATAAGGAACGCTCGAGGAAGCACAAGGATAAAAAAGAGAATAAGTAGTGAATAGTGTTTTTGGTGGAAATTGGAATATTATGAGACGACACTATATAGAAGTACCCGGAACGGATTTCTGAGTTCGTATTAATGATCAAGGGGAAAATGAGTTTATGTAAAAGCTGTCGGATTCTAAAAATGGCACTTTTATTTTTCCCGAGATTCCCCTAGACACCGAAGGAATTAAGGATTTAATGAAAAGGATTTGAGAAATTTGAATTCGAGGATTATTAAGAAAGATAGAAATGATAGTACAAATTTTAAGAAGGTTTCCGGTAAAACCCTAACTAGAAATTCTTGAGTTATTCCTCCGAGCGATCAATGAATTGAGCAATAATCGGGCAGTGAATTATATATTATTATATTCAAGAAATGAGATATTAAATTGAGGATTTGAGGATTTAATATTTTAGGATTTTATTATATTTGATTTGAGGATTTGGAACGAAAACCACTGAGACAGTGAAACGAAAGTTCTAGAAACCGCTGAAACCTTACAACGAGATTAAGCGATTAAACGAATGAATCATGGGTTAAAGATTGAGATTATGCCAAGATTAAATATCCTACATAATCATCAAGAGAATTATATCAAGTGGTTACATGAGTAACCAATGCACTTAGTGATTTAAACCTTGTACTTAGTACAAGCAATCTTTAATCCACCAAGCTTCCAAGATAAGCTTCCAAATGCATCATCCCTTACCTCATCACTTTAATAAAGTATGATTGGATGAGATAATATCTAGTTCCACTCACCTTGTGCATTATTGATCAAACAAAGCAAAACAAAGGAAGCAAAGCCAAGAACTCCATGAAGAGCAAAAAAAAAATCTGCTCATTTTTAGCAAAATCAAAGTCCAACCTCTTGACCTTAAATGGCCATGAAATAAATCATGTAAGTTCCTTACTATATCAAAATGATCTCCTAGAAATTTGAGCTTCAAATTCCATCTCTAGCATAGTTTTCAAAAATCATCAAAGTGATGATGAATAGTGTTTTTAAGATCTAATCTTTGATTTCTTGATTTGTTTGAATGATCTAATCTTGGTTAAGGATATGCAAGAGATAATCAAGGCTTAGTAAGGTCTTAGAACACTTCAAGGAAGGTATGGACATCTCAAACCCTAGGTTTTATTTTAAGTTTTATGGTGTTCTTGGTGATTTTTAGATTAGTTATAAGTTAGATGTTATGATAAACATGTAAGCATGATTATGTAATTGATTTTGTTGATTATGAGACATGATGATTATGGTGCTAAAGTGAACTGTTCTTGGACTTGTAAGATGAGTATAATGTATGTAAGATGTATGGTATGCCCGGTGTGGCTTGGTGTTGATGAAATGAAATTAGAAACGTTCGATTTATAGTCGTCGTAATCCCCGATTTTCGTTAGACCTTAACAATTCGTGCATAACAGTTAGGATAAATTTCTGACCTTAGTGATTACTTAACATGTCCTTATAGTTCTCGATCCATAGATCGTTTTGGCATGAAAATCGAAACATTCTGATTTACGGTTTAGGAATTATGGTCAAATTACTAAAAGTGGTTCGAAACCGTAAAAGCAAGTTGGTAACGGAAATTGAACCTTCTTAAAATGAGTTATGCAGTGGAAAATCATGGTAATTAAATAATAGATATCACAATTAAGGTGTGGGAGAAAACCTCATGTCAAACGGATCATTTTCCGATTTTATAAAAATGTTTGAATCAAAGTTAAGCGCGAACGAAACCCTAAAAGTACACTTGGTTATAACTTTGGAAATTCACTTAGAAAACGGGCGATAAAACTCGAGGTATAATCTTGGTTCATAAACGACCATTCTTAGAACTTATACGATTTAAGTGTATACCAAGTGTAAGTTTGATGACATGTCTTAATAACGAACAAATGTCGGACCGTATCGGTGACAAAAAGAGTTACACAAAAGGGTGCATAACGAGATAACTTGAAAACGTGTTTCGACTTAAGTGAAGTATATACTTAGACTTTTAAAAGGTATTAAGTGGTTAATCTCGAATGTTCTTATTGTTTATAGATCATCGAGCAGACCCAGGACACGCTATCTCTACCCACACCCGATTACCAGGCAAGTTTCCAATACCTTGGAACTGTTGTTGTGATAATATGTATATCTGTTGTTTCTAATACATATGCCATAGCATGCATGCCTATTGTCAAATTATATTATGATACTTGTTCCCTGAATTGATATTGGCTTATAGACTAGATACGAATTATCAGTTATAAGCCGGATTGTTTTGGTAAGACCCTTAGCGAAGGACATATGATATTCATTCTTAAATATAGACCGGGAGTCGGTATTTTGAGATATATAGATAGTCGTGGAAACCCGGAGGGATTCCAACGGTAGATTATTATTTATCTTGAGGAATGTTATTATTAAACATTATTTATATTTCCATAAAGTATGAATTACTTGGAAATCTTTCGAGGAATTTTATTTGAGTATTATCTCAGTCGAGAGATATTAAATGAATGTTAGTTTCGAATATTCATTTAGAGTTGATTATTTAATGAATATTATTTTGATATTCATTTGGAATTCTATTCATTAAATGAATATTACGTTCGAATATTCATTTAAGATTTTATTTACTTAATGAATATTACTTTAAAATATTCATTTGAAGTTCTATTTATTTAATGAATATTATTTTAAAATATTCATTTGAAGTTCTATTTACTTAATGAATATTATTTCAAATATTCATTTAATGGTTGATTTATTTAGTAAATAATTATGCATATTTATTCGAGGATTATTGACGAGCAACATTTTATATTAAGAATATTCTTTAAATACTTATGATTTAATAAGTATTATTTGAATATTTATTTAATTCTTTTAAACTAGTTTTAAAATGATTATATTATTCAAAGATTATCTTCCACCTTCAGATATTATGTAAAATATTTCGGAGTTTTTTTATGAATATTTTATCAAGGAAAGGTTCCCAACTCTTTATTTTCCATTTAATTCTATCTTAAAAGGATTTAAATGCTCGCTCAAACTTCCATATTATAGGGGAACCTTACTTGAGAAATGTTATTTATCTTGTTGACTTTTCGGTCATAAATCTTTTGATATTATTCTTTTCACTCGCAACTCGATTGCTGTTTCTCTATTGAATCGTTGTGTTACCTCCTCATCGTTCGAGGGGAAAGATTGTTGGAACAAGTCGATATCCATTAACGAGCATCAGCTCGGGAAATAGTGGTGAATTTTCCTTTCCAATTAGATATGACTACTTTCTGGAGTCCTATCAATTAGTATTATACTTGGGGAAAGGGGGAAGAACTTTACGTTTTAGAGTCATGGATGTTATTCGAACTAGGAGCCGCGTAAGTGGCCGAGTGGCGCTCGTCCTGCAATGGCCCAACCGTTAGCCGGGGAGTTCCAGAGGGCGGTTGACAAGTAAATCCATCGGTGCTTCCTTCTACATGTAGAGAACAATGATGGGGAGCATAACTGGCGACTGATCATCGTAAATGTTATGGCTTCTGGCGCGTCAATGCTCCGGGATTGGTTCATCTTTAAAAGTTAGAAATTTTCTGCAACATTCTCTATGTTGGCAGGGTTGAAAAGTGTTCAAAACTGGAATTGCATTATTCCCTGCAAGTTCCCCTTTGTGATATATGATGACATCTTGTTCACATTTTTTTGCACATCAGATACTTCTATGGAAAGTATATGTTGGGTTACCTTGTAACTTCATCGTTTATATTATACTGGCATTATGTTCATTAAATGCATGGCATATGGATTCAAAACTCGTTTGAACTATTATATATATTGTTGTCCAGTTATATTATTTTGGTAGGCTTTGGCTCACCCTTGCTTTATTATTTATATCACAACAATAGATAGAGCAGATGGTCCGTAACCTGAGGACGATGTGGCTACCATTACGGAGCAGAGAGAGCCAGGGGTAGACTAATCTTCAGCTCCTGAGTACCAGTTATATTTATTTATATGACTTGTAAATGGATGGCAAAGAGTTTGTAAGTTGAATGTTATTCTTTTGAGTTGTAAGAACTCAATCCAGTGATTAATAAAATACGATAGATTACTCTGATTTCATCTTTGGGACTATAACTGTTGGTGTGGTGTGATATTATTGTGGGGTCATAATGTGCAGTTTATTTATTTTGATTCAAGTTCAAGTATTATTGTTAGAGTTAAGACCGTAACGACCAGATCCCCGACCCCGGATCTGGGGGTGTTACAGGAAATGTCATCATAGAAAATGTAGCACTGGTTGAAGGCTTGAAACACACACTTTTAAGCATAAGTCAACTGGGTGATAAAGGTTACCAATCAATCTTTGACAATGAAGGATGCAAAATCTTGAACATGAAGAATGAAGACATTGTTCTGACTGGTCAGAGACATGGTAACATATATGAAGCCAGCTTAAGTGACAAATCTAAAGGAATTGTTAGATGTCTTTATAATAAAGCATCAAATGAAGAAAGCTGGAATTGGCACAAGAAGCTCTCACATCTCAACTTCAAGAAGATTAATCAACTTGTTAAGTATAATCTAGTGAGAGGCCTACCTCAGGCAAATTATGTGCAAGATGGACTTTGTGATGCTTGTCAGCTTGGTAAACAGAGAAGAACTACTTTTAAGAGCAAGACAGAAAATTCAATTACTGAACCATTTCACATGCTGCATCTTGATTTATTTGGTCCAGTGAATATTATGTCAATCAGCAAGAAAAGATATGCTCTAGTAATAGTAGATGATTACACAAGGTTCACATGGGTGTTCTTTCTCCACAAAAAAGATGAAGCTCCTCAGCAAATCATTGAACTTGTCAAAAATATTGAAAATAGCTCCAAGTATAAAGTTAAAATTCTAAGGAGTGACAATGGTACTGAATTCAAGAATTCTACCATGGAGGAGTATTGTGCAGACAAAGGAATTACTCAACAATTCTCTACACCTGGAACACCTTAACAAAATGGTGTGGTGGAAAGAAAGAACAGAACTCTCATAGAGGCAGCTAGAACCATGCTTGCAGATGCAAAGGTTCCAACCTATTTCTGGGCAGAAGCTGTTAACACTGCATGTTTTATTCAAAATTGCACCTTGGTGAACAGTCATGGAAAGACTCCCTATGAGATGATCAAAGGAAAGAAACCAAGTGTGAAATATTTTCACATTTTTGGATGCAAATGCTATGTCCTGAAAGTTCATCCAGAACAGCTAGAAAAATTTGAAGCCAAATCGGATGAAGCAATCTTTCTAGGATATTCAACATCAAAGGCCTTCAAAGTTTATAATCTCAGAACTCATATTGTTATGGAATCAATTCATGTTGCATTTGATGACAAGAAATTTGGAATTTTGCAAACTGATGAAAGTCATGACAAATTGGAATTTGAAAATCTTAAGGATTCTGAGATTCTCTCTAGTGATGAAGAAGGTTCTCCAGAAGAAATATCTATTACTCCTCAAAGGGATGCAACTATTGAGGGGAGCAAATCAGTCAAGGAGAACACAGTACCAGTCAGGAGCAGACTACTCCATCAGGAACTGACACTTCAGGGACTAGTGAAGGAAGTTCAAGTACTGGCAGCAGTATGAAATCTACTGATTCTACTGATCAAGGGGGAGCTTTTGAAGGCGGAGAAAGTTATTCTACAAGAAATACCACTAACTTAGGGGAAGAGTCTAGCAGGAGCAATCTACCACCTGTTAGAAAATGGACAAGGGATCATACTGAAGATTTGATAATTGGTGATCCTAATAGTGGTGTTCGGACTAGAAGATCAGTTCAGAATGAATGCTTGTATAGTTGTTTTCTCTCAAAGGATGAGCATAAGAAGGTTGAAGAAGCCTTACAGGATCCTGATTGGGTAATTGCAATGCAGGAAGAATTAAATGAGTTTGAGAGGAACAAAGTCTGGAAATTAGTACCAAGACCTAAAGATAGATCTATTGTTGGTGCAAAATGGGTTTTCAGAAACAAGCTAGATGAATCTGGTATGATTGTGAGAAACAAAGCAAGACTGGTGGCCAAGGGTTATTCTCAGGAAGAAGGAATTGACTATGATGAAACCTTTGCCCCTGTAGCAAGATTGGAAGCAATCACAATGTTTCTTGCATTTGCAGCACATTCAAAGTTCAAGGTATACCAGATGGATGTAAAGAGTGCTTTTCTAAATGGCAAACTTGATGAGGAAGTGTATGTGGAGCAACCACCTGGTTTTGTTGATTCAAAATTTCCAAATCATGTCTACAAACTTGACAAGGCACTCTATGGACTAAAGCAAGCACCTAGAGCATGGTATGAAATTTTGTCTAAATTTCTTCTTGAAAATGGCTTCATAAGAGGTAAAATTGACAAAACTCTTTTCTTTAGAAAAGTTAAAGGTGATATGCTTTTAGTTCAAATTTATGTTGATGACATCATATTTGGTTCTACTAATGAAAAGTTATGTGCTAAGTTTAGCAAGCTTATGCAGTCTAAGTATCATATGAGCATGACGGGTGAGCTAAATTATTTTTTAGGCTTGCAGGTCAAACAGACTAAGACTGGTATTTTCATTAGTCAGTCTAAGTATATTAAAGATCTTTTAAAAAGGTTTGACTTTCAAGATTGTGCAACTGCAAAAACACCCATGGCAACAGCCACTAAGCTAGACTCTGATCCTAAGGGAAAGAGTGTTGATAACACTAGTTATAGAGGCATGATAGGCTCACTGTTATATTTAACTGCAAGTAGGCCAGATATAATGTTTTCTACCTGTTTATGTGCTAGATTCCAAAGTGATCCTAAGGAATCTCATTTAATTGCTGTGAAGAGAATATTTAGATATCTCAAGGGAACTCCAAGCCTTGGTTTGTGGTATCCTAGGGAATCTGATTTCTCAATAATTGGCTATTCAGACTCTGATTATGCAGGGTGTAAGATAGACAGAAAAAGCACAACAGGTACATGTCAATTCTTGGGAAATAGATTGATTTCTTGGGCAAGCAAGAAGCAACAATCAGTTTCAACCTCAACTGCAGAAGCTGAGTATATTGCAGCAGGCAGTTGTTGTGCACAGCTCCTTTGGATAAGAAATCAGTTGATAGATTATGGTATGACACTTAGTAATATTCCTATGTTTTGTGATAATACAAGTGCTATTAAAATTGCAGAAAATCCAGTTCAACATTCAAGGACTAAGCACATTGATGTCAGGTATCATTTTATTAGAGAACATATTGAGAATGGTACTGTGGAACTTCATTTTGTTCCGACTGACAAACAGCTTGCAGATATTCTAACTAAACCACTTGATGAGGGTACATTCATTAAGTTGGTTAGTGAGTTAGGAATGTTAAATTTCTAGACCTTTAACATCTGCAAAAGTAGCAAGGTATGTTGTTTCAGCTTATAGACTTGATATTGTTGTCAGGATCTATATTTGATAGTTAAATGCTTAAGCTGTAACATTTTACTTTGATAAATTTCAGTATGATAGACTTATTAATAAACATCAGGATCAGGATTGCTATCAGGATGCTGACGTCATCAGTATTGACATCAGGATTGTATCGTCAGTATCAGGATTGTGAAATTTGTGTCTTAGTGTTTCAAATCCTGAAGGTTATTTCTTACAGTGGTTCAATTCTGAGTTTCTGTTAAGTCTATGTTAGCAAGTATCAATACATGCATACTGATGATTTATACTATTATTCAGTTCAGTCAATAAACAACAAAAGACAAGTAGATAATAAGGAAATTTGTGTTTTCATTAATCAAAATCATTACATACATGGAAATGAAATACAAACTTCTTGTTGTCTAAATTTTACTGATAATCCTATTCTTGTCTAATGTAATGGCTATTGGATATTGCTTCTTCATGCATCTGAGATAGAGGACGAGGAACATGCCAAAATCCATTTGGGGGATACGAAGAGTCTGATCTGCTCTTGAATTAATTCTTTGAGCAATTTCCAGTGGTAAGAACCAACTTGAATGAGAGCAGCTGACTCAACAACCCCATGTTTACTGAGGACTGATGGATAAATGAATGGCATCTCCATCAAGATCAACCCCAGACTCTTCACCAAATTCTTCATCCTCAAGGTGTGAAGAGGTAAGAGGAAGATTTTGTTCAACTGGTAGATGTTTTAGAGGAGACATTTGGATATCATTTGGGTTAATATCAAATATATCTAACTCGAAGAGAAAAGTCATCTCTTCTAAGAGATAGTCTACTTGCTTCTGTTCATCGAGAGCGGAGAACTCCTCAGAAGAAATGAAACGAAAATTTGGGTTCATGTGGATATTTGGATTGAAAGCCATGGAAAAAGGAAAGGTTTTGTTTTACAGAGAAACCTTGGATGATTTTTGGAGTGAAGAATGGCATAAGACGTTAGTTTCTTTTATAAAAAGACGTGGGAAGCTGAACAGTCAATTTGGAAATTATCAATGCAGTCAGTCATCATTATTGTGCATGACTGTATTTCTTGTATTTTCAAGAAATGTTAAACGTATTTAACCAATTGATTTTGTTCAGATTAATGATTATTTCTTTTTTAGATAAAAGGAAAATGCCACGTGGAAACTCCATTTAGTCTCTGGAATCAGGATGATATTGATCAGGAATACAAGTGTG
This sequence comes from Saposhnikovia divaricata, assembly GCA_036435485.1. Taxonomy (NCBI): domain Eukaryota; kingdom Viridiplantae; phylum Streptophyta; class Magnoliopsida; order Apiales; family Apiaceae; genus Saposhnikovia; species Saposhnikovia divaricata. The sequence continues at coordinate 5,819,448 of CM071598.1, read as the reverse complement.
ATCATCAGGATTTGTAAATATCTTTATTTATAAATCACATTGAAATTTGTGATTATCTTGGTGAGAAGATCACATCAGGAAAGGAAGCTGATCAGTATTGATTTTTTATCTTGATTATACCCTGATTTATTTAATTGAAATCAATTTTGGATTTTTCCAAAAATCATGGATAACTGCATTTTTCAGGGACTGACACCTTTCAACCTACGTGTCAACGTGGGATAGTGGGTCTGAAGGATTGTTGAAATATAATTGTTTTGAAACTCTAATTGTTTATTGCTTTCTCTAATTTCATCTTTTCTAAAGCAAAAACACTCTCGAGTTCTCAAAATCACTAATCAATTTCAAAGATTTCTCAAGTTCCTTTCAAATTAAAATGGCAACTCAAAGAAGACTACCCAAATCAGTAGCTTTCAAGTTTGGTGACTTTGACTTTATGATGAATAATCATGTTGCAGTAATTACCAACAAGGAAGGGGTGTCAACTGATTTTCACCCAATTATGGACTTTATGGCGGTAGGACCATTAAGTTATGCCTTGACAGCATCTCCAAAGATTAATCAAGCAGCTGTTTCACAAGCCTGGGAGAATGCTGAGGTAATTGATTATACTCAGAGTCAATCAGGTAAGTTTGTTCTACACTTAGGACAAGACTCATTTGATATTACTGAATCTGTTGTTAATTCAGTACTTCACTTACCTGTTAGTATGTATTTTGAAAATGTACCATCTGATGATAATGTAAGAACTATGTTATCTGAGTTAGGTTACATTGGACCTCTAGATAACATGAGCCAGTTAAATAGATCATTTCTTAGGAAAGAATGGTCTTTCTTCTTTGACCAATTAGCTAAATGTTTTACTGGTAAATGTAGTTCTTTTCAACAAATTACTGCTGTTACATCTCACATTGCGTATGGTTTGCTTTATGACAGAGTAATTAATTTTGGTAACATTATCTTAAGTCATATGTGTATCAAACTTGGGTCAAGAGATCATAACAGGAAAATGGTTTATTATCATAGATTCATGCAATTGTTTATTAACCATTTTATTCCTGATGTTGAAACTAGATTTGGTAGAGAACATTGTGTTTCTTCTTATGTACAGCAAAAGAGAATTTTCTCTGACATTACAAAGAAGGACAGTGAAAAGAATCTAGATGAAATACCTGCAATACACTATCCAAAGCATGTTCAGGTACTTCTAAGAACTCATCTTCCTACTATCTATAATTCTTCTTTCTTTGGTGGTGAAATGATTCAGGAACCTCAATTGGTGGAGGACCTCCCTGTGTCTACCCAAGTAACCCAAAACATTATAATTTCTAAAACAAGTCTGGAACCAAGTTTTGATCCACAACCTATTGTTTCAAAGAAACCAACCTCTGGTGTTTCTTAAAAGACATCAGTTGTAAAGAAGAAAAGATTTGTTGTTTCTAGTAGTAGTTCTAGTGAAGATGATGATAATATGTCTCTTGCTGAGAGAGCAGAATTGAAGGCTGCAATTCAACTTTCTAAGTTAGGACAAAAAGATGAAAAACCTAGTCACAGCCAGGCTGCAGTCTCCCAAAAGACTATAGTTCTCAAAAAGGGAAAACAGTTACTGGATACTGTCTCTCAAAAGACTGTGTCTATTGAAAAAGGATCTCATCCCAAGATCACTTTTGTGTCTACACCTCTTGAGTCTTCTCAAGATAAATCTGTTGCTCACTATACCAGGAGAACAAGGAGAAAGATTCATTTGTCACCTACACACACATAGTCTAGTCCAACTAATATCATGCAGGTCTCTTCAAACAAAGCTGTATCTAAGTCAACAATTGACAAGAGAGATCTTGATATTGATTCAAGTTGGGAAACTACATTAACATACATGCTGGCCATGAAAGTTATTTCTATAAAAGTCAAGCTCTCCAGGCCTGTTCTAAACTTTTTGATTGAAAGAGTACCAAAACTTACTCATCCTGAAGCATATACATTTCTATATGAGAGATTGGAACTTATGAAGATGTTTTTCTATCAATCAGTCAGGAGTGAATTGAGAAAGAAGTTTGGACTTTCAAAGCATGGTGCACTTCAATCACTTAATACATATTTGTTTCACAAAGATTTCATTGTTGAAGATGCTCCAACTAGAGGTGAACAAAAGGAGGTAGTAGATAGTGGAATGCAGTCAACAGAAGATACTATTGCACCAGTGGTGGATAGTAGGAAAAGTTAGATCACAGCCACTGCAACACAAGAACCATCTAGTCAGAGGTTGGATGACTCAGGAACTGTGATTGCTGATGCTGAAAGGTCTTCTGTGATGACTGAAACTGCAAGTGAGATACCCTATGATATGGGAGGAATGACTTTGATTGATTTTCCTGAAGATCATATAAAAATTATTCATTCAAAGTCTATCCACCTTGAGGGTGTGTCTCAGCAAACAACACTTGAAGACGGTGACACACAGGTTTTGGTACCTAATGAAGTGTTACTGAAGGCATCAGAGTCTAGTGTAGACCCTGAAAGTGGTATACTGGAGCCTGTAGTCTCTGGAAAGAAAGTAGATGTTTGTAAGGGTTCAGAGACTATGGTAGCTCACTTCATGGAGAAAACCTCAAGCTCCTTGCCATATGAGGAACCCTCTCTCCATGTGAGTTCAGGTATAAAAACTTCTTCTAACCCCTATTTTTCTGTAGGTCCTGAGAGCACTTATCCAAATTTGAGTGATACACTTGAAAAGATGGACATAAATCCAAAAATGGAGAGGCTGGCTCCTGACCAGGCAAAAAGAGAGGTAGAAAGAGTGTTGACTTTAGATAGTCAAAGTGAGAATGAGGGTATGGATGATCAACTCCATTGTGAGGGAGAGAAAATTAGGAAACCACCATCGTTTGATTTCTGGGATCAGGTTTTTCCTGAATCTTGGTCTGAAAATCTTGGTATGGATGCTAGTACTTATTCTTTTATCAAGATGTATGAGAAGAATGACTTAGAAAAGCACAATGCAAATCCAGCAGTTAAAGCTCAGAAACAGAAGGAAAGGCTTGCACAAATCATCAACAGAAGAGGTGAAAGGCTAAGACAATCTTTTACTCCACCTGAACTAGAAAATATTCCTAATGATCATAGTATTCCTTTGTATGTACTTCCAATATCAGCGAGAATTGAGACATCAACAGTTTCTGATCACTATCAGGAGGAGTCAGGATTTGTAGATGTTAGTACACAGAATACTGGTGAAGGACAGGATGATCGTATTTCAGCTTCAGATCAGAAAGATGAAGGTGTTTGTACTTCTACTCAAGTAATATTACTTGAATATCATTCTACTTTAGTAGATCATTCTACACAGGTAGCTTCTTCTACAAGAATTGAAGATACGATTTCTTCTGCATCTGAGTCCGAAGATACAACAAACACTTCCAACATTGAAGTCAGTTCTGAAATTCTAAAGGATATTCAGAAATCTCAAATTTCTATTCAATCAAGACTTCAAACACTTGAAGATAACCAAGTCACTATTATGGAGAATCAAGCAATTCTGATGAATCTCATTTGTTCTGTTACTGAATCTCTTGGAATTAATGTTGCTGATGTCAAAAAGGGGGAGATTAAAACAATTCAACGGCAACAGACTGGGGGAAGTAAACAGACTGGGGGAGATAAAGGATCAGAAGGTGACAGAGGTAAATCTCAGCAGGGGAGTGGAAGCATCAAATAGTTAAATTATTTCTTCTAAGTACTAGATACGATGTCTACATCTGAAGAAGGAGGTACTTAACTTCATGGAACTTACATTCATAAATTCTATTCTAACTGTATTGTTATATGTTTTGACATCATACAACTTAGATTTATGCTTCAGAATCTAAAGCATAAATAGGGGGAGATTGTTAGGAATAATTCATGAGTTGTGATGTTAAGAATAGAATTTGTTTATACTTCTTGTAAATCCTGACCTTATAAAGGATTTAACACTTTGTATAGGATACATGTGTTAGATAGTAATCTATAGAGTTTAGTCAGGAACAGCAATGCACCAAGGACTGAATGTCAGGAACTGAGATCAAATCCTGATACGCCAAGTCAAATCCTGATGGATGTCAAATCCCGATGCAAGGTGAAATCCTGATATCAGTCATGATACTGATGATGTCATTATGGATGCTACAGAAACTGGCAAGTGCTATAAAACAGGATCGTTGTTTTGGAGAACAAGCAAGAAGGCATCATGAAGGAAAGAATTTTCTATTGATGGAAACTATCAACTGGACGGCAGAATATTATCATGTATAGATTATATCTTTCTGTTATTAGTTGATAGGTAGCATTATAAATACTCTCTCTATATCATTGTAAAAAGCGTGAGCTTAGTGTGAGATTTGTGATAATCGTGAGTATACGAGAGAACAAACAGAGAGAGATTTGTATTGTCAGCAGCTACTAAAGGTTTGTGTACACCTTTGGTAGAGTTTGTATTTGATGTAATTAATACAAACAAGTTTGATTTATTCGTTTGTTCTTGTTTATTTATTCGAGCAAAAATCAGACACGATTACATAACTTGTATTCAACCCCCCTTCTACAAGTTATTCGAGTTAACAACCTTGGCTTGTTAAATACGTTAGATAACTGCCTCTATGTTGCTGTATTAGTCACTTCTTACAACACAAATTATACAATCTTTCAAACTATGAATTATTTTTGGAAATTAGTTAAATCATAACTTCACGTAGTACAATACAACATACACACCACAACCTATATCATCTTGTTGAATGGAGACTTGATTATAGATGAATTAATTAAATTTTGTCAGATTCTACAAAGGTATGCTTATATTGTGCTCAAAATTTTATTTAACTAAAGTATAAAGATTGGCGCACACATGAAAATTTTTGAGTTCTTGTTACAAGGATATCTTACGGCTTCTATAGCTACGTATGCTATGAACATTACAAAATAATTGTAGAAAAAGGATGTCCATCCGAGATGATCCATGGGGTTCAGAGTAAAAAAAATTGGGTTAAATGGCTATTTGGTTACTGTACTATTCAAAAACTTTCAATTGGATCACCAACCCAAAAAAGTTTTCAATCGCATAATAAAGCACTCAAAAACTTTCAGTTGGGTCACCGCCGTTAGTCATTGCCGTTAACTTTAACGGAAAGACTTCAACTTTCAATTAGGTCATCAGTATTAAGTTTAACTTTCAATTAGGTCATCGGTATTATCAATTTTTGAATAAATTTTTAAATTTTGAGAATTTTGAATTAAATTATTTTGAATTTAAATTTTTGAATTTTTTTTTAAATTTTTTCGAAATTTCAAAATTTTTGAATTTTTTCGAAATTTTTGATTTTTTTCGAAATTTTTGAATTTTTTTGAAATTTTTTAATATGAATTTATTAAATCGAGTTAAGTTTGTGGGAATCACGAGCGTTTTATAAAGTTAGTTTGACTGCAAGTAGTTCCAAAAATATACACAAACATATAGACACATATTGCTCTCCCTCTGCATTGATTTTTTTTTTTTTTGAAATTTTTCGAAATTTTTGAATAAATTTTTAAATTTCGAAATTTTTGAATAAATTAATAAATTTTGAGAATTTAAATTAATAAATTTTGAGAATTGAAATTTATAAAATTAATTCAAAAATTTGAATTCAAAAAATTTAATTCAAAATTCTCAAAATTTAAAAATTAATTCAAAAATTTATAATACCGATGACCTAATTGAAAGTTAAACTTAATACCGATGACCTAATTGAAAGTTGAAGTCTTTCCGTTAAAGTTAACGGCAATGACTAACGGCGGTGATCCAATTGAAAGTTTTTGAGTGCTTTATTATGCGATTGAAAACCTTTTTGGGTTGGTGACCCAATTGAAAGTTTTTGAATAGTACAGTGACCAAATAACCATTTAACACCATAGTTCCTTATAATGTTCCGTGTTCTTCTTTAATTTTGAAAAGCACTTTAAGAAATCTCACTATTTATTCGAAAAAAATTTGAAAAATTATTTTATATTGAAATACACTTTATGATTCTTTTAGGTGTGTTGTTAAATACTTTGTAACCTTAATATCATTTTATTAGATATTCGTATTAAGAATTCTACTAAATATTTTATAAATTTAAAACAAGTTTCAAATACAGTACAAGTACATCACTATAAATAATTAATCTAACTTTTAAGAAAGCCTATAAAATATTTTTTGAATTAAAATTGAAATGTAAAAAATTTAATAGAATATTTCAATATAATCATTTCTAAATAATTTAACTTTGAAATGTAAAATTCAAATTTAACTTCCTTGGAAGGGTCTCAAAATAGAATAATTTAATTATTAGTAAAATACATAAGAGAATCTTTATCAAAACACATAATAAAATCTAAATCTTAGAAACTTTTAGAATACAACATACGATAAAAATACTTACAATATTTCGTAGGAGAATCTTTACATTAAAATACTTACATTAAAATACATTGTTGATAACTTAGTAGAATCCTTACCATATTTCTTATTAAAAATACGTAGGAGAATCTTAAAGGTGTTCTATTTTTAGATTGTTAGTCACAAAGACATGCCTGTACTCTTTTAATAACAAGCCTAAGTATGTATAATGCTATGCATTACCTACATGACCTCTTAAATGAGGGAACCTCTAGTTGTAGAGTTTCTATTTGTTCTGTACTTGTAATAGGCATCAAATCCTAGTTGTGTAACTGTACTTATAGAGTCGAGAATAATGCTTGAAAGAAGTTCCAAGGTTCATGCCTCAAGCAAGGTAATAAAGGCTATCAAATAATCATAGTTGGGATTTGAAGAAATGAAGAATTTGCCTAAGTACCAATTCGAGAAGTATGTTTGTCTATTCGAGAAGTGGAGCATTCGAGAAGTCAGAGATCGATATCTAAGAAGACACTGTTCGATATCTCTAAATGAACTATTCGATATCTCAGAGATTCGACATGTCTATTTGCTCTATTCGAGAACTCAAGAAGTCAACAGTCAAAGCATCATTCGAGTTCTCTAGGAGTCAACAAGTCAATGTTCCATTCAACATCTCAGAGACTAAAGAAGCTATTCGAGATCTCAAGGATTCGACAAGTCAACAGCCTATTCGACAACTCAAATGAATCCTGGAGATAAGGCTATTCGAGAAGTGATTCGATATGTCAAGTTTATACTATTCGAGAACTCAGAGCTATCTAATGGTAGTTCTCGAATAAGTTACTCAGACACTTCTCGAATGGATTCTTAGAGAAAAAACTACTGAAGAATTGTACAAGTCAGAAACCTGCAACAAGCTAAAGTGCTTTATGGACCACAAACTGTGAAGTACTTTTGGAAAGCCTACAAAGAAGCTCAGAGAGATATGCAAGAGACAAACAGCTGAAGAAGTGGATCTGAACAGAGCTTTGCAAAGTCAAACCTGTAGCCGTTTGGAAGTTTACCCGAATAGGATAGACACATTAGAAAGCAAATTTGTTTGTTACCCTATTCCTGTTAAAGAGTTGTTTGCATGCTATAAGTAAACAACTCCACTTCTCTAGCAAAGAATACACTTTGTATACACTTATTGTAGCAACACATTAATTCAATAAAATTGGATTAAAGTGAAAGTTGTGTCTTGTGTTCTTTATTTATCCGCACTATTTAGTTTCAAAAACACACACATACTTGCTACGCAAACACTCTCACCACTTAGATTCGAAGAACCATCAAAAGTTAAAGAATCCATTCACCCCCCCTCTGTATTCTTTTGTGTTATTCAATACTCTACAAGTGGTATCAGAGCAGGCTGTTAATACACAAACAGTAAAAGATCATGAATACACCAAAGACTACAGGAACGGTGAAGGTCCCTAAGTTTGACAAAGAAAACTACAATCTCTGGAAGATCAAGATGTTGTTGTTCATCAAAGATGCTAACCCCATGTACCCTGATATTCTCAAGAATGGTCCGTTTGTTCCACAACAAGAAGTAGCTGATGTCCTTCTAAATGGACAGAATCATAGAAGGAGAAGGTTGCCCTGGACAGCCATCTCATGCTACAGATTATAGACTCCATGGATATGTCTATGTTTGCCAATATTGCATCCTGCAAAACAGCAAAGGAGATGTGGGATCATATTGAGGTTTTATGTGAGGGAACAGAGGAGGTTAAAGAAAACAGGAAACAAATACTGGTCACTCAGTATGAGGCTTTCATGGCACAGCCCAAATAAAGCATTACTGATATGTTTGAAAGGTTTCACAAGCTAGTGACTGAGCTACAGATGAATTGGAAGGTTTACAGCACCAAGGAGTTAAATATGAAGTTTCTGCCATCATCTCCAAACCACCTAGAGCAAAGGGTCATCTCTTTAAGGGAAAGAGATCTGAACAAGGTTACATATGTTGTGCTCTATGGGGTTTTAAAAACTCATGAGCTTGAGTTGCTTCAAAAGAGGGCTATCCAAGCCAACCAAGGCAGAATGATTAACACATCATGTGCCTTGATTGTTAGCAAGTCTGTACAAGACCTAGAAGCATCTACAAGCCAACTGAGGATAGAGGAGGTGGTAGATGATGAAGGCAATGAAGATGAGGTGACTGTACCTGTTGAAGAGAAGGAGGAAGAAGAGTTCTATACTCTTGAAGAGCTAGATGGCATGGAAAACACCTCATATGCATTCATGGCTAGAAAGTTTCCAAACATCAGATTCAAGAGGAACCAGCCCTTCAAGCCAAGAACCCAAAGCCATTCATTCAACAAGAGCAAGGCACCTGTGAAAGCAAACAAGAATAAATTCAAAACCAGCCATGTGGATAGGTCATCTGTAAGGTGTTATAGATGCAATGACCTAGGGCATTTTGCCAGTGAATGCAAGAAGCCTAAAAAGAAGGATAAAGAGTTTCTGGAACTTGAAGCTAAGTATGAGGCCCTTCTAAAGAAGCAATCACATGGTAAGGCCTACATTGCTGAAGGGAAGTGTTGGGATGACTCTGATAGTGATGGAGAAGAGCAGGAATTTTACAACTATGCCTTGATGGCTGATTCCAAGGATGAACCATCTCCATATGACTCTCAGGTACCATCCCTTACTACCATTGATATGTCTGTTTCTGAGTACAAATGCATGGTTGAACAACTGTCGATTGAAATGTTTAATATTCATATTAGTATAACTGCTGCTAATGAAGAGATAGCCAAATTGTCTATTAGAAATGAATTGTTAAACAAGAAGAATGAAGAACTAGAGCTTACTGCTATGCAAGTAGATAATCTTAAGAAGGAAGTTGAATATTTGCAGAATAAGATTCTATGTGCTAGTCAGGTTGAGAAAGCTCTTAGGGAAGAACTTGCTGAAAATGAATTGAAGATAAAAAATTTTAAGAATTCATCTGGTCTTTTGCAATCTTATCATGAGAAAAACCAAGCTAAGCCTAAGGCCTCCATTGGCTTAGACTATGACACTCTTAATCAGAGAAAGGCTTATGCTGTCATTGAGGATGACCCTATTGTTCAAAAGGAAGTGCCTCAAGTTTTGAAAAAGGTTGAGACTCTAATTTTTAAAGAATCATTTCTTGAAATTGATGAGGATGCTTTAATCTTTAAACAAATGTTAAATGATGAAGATGAGGCACAGTCTAGTGAACAACAAGCATCCTCCAGGACTGAGAGTGTCAAAGCCAAAGCTAAGGAGCCAGTAGGAGATAGACCTAGTTCTAAGAAGTTTGGTAGGTTTGTTTCAGTAGGTGATCAAGAATCTGAGAAGAAAGTGGTTGGTAAGAAACAAAACAGGAATGGCAAACTAGGGATTAATAAGAATAACAATTATGCTTATGTGCCAAATGCCCCTAGGAAAGTTTGTCAGAACTATTTTAGTACAAATCATCTAACACATGCATGCAAGAAACCATCTCGTAATGTTGCTAAGCCATTCTATGATTGCTCTGTGCCTTTAAGACATAGAGATTCTCCTTTCTGTGATAAACTTGATTGTATGCCATGCAACATGAATGTGATGACTAGTTTTTTTAATTTGAGAAGACAATTCATGGAAGGTTGCATCAGTCATAATGTTTACACACACTGCACTAGGGAAGAGTCTTCAAGTCCTCCTAAAGCTAGGAAGGTACCTTTGTCACCTAAGTCTAAGAATTCAACTTCTAAGACTTCTAACAGTGACAAGAAGACTAGTCCTAAGAAAAATGTTAAGCATGCTGTTGATAAATCTGTTTCTAATTCAAATGGACCCAAACATGTTTGGGTACCAAAAAGGAAGTGATATACTTGTATTTGCAGGGCAAGGTACTGGAAAAGAAGGTTATGTGGATTTTGGACAGTGGATGCTCAAATCACATGACTGGTGATATGGCCCTGCTATCACAGTATGAGGAGAAGGCTGACCCAATGGTTGCTTTTGGAGATGACAGCATGGGTAACACATTGGGATATGGCAGGTTGAAAGTTGGTAATGTCATCATTGAAGATGTAGCACTGGTCAAGGGACTCAAGCACAATCTGCTAAGTGTTGGTCAGTTTACTGATAGAGGATTCAAAGTAATATTTGACAAAGATGAGTGTCTGATTTCCCACAGGAAGACTGGTGATTTTGCTCTTTCTGGATTGAGAAAAGGAAGCCTGTTTGTAGCCAATATGGATTCTGCAAACATGGACAAAATTTGCTGCTTTTATTCAAAAGCTTCAAACAGTGATTGTTGGCTGTGGCATAAGAAACTATCACACCTAAACTTCAAGGCCATTAACTCTTTGGTCAAAAGAGAGTTAGTGAGAGGCTTGCCCAAGAAGGAATTTACGAATGAGCGGAAGCGCAAATAACAATTATTTCCGTAAAAACCGTGTATCGCACATATAGAAAATCATGTAAAAATGAATAAACGAGGAATCGTGATCATACCTTGAAATCGAAGCTTTACAAAAATGGTTGCTAGCAGTTGCTTCTCAGAGTGTGAAGCACTCTACCGGTATCCACCAAGATAAATTTCTTCGATGAAGCTTTTTTTTATAAAATTAAGGTTTTATAAAAATGGAGATTTTGGGAGAGAGGGATGAAGAAGATGGAGGCTAGCTCTTTTTAGGTTTTTCACAAAAACCAAGTGTATCAAAAGTGTCCTCATCTCATTCTATTTATAGGGCACAAGTAGGTTTTTAACATTAATATATCATTATATATTAATATATAAATCCTACACTTTACCTTATAAAATGTTAAATAATAATTAAAATAATTTTAATCATTATTAAAACAACTTGCTCTCTCAAAATACCTTCATCAATAAATTAATCTTTTTATGGTGTGACCCTGTAGGTTCAATATTAAGCCGGTAGTAGAAATAAATAATAATAAACATTTTATTTATTATTTATATGAATTCTAATAATTCATTAAATATAATTAACTGATTAATTATATTTATTCTACATCGTGAGTGATGCTTCTCAACATATCGCGACTATCCGGATAATATGAATTCACTGCTTAGAATACCAAGAACCTGTCAGTGACTAGTTACCGTACAATCAATTCCTTCTACCCTACAATATCCCGATTAAATACAAGGCATGGATCTCGTGTCAGGCCTATCAAATTTAATCATATGATTTCTTATTCATAACGCAAAGTTCATATTAATGCAAATTAGAAACTCCTTTCTAATTTCATACACTCTGGCCAGAGATTCCAGAACTCGCATACTAAGAATAACATAGGATATTCACTTCCTTACTGGAAGGGGTAGATTCTTTATTGATCGTTAACTATCTCCATACATAAATCCCTGTACCCAGAATAGACCTAATGTATGTCCTTGAGACTAAGGACTAAACCAAAGCACAGTTCATTATATATAAGATAACTTTAACGATCTCAAGTCTAAGGACACTTGTACAACTATCACTCAGTGAATAACTATTGACACGTGAGTAAACTCCATTAGTTGTCCAACTTATCGAGTCATGTTCAGTGAACTTATTCCCTAATAAGCACCTACATACTAGCTATAGTGTCACCACACAAATGCCTATGAGAACAGACATCCTCCTGACGGGAGCAAGCATAATATGTACCGATCTTTGCGGATTCACTAACTTCCGATTAGTTATCCTATGATCAGGAACTGTTTAAGTCTAGAGTTATCATCTTCTAGATCTCACTATTATAATCTCATTATAATTATAGAAGCTTTACTCTAAACTATGGAACATCTTATTTAAAACACTTTAAACAGATAATGCCCGTAATAAAATCAAAACAAGTCTTTTATTATTATTAATGAAATCAAACAAGAATACATGAAAGTTCTTCCTAACTCATCATACATGATTGGATTTAGGACAAACACTTTCAATCTCCCACTTGAACTAAAGCCAATCACCCTGGTATCTAATACCCATCTTCTCTTTATGACGATCAAAGTGAATCTGAGACAATGACTTTGTGAGTGGGTCTGCTATGTTGTTATGTGTGTCAACTCTCTCAACCTTGACATCTCCCCTTTCAATGATCTCCCTAATCAAATGAAAGCGCCGCAAAACATGTTTGGAATTTTTATGAGACCTAGGTTCCTTGGCTTGAGCTATTGCCGCGTTGTTATCACAATACAACATAATAGGATCCTCAATGCTAGGAACAACTCCCAACTCAGAAACAAATTTCCTCATCCAAACGGCTTCTTTTGCAGCCTCACTTGCAGCTATATACTCTGCTTCCGCTGTGGAGTCAGCCGTTGTAGACTGTTTGGAACTCTTCCAACTAATCGCACCACCATTCAGAGTAAACACATACCCTGACATGGATTTGCTATCACTTTCTGATTGAAAACTAGAGTCAGTATAACCCTCTATTTTCAATTCAGATCCACCAAAAACAAGAAAAATATCCTTAGTCCTTCGCAAGTACTTAAGGATGTTCTTCACTGCTTTCCAGTGGTCTTCACCTGGATCGGACTGATATCTACTCGTTACACTAATTGAATAAGCAACATCAGGCCTAGTACATAACATCGCGTACATAATAGATCCTATTGCTGAAGCATAAGGAATCTTACTCATACGCTCTCTTTCCTCAGGTGTCTTAGGAGACATCTTCTCGGAAAGAGATACTCCATGGCTCATCGGTATGAGACCTCTCTTGGAGTTTTCCATGCTAAACCTTTTAAGCACTTTCTCGATGTATGTACTCTGGGTAAGACCTATCATTCTTCTAGATCTATCTCTATAGATCTTCATACCGAGAATGTAGGACGCTTCTCCCAAGTCCTTCATAGTGAAGTTCTTCGATAGCCAAATTTTGACTGATTGCAGCATCGGTACATCATTTCCTATAAGAAGTATGTCATCCACATACAATACAAGAAAAGTTACCGCGCTCCCACTAACCTTCTTGTAGACACATGGTTCATCCATGTTCTTGATAAAACCAAACTCTTTGATTGTCTCATCAAAACGGATGTTCCATCTACGAGAAGCTTGCTTTAATCCATATATGGTCCTTAGCAGCTTACATACTAGGTGTTCATTCCCTTTGGAAACAAACCCCTATGGCTGTGTCATATACACTTCCTCTTCAAGTTTCCCATTGAGGAAGGCCGTTTTCACGTCCATTTGCCAGATCTCGTAGTCGTAGTAAGCAGCAATCGCAAGCAAAATCCGAATTGATTTTAACAGGGCTACAGGCGAAAAAGTTTCATCAAAGTCAATGCCTTGCTTTTGTCTGAATCCTTTTGCCACAAGCCTGGCCTTATAGGTCTCCACCTGGCCATCTGCTCCAATCTTTCTTTTGTATACCCATTTGCACCCAATAGGATTCACATCCTTTGGTGCTTCAACCAAAGTCCATACTTGGTTGGTATACATAGAATCCATTTCGGATTTCATGGCACTCTGCCATTTCTCTGAGTCAACACTACTCATAGCCTCATTATAGGTCATAGGGTCATCATCATCAATGATTGACAACTCATTGTCATTCTCAATGACAAGGCCATAATACCTCTCAGGTTGGCGAGACACTCTCTCTGACCTACGAATGGGCTGTTCCACAGAAGGTTGTTCAGTTTGAACAGGTGTTTCCTCTTGAACCGTAGTAGTTTGTGCTTCTTGAACTTCATTAAGTTCTATTTTGCTCCCACTGTTTCCTTCAAAGATAAACTGTTTTTCCAAGAAGGTAGCATGTCTGGAGACAAAAACCCTATGATCGGTGTAGAAGTAATACCCTAAAGTCTCTTTAGGATATCCCACAAAACTACATTTTACGGATCGAGATTCCAGCTTATCAGGGTCAACTTTCTTGACATAAGCTGGACATCCCCAAATCTTAACGTGTTTATGACTCGGTTTCCTTTCTTTCCATATCTCATATGGAGTTTGAGGAACAGATTTGGAAGGCACCTTATTCAGTAAATATGCTGAGGTTTCCAATGCATAACCCCAAAGGAATACTGGAAGATTTGCATAGCTCATCATGGACCAAACCATGTCTAACAAAGTTCGATTTCTCCTTTCAGATACTCCATTCAACTGTGGAGTATATGGAGGAGTCCACTGAGAGACTATACCATTTTCTTTGAGATAATCTAGAAATTCTCCACTCAAGTATTCACCACCTCGATCTGATCGAAGAGTTTTAATACTACGTTTGGTTTGTTTCTCCACTTCATTCTTATATTCTTTGAACTTTTCAAAGGCCTCAGACTTGTGTTTCATCAAATACACATATCCGAATCTAGATCGATCATCTATGAAAGTAATGAAGTACGAAAATCCACCCATGGCTTGCGTAGACATCGGTCCACATACATCTGTATGTACCAGTCCTAGCAAATCTGCAGCCCTCTCTCCATGTCCACTAAATGGAGATTTGGTCATTTTACCCAATAGACAAGACTCGCATGTAGGATATGATTCAAAATCAAAGGGGTCAAGTAACCCTTCCTTATGCAATGTCCGCAGTCTATTTTCACTAATATGACCAAGTCTGCAGTGCCACAAATAGGTGAGATTTTCATCATCTCTTTTCCTTTTATTAGTATGTTCAATTTGTAGTAAATCATGCTCTATGTCACACACATATAGACCATTATTTAAAATACCACTACCATAAAGAACATTATCTCTAAGAATTGAACATTCATTATTCTTAATAACAAACGAAAATCCATCCAAGTCTAACATGGGAATAGAAATAATATTCCTCACAATCGAGGGAACAAAATAACAATTATTTAAAACAATAGTCTTGCCCGTAGGCATATGTAAATCAAACGATCCTACAGATTCAGCAGCAACTCTTGCTCCATTTCCCATCCGTAGAATCACCTCCTCTTCCTCGAGAGTCCTACTTCTCCTTAGTCCCTGCAACGAATTGCAAATGTGAGAACCACAGGCGGTATCTAATACCCAAGTAGAATTTTGATTTATTGACATATTCACTTCAATCATGAACATACCTGAACCAGAAGCGACAGTCTCACTATCTTTCTTCTTTTTCATTTCTGCAAGGTAAACCTTGCAGTTCCTCTTCCAGTGCCCCACCTTGTTACAGTGAAAGCAAACAGCTTTGCTCTTGGGGTCTTCAGCTTTTGGTGGAACCGGCTTTTTCTCACCAACTTTCTTCTTCTTGGAAGGGTTCTTCTTCCTTTTCTTAGGATTGGAACCCTCACCAATTAGAAGAACAGAACTCTTCTTAGAGGGAAAATTCGATTCCGCAGTCTTCAACATGTTGTGGAGTTCAGCCAGGCTGACGTCCAACTTATTCATGTGAAAGTTCACAACAAACTGCGAAAATGAACCCGGAAGTGATTGCAAGACCAAGTCTTGAGTCAGTTCCCTATCCATGACAAAACCAAGTTGCCCAAGACGTTCAATCAAATTGATCATCTTAAGTACATGGTCATTCACGGATGATCCCTCAGACATCCTACAACGGAACAGCTCATTCGATATCTCATATCGAGCTGTCCTCCCTGCCACATCATACAACTCTTGCAGATGCTCTAGGATAGTGTGAGCATCCATAAGCTCATGTTGCTTCTGTAGCTCATCGTTCATGGAAGCTAGCATGATACATTGAGCAACATTAGCATCATCTATCCACTTACGATACACAACATGTTCATCATTATGTGCATCGTCAGCAGGTTCAGCAGGCTTAGATGAGTCAAGCACATATTCCAGCTTCTCAACCCTGAGAACAATTCTCAAGTTTCGAAGCCAGTTAGCAAAATTCGGACCAGTCAATTTGTGAGAATCTAGTATGCTCCGGAGTGATAGTGCACCAGACATAGTGTATATAGTAAATCTGTAAATGATAAACACATAACAACACTTAGCAAATATTCAATTTCATTTTAAAAACACTATATGAATCGGGTCTTTATTCATAAGTGACTCCCACTAGTTTATCTAATTTATTCAACCCCCTTAAGTGAAAAATTAAGCATTCATAATGCTAGTGGGAATAGGGATCCTATATTCCATCACACGACCTCGGCTGTGGCACGAAACGCCATGTGATGTTCAATAGGCAGACAACTCTTGTCAATTACATCTCATGTTATTCCCTAATAAAACTTTAGCCTCTTGAATAATTGAGTCACGGCTGTGGCACGACAAACTCAATATTCTAAGTCAAGTCTAACCCAACATTCCGTACAACTGAATCAGTCTCCAACGGCCCACGGCTGTAGCACGTAACGACCATTAGATTCTAATTCATTGTACACATCTCTATGTTATAGACAAGTATTTCTTATTTCAAAATCAAAGCCCTCGGCTGTAGCACGAAACGACAATGATTCAAAAATAAGAACTACTTTCTACCATGTTGGAAGGCTATGACCGACACAAGCCCGTTGTGTCATTGGCCAATTACTACTTGATATTATTTAATTTTAGAGGGATTATATTATGTTACAATCATAATCATATTATAAAGAGATTCTTCCTTTTAAATTAAATATTTCAAATCAATAATCGATAATTGGATGATTCCCAGATCGGGGGGAGCATTGTCAAGAGGCGTCACTTAATACCCCTTTCTTACAGATCGAAATCCGTTTTTGACAGAATCATCCATTCTCTCAATATTGAAAATTCATATTTAATTACGTGTTTCACAAACACAAGAATCTCATGATTGTATTCATAATATTATTATTAAGGCAAGAAACGATTCCTATTTCTAGATTTTCTAGAGCACGCCTTATTTTGATTTAAGTTCACCTAAATCTATCATCGCATGGTAAACATAGGCATATATCACATATATAAAAATAAATCAATAAGTAAGCATGCAAGCAATATCATGTCACACATTGATATATTGATGTATGGATTTATTATAGTATTTAAAAGCAATTAATCCAATTAAAACATGCTTTAAAAACACTTCCGGAAATATAAATAATTCAAAATTATTATATAAAAAATATTTGACCACTCCATTAGATCCGTCTCGGAAAAACGAATCCAACGATATATCGCACGCCCAAAACGGAGTTACGAAACTCCCAATAAATCAAATTTATTGTGGACAGAAAGGCTGTAACGCATGTCCGGAATGCGTTACAAGCATTTAAAGCCATTAAACGCTGTAACGCATCCGTAAATTGCGCAACACCCCTGTCACGCATTTCTGAAATGCGTGACACCCCCTCCTGCGTTTGCGCTGCACGCGCCCGACAGCAGAACAGTTCTGAATATATAAAAACGGCAGGCTTGCATATAGCTTGAACAGTTACATAATATAAAAAACTGATCAATCAATTAATGCCCCCTTAATAACAATAACTTTTATTATTATTTAATTTTACTATTAATAAATTAATTAACAATTAATTAATAAATTAATAAAAAATTATCAAAACATGATTTCTAAAATCAATCAGCAGCAAAAAATAATAGATCAACAAGGGGTTCTTGTGCAAAATTTTTATTTCATATTTTCCATATGCATGATTATTTTATGAATTTTAATTAAAACAATTTAAAAAAATTCATAACAAATAATCTACACATCACAAAATTATGAGAAAAATACCCAGATCATCTACAACACTTGTAGAACTCAGATTAGTGGTCAAAATCATATGCAAAAATTATTTCGAATTAATTCATAATTAAATCCAAATAAACTTACAAAAATCATAATAAATCCATACATGCATAAAAAAATCTGAAATTTTTATATGACTCTCTATATGCAAGAACCTAGCTCTGATGCCATTGAAGGAATTTACGAATGAGCGGAAGCGCAAATAACAATTATTTCCGTAAAAACCGTGTATCGCACATATAGAAAATCATGTAAAAATGAATAAACGAGGAATCGTGATCATACCTTGAAATCGAAGCTTTACAAAAATGGTTGCTAGCAGTTGCTTCTCAGAGTGTGAAGCACTCTACCGGTATCCACCAAGATAAATTTCTTCGATGAAGCTTTTTTTTATAAAACTAAGGTTTTATAAAAATGGAGATTTTGGGAGAGAGAGATGAAGAAGATGGAGGCTAGCTCTTTTTATGTTTTTCACAAAAACCAAGTGTATCAAAAGTGTCCTCATCTCATTCTATTTATAGGGCACAAGTAGGTTTTTAACATTAATATATCATTATATATTAATATATAAATCCTACACTTTACCTTATAAAATGTTAAATAATAATTAAAATAATTTTAATCATTATTAAAACAACTTGCTCTCTCAAAACACCTTCATCAATAAATTAATCTTTTTATGGTGTGACCCTCTAGGTTCAATATTAAGCCGGTAGTAGAAATAAATAATAATAAACATTTTATTTATTATTTATATGAATTCTAATAATTCATTAAATATAATTAACTGGTTAATTATATTTATTCTACATCGTGAGTGATGCTTCTCAACATATCGCGACTATCCGGATAATATGAATTCACTGCTTAGAATACCAAGAACCTGTCAGTGACTAGTTACCGTACAATCAATTCCTTCTACCCTACAATATCCCGATTAAATACAAGGCATGGATCTCGTGTCAGGCCTATCAAATTTAATCATATGATTTCTTATTCATAACGCAAAGTTCATATTAATGCAAATTAGAAACTCCTTTCTAATTTCATACACTCTGGCCAGAGATTCCAGAACTCGCATACTAAGAATAACATAGGATATTCACTTCCTTACTGGAAGGGGTAGATTCTTTATTGATCGTTAACTATCTCCATACATAAATCCCTGTACCCAGAATAGACCTAATGTATGTCCTTGAGACTAAGGACTAAACCAAAACATAGTTCATTATATATAAGATAACTTTAACGATCTCAAGTCTAAGGACACTTGTACAACTATCACTCAGTGAATAACTATTGACACGTGAGTAAACTCCATTAGTTGTCCAACTTATCGAGTCATGTTCAGTGAACTTATTCCCTAATAAGCACCTACATACTAGCTATAGTGTCACCACACAAATGCCTATGAGAACAGACATCCTCCTGACGGGAGCAAGCATAATATGTACCGATCTTTGCGGATTCACTAACTTCCGATTAGTTATCCTATGATCAGGAACTGTTTAAGTCTAGAGTTATCATCTTCTAGATCTCACTATTATAATCTCATTATAATTATAGAAGCTTTACTCTAAACTATGGAACATCTTATTTAAAACACTTTAAACAGATAATGCCCGTAATAAAATCAAAACAAGTCTTTTATTATTATTAATGAAATCAAACAAGAATACATGAAAGTTCTTCCTAACTCATCATACATGATTGGATTTAGGACAAACACTTTCAGCCCACACTTGAGTTCTGTCAAGAAGGAGTGTGTGAGGCATGCCAGAAAGGAAAGATGAAAAGATCAAGCCACAAGTCAAAGACAGTGACATCAATCACCAAGCCCCTGCAACTGATACATATGGACCTATTTGGGCCTGTCAACATTTTGTCACTATCAAGAAAAAGGTATGCTCTTGTGATGGTTGATGACTATACAAGGTATACATGGGTGGAATTTCTAGCATCAAAGGATGAGGCTCCATAAGTAATTATTGAGCACATCAAGAAGATTGACAAAGAAGCAAAGGCCAACAATGCAAGTGTGATTGCATTGAGAAGTGACAATGGAACAGAGTTCAGAAATGCCATGCTTGAAGCATTCTGCAAAGAGAATGGCATTTCTCAACAATTCTCAGCTCCAAGGACTCCACAGCAAAATGGAGTTATTGAGAGAAAGAATAGAACTCTAATTGAAGCTGTAAGAACAATGTTACTTGATGCAAAGATGCCTACATGTTTTTGGGCTGAGGCTGTGAGCACTGCATGCTACATTCAGAACAGAACCCTCATCAACAAAAACACTGGAAAGACACCTTACAACTTGATGACTGGAAAGAAGCCCACTTTAAAGTATGTTCATACTTTTGGAAGCAAATGCTATGTATTGAAGGACAAATCTGAATATGTTGGAAAGTTTGATGTAAAAGCATTTGAAGGAATATTTTTTGGCTATTCTATGGAGAGAACTGCATTCAAGGTTTATGTCATCAGTCAAAAGAAGGTTATGGAAAGCACAGATGTGACTTTTGATGATAGTAAACTACCTGGACTAGAAGGAGCCAATGAACAAGACAAAGATCCCTTAAGGTTTGAAAATCTAGATGATTCTGATGATGAGACTGAAGCTGAAGTTGAAACACTGATTCAACAAACTCAAGTGAATGAGGAAACCAGAGAAGAATTTGAGCCAATCAACAGTCAAGAGATAAGCACCCAAGACACACCTGTGAACAATGATAATTTCACAGGGGGAGAAAATGAAGATGATTATGACTTGGATGATGAAGCAACATCAAGCCTGAGAAATCAGTCTGAGCACACAATGAAATGGGATAGATCACATACTGCAGATCAAATCATTGGAGATCCAAATGCAGGAGTAAGAACAAGAAGGGCAACTCTAAATGATTGTTTTTATGGTTGCTTCCTATCCCAAGTTGAGCCTAAGAAACTTGATGATGCATTGATGGATCCTGACTGGATAATTGCTATGCAAGAGGAGCTGAACAAATTTGAAAGGAGCAAAGTATGGGAACTTGTGCCTGCACCAAAGAATAGAACCATTGTTGGAACAAAATGGGTTCTGAAGAATAATATAGATGAAAATGGTGTAGTCATAAAAAACAAAGCAAGGTTGGTTGCAAGGATACTCTCAACAAGAAGGCATTGACTATGATAAGACTTTTGCCCCTGTTGCTAGACTAGAGGCCATCAGAATTTTCTTGGCATTTGCTGCACATTCAAACTTCAAGGTTTATCAAATGGATGTCAAGAGTGCATTTCTGAATGGAGAGTTGGAAGAAGAAGTATATGTGCAACAGCCACCTGGCTTTGAGGATCCATAATTCCCTCACTTTGTCTACAGATTGCTCAAGGCATTGTATGGTCTTAAGCAAGCTCTTAGGGCATGGTATGATACTATATCACAATTTCTTTTGGAGAATCATTTCACTAGAGGTACACTGGACAAGACACTGTTTTATAAGAAGCATGGTGATGATATTATCCTAGTCCAAATCTATGTGGATGACATCATATTTGGTTTTACAAATGAGAAGCTATGTGAGAAATTTTTTAAGCTCATGCAAAGCAAATATGAGATGAGCATGATGGGGGAGTTGACATTCTTTCTTGGACTGCAAGTTAGTCAAAGGAAGGATGGCATCTTTATTAGTCAAACCAAGTACATTAAGGATTTATTGAGAAGTTTGACTTAGAAGAATGCTCACCTGCAAAGACCCCATGTCCACTACCACCAAGTTAGATGAAGATGCTAAGGGTAAGAAGGTAGATATATCTATCTACAGAGGCATGGTTGGTTCTCTACTCTATCTCACTGCAAGTAGGCCAGACATCATGTTTGCAACATGCTTGTGTGCAAGGTTTTAATCAAATCCAAAGGAGTCACATTTGATTGCAATTAAAAGTATCTTTAGATATCTGAAAGGCACACCAAACTTGGGGTTATGGTATCCTAAGGACACGGGATTCAACTTGGTAGGCTACTCTGATGCTGACTATGCTGGATGCAGAGTGGATAGGAAAAGCACATCAGGAAGCTGCCAATTTCTTGGCCAAAGGTTAGTCTCTTGGTATAGCAAGAAACATCAATCTGTGTCAACTTCCACAACTGAGGCTGAATACATAGCTGCTGGGAGTTGCTGTGCTCAAGTGCTTTGGATTAGAAACCAACTTAGAGATTATAGACTTGTGTTGGAAAGAATTCCAATCATGTGTGATAACACAAGTGCAATCTCTATAGTTGCAAATCCTGTCAATCATTCTAGGACAAAGCACATTGACATCAGATATCACTTTATCAGGGAACATGCAACTAATGGTACCATTGAGTTGCACTATGTTCCCACAGACAAACAATTGGCGGACATATTCACTAAGCCATTAGATGAAGACACCTTCACAAGGTTGGTTAGTGAGATTGGAATGCTGAATTCTTCAGATTCTGGCTAAGTGAAAATGTCAACCGGTTTGTTACAGCAGTAGACATTTACTTTATATAAATGCTTAATATTTTTGAAGTAAATGTTAGCTGAAGTATGATTTATATATATTTCATTTGCTGCATATGTTGAAATCATGTTAGCTTGAAATTTCTATGAAATTTTGAGAATATCACTATTTAATTTGTTAGAATATTCTTCATTGAATAATTCTGGTAAATTTTCAAAGATAGTGAAAATTGAGTTTTATGTGTGAAGAGTATAGTTTGATAACTCAGACTTCTCGAATGATTCTTTCGTGTTAATGCTCGACTTCTCGAACAAGCCTATTTCGAGTTCTCGAATAGTGTCTTCGAGAGAAATCGAACAGAGACATGTTTGACTTCTCGAATAGGGTATTTGAGTTCTCGAATGACCGAGTTCTCGAATACAACATTTGAGTGTCGAATCATTTAAAAAAGCTGAATTCTCGCTGACAATTGATTATTTTTAGATTTTTATCTGAAATTTTAATTCACACATAAACACATATTTTTATTTAATTTAGAATTATTTCTAAATTAGATAACTGCCAACTGTGAGTTTCTAACTGCTTGAGTTCTCGATTAAGCCTTTCTTGACTTATCGAATAGTTGTTTTATACTTCTCGAATACCTGACTTGTCGATACAAAACACATATCGATTCGAAAATTCAAGTACTTCATACTTATACAATTCCACATCTATTTGATTCATTTCATTCGATTTCTCAAGAAGAAAAATTCCAAAACCCTGAAACCCTAGCACTCAGAAACTAGATTTCTTCTTCGACTTTCATTCTATTCTCTCTCTTCTCTAAATCAATGGCAACTGTAAAGTTCAACACCAACTACATCGCACTCTCAAGTGATGTAGAAGCCCCAAATGCTAACTACAAGTGCTTCGTGAAGTGGATGTCTGAATCGTATATCAAAGGAGCACTTACAGCAAACTCGTATTGTATCTAGACATTCTAGAACAATTCTGGAGCACTGCAATTACTGAAACTGTTGCACTTGAAGATGGCAGTCTAGGTTATGTCATCAACTGCACGGTGCTGGGTAAAGAATTCACTATTACTTCTGAGCACATGATTAAAGCCTTAGATCTTCACCAAGAGAATTATGATGAACAATTCACAGATGATCAAGTGGTGGAGTTCTTCGACTTCATAAAGTATCAGACACAATCAAAATTGGCAGTTTGAAAAGGGCTCATCTAAGAAAGGAATGGAGTTATGTGTTTGCCACATTATTACGAGTGTTCAGTGGCAGGAAGTCAAGCTATGATCAACTCAATGCTCCTGTCCAACAAATTGGGTGTTCTCTGGCCAATGGCAAGAAGATTGATGTGGGCAAACTCATTATGCAAGAGCTCTATGGCAAACTTGGTAAGAACACAACCAAGAGAGGTACTGACATTTTCTTTCCAAGATTTATTCAGTCTGTACTTAATTACTTAGATAATAATTTGACTGAATTACCTGGATTAGATAAAAGTAGAATAGGCTACCCTAGGTCCATGACCAAACTCATTTTTGGAAACTTGGACACTAGGAATGATGTGGATGTTAGGCTTGTAATAACCCCTCATATGCAGAAGTTATTTGAGACCTACCCCCACAGCATGCCAACATGTGCCTCTAAATCTGAGTTAGCTAAGCCTAAGCAAGTAGTGCAAGATGCTAACCCAGGGCTTGCTAACCAACCTCCTCAGCCAAACACTTTACCAAACACAAAGCCACCTGCATCATCCTCTCAATAGGGTGGTGTCAGTAAAAAGAAGGAGAAGAAGAGAAAAGAAATTGAAACTGCACCCCTAACAATATTAACAGAAGCAGCTTTAGCTATGGAACTAGGCTTAGAAAGTGAGGAACCTGAGTCACCCTTACTGAGGCCAAAGAAGAACAAGAGATCTAAGACCACCTCTTCAGTCACACAAATGGCTAAAGTTGTAAAATCAGGGGCACACAGCTCACTAGATGTATCCTCTTAACAGGGTGCATCTATAGAATCAAGCATTCTCCTCAATGCACAATCCTGTAAAGAGTCAACAAATAGGAGTAATAAGGCTGGCACAACAGTGAGTGGAGAGCAAATCATACTTGAAACTTCCTCTATTTCTCAGGGGGAGTTGCAAAAATCCATTCTAAAAGACACTTCTCTTCCAGAATCTACATCTAATATTTCTTTGAATCCTGCAACTCAAGCAATTGAGGAGCAATGCATTGATCATCAAGAATTTCATTCTCTTGATGAGCCAATGGATTCAAGTGACTTAGTGCATGACACTTTGCTCACCACCCAGGACCCATATTTAGATGGTGAGGGAATGCATGCTAGGGCATATCCTAATGACACCATCACAAACACAGAGGTTCCACTAGTTTTCACTAGAGACTCTGTGCCTGTGTCATCTACTGGTGTAACTCCTCCCACTTCTATGGAGACACCAGTAGTAGAGTCAATCCATCCGGTTACAGAAGTTGCATCTGTAACTGAGGAGTCTAGCTTGCCAACTCTAGCTATAACTTCATGAATTAATGGCTGAAGCCTGTGCACCATGATAGTGCTTCAGGATCAGGATCTGTTCCACCATAATTGACGGTTGATGCTCTTCAAAGCATGATTGTGGATCAGATTCCCGAGTTTGTAAAAATTGCCCAGAATCTAGTTACCTCCACCATGCCAGATCCTCAGTATAAAGCCATCTTGCTATGTCATAAAGAAGATGTAGAGCAGCAAAAGAAGAAAATAGCAGATGAAGCTGAAAGGGATGGTAATGTAGATGCCTGGTTGCAAGGGAAATTCGATGTACTTCTCTCAGAAGGCCTTCAATACATCAGAGAAGAGTACATCACTTCACTAGGGTCAAATGCCAAATCTCTAACCCCTAGTGATGTGTATGAGGCTATGACCTACAAGGGCATGTTGAAGGCTGCACACTATCTTGGCAAGGGCCTTCAGTCAGAAGTAAATGAGGTCTGTGCAGCCACAACTAAACAAGTAGGTGAGATCAAAAGAGACTTTGATGCCAAATTCCCTCAATTGGACAGTGTGATCAAGGAAGTCCAACTCTGAAAATCTGAGTGTGTCAAGATGGACAACTCAATGCTACTGGTACAAGGGGCTGTTAAGAAAATGGCTGAATAGATGGAGAGACTGGGAGATCAAACAATAGAAGCCAATGCCACTCTCAGAGTTCTTTTTGCTAATCGGTATGGAGACAAGTTGGTGACAGATGTCCCTCTCCATAACATGACCAAACATAAGGTGCAAAGACTTCAAGATCAATTTCTCTCTGGATTTAAAGCCTATGAGCTATTCATCAAAGTTGCCTCTCTTGACAAGGAAGTCACCTCTTTTAAACAATCAAATACCAAGCTTTAAAGCACAGTTGAAACTCTTACTGAGAAGTTGGACACTCAAGCCACCACTATAGCTGATGTCCTTCTTCATCAACAACCGATGCTATCTGCCATGATGAAGCATATGGGACTCCCTCTTCCTGAGAAAACTGCACCTGTCACCTCTTCCAAACCAAAGGTCTCTACTAAAGCCTCTGTGCCTGACAACAAGCCTAAGGGGGAGAAGAGGGTTACAAAGAACTCACAATCTAAGGGGGAGCAGCAGCCTAAGGGGGAGAGACCAAAAGAGAATGGAATTTTTATTCAAGAGGGTGGTCAACTGAAACCCAAAGTCAAAGAACTAACTCATGTACCAGGAAAAGGCAAAGCAAAAGTTGGTGAATCTTCTCCAGTAATTACTACTCTGCCAGTTGTGACTCATCCTCCCGTGGACATCATAACTCTAGATGGTCAAAGGCAAACTGTGATCACTACAGTGGTTCCAGGAAGTAAGCCATCTGTCAATCCTACACCCTCCAAGACTGAGAATGCCAAGCCTGTAGAAGTGAAATTTATTACTGAGGCCAAGCTACAAGAAGTTGCCAATTCAAATGATTATCATAATGAGGCATTCTTGGAGTTTCTGAAAGCCACAAGAGAACAGACTGGTGACACTCAGCTCTATCTGAGGAGGTTGAAAGAGCAGATTGACTATATCACTGTGTTGCCCAGGGAAGTCAACAACATATGGTTCAAAGAGATAGTATTGGTCACAAAGCTGAAGATATGGCATCTATCCTACAGAACCCTCCAAAGCTTAAGATACTCAGAGGTGGATGCCTTAATCAATCTGATTGAGAAGAGGGAAACAAATGGAAACAACAAGAGTCTCTACAATGACCTAAGGATTGAGCAACCAGCCAGATTGCCTGAGGTGATGACAAGCCCTAGAACAATTATCTATCAATCTGGCACAAGACTTGATGAAATCAAACAGTTGATCATTCCCCAGCATTTAGTCCTCAATAACAAAAGCCTTATCATTGCTATTGTGGAGATGCTAAACAAGAAGAAAGGGTTGAGAACAACAAAGGAATTGGAAGCAATATCATACCTCAAAACATACATTGCTACTGGCACTGTATCTAAGACTGCCAAGTTCAAACCTAGCAAAAAGGATGATAAGGATGAAGATAAGAGTGATGGTAGAAGAAGGCATCATAGGAGTGATAAGGATGAGCAAGACAAAAAGAAGAGAGACATCAAGGGCAAGAAGGATGATGACCAAGGTAAAGTCTATGAGAGGAAAAGTGGAAAACAGCAAGCCTTAGGCATTGCTGACAGTAATCTCACCACAACACAAGACTCTAAGTCTAGGGTGAATACTATTAGTAGTGACCTACCAAAGTCAAGTCTCATGGCCTCTGCAACTGTTTTCCCACCTCAAGAAGAGAAGAAGATTTAAGTCAATAAACCATATGTATGTTTCAGAAAGTAAACTGATAATGGAATTCTACTATGGTCTACCAACAAAGGTCATAAGTTCCTGCTAGGCATTCATGTGAAAAGTACCAAATTCAAGCACGCTACAAAAAGACCAAAGCTATCCAAATCAAGGACTCTAACTATCTACCCAGGCCTAAAACTTCAACCACTAGCTGAAGACCAACTGGAATACCTTCTAGCTTAAAGAGTTTACTATGCTGCTATTATTAGAGATTGCCTTGTGATCAAATACACTGATGATAGAGAGAAGCAATTCAAACAAGGACAATGTCAGAATAGAGGCATGCTACATGAGATTGAAAGGATTATTGCATTGTTGGATGCTAATGACAAAGTAGAAAAGGTATGGAGGCTGGAGCTGATTGAGTTTGTGAAGATGAAAAGGGGTTATGCAGAGAAAATCAAAAAGGAGTGCTATGATAAATGGTTAGCAAGGGAGAAATAAATTGACAGACTGGAAGCTGAAGCAGAAGTGTTAAGAGCCTAGGGTCTGTGTAGAGTTCAGTTCAATCCCTATATGGTTAACTATAGGAGGAGAAATGGAGATCAAGTAAAAATCAGAATGCATCTACTCAGTCACTACCCTGCAAACATTCTAAAGCCAGTTGTTGAAGATTTCAAGACCTCAATTCTGCTTGAAGAATTAGATGCAATGGCAGAAATCATAAGAGCATTGGATGAAAGTGCAAGGAAACAAGAAGCAATGAAAAAGCATGCATATGATGATTTCCTAGCCAAAGCTAAGAAGATGGAGTCAAAGGAAAATGGATAAGTACTTCATCATAAGTCTGTAAGAATACTCTCTTTGTAATACTATCAATGTTCTTCAAATTTTCATACATGTACTTTCAGGCTGTATCTTTATGCATGTTAGGCTTGTTATCAGACATGAAATTGTGACTAGGGGTCTTACTCACAATTTGGGGGAGATTGTTAGTCACAGAGACATGCCTGTATTCTTTTAATAACAAGCCTAAGTATGTGTAATGCTATGCATTACCTACATGACCTCTTAAATGAGGGAACCTCTAGTTGTAGAGTTTCTATTTGTCCTGTACTTGTAATAGGCATCAAATCCTAGTTGTGTAACTGTACTTATAGAGTCGAGAATAATGTTTGAAAGAAGTTCCAAGGTTCATGCCTCAAGCAAGGTAATAAAGGCTATCAAATAATCACAGTTGGGATTTGAAGAAATGAAGATTTTGCCTAAGTACCAATTCGAGAAGTATGTTTGTCTATTCGAGAAGTGGAGCATTCGAGAAGTCAGAGATTCGATATCAAAGAAAACACTGTTCGATATCTCTAAATGAACTATTCGATATCTCATTCGATATCTCAGAGATTCGACATGTCTATTTGCTCTATTCGAGAACTCAAGAAGTCAACAGTCAAAGCATTATTCGAGTTCTCTAGGAGTCAACAAGTCAATGTTCCATTCGACATCTCAGAGACTAAAGAAGCTATTCGAGATCTCAAGGATTCGACAAGTCAACAGCCTATTCGACAACTCAAAGAAATCCTGGAGATAAGGCTATTCGAGAAGTGATTCGATATGTCAAGTTTGTACTATTCGAGAACTCAGAGCTATCTAATGGTAGTTCTCGAATAAGTTACTCAGACACTTCTCGAATGGATTCTTGGAGACAAAACTACTGAAGAATTGTACAAGTCAGAAACCTGCAACAAGCTAAAGTGCTTTATGGACCACAAACTGTGAAGTACTTTTGGAAAGCCTACAAAGAAGCTCAGAGAGATATGCAAGAGACAA
This sequence comes from Saposhnikovia divaricata, assembly GCA_036435485.1. NCBI lineage: Eukaryota > Viridiplantae > Streptophyta > Magnoliopsida > Apiales > Apiaceae > Saposhnikovia > Saposhnikovia divaricata. The sequence continues at coordinate 5,790,285 of CM071598.1, read as the reverse complement.
ACAGCTGAAGAAGTGGATCTGAACAGAGCTTTGCAAAGTCAAACCTGTAGCCATTTGGATGTTTACCCGAATAGGATAGACACATTAGAAAGCAAATTTGTTTGTTACCCTATTCCTGTAAAAGAGTTGTTTGCATGCTATAAGTAAATAACTCCACTTCTCTAGCAAAGATGAGGAGGTATTGAGCAATAGAAGATAGATTTGTAATATCTCTCAGAGTCAAAAAGAAGCTGAGAATACACTTTGTATTCACAGATTGTAGCAACACATTAATTCAATAAAATTGGATTAAAGTGAAAGTTGTGTCTTGTGTTCTTTATTTATCAGCACTGTTTAGTTTCAAAAACACACACACATACTTGCTACACAAACACTCTCACCACTTAGATTCGAAGAACCATCAAAAGTTCAAGAATCCATTCACCCCCCTCTGTATTCTTTTGTGTTATTCAATACTCAACATAGATTATGCCTATTCAACTTTTTAGAAATTCTTCAAGCCATTTTGAATAATATTAAATATACTATATTTGAGATTTATTAGAATTTTTAAAAAGATTTTTTATTCTAATTTTAGAGATTCTCTAAGGTGTTTTGAGTAGAATGAAATATAAAATTTTGAGATTTTCTAAAGTGTTTTGGAGATTTTTTAGTGATTTGGAACATAAATTACTGAGTTTTATATGCAGCTTTTTTTTATGGTTTCTTCTAGTTGTCTTGCATTATTTTGATATTTTTAGAAATTTAACTTTTTAGTTTAATTTAAGGTGTTTTTAAGAATATAAAATATTAATTTGTCATGTACGATATTTTTTTTAGATTTCTAAATGTATTTCTAAAAATACATAATTATTAAATTTGTATAAAATATTGATATTTGAGTTTTCCAAATTCCTTCCAATTTATTAATTTTTTTAATTAATTTGTGCATTTTAGAGATTATTAAATATTGATATATATTTTAAATGTATTGCATTGAGTGTTTGAAGATAATTTTTTAAGACTACTATGTGTTTTATAATTTAAAGATTTAAATAAATAAATAAATTCAAGATTCCATTAAGTGTTTTTATGATTGTATAAAATATACAAATTTGAGTATAGTTATGTACAAGTACAACGTTATAAATAATTATTGGAACATTTAAGAATATTTTTTCGAATTATAATTCAAATTTTTTTATAACTTCCTATTATAACAATTCTCGAAGAAATCTCAAAAGGATAATAAAATGAAATAAATTGATACATTGAACCACGCTTGGTATATTAGATCATATTTTTATATGTAACTTGATTTTAAAATAAATGTTTAATTTTTTAAAAAAATATTTAAAAATATTATGTAATACAACAAAATACTTTAACATGCTTTGTTAATTATTTTAAAATTGTAATATAATTTTATTAGATATACAACACTTAACTGCTTAAGGGAATCTTATCTAGTCAAATAACACTAGAATAATTATTATATTGATGTATAGAATCTTAATTTTCCAAAAAAGTGTTAAATATAAAATGAAATAAAAAAGATACCAAATATTTAAACGAATCTAATTATGACAATTGGAAAAATGATTTTAAGATAATGCAACTCATTGATTCAATATTTGTTTAAATTATTTTAATACCAATTTTTTTGACACTTTTGAGATTCTTTAAATTGTTTTAATATTTTGAGATTTTAGAATGTGATTTAATAGTTGAGAAACAAAATAAAAAATAGCGAAGAATATAAATGAAAGGAAGAGAATATTAATTTAATATGTTTCTTATAGTGTTTCACAAAATGTCTTCTATTTTAACATTACGTAATAGAATTTTCAAATACTTAATAGAATCTTAAAATATCAAAACACCAATGGAGTGTAATATTTTATAATTATTTTTATAATTTAACAATTTTCAAATAATTTTCTTACACGATATGTAGTCAAAATATTAAAAAACCAATAATTAGATATGAGTAAATAAATTAAAAAATATTCATATACATGATAATTTATCCAATAATATAAATAAATATTTCTTAAAATATCAAATTTTTATTAAAATATTTAATTGTTCTACAATAAGTTACGAATATAATTATGTACAAGTAAATCACTATAAATAATTTATCCAACATTTAGGAAAATCTATAGAATATATTTTCGAATTAAAATTCAATTTTTTATAGCATGTCTTTCAAAATAATTCTCGAAAAGATAATAAAAAAAATTGACATATTGATTTGAAACACGTATAAGAATCTTGGTGTAGTGCCTAAGATTTCTATATATAACTTAATTTTAAAAGAAATGTATAATTTTTCTTTTAAAAAAAAATAAATATTATACAATATACCGAGATTCTTTTAGGTATTTTGTGTTAATTACTCTGTAATCGTAATATTATTTTAATAGATATTTGTAGTAAGTTTCTGCTAAATATTTTATTGAACTAAAACAAGTTTTGAATATAAGAGTACAAATATATCACTATAAATCATTCATTGAACATTTAAGAAAATTTATAGAATATCTTTTTGATTTATAATTTAATTGTTTTACAATATGTCTTTTAAAATAATCCTTGCAGGAATTAAAAAAAGGAATTGAATTGATATATTAATTGGAAACATTTAAGATAATCTTGATTGATTACATCTTTTATTATAATACCTGAGTCTACCACACGTTAGTTAACCAATCAGAATCGTGGAATTATTTTTGGACCAATCAGAGCTAATTCCTAAAATTTAGACCTTTCCTTATTTACAATCTCACCCTACCACTTTAACCATGGTTAGTTAACACTTCTGATTTTAATACAATAATGATTTTATTAAACATATCCATAAATACCTATTTTTTAAATCAAAAAATATTTACTAGAAAATCAAAATTTTAATTTGAAATCAATCACGATATACAACTATATATTTTAAATTAAATTTTATAATTAATCATTCATTAATCAACCACTCTTTTAATATAAAGCCAGTCACAATCTTATTATCATACATTATAAATTAATTTTTATAATATATATTATACAATTATAATCGATAATAAATAATTATAATCTAACTTAACTAAAATATAAAAAAAACAGATTTGAAATTAGATTTTAAATAACTTGGATAAAATCCATACCTTCAAAATTTTAATTTTTTATAAGCTCAAAAATATATTTATTCATAATTTGTTAATAAAATTAAATAATAAATGCCTAAGCCAACACTACAAAATTAGATTTGAACAAATTTTAAATAGCTTGGATAAAATCCATATCTTTAAAAACTCGATTTTTTGAAAAGTTTAAAAATATATTTATTCACAATTTGTTAATAAAATAAATAATAAATTCATATAAACGAAATTAAATACAATATTGATTTTATTAAACATATCCATTAATACATATTTTTTAAATCAAAAAAATATTTATTAGAAATCAAAATTTTAATTTGAAATCAATCACGATATATTATTATATATTTTAAATTAAATTTCATAATTAATCATTCCTTAATCATCAACTCTTTTAATATAAAGTCAATCACAATCATATTATCATATAATTTTTATAATATATATTGTACAATTATAATCGATATTAAATAATTACAATCTAACTTAACTAAAAATATGAAAAGTTAGATTAGAAATTAGATTTTAAATAACTTGGATAAAATCCATACCTTCAGAAATTTGATTTTTTTTATAAGATCAAAAATATATTTATTATTAATTTGTTAATAAAATTAATTAAAAAATGAATATAATCCAACACTACAAAATCGGATTTAAACAAATTTTAAGTAGCTTGGATATAATCCATATCTTCAAAAACTCAATTTTTAAAAGGTCCAAAAATATATTTATTCACAATTTATTAATAAATAATTAATAAATTTATATAAACGAACACTACATATATTTTTATTATTTTAATTATTAAATATACGCTATAAAAATATTATTATTGGTTGTGAATAAATTAACAATCAAAAAATTAAAATTATTTTAGAGACAATCCTAATTTACTTCTAAACTTTAAATCAATCAATCATATACAAAAATTTTATTATTTACCGTACTTATTCTAATTTACTAATTGTGATTAAATTAAATTTAAATATAAAATATCTTGATTTAATAATTTCACATATCACATGGTTTTTAATTTTAAAAAAATTCTACTAACCGTAAATATTATTTTCTATAAATCCACATAATAGTATATTACATATGGTTATATATCTTTTAGTTATAAATTGTTTTTGAACATTCTTTATTATTATAATGGATACCCGAATCTAACATGTATTAGTTAATCAATCACAAGATTGTGATTTATTTTAACATCAATCAGAATCTATTAAATTTAAATCAATTAAACTTAATGTAACATATTTCTCTATTGGATCTAGATTCTACGTTTCAACCAAAACTAAACTCAAATCAAATTACACTCAACAACAATTAATTTTTATTTTTCATATCAATTAACTAAACATAATAACTACTAACTTTTATTTTAACGGTTAACTGATAAGCAATTTATATAATATAAAATTCTTACAAACTAAAAAATACAATTATTATATCAATTTAAACGTTACAGGAAATCTAAATCGCTTATTCCCTATTTCCCATCAGACTTAAACAACTTTGATAAACTAAGTATATGCATCAATTCTTCTCATGGCTTAATTATATCAATTTCGGTTAAGGTACTACTTTATATTTTTTTATTATATGGCATTCTATACTAGGACATATTATCTTTTTATTTCGATTGTATATATGTATTATATGTGTCTCATTTTAATTATCCAATAAATTCAACAAAAAAATGTTTTAGACAAAAAAAATAGAAAACAATTTATGTTATCATCATCCCCAGTCCGAATTCTCTCAGAGTTACTTCCCATAAGAATATTCAGTAGCAAACTTCTATAATTCAGCGACTTACTAAATTGTAGGCATCAATCCTTATCACATTACACTGATTTGTTTATATTACTAGGTGTGCCTATAGATAAATATTTTTTTACAGTGTTGAGTTGTCAATGTTATTCAGTGATTACTTAACAATTTTATTCTTAATACAATAATTATTTAATTTAAAAATTTATACATTAATACATGAATCTATTATATTTATAATAGATATTTTGATATCTCAAACTTTCAATTCAAACTCATAAGGTACAATTAAAACCATGAATTAAAAATTATTAACAATATAAAACTATTTACCACACTATTATAAATACACATCCTAAATTTAAGTTATGTAAAGTATTAAATAATTCAGTCATAAAAAAAGCTAATCAACCAATTAAAATTTTATAATGAATTTTAAACCAATCATCTTTTAACATTTTAATTACGAAATTTTTTAACTATGCAGTAATTAATGGAAAAATTAATTGATCTGGCAATATATTTGAATTATTCAAAAATATTAAATATACTCTTAAATAGTACTTTACATTATTTGGTGTATAAATTATCAAATTAAAAAATAAAAAATATTATAGAGCCAATGAAAATATTGTTAGTGAATATTTCCATAATAAATTGGTCAATTTAGGACAAATTTTCTTAAAAATCACTATTTATTTATTGATAATTTATTCATCAATAAAAGGACATATGTCATACACAAAAATAATCAAACCTACAAAAATCATCAATAAAAGGGCATACAACATCTACAAAAACAATTAAAATTGAACAAACATATAGTAAATTATATCACTAATTTTCTTTATCCAAACATTGAACAGATCTTCAATTATGGTACATCTCTAGCCTATGTCACTAAATTATACAGTCTTTTCGGCGAGATAATCTAACAATTTGTTATAAACGTGAGGAATATGTATATCTTATTTGTCATAATGTATTCAAACAACCGACCAGAAAAGTGATTCTATACTATCCAAATCAATGAACAAATATAACAAAATCTAATATATGGGTAGACAAAATCCACGAACATGATATAGGCTCTCAATAAAGAGAGATATTTAGTAAAAACCAAAGTAAAATCAAGAAAAAGAAAATAAGGCTTATCATTTACAAGGATTTAGTACAAAATCTAATATTTTGGTAGATAAATCCCACCAATGGGCAACGGGGTACTAGACTCTCAATGATATTTTTATTAAAAAGTAAAGAATAATCAATATAAAAATTTTAAAAAAAAATTAAAAAACTTATATCAGCTCCTAAACTTTAGTTTAGCATTTTTTGGGAAAGGTGGAGAGAGAGAGAGCTGTAGCTACGATTTTTGTTATAAAAATTATTAATAATGATAAATAAAAAGGTTGATACACTTAAAATTATATATTGTTTTTAATAAAAGGGTGCCTTTTTGAATTTTTTATTCTTGAATTAAAGTAATAGTATCAATTCCCATATCTTAACCTAAAAGCATATATTGAATTTGTTTGGTTGGTTGACTATATTTTTTTTTATCTAAAAAGCATAAAAATGGCTAAGAAAACTAAATAACTTGGTAAAAAAATTCTACACAAAGAGAGATATTTGTTAACGATAAATAAGAAAAAAATAAAAAGAAGGGTTTCATTTTGTTTGGGAGACTTTACACCCTACTCTTAGTTTTGTTATGTGACATCTCAATGTTGTTCTAAGACATATAATTATATATTTACATAACTTGGATACATAGTAATATTTCATATAATTGTTATATTTTTTCTATTCGCGTATTTCATTTCATTTCGTATACACAAAAAAATTTGTGTAATTTAGTGTCATTTTGTGTACAAATTTCGGGTGCACGATTTAATATCATGTAATTTTCGTTCAAGACCCTAAATTTCATGACATGAATGTACAAAACAATTTGTCAGGTCTACATAAGCTATTTTTTCTTATATATGTAGGAAAATATACTCACTGTTAAATGAAAATGAATTTCATATTATTTGACCCAAAATCTGAATTACAAGGACAAATATATAACAATGTGATTATGTGTTTATATATTACACACTTGATTTCAATTTTATGGACCGTAGCTTATTTTCACAAGTTAGTCAAATTAAAAAAAATAGGTGATACTCATTTTCATATGTCTTATTTTAAGAATAAAAGAAAACTAAAATTTATTATTCCATGTTTTACTAGAAAAGAATAAAAAAAACAAAATACAAACTTCCAAACTGAAAATGCACATTTTAAGGGCCCATTTGGCTTACCTTAAAATAAGTAACTTATAGCTTAAAGTGATAAGTGTCATATAAGTGATAAGTAAATCAGAGCTTATAAGTTAGTAGAGTGTTTGGTAAATCAGAACTTATAAATCAGTAGAGTGTTTGGTAATCAGAACTTATAAGTTAATTTTTTTTATTATTTTCAAAATATTTGTTTTCTAATATATGTCAATGGATATCAATGGATAGATCTCGATGAGTAGAGAAATTTGATATATACATATCAATTTTTTTAATGAACGGATTAAAAGATATATGATTTTGAAGATTTGAAGGATATTATATATTGCGTGTATCGAGAAAACATAATAAGTTGAAAGTTAAATGGTAGGATATACAACTTTCAACTTATCAACTTATTTGTATAGAATAAGTCCGTTCAACTTATTACACAAACAGTCCGTGATTTTGCAAAACGGGAGTTTTACTACTTTTAAATCCAAAACGGGCGTTTTGCTACTTTGCCAAACAGGCTCTAAGTTGTCTTTACAAATAAGCTAAGGGCAATAACCATAAATTCTAACAATTATAAGTTACTCCAAGAGCACGATATATTGAATTTGTTTGGTTAGTTGATAATTTTTTTTTATAGTAAATCAGTTCATTAATAAAAGGACATATAATTTGTAAAAATGATATTGAACAATCACATAGCAAACAAGATTAGATGAAAGTTTCTATTGTTATAACTGCGTTCGTTTCATATATCTTGCACAATAGTTATGCAACCTCTTTTGATAAACAGTCTAATGATTTATTGGAGTCGTGAGAATTAAGTTTCTACACATTTTTAATATGTAATCGAAAAATTAACCACGACCATAATTTTTTTTTTCAATAAATTAATATAATAAATACTTTAAGGATTTGATATTTAATAAATATACTGAATTCTCAGAATATGGTTGAAAAATTTGTTAACATGATACGTAGAAATATTCTGTAACAAAGAAAGAAATAAAATGAAAGTTAAATTTAAAAAAAAAACAATAAAGAGGGATTTTGAACTTTTCAATGGGGATTGTATTTGTTTTGATGTTTGGTTCATATATTAATATTAATTCAATTGGTAAGAATTCACGGATAAGTAATTTTATACTTACATTAATTAACATTCCATTAAAATTATATATTTTTCTAAATAAAAACTAAAATTGATTATAGATATTTCCATACTTAGGAGATTTTGTAGTACATATTTTGTTTATAGTGTTGTGTATTTACCCTAAATCATCAAAAAATAACAAGATTGCCATTGCTTTTTATTTTATTATTTTAATAATAATTGATCAGATCTAACGGTCTTAGATAAGGTCTCCTAGTTCTCTTGATAGAGAGGTTGATAAGTGAATTTATATCCACTTGGATCGCTTCAATTCGGCTTAAATTGATTGTCTTGGACTCAAGTTTATTGTAGTTTTGATGTGTTTTGCTTAGTTGTGCAGATTTACAAGAATGTCGATTATGGGTGATGCTTCTATCATGTTTGGATGATTAATTGATTAAAATTCGGATTTTCCGGGAAGGTTGCGCAGTCTACACTGTTTTGGCCATATCTGGAGTTCTATAAGTCCGTTTGAGGCCCGTAAGCTGTCCACGTGAAGCTTGGAAGATTTTCTACAACTTAGGACAGGAGCCGCGCGCGCAAGCTGCGTGTGGTGGGCGCAATCTGTGCGACAAGCAGACTGATGGGAGCAGAGAATTTACTGTTTTGCCCTTTTCAAGTTCTAATTGTATTTTGGGCAGTTGTTAGTACCTAAATCGAATTCTAATTGTAATAGAAGGTAATTTCTTACTGGGCAAGAAGTCTAGAGCCTATATAAACACATCCTACCATTGTAATTAGATATGTAGGTAGAGAGATAGATACAATATCAGCTTTTTATTATTGTAACCGTAGATTTGCAAGGGAGAAAAGTGGAGAAGGATTCAACGCTCGTGACAAGCTCGGATCTAGATCTACTTCATCTTTTGTATTATTCTGGATTATAGATTTGTCTTTTCAACTCTTTACTTTATTAATATTATTGCATCTTTCTTTCATATTTTGTTTATTATCATGTTTTCATCAAATCCCATGACGATGAACGGTTCAATTATGAGTTAATCGTTGTCATGGGATTCTAACGGATTTGTCTATGTAGCTTAGTAGTTTGATTGCTTTAAAGATATGTGTGTGATGAATTTTTGATATCCTAGTATGGTTTAATCTTAATGCTTTTAGATGCGTCGCGAACATCTAAATTGAATTGTTAATCTTTTGTGAAGCGAGAGTGGATCTTGAGATTTAGAACTTGCCATGCTAGCATAGGATATGTTGATGTTTTAACATCATGATTTGTGGCATAAATAGAAATATATTATGTTGCCCTATGTGATCAATTTGGATAACTTGTTCTTCAACCGTTATGTTTTCAAATTCTATAGAGATATAGGGTCTAAGCATAATTGGTGTCTATTGATCTTCTATCTCTTTTGTGGATGTATGTTTAGTTTGGTATTCGTATACTGAGAAGTAGCGTATACTTATTTCGTGTTATCCGATCAGATATTAAACCCATCACATGCATTGATTAAAGGCATCAGCTCTAAGGGAAGTAGATAATGAAGTTAGAGTCCCATGTTTATTCTCATATAAGAAATCAATTTTAAATCTCGTATTCAGTATTCTTAGATTAATTATTTGCAGCTTAGATTAATTTAGATAATTAAAACCCAAATTTGATATTTATCTTAGCATTGAATCAAAACCATACATTGTTGAATAGGTGCATTGACTGAATAAAACCATAACCAGATCTCAGTGGAACGAACTTTAATTATATTACTTGTGACCATGTACGCTTGCGCGTTATTAGCAAACAAGTTTTTGGCGCCGCTGCCGGGGATCATCGGTGTTTTGTTTTTAGTTTATGTACTTGTCATCAGCGGTCGTTAGCGTTCATTGACTCGGATTTCTTACTTAGTTTGTTTGTTCTTTGGTGTTTCAGATATTTGAGCGTGTATGCGAACACGTTCTTAATCTCGTAAATTGGAAGAAAAAGGAATTACAGCAGTAAATATGGGAGAACCAGCAGCAGCAGCAGCAACTAAGGCTTTGAAGGACTATTCTCAGCCTAAGATTAATGATATCCAGTCGAGCATTGTCAGGCCAGCTATTGCAGCCAACACTTTCGAAATCAAGCCTGGCACAATTCAGATGGTGCAAAATTCGGTCCAGTTTGGGGGTGCTTCTACGGAGGATCCTAACATGCATATCAGGGACTTTATTGAGATCTGCGACACCTTCAAGTTCAATGGTGTGTCGGAAGATGCTGTGAAATTGAGACTCTTCCCATTCTCTCTGCGGGATAAAGCTAAGGGCTGGTTGCACTCTCTACCAGCAGGTTCTATTACTACATGGGAGGATCTTGCTCAGAAATTTCTTATTAAATTCTTCCCTATGGCGAAAACAGCAGCATTAAGGAACCAGCTAACTCAGTTTCAGCAGCAATCTGGAGAGTCTTTGTGTGAGGCTTGGGAACGTTACAAGGAGATGCTTCGGAAGTGTCCACATCATGGGATGCCTGACTGGATGGTTATCAATGGTTTCTATAATGGGTTGGGAGCACAGTCGAGACCTTTACTAGATGCAGCATCAGGTGGAGCTCTGTGGGCTAAGAGCTACGAGGAAGCTTATGATCTTATCGAGATGATGGCAGCAAATAAATATCAGAATTCAACTCAGAGAATGCCACAACAAAAGGTAGCAGGACTTCTTGATGTTAATGCAGTCACAGCTCTAGCAGCTCAGCTAGAGGCAATGAATAGGAAAATAGATTCTTTGGCAAATCATGGGATTCAGTAGGTCGCTAGTATTTGTGAGTTATGTACGGGAGCACATGAGACGAATCAGTGTGCTATCTCTTCTGAATCAACACAGTTTGTAAGTAATTTTCAGAGACCTGCTGCACCAGTTCCAGCCACTTATCATCCGAATAATAGGAATCATCCTAATTTCAGCTGGAGCAACAACCAAGGTGCTCAACAACCTCAGCAGTCCTATCAGCAGTTTCAGGGTCAGCAAGCAAGGCCATTCAATCAAGGCTATCAACAGCCTTATGCTCCAAAGGCACCATATCAACCTCCTGGATTTCAGCAGCAACAACCCCAGGCTCATCCGGGGCAATCATCTAATGATAAATCAGATGAGGTGTGGATAGCGGTAAAGAGCCTACAAGCTGGCCAGAAAGTCTTGGAAACCCAGTTAGGACAGATTGCAAGTGCCTTACTTAGCATGCAATAGGGAACTCTTCCTAGCGATACGGAGGCTAATCCAGGCAGAATGGAAATCAAGGAACAGGTGAATGCAGTAACTTTGAGATCAGGAAAGGTTACATCAGATCCTCAATCAGCAGCTAAGGAAGATGAAGATGTTCAGAATCAGCATGTTGAAAAATCTGCAGTGCCAGAAATTGAGAAATCTGATTTAGTGGCTGATCAGCTTGAAGGTGAGAAGAGCAAGAAACCTGTTGAAAAGTCTACTCCGGAGCAATCTTCAAAGAATAATCAGATCTATCCTCCTCCTCCATATCCTGGACGCTTGCGGAAAAGTCAAGAGAAACAGTTTTAGAAGTTTATGGATGTCTTCAAGAAATTGTCCATTAACATTCCTTTTATTGAAGCATTGGAGCAGATGCCGAAATATGCAAAGTTCATGAAGGATATTTTGTCACGAAAGAGAAGGTTGGAAGAATTTGAAACAGTGGCTCTAACGGAGGAGTGTAGTGCAGTTCTGCAGCAGAAGTTGCCACCCAAACTTAAAGATCTGGGTAGTTTTACTATCCCTTGCACTATTGGCGACCTTTCTTTCAGCAAGTGCTTGTGTGACTTGGGAGTTAGCATCAATCTCATGCCTTTATCAGTTTTCAAGCAACTTGGTCTGCCTGAGCCGAAGCCAACCAACATCTATTTGCAGCTGGCTGATAGGACGATCACTTATCCAAGGGGCATTGTAGAGGATGTCTTGGTGAAAGTTGATAAGCTCATCTTCCCTACTGATTTTGTTATCTTGGATTTCGAGAAAGATAAGAAGATTCCCATAATCTTGGGAAGGCCATTCTTAGCTACGGGTAGTACCTTGATTGATGTACAGAAGGGAGAGCTTACAATGAGGGTGCAAGATCAGAATGTCACCTTTAATGTGTTCAAGGCCATGAAATTTTCGACAGAGGATGAAGAGTGTTGCAGTGTGGAAATAGTTGATACGGGTCAGAGAAAGAAGTTTGATCAGTTGTTGAGCGAAAAATCGGACTCGCACGTACCAAAGCATCACATCAGTGATTCCATTGAAAGTTCTTCAATTCGAGATCTCTCGAGTGTAAAGCTTGGGGAACTTCCACCACATTTGAGGTATGTCCTTTTGAATAATGAGCTAGTGATTTTTGAAGTTTGTCATGATAATGTGTTGCGAAGGTGGAAAGCCGACGATAAGGAGGAAGAAAGTTTTGTTCAGCCGGTCGAGTCGGAAAAGCACCTCAGAGGTGTGAAGAAGAAAAAGAAGAGGATTAGGCCGTTAGGTAGTAAAATCAGGTTGAAGTCTGACGGGAGAGATTTGTGGAAAGCAAGCAAACAAGATGTCAACGTTCGTATGAATGGTCTTTCTGTTGAGAACGGTTCAGTTATTCTTTTGAAACCGCCATGAGTTGAGGAAGTAACGTCAAGCTATTGACGTTAAAGAAGCGCTTCGTGGGAGGCGACCCATGCATTATTTAGAAAAAAAAATAAAAAAAATTGTTGTATTTCAAAAAAAAAAAAAAAAAGGTGTCGCGCAGGCTGCTCCTGCGTGACGCAGGCTGCGCCTGCGTTACTGGAGGACGCGCAGGCTGCGCCTGCGTTACTGCATGGTAGGCAGACTGCGCCTGTTTCCAGGCAGGCTACGCGCATGAAAAAAAAAAAAAATTTCAGCCGAATTTTTTGCTGTTATTTATAAGGAAAAAAAAATAATTTCAAACCCCAAAATTCCAAAACCTATATCAATTCTAATTTTTATTCTATCTCCCCCAAAATTTTAATCCTACTTCTATTTCAATTTCAAAACCCTTTCATCATCCTAAACCTATATCTATTCCTACATTAATTTCATACCCTCTCAAATTTCTCCTACACTCTAATTTTTTTTTTCAAACATATCCATCATCTTATATATATACACACCCATACATACAAATCCAATTCCTCTTCTATTTTTTTTAAAATCTCTAAAAATTCAATTCTAAAGAGGAATTAATTACAAGTTCACCTCTTTGATTCGTAATTGGTTTATCTCTTTTCTAATCTTATTTTTATTACGAATTTGTGTTCTTGTAAATTGGGAATTTTGTATTATTTTTAGATTTTGGGCTATTTTTGGTGTGATATTGCTTGGTGAGTATTGGTTGAGCTTCTTGTGAGTTGGGGATTGATTCTTATGGCTCCTAAGCGTGGGTGAGGTGGTGCTAATTGCTAAAGAGAGGGGATTTTTGCTTGAGATGGGGAAGGATATGTAAGGCGCCTTGTAGGTATGTTTTCTGCTATCCCTCGTATTTACTTCCATCCAATGTGGACATTGAATATCTTAAGTTTGGGGGTGGTTTGAGGGATAAGTAGTGTATATTAATGTATATTTGATAATGTTAGTGTTAGTATATCATTGTGTTCATATAGAATCATATTTTGCATATTAGTGTAATTCATGCATGTATGTTCGTGTTATCTACGTTTGTTTCATCTAGGACATTCTGTTATTTTATTTTTATACCATGTGAGTTCATATAGTTGTATTTGCATTTGCATGCATATTTCATGATCCCTTAGGACGAGCTAATTCTGATTGGTAGGTAGGTGTCTAATTGAGTGTGGTAATGATGAATAGAGGGTTGATTTATAGTTTCTACGAAATTGACTTGCATGTTACAGGAACAAATTATTTTCACAGTCTCATTAGTTTGCTTTTGAGCTAGGTTGGGGTTATGCTTGTTTGAATGTTTTGAGATTTAATCACTTGATTATATTTAGAATTTTCGTTATTCCCTTGATGGCCTAGAACACTAAAGTCTAAGTTTGGGGGAAACTAGGAATTTCATGCTAGTTGTTACGTGTCAAAATGGCTAGTAGCCGGCTCATAATTATGAGTAGTCTAGGGTTGGATGAGATGGAGCGAAACGCACTCATTCCAAATTAGATGTGTTGAAAAAAAAAAGCAAAAAAGAAAGAAAAAAAAAGAAAAAAAAGAAAAAAAAAGTCAAAATAAATGCAAAATTAACTAGGGTGAGCTCTTTAAGACTCGAGCTATTAAGTACGAGGGGACTTTGTGCCTAGTGACCTAAGACTTTCCGGTCTGGGATCCACTGACCTAACGCTCGCTACATGGGTATTATTGTATAAGCCTTTAGGGGTCTCATCCATTGCACGGTTAAATAAGCATGCGTGATATGTACGGTATGTGTAGTAGTGTTATCAATAAAGCATGAGTTCCTGTCTAACTTGAATGAGGATGAAGGTGTTTGTAGGTTATGAAGTGTCTACAGTCTATTCTGTTTATAAACCTGTGATTGTCTTGGCAAAGAGCATGTATGATTTTTGATCTAGACTTAGGAGTGTATCTGATGAGCATTGCACACACGCACGTTTCTGTTCATGTATTGTTAGTATACGGGAACTTAGTGGAGCTCTATTTGGATTTAGTTGCATTCTTTGAGATATGTGCTTGCTAGTTGGTTTTGGTTAGTTTGAAGGAGATCCTTGCATATTCATATTAGTTGCATTCATGCATTGCATTGCATTGGATTTTGTGGGTACATTCACTATAGGCCCTCACGAGACCTTACTCGTCCACTGGGGCTGCCTAGGAGTTTAAAGGGCTTGTTGCATATGCCAAATGCAGCCGTGATCACCTACGGAAGTGGTACTAGTTAGTTAGTTAGTTGTAATTGTTTATGCTTGAGGACAAGCATCGGTTTAAGTTTGGGGGTGTGATAAGTGGATTTATATCCACTTGGATCGCTTCAATTCGACTTAAATTGATTGTCTTGGACTCAAGTTTATTGTAGTTTTGATGTGTTTTGCTTAGTTGTGCAGATTTACAAGAATGTCGATTATGGGTGATGCTTCTATCATGTTTGGATGATTAATTGATTAAAATTCGGATTTTCCGGGAAGGTTGCGCAGTCTACACTGTTTTGGCCATATCTGGAGTTCTATAAGTCCGTTTGAGGCCCGTAAGCTGTCCACGTGAAGCTTGGAAGATTTTCTACAACTTAGGACAGGAGCCGCGCGCGCAAGCTGCGTGTGGTGGGCGCAATCTGCGCGACAAGCAGACTGATGGGAGCAGAGAATTTACTGTTTTGCCCTTTTCAAGTTCTAATTGTATTTTGGGCAGTTGTTAGTACCTAAATCGAATTCTAATTGTAATAGAAGGTAATTTCTTGCTGGGCAAGAAGTCTAGAGCCTATATAAACACATCCTACCATTGTAATTAGATATGTAGGTAGAGAGATAGATACAATATCAGCTTTTTATTATTGTAACCGTAGATTTGCAAGGGAGAAAAGTGGAGAAGGATTCAACGCTCGTGACAAGCTCGGATCTAGATCTACTTCATCTTTTGTGTTATTCTGGATTATAGATTTATCTTTTCAACTCTTTACTTTATTAATATTATTGCATCTTTCTTTCATATCTTGTTTATTATCATGTTTTCATCAAATTCCATGACGATGAACGGTTCAATTATGAGCTAATCGTTGTCATGGGATTCTAACGGATTTGTCTATGTAGCTTAGTAGTTTGATTGTTTCAAAGATATGTGTGTGATGAATTTTTGATATCCTAGTATGGTTTAATCTTAATGCTTTTAGATGCGTCGCGAACATCTAAATTGAATTGTTAATCTTTTGTGAAGCGAGAGTGGATCTTGAGATTTAGAACTTGCCATGCTAGCATAGGATAGGTTGATGTTTTAACATCATGATTTGTGGCATAAATAGAAATATATTATGTTGCCCTATGTGATCAATTTGGATAACTTGTTCTTCAACCGTTATGTTTTCAAATTCTATAGAGATATAGGGTCTAAGCATAATTGGTGTCTATTCATCTTCTATCTCTTTTGTGGATGTATGTTTAGTTTGGTATTCGTATACTGAGAAGTAGCGTATACTTATTTCGTGTTGTCCGATTAGATATTAAACCCATCACATGCATTGATTAAAGACATCAGCTCTACAGGAAGTAGATAATGAAGTTAGAGTCCCATGTTTATTCTCATATAAGAAATCAATTTTAAATCTCGTATTCAGTATTCTTAGATTAATTATTTGCAGCTTAGATTAATTTAGATAATTAAAACCCAAATTTGATATTTATCTTAGCATTGAATCAAAACCATACATTGTTGAATAGGTGCATTGACTGAATAAAACCATAACCAGATCTCAGTGGAACGAACTTTAATTATATTACTTGTGACCACGTATACTTGCGTGATATTGTGCAAACAGAGGTTCTCCCTAGAACCCTACTATATATATATATGTGTATATATATATATATATATACACACACACACATATATCCTTTAATAATAATAATAATAATAATAATAATAATAATAATAATAATAATAATAATAATAATAATAATAATAATAATAAATATAAAAACTCATCAACAAATTACTCATCAACATATATCCTTTAATAATAATTACTTTGTAATCACTTTCAAACACGAAAATATAAATAATAATAATAATATTAACAAAAATCAACAAATTTAATAATAATTATTAAAAAATCACATATATCCTTTAGAAAATTAATAACATATTATAACACAATGGTTTATCATTAAAATATGTGGGGAAAAAACTTGAAATATAAAATAAAATATTTACAGTAACATATAAAATAAAATCTAACAAAAAAATTACAAAACACGTTTTCACGAGTATAAAGCTAGTAATAGTAATATTGTAAAGCCACAACCCTACAATAAAATGATAGTAATCCTCCATAAAAAAGAGCAACTGCCCAAGAATGTATTCAAGGCCCATTAAACGCATGTATATGTATATATATCTATATATATATATAATCGCATTTGGTCGGGTAAAGTCGATAAAAAATTAGGGTTTATTTTTGTCTTGGGTTGGAGATAGATGTTGCGATCAAACTTGTCATCAAATTTGTCATCGGATATATCCTTTTTAGATTCGGATAAGTCTATGGATATATCAACTGATGAGGAGAATCAGCTTTCTCGAGAAGAACGGTTGCAGATGTTTATGGCTACATTTACTGAGGATGAGCGTGCTATGTTTATTAACAAAGACAATAGCATAGACGACAACGGCTGTCACTCGATGACCTTTAGGGAGTTCTGCAGCTATGAACTTGACATGATGGAATGACAAGTTAGTAACTATATTCATACTACATTTTTTTAGGATTGGAAATTACCTTTTCAATTATGTACATCTAGTATATATATATATATATATATATATTACTGTTGGATTGCTGCAAATATTTATAAAATGTCAAGTTATCAACTTAAAGCCAAACTTATACAGGGTTTTGATATGGAGTACTATTAAAAAATTAGTGATTTTTGTGTCATAGTTCGTTTGCACTACCCACCAGACGATCCAGCTGATGATGAAATGCTGACTGAACTTGAAGTTTCCTCGCGTTTGGCAATTAAACAATTCAACAAAGCACATGTTTGGTCTGGGTCCATTGAAAACATATTTTTTAAGCCTGCATCCAACATTTAACCATAATACTAATGTTTTTCTTTATATCTTACATTACAGAAAACCAAGTTTCGTAATGTGGTTGTGCTCAAGGCAAATGTAGAGCCTCTTTGTCCTTGCAAGTACTATATATATATATATATATATATATATATATATATATATATATATATATATATATATATATATATATTCACACACACACACACAAAGAGAATCCAAATATATTGTTATTAAACACCAAAAAATAAATAAATAAAACTGTAAACCCAAAATAATAATTTAATATACAATCTAAATATTATTTTATACAAAAAAGTTAATAGAAAACCAAATAACTAACAATCAAAACACATCGCAAAACTACGTAATACAACCCATTTGTTTTAAAAATCACTTTCAAACACGAAAATATAAAAAATAATAATAATATTAACAAAATACTCATCAAAAAATTTAATAATAATTATTAAAAAAACACATATATCCTTTAAAAAATTAATAACATATTATAATACAATGATTTATCATTAAAATATGTGGGGAAAAAACTTGAAATATAAAATAAAATATTTACAATAACATATAAAATAAAATCTAACAAAAAAATTACAAAACACGTTTGCACGGGTATAAAGCTAGTAATAGTAATCTATACTATTATATAAAAATCGAAACATTAAAAGTTTGGTTGGTCGGTCGGTTGGTCGGTACGGTACCTGTTGATTTTACTTATTTACCCTTACTCAATTATATATCTACTAACTAATCAATTTCCTTTTTCAGGTTAAATATATAATCTTTTCTATTTTTTCAAGAACTAAATAATTTACCTTTTCAGGTAAAATACAATATCTTATATATTTTATCTAATTAAAATTTCAATCAATTTCCTTTTTCAGGTTAAACATGTTACATTTTCTATTTTTCAATTACATATCTACTAACTAATCAATTTCCTTTTTGAGGTTAAACATATTATCTTATCTTTTTTTTCAAGAACTACATAATTTCATTTTTCAGGTAAAATATAATATCTTTTATATTTTATCTAACTTAAAATTTCTCCTTTACGAATCAATTTCTTTTTTCAGGTTAAACATTTTACCTTTTCTATTTTTCAATAGTTTGTTTTACTTGGAAAAAGAAACATTTACTTAAATAAAACTACACAAATAGGTTTTACTGGAAAAATAAAAAAAATAGAAAAGGTAACGTATTTTAGCTAAAAAAGGTATTTGGTTAATTTTTAATAATTATAATTATAATATTTTATTTTATTAAATAGAGTTGTTCATATATTAAGTGAGACTGGAAATTGATTAGTTATTGAAAAATAGAAAAGGTAACATGTTTTATCTTAGAAAAAGAAATTTATTAGATATTTGTAACTATAAATAATTAAGTAAAGATAATTGAGTAAAATAACATGTACCGTTAAGTAATGGTATAATCTTTTCTATTTTTTCAATAACTAAATAATTTCCTTTTTCAAGTTAAATATATTACCTTTTCTATTTTTCAATTACATATCTGCTAACTAATTAATTTCCTTTTTCAGGTTAAACATATTATCTTTTCTATTTTTTCAAGAACTAAATAATTTCCTTTTTCAGGTAAAATACAATATCTTTTATATTTTATCTAACTAAAATTTCTCCTTTATGAATTAATTTTCTTTTTCAGGTTAAACATATTACCTTTTTTATTTTTCAATTGTGAAATAATTTCCTTTTTCAAGTAAATTAGAATATCTTTTACGTTTTATCTAACTAAAATTTCTCATTTTTAAAAACACTAAAAACAATTTTATTTAATAAAATAACATAATTATATTATAATAACTATTAACTAATTAATTACCCTTTTCAATCAAAACACGTTACCTTTTCTCTAACTAAAATCTTTCTTTTTCCAATTATATCATGGACGGTTACCTTTTTCAGCCAAAACACGTTACCTAAATCTCCTTTTTTCCAATTATATCACGTGCATTTCTATTCAATAAAAAAAAATAATAATATTATAATACTAATAATTAATCGACTACCTTTTCAACTAAAATTTATCATTTTTTTTAATTTTTTAATTAAATTCTCTTTTTTATAGAAATATAACGGGCAACATTAATTTCTCATTTTCTAAAAACTATGAGCAATTTTATTTAATAAAATAACATAATTAAATTATAATTACTATAAACTAATCGCTTACATTTTTCACCTAGAACATATTACTTTTTTATTTTCTCTAATTAAATCCACTCTTTTTCTAATCATACCACGGGCATTCTATTTAATAAAATGAAGTAATAATTTTATAATTACTAATAATTAATCGAATTACCTTTTTCAACCAAAACCTATCATCTTTTATATATTTTCAAACTAAAATCCCTCATTTTCTAGAAATATCACGGATAACATTTATATAATTATTATCAAATTAATTTAAATTGATGATTTTTTTTATAATATTAAAAATATTCGTGCATCGCACGGATTTTACGCTAGTATTGTAAAGCCATAATCCTACAATAAAATGGTACTCCCTCTGTCCCAACCAATTGTTTACATTTTCCTTTTTGGTATGTCCCTACCAATTCCTTACGTTTCCTAAAATAGTAAATTTTAACACTGTTATACCCACTACTTCATTTATTTTAACAATACTTTACACTATTACACCTACTATTTCACTTATTTTAATAATAAAATTATTATTACACCCACTATTTCACTTATTTTAACAATAAAATTACTATTATACCTACTACTCCACTTATTTTAATATTAATTTTTGGTCTTCGTATTAAAAGCAAACAATAACAAATAGTAATCAGCAACGGTCCAAGGCCCATTAAACTAATGTATGTATATATAATAGCATTTGGTCGGGTAAAGCCGATGAGAAATTAGGGTTTATTTGTGTCTTGGGGAGAGATGTCGTCAGATAAGGATCCGTCGGAGGGTAAATCTCTAAAAGAATGGGGGGGAACATCAGATCTGCAGCATGTACATCGGAAAACATCGGATTCGGATAAGTCTATGGATATGGATACATCAACTGATGAGGAGAATCAGCTTTCTCGAGAAGAACGGTTGCAGATGTTTATGGCTACATTTAGTGAGGAGGAGCTTGCTATGTTTATTGACAAAGACAATAGCATAGACGACAACGGCTGTCACTCGATGACCTTTAAGGAGTTCTGCAGCTATGAACTTGACATGATGGAAAGCGAAGTTAGTAAATTTCTCCATTAAAATTCCTTTATTATTATTATTATTATTATAAGCTTGATGGTATTGTTTATTTTGCTGATGACGATAATGTGTATTCGCTTGAGCTGTTTGATAATATTAGAGAAATAAGGTATATCATTAGCTATAAAGTTATTATTGTTGCATTTTCGTATAAATTTTCTGTCAAATTGAATTGCTCGTAGTTAAGTTGTTTGCTGAAGCTTGATTTATTAGAATTGCATGATAGAGATGACTGTTATATCTATGCCTTTGGGACTTGTGTTCGTAGATCTTACACAATATGTTTAGTAGCTGCATAGAATCTGCCGTTCAGATAGTGTTTTTATATTGTGTTTTTATTTTGGTTTCAAAACTGAAAATTGATCCGATCCGAAATGGATCCAATCCGAAACCGATCCGATTATCCGATTTTCCAGGTCTAGTTGGAAGTAATTCCTAACCAGTTATTTCATATATGTACATTTTGTATGTACTAAATCAAAAAACACACAAACTTACCCCATGGTGTGCGTCTGTGACCGGAACTGTATTACCTAATTAATTTGTTTATGCTGATGATTAATGGTTTAAACTCTGTAGATATTGTGCATTTATATGTGTACCTTCTTGTCGATTGCACATTCTCTGACCAGACGTGGCATTTATATTCTTCTCTTTTTTCTGAAAGACATGTTTTACTCTGTGCAACATGGTTGGACCTTATATTTTTAGTAAATTTAGCAGATTGAGCTTATGGAACAGAAGTTGGTTTTATAGTGGAACTGCTGCCTTGTTTTTGTCTTCTTTCATCATTTCCATGTCTAGTTGCGGACCTCTCTTTTATTTTTAAAGCACTTATGATAGAAAAAGGAAAAAGAAGTAAGTTGTAATGTCCTGAACTGAAATTTGGTTCGACCATACATTCTCGTTTGTCAGTTGGCAGCTTTTTACTCTTATCGGAATAAGCTGAAGTCTATGTGGTCTTGATACTTTGGTCTAAGCAATACTTTGATTTTATTATTAGATCTGATACTTTGGTCTATGCTCGTACTTTGTTTCTATTTGCTGGAAGTAATTCCTAACAAGTTTTTTCATATTTGTATATCTTGTATATTCAATGTTACATAGTATATGTACTAGTCCAACCTAACAAATTTGGAAAAAAAAACCACAAACTACCCTGTGGTGTGTATCTGTGACCAGGAGTATATTTGCTAATTAATTCTCTGCTGATGGTTACTTGTCTAAACTTTATCGACATTTTGCATTTATATTGTGTGTACCTGCTTGTGGACTGCATATCCTACCTGTCGTGGTATTTTTTTTATTTTTTTTTTCTAAAGACATGTGTTACTCATCGCAACATGGTTGAACCCTGTATTTTTAGTTACCTTAGCAGATTCAGCTTATGGAACAGTAGGTTTTGCTGTAATGGAAGTACTGGCTTGTTCTTTTCTTCTGCTATCATTCCCTTGTCAAGTTGCGGACCCCTTTTCAGTTTTAAAGCACTTGTGATAAAAAAATCGGGGAAAAAAAAGTGAATATTGTGATGTCCTGAACTGAAAATTTGGTAGACCATATGTACTCATTTGTTAGGTAGCAGCTTTTACTTTAATGAACTGAAGTCTATGTGGTTTTGATTTGATTTAATGGTAGATTGCTAGAATGTTATTAATTGTATATTTTAGATCTGATACTTTGGTCTATGCTCGTACTTTGTTTCTATTTGCTGGAAGTAATTCCTAACAAGTTTTTTCATATTTGTATATCTTGTATATACAATGTTACATAGTATATGTACTAGTCCAACCTAACAGATTTGAAAAAAAAACCCACAAACTACCCCGTGTTGTGTATCTGTGACCAGGAGTATATTTGCTAAATAATTCTCTGCTGATGGTTACTTGTCTAAACTTTATCGACATTTTGCATTTATATACTACATATTTTTAGGATTGGAAATTACCTTTTCAATTATGTACATCTAGTATATATATTTTACTGTTGGATTGCTGCTGCAAATATTTATAAAATGTCAAGTTATCAACTTAATTTAGCCAAACTTATGTGCCGCTGCTCAAGTATTCATAATTATTTACCGACTAATAATACAGGGTTTTGATATGGAGGACTATTCAAAAATTAGTGATTTTGGTGTCATAGTTCATTTGCACTACCCACCAGACAATCCAGCTGATGATGAAATGCTGACTGAACTTGAAGTTTCCTCGCGTTTGGCAATTAAACAATTCAACAAAGTGCAGGTTTGGTCTGGGTCTATCGAAAACATATTTTTTAAGCCTGCATCCAACATTTAACCATAATACTAATGTATTTCTTTATATCTTTTATTACAGAAAACCAAGTTTCGTAATGTGGTTGTGCTCAAGGCAAATGTAGAGCCTCTTTGTCCTTGCAGGTACTATATCACTTTTAAGGCAACCGATAAGAATTATTCCCTAGTCTTTCAAGCAAGAGTAAATGTCAATATTCCTACTACGAAAAAAGATGTTGAGTTGGTTCGCATCAAGACTGCCCCCAAGCTTTTTCGTCCAAGCAAATCATCCCACAGGTGACGCTACCTTTTCATACATTGCATGAGTTTATGCTTTATTTTTCTGTTCTTACCCCGTACACATTATCCTTCAAGCATCTAGTGTATCCATGTCTTCTCTTGTTGAAATCAGGTCAGCATTTACCCCGATATTAATGCCTTTTTGTGCTTTTTGCTCAAAATCCTCACTCTCACTATAGTTAAAAGAGTAAAGGAGTTGTAAATTGAACATTTGTTGAAGGATTAAGTTGAATAACAGTTCCCCTGCCGAATGCTATGCATTCACAAGAAACCATGAAGAAGGTATCTAGGTTCAAGATATGTTGTGCAGTCTTAATGGGTGCTATTTATTTGTGACAAAATAGCTGGATGGGGTTGTTTTGTTATATTCAAGTTTTCATCGGTTTAAAGTTTAAACTCAACCATTCTTAATCAAGGTCTGTTTTTTTGTCATTCAGATAATCAGATTCATGTCTTCCTGTATTAGATCATGTTTTCTCCGAGTTAATTTCTTTATGCTATCTAGCTTAGTTGTGCTCCTCAGTGTAGAGATATAAATATCATGAATTTGGCATAGAAGGTTACTGTGGTGTTCATAGCATGATAGCATCTTATTTTACAGGGAGTTGCTTAGTTAACTTCCAACACAACACATTATATAATTATGTATTCATTTTTCGGGGTTATATGCAGGGAATGAATGTTAACGTTTCAACCTTGTTTCGATGGCGCCACCATATAATTTCTGGGTAATCAGTAATGGAAATCAACCTGAAGATGTCTGTGGAACCTTGGTCTTGCGAATTTATTTATATCTATCTGCATTAAAATAGGCTGTTGGAGCCAAATGTTGTATGCACCTCCTTAGTTTATGCTTTTGACTAGATATTATGTAATTAAACCTACCTGCTTTATTAATGCTTTTGACTATATATTACTATGTGTTTAAAACTTTTATCCCATCATATTCATACATGTATGTGGGATTCAGATGCAATTTAGTTGATCAAGTTCTTATGTTGGTTTTACAGCAGTCTTGTGTTCATGACTTCATGTTTTTTCCCGGGCATTGTTTAAAATTATCACATTGAATACATGCATGTATGTGAAATTGGTTTGCAATTTGGTTACAATCAAGTTCTTGTATTTTTTTTAGGTTTTAAAACTGACCGGTGTTTTAGTGCCATGGCCATGTTCATGTTTTGTACCACCCTTTTTAACACACAATTGTGGTTCTAGTTTTGTTTGGTTTCCATTCAAAGTTGACTATTTTATATGGATGCTATTTATTTTTGACACGAGAAGTATTCCGGAGTATATGGTATTTTTGGTGTCATATATGGTATTTTGGGAATCCAAGTAAATAGTATGAAATAACTTGACATTCAATGACCAAAGAGGGTACATCTGGGTGGGTACTATATACGCATATCAGATCATGGTCCTGGAGGCTATTTCCAACACAACACATTATATAATTATGTATTCATTTTTCGGGGTTATATGCAGGGAATGAATGTTAACGTTTTAACCTTGTTTCGTTTTTACCTGTGCCCCCTTGGTTTGGTAGGAGTGCGAACCTAAAGCTGACTTAAAGTACGAGGAGTAAAATATTAGTTATGTGGATTGTTGATTTCCCGTTCTTTAATTTCTAGTTTCTTTTAAAAATTGGATAGTCTATGTTACTTTGATAACTCTTCGTGCCTTTTGGATGTTATTCTCTATAGTTAAAGTTTAATATAAAAATATTCTCTATAGTCTATGGATTTGGTATTGATGTGAAATCAATTTTAGATTGCAAGAAATGTATTACATGGCCTCGTAATTGTAGTTGATTTTATTTATGCATAGAATTGTGTATCGTCAAATAGAATTCAAAATCCTATTTTAGCATAATGTAGGTGAACATTTTTGAAAGATCGTTAGCAATAAAAGTGTGTGTGCGCGCGCACACACAAGGATACATTTGGCCCTTTCGGGATTGAGCAAGTATGGAAGAACCACTGTACTCATGAAATTTCTTCACATGTATTCATGGATGTTCTATCCTTAAATTTATGATGAAATTTGTTTTTTCCTTGAAAAAAGGACATGCTTATATGGCCCAAATAGGTGTAAAAAACAGGATAAACGGAGAGATGAATAATGTTGTAAACCTTACAAAACAAATTGATGTGTTGCCCACCGTTTTGATATAATGGTCAAGGGGATTTTGCTGTGCAAGTCTAATAGGATAACATATCAAACTGACGCAAACTCGAACAATAAACAGAAGTTCGATATTTATATAACCTTATTCTTAAACGAACTAAAGTTTTTGTTATCCAACTTGAAAATTTCCTTAACCAACCAAAAATTATCGAACATTGTTCAAAGTTCAACAACATATGGAAGGAAGTTAAACTCAATCAAACTTATCAAATAATACGTTTATAACCTAACCAAAGTACTTGTACATAAAAATTATATATATTTAGTGAAATATTTATCTAAAAATTTGAGCGTAATGCAATGTATTGTATTACACCATCTCGATTTTCAAAAGCCTTGTAAATTTGTAATCAACATTATTAGAAATTTAGCACAGTTCTTCTAACAGAAACAAAAAATAACATAGCCATGCACGGCATTAATATAAACAATTTAGTCCTTAGCCATTTGACTGAATGCATCAGACGAAAACCTTTAACCTAGATTGGTATGATATTATCTTTACCCTTTCTACAGAAGACGGCTAATACAATCATAGTTTGGTTCTACATCCGAAAGTCCATAACACAAACAACATTGTCTGCAAAAGAAGCTGCAATCTTGTCGCCTTCTTTGTTCCAACATACCTCAAAGATACCCCCGTTTCCAGCATACGTTTTTACGATCCTTGCCTCCTTTACAGACCAAACATGTATGCATTTATCCATTCACCGTTGGGACTGAATGCCACGGTATAGACGGGATCCCTGTTACAAAAAGACTAACTTAGATCTGTAGCCATTAATGTGAAACAAAAACAAAAGTTTGATATGAAAGTATCTAAAGCATGTTAAAGAAAGCAATATATATAGAGCACATGAAATTGTTTTTGTTAAATGGTCTGTTGCAGCAAATAAATTTCATATGAATATTATAAAACATTTACCTGTGGCCATTTAAGCTGTAGAGAAGGTTCCCTGATTCCACATCCCATAGCTTTACTGTTGAGTCAAAAGAGGCACTGTCGAAGGGAAATATACAAGGTACAACAAATATCAGAAATATTGGTAAAATTTACATCAATCAACACATATTATATATACATATACACATAAAACAGCGAGAAAAAAAAAATGCTCAGGCACAAAAAAATCAGCATAACTGTATTGTAACAGGCAATGCATGACAAAGGTAACTCTTGGTTACTGCATGTCACAAATCAAGACTGCTGAATAACACAAGGCAAATTTCTTAATATTATGGCCACATTCCTATCTACAATTTTGAAAAATCAAAAGAACACCCCTGGCAAGGAGGATTTATAAAATGTTTGACTACTAACATTATAGAAACAAGCATAACTTATCATTTTAGAAATAACATTGTAGAGTAAAGATAAAATCAAGTCTGACTCGCGCCACTAGGTAAGAATCTTGTCAGAAAGAATTCATATTGGTTTACCACTTTACCTTGCCAAGAATAGCTGCTGATTCGGATTGTTTGTACGCAGGTGTCCTGTTTCATGCTCCAGATCTGCAACATGTTTCATAAGTCCAAACTTTAAACCCAGCAAGGAATGAACTACAATGTGACAGTTGCATGCAAATGCATGTTGCGACATGGTAATATGTTGTAAAAATGACCTTTGCAGTTGAATCATCTGAACATGAAGCCAGCAACTGCCCAGTAGGATCCCACTTGACGGCATTCACTTCACCCTAAGTAGCAAAATATAAGAAAAGAATCAACAACTATTACTACAAAAGTGTGGTCCCACACATTTATACTACAAGATCTTCTAAAACCGATTGAAGTTAAATTTCTGTACATCTCTCAAACAAATTTTTACCATGCAGGAAAAAATTGAACTAAAAAAGAATAGACTGAAGAGAGCAGAACAAAGATGTACATAATGTGACAATGTTAGCTGATTACTATATTAAATCATTAAAACGAAAAATACAAAACATCGTTGTAAGATAAAAATAGAACCTGTGCAGCTTATGATTCACTACAACAATTTCGCCTAAATTCGATCGAAAAAATCGGTCGAATTTAGCTAAATTCGAACAAAATCGGTCGAATTTAGCTAAATTCGAACAAAATCGGTCGAATTTAGCTAAATTCGAACAAAATCGGTCGAATTTAGTTAAATTCGACCGGATTTTTTTTGGTCGATTTTGAGGGAGTCGAAATTAGTAATCGGTCGAATTTAGTATGCTAAATTCGACCAACTTTGGTCGAAATTTAAATTTGATTGAATTTGGTTGAAAGTTGAATTCGATCGAAATTGGTCGAAATTTGCTTCTGGCGCCAAATCTAAAAATTTTGAAAATTTTGATTTTTTGGTGAAAATTTCAAATTTTTTAAATTTGGTGCCTGAAATTCTAAATTCGACCAAATTTGGTCGAAATCTGCTAAATTCGACCAAATCCTGTTGAAATTAGTATGCTAAATTCGACCAAATTCTGTCGAAATTAGTACACTAAATTCGACCAAATTCGGTCGAATTTAAGGAACGACAGTTTAAAAAAAAAAGTCCCAGATTCCGGCCAACCAAACATTATCCGACGATATAAAATTAAGTTTGAAAAATCCCAAATAATTATACAAGCATCACCAAGCAACGAACTACATTATAGCTAAAACAAATTTTCGAAGAACATTTTACAACTCCAATTTCGGCCAACTCATGAATTTCTGCCAAAATAAAATTCGCCCGAAAAATTATTAAATTAATATATATGCTGTAATTGGCTCTAAGCTACAACCTTGCAAGAACAAAATCATAAAAAACACTACAAATCTTCGAAAATAAATTAAAATAAAAAACTCACCAAGAAATTTATTTGGTTGAAATCTAAAGATCCATATATCAATGAATAGAGCTCGATTTGTAGAACACATACATATATAAATCACTAATTTTGGATGAACGGATTGTAAGATATGATTTTTTGTAGATTAAATGTATATATGTGTGCGTACAAGAGAGAGAGAGAGAAGTGATGGGGGAGGGGGCGACAGTGAGGGGGAGTGGGGGTGCGGGGGTTAAGTAGTACTCCTTCCGTCCCATCCATTTGTTATCATTTCAAAACAGGATGTTTGACACGTATTTTAAGGTGGATTTTAAAAATGATTCCATAACTTATTTTTGATTTTTTTTTTTGTATAAAAATAGAACAATCTTATTTTTATTTCAAAAAAGAAAATTTTAAAAATAAGTTATTGAACTATCCTTTAAATCTACCTTAAAATGCGTGTCAGAAAGTGACAAAAAAAGTGTAAACAAATGGATGGGACGGGAGGAGTAGTATATATGTATATATAATATATGTATGTATTTTAAATGAATGGTTAAGATTCAATTTTTTTAAGGGCTTAGATTAACTGACTCATCAATCCAAGTGTTATTAAATGGACCAATGAGATAAAGCCACGTAGACACTGATGATTAAAATGACAGCACAGCTAAATTCGACCGAATATGGTCGAATTTAATGTGCTAAATTCGACCACATATGGTCGAAATTAGGAGCTCGTCTAAATTCGACCGAATTCGGTCGAATTTAATATTTGGTCAAAATTTGGTTGAATTTATTATTTTAAAAATAGGAATGAAGGCCAAAAAATAAAATAAAATAGAAAAAAGCCAATTTTTATTCAAAATTTATAATCACCCACGTAGTCATACCACAAAATTTTATGTTAAAAAATAGGTATTTTTACTATTTTTATTTAATTTTACAAATAAGTTAAAAATGGGATAAAATTTAAAAAAAATGGAAAATTAGTGAAAATAACGTAAGATTCATCACACAAATAGTGAGTATGACTACTTTGGTGTGTATGAATTTTAAATTAAATTAATTTTTTTTTTAATTTATTTTCCAAACTAGTTGATCGTTAAATTACCGAACCAATTTAATTATTTTTCTCAAATTTTGGCAATAACATTAAAAGGGATGGATCTTGACCTCCGTATGGTTGGGTCATCGAGAAACATTTTTAAAAAAAATCAAAACACGAAACCGTGACGAAACCTTGTTTAGGGGTTATAGTCAAAGTACTAGTTGACCGTTAAATTACCAAACTAAATTAACTTTTTTCTCAAATTTTGGCAATAACATTAAAAGGGATGGATCTTGACCTCCGTACGGTTGGGTCGTCGAGAAACATTTTTTAAAAAATAGAAACACGAAACCCTAACGAAATCCTGTTTAGGGGTTATAGTCAAAGTATTAGTTGACCGTAAAATTACCAAACCAAATTAATTTACTTTTTTCTCAAATTTTGGCAATAACATTAAAAGGGATGGATCTTGACCTCCATATGGTTTGGTCATCGAGAAACATTTTTTAAAAAATCGAAACACGAAACCCTATTTGGGGGTTATAGTCAAAGTACTAGTTGCTGTTAAATTACCAAACCAAATTAATTTTTTTTCCTCAAATTTGGCAATAACATTAAAAGGGATGGATCTTGACCTCCGTATGGTATGGTTCCAACATAAATCCGGACTTAGGACATTTTAAAATATTTTTACAACTCTTTCTCGACTTATCAAACCACAAATACATTTTTAAAACAACACACAGACTCTAATTTCAAGCCCAAGTTGACTCTAGATATTTTTAAATACTGGCAAATCATTTTTTAGATTTTTATAAATTTTTCTAGAATTTTCTAGAATTTTTTTAAATCATTTTTGCATTTTTAAACAAATTTCTATTATTTTTAAATCATTGAAAACTATTAAATGTTTAAATAAATAAATTAAATAACCTCAATTAATTAATTAAAATCATTTAACAATCAATTAATAATTTTTTTTAATAAATGTTCATATTTATTAAATAATTAAATCAATTAATCATTATTTGAAATTAAATAAATTAATTAAAAGCCTTTAACTCATATTTATTTCTTAAATTAAGTAAAATATACCAATAAATAAATAAAAGTGATTTTCTTAAATTTAAACACTTAAATAATAAATTAAAAAATATTTATGAATTTAAATTTTAATTGCAAAAACTTTCTCATTCTAAAAGAAAATTTAAATCTTTAAAAAGAATTAACAAAATTAAATTTAGAAATGCTAAATTCGATCAAAATCAGTTGAATTTAGCCGTGTGGGTAGAGAAATTGGCGGGACATTTCCCTATTTTTTTGCCGGTTACTAAATTCGACCGAATTCGGTTAAAGTGCTAAATTCGACCAAATTCAGTCAAAGTACTAAATTCGACTGAATTCGGTTAAAGTGTTTAATTCGACCGAAATTGATCGAACTTAGCCGTGTGGGTGGAGAAATTGGCGGGATATTTCCCTTTTTTTTTCCGGCTACTAAATTCGACCAATTTCGGGCAAAACTAATATTCGACCAAATATGATCGAATTTAACACACTAAATTCGACCGAACAAATTCGACCGGAGCTAAATTCGACCGTAATCAGTTGAATTTAGCCGCGGACACTAAATTCGACCGATTACAGTCGAATTTAGCCACGGTCAAATTTGTTCTGTCGAATTTAACCTTGTTTTCTTGTAGTGATTAGCACGTGTGAACCATAAATCATTATACTTTCAGGATGTTCATCTGATGACCAATTCTTATTATTTGTGTATGTGAATGTTCCTCAGCCATACCATACAAACCCATAAACTAGGTAAAATGAATCCATGAAAGTTATTATGATTTGCAAAATGAATTATATACATGTTTGAACATAATATATTTGGCAATTTTTTTGTCATTTTTATAAATTTGAACATAATATAAATTTTTATATTGACATATATGTATTCAAGGTTATTACTCATCATATTCTTATCTTTATGTAAATATTAATATTATAATATGATTAATTTATTTAAAAAAAAATTATTTAAACAATTTTATTTTAGCGCCACAACATCTTTCATATATTTTTTTAATCTTTAAATATTATTGTCAGTTAGCATAATACTAAAATGTTAACTGAAATTGTGATGCTGTGTGCCTTATATAATTTATATATTTAAAAAGAAAAATAAATTATGTAGAGAAAATAATTCGAAGCTAATTTATGTAATGATAGAGAAAAATAATTAAGCTACTATTTTTAAAAAATCCATAAATATGCCAAGATGATAAATAGAAACTTTTATAAGTTTTACTCATTCCAATGATTTTATAAAATTGTTAGAATGCAATATAAATAGTATTTTAAGATATAAATCATCAAAATTCACAATTCAATTAACACAATTAAAAAAGTATAACACATTACCACATTCCTATATGATTCATCAAATTGGAATTGAACTTATTATTTTATTCTATTATTTTGAAATAAAATACTTTGAAATGCTTATGTTCAAATTTTGTAAATTTAACTTTACGATTACTCAAAAATAAAAATATTAGTCCCAAGAAGTAGAAAAAAAATATTAGTCCCAATAACATAGTTTTTCATTTTTGTTCACGAGCTTAAATGATTTTATTAAATAAAAAAAAAATCAACGTCTGTGCATGGAGTTCTACTAGGATAGGAAGTTGAACACAATTATACTATTATAACACTAAAGCGCATATTTTCATTCTAAAAATATTTGCATCGTGAAATACTTCTCTTAGATTGCAACCGAATTTTTTGAATATTATTAGTCTACCAAATTATGTACTTTAAAAATAATAAACGCCCGCTCGCAGAGTGCGGGCAAAAAAAACTAGTGTGTAAGTGAAATTATATATGTACTCCCTCTGTCCCAACCAATTCTTTACACTTTCCTTTTTGGGATGTCCCATCCAATTCTTTACGTTTCCTAAAATAGTAAGTTTTAACACGATTACACCCACTACTTCATTTATTTTAACAATACTTTACACTATTACACCCACTACTTCACTTATTTTAACAATAAAATCACTATTACCCCCACTACTTCACTTATTTTAACAATAAAATCACTATTACACCCACTACTTTACTTATTTTAATCTTAATTCTTGGTCTCCGTATTAAAAACAAACGATAACAAGTGGTTGGGACGGAGGGAGTATAAATTAATATACATAGTGAACTCCTTAGGTAAGTATTACAAATCTATAATTGACATACCAATTATCTCGTATGACCTGCAAGACCAATTACTATGTATTATTTAAGTATTAGGATAAAAATGTCTTTTTAGAATGTGAAGTTAGTTAATTAATCCTATTTACAATAAAAAGTAGGACATATTAGAAAAATGGGATAAATTTATATAAATTAATATACATAATGAACTCCTTAGGTAAGTATTATAAATCTATAATTGGCATACCAATTATCTCGTAGGACCTGCAGGACCAATTACTATGTATTATTTAAGTATTAGGATAAAAATGTCTTTTTAGAATGTGAAGTTAGTTAATTAATCCTACTTAGAGCATCTCCAACGGGGCTGGCTAAAAATGGTTGGCTAAAATAATATTTGCTGAACCGGTAAGGTATTTGCTGAACCTGTAAGGTTTTGTACTCCAACGGTGTTGGCTATAATAGTTAGCTATAATTTAAAAATAGTATTTTATTATTATTTCAAGTTGTTATAAATAGAATGTATTCTTTTAATATGGTAATAGATGACATGTAATTTTGCTACAGGTCTGCTACAAGTTTTTGTGGTTCGACAAATATAGCCAATATCACGGGGTTGGCTAAAATTATACACAAGGGGTTTGTACCGTTGGAGTGCAATTTTTTTTACACAATCTCTATAATTTGTATTTAAGGTATTCCACCTAGACTTTTAGCTAAGGGTTTTTCCCCATTGGAGATGCTCTTACAATAAAAAGTAGGACATATTAGAAAAATCTAATGGGATAAATTTATATTTACAAATAAATATGGGACATAATTATAAGACCTTTTAAAATGGAACATATTAGAAAAAACTCCAAAATTTTACTATGCAGAACCATTGATTCTCATTATTGTCACGGTTTTTTAATCTTCGTCCGAACCAACGTCTACATTTATAATGATTAATGGCTGTTCTATTGACATGGACTTATAACCTTGTACTGTGCTAGCACTGAGCTTATTAGAAAGACATGGACATAAAGTTGAAAGTGGAATAGCTAGAGCACAGCACAGCATGTAGAGGGAAAGCAAACACACAACCAAATTTATAACATGCAGAAAGCAAAGTTCTGCCAAAACTGTAAAATATTTGAAGTATCATTTTTGAGTGGATACAAAATATTCATAGAAAATAAGCATACGTACTGACATATTTTTGTATATGAGACAGCTTGATGGATTGTAACTATACATCATATAAGTACCACTGCAAGTCAGCAAGACCTTGAGCTCTTTATGCAAAAAGGCCTATTTCAAGATATCTAATTCTAATGGTCAACTAGCCTATAAAGAAAGGTACAGGTTGCCAGAAGCCCAGAACTAGCTATTTAATTTCCTCTGAAAATTAATTACGTCACATTTGTAATTACCTTAGTTGACTAGATTTTCGTTTCTTTATTTTTGTTATTTTGTGATGGCAAAAATTATCAAATGCGCGCGCAAAGATGGTAAACCATGCATTATCACCATTCACGAGGGTAAAGAATTACAACATTCAGATGCTAACATTATCGTTATTCATTATGTACAAGGATGTATATTACATATATACCTATAATATAGATCTATCAAAATATATGAACCCTAAAGGAAGGTTAGTTTTGATCAAGTAAAAGGAGATTTCAAACTTTGAACTTCAAAGTAACCTGTACAAACATGTGAACAGTCAGAACTTGTTGGTAACTTCCTAGCTAGTATGAGCATTACAAACATCAAACTTTAGACCCAAGTTATAATTAATTACTACTTATAATGTACTAACAATGTGTACACACACCTTTATAACTCTTTTACTTTCACCAGAACACTGAACATACTTGCTCTCCACCAGGTAACTTGCTAGCTCTCTCTACCATTTTAAAAATCTCCCTCTCCCTCTCCCTCTCTCTCTCTCTCTCTCTCTCTCTCTCTCTCTCTCTCTCTCTCTCTCTCTCTCTCTCTCTCTCTCTCTCTCTCTCTCTCTCTCTCTCTCTCCCTCTCTCCACATATGCATTTTAAATCTCTTTCTCTGTCTGCAGATTACTCTTTATCATCATGTCCGATTTCATTCGCGCCGACGACAAAGAGGTTATAAATTGAAACTTTCTATATTTTCTTGCGTGTTGGATTGTTTTAATCTAAACTTTATTTCGTTGATTTGCTTTGCTTTTGAATAAGACAACTGTGTAATGCATCTGTTACGAGGTAGTTGTTGATTTGATATCTGGTAGAATAAGTCATGGAGGAAAATCAGGTCTGTCCCTGATTTCTTACCATCATTAGTCGAGTAGTTGTTTCTTTTATATTGAATGTAGCTCTCCTTTGGTGAGCACCTCTGTCGTCTGTAATATCCATTCATTCAGTAATCTTGAATACAAAGTCTGTTTATTTCGACCATACACTACAAGAAAACAGCGAAATTGTGACGGAAATTTGTGACGGATTTTTTCCGTCACAAATTAGTGACGGATTTGTGACGAATTTTTCTGTCACAAAATTTGCGACGGATTTTGTGACGGATTTTTTCCGTCACAAATCCGTCACAAAACTATATTAGTGACGGATTTGTGATGGATTATTCCGTCACAAATTAGTGACGGATTTTGTGACGGAAAAATCCGTCACAAAATGTATAAATAAAAAAATTTACACTTTTGTGACGGATTTGTGACGGGAAAAATCTGTCACAAATTTCCGTCACAAATCCGTCACAAAACTATATTAGTGACGGACTTGTAACGGAATATTTCTGTCACTAAATTAGTGACGGAAAAAATCCGTCACAAAAAATCTGAATAAAAAAATTTCAAAAAAATTTTGTTCCAGTGACGGAAATATTCCGTCACAAAAATATAATTAAAATAAAATCGAAGATATTTTCTTTCGGTGACGGATTTTCTGACGGATTTGATTTTGTGACGGATATGTGACGGAAATTTTCCGTTACAAAAAAATAATAAAAAATAAAATCAAAAAAATTGTTTCTGTGACGGATTTTGTGACGGATTTGAACTTGTGACGAATTTTGTGACGGATTTATGACGGAAAATTCCGTCACAAAAAGTCAATAATCAAAAAATTGTACTTTGACCGTTAAAAAAAGACATCAAATAAGCTTGTAATTTTTTGATTTTTTGGGTATATCACTAAAATCATTAGATATTAACATCCGTACGGTTGGATCGTCGAAAAAAGATTTTAAAAATATCATTTTGTGCAATCGAGACAATACTAGTTATCGCGAGTATTGTTTTTTTGGAGATTTATAGTATAAAATCACATCAAATAAGCTTGTAATTTTTTGATTTTTTGTGTATATCACTAAAATCATTAGATATTAACATCCGTACGGTTGGATCGTCGAAAAAAGATTTTAAAAATATTGTTTTGTGCAATGGAGACGATACTAGTTATCGCGAGTATTGTTTTTTGGAGATTTATAGTATAAAATCACATCAAATGAGCTTGTAATTTTTTGATTTTTTGTGTATATCACTAAAATCATTAGATATTAACATCCGTACGGTTGGATCGTCGAAAAAAGATTTTAAAAATATCTTTTTGTGCAATCCAGACGATACTAGTTATCGCGAGTATTGTTTTTTGGAGATTTATAGTATAAAATCACATCAAATAAGCTTGTAATTTTTTTATTTTTTGTGTATATCACTAAAATCATTAGATATTAACATCCGTACGGTTGGATCGTCGAAAAAAGATTTTAAAAATATCGATTTGTGCAATCGAGACGATACTAGTTATCGCGAGTATTATTTTTTGGAGATTTATAGTATAAAATCACATCAAATAACTTGTAATTTTTTAATTTTTTGTGTATATCACTAAAATCATTAGATATTAACATCCGTACGGTTGGAACGTCGAAAAAAGATTTTAAAAATATTGTTTTGTGCAATCGAGACGATACTAGTTATCGCGAGTATTGTTTTTTTGGAGATTTATAGTATGAAATCACATCAAATAACTTGTAATTTTTTAATTTTTTGTGTATATCACTAAAATCATTAGATATTAACATCCGTATGGTTGGATCGTCGAAAAGATTTTAAAAATATCGTTTTTGCAATCGAGACGATACTAGTTATCGCGAGTATTGTATTTTGGAGATTTATAATATAAAATCACATCAAATAACTTGAATTTTTTTAATTTTTTGTGTATATCACTAAAATCATTAAATATTAACATCCGTACGGTTGGTTGGTCGAAAAAAGATTTTAAAAATATCATTTTGTGCAATCGGGAAATATCATTTTAAAAATATCATTTTTAAAAATTAAAAATTTTTGACTTTTTTTTAAAAAATTCTGGGAAATTCGAACTTAAAATTTTTTTTAAATTTTTTTTATTTTTTTTAAAAAATCTAAGAAATTCGAATTTAAAAAAAATTAAAAAAATTTGACTTTTTTTAAAAAAAATTCTTAGAAATTCGAATTTTAAAAAAAAATTGACTTTTTTAAAAAAAAACTGGGAAATTCCATTTTTTTAAAAAAATTTAATTTTTTTTACTTTTTAAAAAAAATCTGGGATATTTCGAATTAAAAAATTAATTTTTTTAAAATTAAAAAATTAAATTTTGAATTTAAAAAGTATGTAAAATTAATTACTTTCGAATTTTTAAAAAAATAATTAATTTTAAAGGCATTTTTTAATTAAATATAAAATGTAAGAATTTTCATAGTGTAAGGATTGTATTTTGAATACATAACACAATGTGCATGTAGCTCGGTTGGTTGAGGGAGTGTTGTAGGGAGTTGGAGGTCGGGGGTTCGAGTCCCCCCACCTACGTTTCTTAAATTCGAGGGTGTTGACTGTGGTGAGGTGGGTTTGATTGGGTGGTGAGGTGAGCTGACTGGGCGGCTCAGTCAGCAAGAATTTTTTTTTTATTTTTTTTTTTTCGAATTTTTAAAAATAATTTTTAAAAATTTTAGTTTTGTGACGGAATAAATTCGTCACAAAATCCAAAATTTTAGTTTTGTGACGGATACAAAAAAATGACAAAATTTGTGACGGATTTGTGACGAAATATTTCCGTCACTGATTTTGTGACGGAAAAATTCGTCACAAAATCCGTCACAAAAGTTTGTGACGGATTTTTCCGTGGTTTCAGCAAAAATCCGTCACAAATCCGTCACAAAGGCGTTTGTGACGGAATTTCACCCTGTTTGTGACGGATTTTTCCGTCACAAAAACCAGTTTTTCTTGTAGTGATATATTTGTTTGCTTTCTACAAACTATTGGTTTTATTAATTGATGATGGATTAGATCTTTAACTAATAGAGGTTTGTGGTGTATTTTTTGGATTGTTTTAATCTAAACTTTAGTTCGTTGATTTGCTTTTGAATAAGACAACTGTGTAATGCATCTGTGTATTGATTTGCTTTAGTTCGTCTGTGTATTGATTTGGTTTTATTATTAAAAATGTTTGATAATATTATCGAACATTGTTCAAACTCGAGTTCAACAACATATGGAACGAAGTTAAACTCAAACAAACTTATCAAACAATACAGTTCGTTTATAACCATAACCATAGTACTTGTACATAAAAATTATATATGTTTAGTGAAATATTTATCTAAAAATTTGAGCGTAATGCATTGTATTGTACTACACCATCTCGATTTTCAAAAGCCTTGTAAATTTGTAATCAACATTATTAGAAATTTAGCACAGTTTTTCTAAAAGAAACAAAAAATAACATAGCCATGTATGGCATTAATATAAACAATTTAGTCCTCAGCCATTTGACTGAATGCATCAGACGAAAACCTTTAACCTAGATTGGTATGATATTAATTTTACCCTTTCTACAGAAGACAGGCTAATACAATCATAGTTTGGTTCTACATCCGAAAGCGCATAACACAAACAACATTTTCTGCAAAAGAAGCTGCAATCTTGTCGCCTTCTTTGTTCCAACATACCTCAAAGATACCCCCGTTTCCAGCATACGTTTTTACGATCCTTGCCTCCTTTACAGACCAAACATGTATGCATAGCTCCGTAGCCATTAATGTGAAACAAAAACAAAAGTTTGATATGAAAGTATCTAAAGCATGTTAAAGAAAGCAATATATAGAGCACATGGTAATATGTTGTAAAAATTACCTTTGCAGTTGAATCATCTGAACATGAAGCCAAGAACTGCCCAGTAGGATCCCACTTGACGGCATTCACTTCACCCTAAGTAGCAAAATATAAGAAAAGAATCAACAACTATTCCTACAAAAGTGTGGTCCCACACATTTATACTACAAGATCTTCTAAAACCGATTGACGTTAAATTTCTGTACATCTCTCAAACAAATTTTTACCATGCAGGAAAAAATTGAACTAAAAAAGAACAGACTGAAGAGAGCAGAACAAAGATGTACATAATGTGACAATGTCAGCTGATTACTATATTAAATCATTAAAACAAAAAATACAAAACATCGTTGTAAGATAAAAATAAAACCTGTGCAGCTTATGATTAGTACTTGTGAACCATAAATCATTATACTTTTAGGATGTTCATCTGATGACCAATTTGTGTATGTAAATGTCCCTCAATCATACCATACAAACCCATAAACTAGGTAAAATTTTACAAATCCAGGTACTCATAATGTCTATTTCATCCCTAACACATGACAACTTATGTTAAGGCTCAAATATTAACAGCAAATATCAAGGCATATATCAAGCACTCATGTAAATATATAGTCATTAATAGCATAGTTGTATATATGATGTATCTTCTGTATACTAGAAATCAGCCTAGATATTAGTGATTGTAATCGCTGATAATCAGCCTTGTATACCTCTTGTATGTATCTGATACTTCTATATAATGAAAGTACCCCTAAGATGGAGGGCAATTCAATCCAAATTGACATGGTATCGGAGCTAGAATTCTGAACTTGAGAGTGTTTTCTTATCTTAGTCTAAATCTTGGCCTTGGGAATTTTTCTAAGTATTGCTTTTCATCCTGGTTTGTATTTTTGGGTATCATGTCGAATAGCAACTTGGAGAATCTTTGTGTGCGTTTCACAGGTAAGAATTACTCTATCTGGGAATTTCAGTTTCGGTTATTTGTCACGGGAAAGGAACTTTGGGGCCATGTTGATGACAGCGATGCAGCTCCTACTGAAGCTGCTAGTTTGGTTGAGTGGAAGGTAAAGGATGCTAGAGTCATGACTTGGATTTTGGGATCAATAGATCAAACGCTCGTTCCCAATTTGAGGCCATATAAGACATCTAAAGAGATGTGGGAGTATTTAAAGAAGGTTTATAATCAGGACAATTCAGCCAAACGTTTTCAGTTGGAATATGAGATTGCCAAGTTTTTTCAAGGTGATTTTTTTGATTATTCTCAAACTCAAAGGAGTGATCTTTCCGTTCAGGAATTTTTTTCTGGGTTTCAGAACATATGGGCAGAATATGTTGACATAATTTATGCTGAAGTACCGAAAGAATCGTTGGCTGCTGTTCAAAAAATTCATGTGCAGAGCAAACGAGATTAGTTTTTGATGAAATTACGTCCTGAGTACGAGTCAACCCGCTCAAATCTGATGAATCGTGATCCTCCTCCTTTGGATGTTTGCTTTGGAGAATTGTTACGGGAAGAGCAACGTCTTGCCACACAAGTTGTTTTTCAGCAACACAAAGTCCACGAGAATGCAGTCGCTTATGCTACAAATAATGGGAAAAGTAAATGGAGAGACTTGAGGCAAGTTCAATGCTATAGCTGCAAAGAATATGGACATATCGCTGCTGATTGCGCAAAGAAATCTTGCACATACTGTAAGAAGCCAGGGCATATTATCAAGGAATGTTCGATCCGAACTCCGCATCGCCAAGCTAAGCAAGCTGCTACTGCTAATCAGGCCGTTGCTGGTTCAACAGATGGTAAACCAGTAGTAACTCCAGAAATGGTTCAGCAGATGATTATTACAGCTTTTTCAACCTTAGGGCTTCAAGGTAAGCAAACTCTTTCCTCTTTATCATGGCTTGTTGATTCTTGTGCATCCAATCACATGACAAATTCATGTAGCACTCTTAGCAATGTTCAAAAATATGAAGGAGATATTCAGGTTGCGAACGGTAGTAAGTTGCCCATTCATGCT
Organism: Saposhnikovia divaricata; assembly: GCA_036435485.1. Classification (NCBI taxonomy): domain Eukaryota; kingdom Viridiplantae; phylum Streptophyta; class Magnoliopsida; order Apiales; family Apiaceae; genus Saposhnikovia; species Saposhnikovia divaricata. The sequence continues at coordinate 5,749,067 of CM071598.1, read as the reverse complement.
ATTGGGGACATTAATTCTTCAATTAAAGATGTTCTTGTGTCTTCTGAGCTCTCCGCTAATCTTATTTCAGTAGGAAAATTAGTTGATAATAACTGTAATGTTCGATTTTCCCATGATGGTTGTGTTGTGCAGGATCAGGCGTCGGGGAGGATACTAGCGAAGGGGCCTAAAGTTGGACGTCTATTTCCTTTGCATCTTCCTATTCCTAATTTTGTTTCTTAGCTAGTATTGATGTAAATCACAAGGGTGAAGTATGGCATAAATGTTTAGGCCATCCAAGTAATTTTTTTTTATCTCATATAATAAATTCTGGGTTGTTGGGCAATAAAAATAATCTTTCCTTGCATCTTTCATTTGATTGTTCAGCTTGTAAATTAGGTAAAAGCAAGTCTCTACCTTTTCCTTCTCATGGTAGTCGTGCAGAAAAGTGTTTTGATGTCATTCATAGTGATGTATGGGGTATTACTCCTATCGTATCTCATGCACATTATAAATATTTTGTCACATTTATTGATTACAGCAAGTATACCTGGGTTTATTTCCTTCGTTCCAAATTTGAGGTATTTACTGTGTTTAAAACCTTTGTAGCTTATATCGACAATCAATTTTCCGGTAAAATTAAAGTGCTCAGATCTGATTATGGGGGGAGTATATGTCTCATGCATTTCATGAATTTATAAATCAAAACGGAATTGTTTCCCAATGTTCTTGTCCCTATACGCCTCAGCAAAATGGGGTTGCTGAGCGTAAGAATCGCCCTTTGTTAGATGTTGTTCGCACATTATTACTTGAATCTTCTGTCCTTCCAAATTTTGGGTTGAAGCCTTAAGCACAGCAGTTTATCTAATTAATCGGTTGCCTTCTCAAGTATTGAACTGGGAATCTCCGTATTTTCGTCTTTATCATGAGCATCCTAACTATCTTGATCTGCATACTTTTGGATGTGTTTGCTTTGTTCATTTGCCACCTCATGAACGTCATAAACTTTCTGCTCAATCTGTTAAATGTCCTTTTATGGGTTATAATGTTTCACACAAAGGTTATGTTTGTTATGATCCTTGTTCGAACAGATTTCGGAAATCTCGTAATGTTGTTTTCTTTGAAAATCAAATTTTCTTTTCTACTCAAACTGTGTCTTCAGCAATCTCTCCAGGGTCACCAGAGCCACTTTTTCTTCCTCATTTTGAGGAAATAACTATTACTTCTAAAAGATTCAAGCCTGGTTTTGTATATACTCGACGCCATCCAACTTTGGAGCCTCAAGAGCTTGATCCAGAGACATCTGAGCCTGTTCAAACTTCATCTACTGCAAATCAGCCCTCAAACAGCCTGTGACACTCTTCTAGAGCCACCCGTCCACCTGAACGGTTTGGATTTTCTCATAAATCTCTACATACTACTTTGGCTGATGTTCCTATTCTTACATGTTATTCAGAAGTTGTTAAACATGAATGTTGGCGTAATGCTATGCAAGAAGAACTTCGAGCTCTCGAGGATAACCACACGTGGGATATTGTTCCTCGTCCATCTAATGCTAAAACAATTGGTTGTAAATGGGTCTACTCTATCAAACTTCGTTCAGATGGAACTCTGGATCGCTATAAGGCAAGGCTGGTTGCCCTTGGAAATAAACAAAAATTATGGGGTTAATTACGTAGAGACGTTTGCTCCAGTTTCCAAAATGACTACAGCTCGTTTGATTATTTCTCTTGCAGCTTCACAAGGCTGGCCACTTCATCAGATGGACGTTAAAAACGCATTTCTTCATGGTGATCTCAAAGAGGAGATTTACATGACTTTACCTCCTGGTTTATCATCCTCTTCTTCAGGCATATGTAAGTTAAAACGATCAATCTATGGATTGAGGCAATCTTCTAGAACTTGGTTTGATAAATTTCGAACCACATTACTCCAGTTCTCATTTAAGCAAAGCCAATATGACCCATCCTTATTTCTTTGCAAGACACCTGCTGGCATTGTTGTTCTTCTTGTTTATGTTGACGACATTGTTATTACAGGAACAGATTCTACGTTAATTTCCCGTCTACAACATCATCTTCATGCCTCCTTTCACATGAAAGATCTTGGTCCCCTAACTTATTTTTTGGGTTTGGAAATTAACACCGATGCTTCTGGTGTTTTTCTGAGCCAAAATAAATATACTCAAGATTTGCTTAAATTAGCTAGTCTTCAAGATACCTCGTCTGTAGATACTCCATTAGAAGTTAACACAAAATATAGCAGAGAGGAAGGTGAACTAATTTCTGATCCTACTCTATATCGCCAGTTGGTAGGTAGTTTGAACTACTTGACCATTACACGTCCAGATATTTCTTTCGCTGTTCAGCAAGTAAGTCAATTCATGCAAAAGCCCCGTCATTTGCATTTAGCTGCTGTTCATCGTATCCTTCAGTATCTTCGTGGGACACCTGGCCGTGGATTGTTCTTTTCAGCTGGTAATCCTCTTAATCTTGTTGCATATAGTGATGCTGACTGGGCTGGTTGCCCCGACACTCGACGATCTGTCACAGGCTGGTGCATGTTTCTTAGCAGCTCCATGATTTCTTGGAAGAGTAAAAAACAAGCTCGTGTTTCAAAATCTTCTACTGAATCTGAATATCGTGCTATGTCTGCTGCTTGTTCAGAGATTGTTTGGCTTCGTGGCCTCCTAACTGAGCTTGGTTTTACTCAATCTAACCCTACTCCACTTTATGCTGATAACACTAGTGCGATTCAAATCGCTGCTAATCCAGTTTATCATGAGCGTACTAAGCATATCGAGGTGGATTGTCATTCTATTCGTAAAGCCTTTGACACTCATACAATATCTCTTCCTCATGTATCTACCAAGTTTCAAGTAGCTGATATTTTTACTAAAGCTATGACACACCAACGTCATAAGTTCGTTGTGGGCAAATTGATGCTTCGTGACAGACCAACATCAATTTGAGGGGGGATGACAACTTATGTTAAGGCTCAAATATTTACAGCAAATATCAAGGCATATATCAAGCACTCATATAAATATATAGTCATTAATAGCATAGTTGTATATATAATGTATCTTCTGTATACTAGAAATCAGCCTAGATATTAGTGATTGTAATCGCTGATAATCAGCCTTGTATACCTCTTGTATGTATCTGATACTCCTATATAATGAAAGCACCCCTAAGATGGAGGGCAATTCAATCCAAATTGACAACACAAACACAGATGATGGCTGTTAAGAGGTAAAAGAGTCATCATCTGTGTTTAAATAATAGATAATATGTATTCAAGTTAGTATGGATAGAGCTATAGAGGAATAGAATTAAACCTACCTTATGACCTGAAAAAGTATTGATTGGTCTATTATCTCCAACTTTACAAATATGGATCATAGTGTCAGTTGAGCAAGTTGTGAATGACACGTTATCCCTCCAATCAACATCAAGAGTAGGAGCTGAAATATTGAACCGTCTTAGTTATTTGCTAAATTGCTATAGATACACACATATAGGAACAACCAAACCACTTTTTAAGTAAGAAATAGTATTTTGTTTCAACAAAAATTAAGATTGGTTAATGCAAGTAGTGCACCAGAATGAAACTCAAATTGTTGTTTCCATTCCCCTGTCTTGATGTCCCACACAATTGCAGTTTTGTCAACACTTCCGTGAGAAGATAATCACCTTTCTTATTCCACTTCAGAGAGAAGATTGGGCCTTTATGTTTATTCAAAGTATTCACCAACACCCCCGATAAAGACATTATTAGTTGACAGAACATGAAACATAGACTTCATACTTTAGCATCAGAAAGGGTGCAAAATACCTATTTTCATTATTTTAAGTGTAGGCATACCTTAATCTGATAAACACAATGCAGGAAAACCATGACTACCATACATATGAGCACAAAAGGGCCTTATCAAAATGACACAACTGGTTCTTACTCCATAATTTCATTTCCACGCTAAAACCAGGATTTCAGAGTGCGCGTAGTGGGAGGGAGTATTACACAAAAATTTAAATTTTTTTTGAAAGAAGACAATAGTGATAGTTTTATTCATTTGGAAGAATATTAAATTACTGTATGTGTAAAAAACTAATTAAGGCAAAAGCAGATTGTGCTGAAGTAAATGTGTAAAAACTAATTAGTCTGTACGTAGTAAAGTAAAAAAAACTCATGCACAAAGGAGGTTAAAACCTTTATCAGCATCTCTATTTCAAATAAAAATGCCAGCTGAGCTAGAAAGAAGTGGCATTTTAATGTATAAGTCAGTACAACTACAATTTGTGTGGGGGTGGGGGGGACTAATTTACTATAGAGATAGTTAACAAATAGTTTCTGGTGTTCTATTTCTAATATTCTAAGACATTTTTCTTAGGTAAGATCTAATTTACATTATTGAGTGTAAACAACACATTATTGGGTGACTTGTGCCCTTCTCTGCTGGCAATAACATTCAGGCATTCTCTCCTCTGATATTCAAAGCTTCAACTTTCTTTTTATAATCATAATAAATGTTATCAATGTTGCCACACAATCAATGATAAAGCTGAGCGATATAATATTAACAGGGAATCCAAACACATGATACGGTGCTACCAATAGATGCACACATAAACAAATTGCAACAAGGCCTAATTCCGTTAATAAATTTTCTCTTTACTATAGAGATAGTTAACAAATAGTTTCTGGTGTTCTATTTCTAATATTCTAAGACATTTTTCTTAGGTAAGATCTAATTTATATTATTGAGTGTAAAAAATGCATTTTGCTATAACCCTTGTACGGGGTGACTTGTCCCCTTCTCTGCTGGCAATAACATTCAGGCATTCTCTCCTCTGATATTCAAAGCTTCAACTTTCTTTTTAAAATCATAATAAATGTTATCAATGTTGCCACACAATCAATGATAAAGCTGAGCGATATACTATTAACAGGGAATCCAAACACATGATACGGTGCTACCAATAGATGCACACATAAACAAATTGCAACAAGGCCTAATTCCGTTAATAAATTTTCTCAACGTAATTGTTAAAATGGTTGTTCATCAATAAGTAAATTTTTCACCAATTTATAAACTTTCAAGAATTAATGAACATGAAAAATAAAATCATTTGGAAAAATAACTTACCATCTCTACTCCATATTCGTGCCTGACCATCATAAGAACCTGTAGCAAGTAACGTACCCTCACCCTACAAAGGCAACGATTTTCACAAGAACAAGAAAGAAATTAAGTACACATGTTCAGATGTTCTCAACTATCTATATGAGTGCCAAAGGTAGATATTAAGTGGTAATTTATGTATAAGTAGGAACAGGATCTTCTGAAAAAATCCACAAATGAAAAAGTAAACACTCACATTCCAATCCAACGTTGTTACATGCGTGTTTTACCCTTAAAATGATTCAGCACTGCACAATTTGGGAGAATGCCTTGCATATTGGAGCTACAAGGGCCTTCACCGATGGTCCAAATACGGGCTGTAGAGTCTCCGGCACTATAGTATTATATTTATGGATACAATAAAACATAAGATTAGTTGTGACATAAAAAAGTAATCTGCAAGAGCATGGTTTTTTAGTTTATTTTGAAAATGTATGTATATATTTATCTATCGGATTTTTATTTTATAATTACATTTTTCTATTCTATAATGTTGCTTGTCTAGAAAGAAATAAATCATATTAATTCAAAAAAATAAATATTGTCCATAATATTTATTCTATTTAAAACCCTATAAAGTGCATTAGACTACATGAGAATGAAACTCAAATAGGTACCACAAAGTCCTAAACTAGTAATAGCATGAAATTTTATACACATGTGAAACGGAAAAGAGTGAAGTAATTATAAAGTACATTAAAAAAAAAAACAGAGACATCAACTATTTTACTTGTAATCCTGTGAATCAACTTGGGCTAAGTGCACACTCATGTCACTTATATTGATTAATTAATATAAGTGTACACTTCACATAGAGAAAATACCAGAGACAGTTCAGATATATTACATATAATCGAAATCAAACCAACCCAAATATACCTTGTATATCCCACTATCGACAAGAAATAATCTAATCATAAATAATATAAGGATTTCATGACAAACAATAGACCCATCCTGATGCAAGAAGCGAACCTAATGGACTCCAAGCACATACGAAAACCTGCCATGATAAAAACCACAAATTCAACAGATTCTTGTTAGGATAAATTCTAGATTTTTCCGTGTACAAACTTCGATGAAGTATATATAACTCACAAACTTTATTTTATCCGAGAAAAATGTTTCTTTCAAAATTCTGTATAAATATTCACATTCTTGCATTTTTTTGATATTTTTGTAAAGCATAAAATTCATATAATGTCCAAACAGTTGGTCAAAAGTAAAAGAAAGATCAAGGTGTCTTGGTAAAAATGGACAGCTTGTCATACTACAAAAATGTACACATTTACACAACCCCCTCCCCCCACCCCAAATATATACGGATAGACAGAACTATATATTCTGAACATGATCCCTAACTATAGTCGGTTATTGTCACTTTTAGCCATCTAACACTAAAGAGGCAACTATAACGGCACTGCCATTAGTCAAAAACCATGGATGCTGCTTTGTATTAAAAAAAATGCATGTAATTTGGGATTTGTCTGAATATCCAGCAGTCTCCACATTTTTATTAGGACTGGTTAAACATTGTGGCGAAATTGCCCTGGTTGGATAAAAGTAATGATCTGGTTATATAGCACTGCCTACATACATATAGTGTAAAAATATATAAACAAAATTTAAAATGGATTTTATTAAGCGGCAAATTCATTGTATGTATCCTCAAATTTCTATCAACCCAGCAAGAATAAAAGTAGTTTAATAATTCTATTCGTATTCAGCAAAGCAAAAATAAGTGAACCTCAGAATTTTAAATTTTTTTTTCGATGAATAGATAGAGGGTAGAATTATAAGATTTTTTCGTATTAGGGTACCCCTAGTTTGGTCATTAGATTAGCTTAAATGTTGGATTAGAATTTGGTTTTAAGATTTGTATTTTAAGGAGGTTTGTATTGGAGTAGCCCCTCTATACTATTATATAATAAGCAAACAGGGGTATAATTTGGTTGTTTGGTTCAACTTGGTTCAACTATTTAAAAGAATAGTGACCGTTAGATATTTAGTAAATAGATGATAACCGTTAGATCTAATAATAAGGAATATTCTATATTTAAATACCTCTTCTAAAGATTCAAGGTTCGAATCCTGTCAACAACAAATCTACATTAAGATTTTATATTATTAGTTCTAATCAATAAATATCATTTATTAAACAACTATTATTATTACTAATAATTTTATTAATTAATTACAAAGTTAAATTATATCCATAATAAATTATTATACTCTATTTAATTTAATTATATAATTTTAAAAGTATTTAAAAATAACCCGTGCTTTGCACGGGCTATAAGCTAGTATATATTAATTATAAACTCGTTCCTTAATTAATTAAATAATTAATTATATTAATTAAAGAGGAGAAATTCTCAGCTAGCTAGGGATGCAGAGAATTCTACTTGGTAGCTCGTGCATGATTACTAAATTCGAATTAAGAAAGAAAATATATTAACTCAACAAGAAAATAATACAAATCAGGTAATGTCGTTTAATAAATATGAAAGATATAAAATTAATCTCGAGGATTGAAGTTTATGGAATGGCATAGAGTTTAGAAGAAAAATAAATCCCGCACTGAGCTTAAGTTTTATTCATAGTTGTTAATGAAAATTTGAGATTTTATCTCCTAGACCTATCATTTCATTTTTATTCATTAATATATTTAGTACATTTCAGTATCATTTCGATCATTTGACACATTGATTATTGTTTTTCTCTTGATTTTGTATTTTATCTTCTATTTTCTATATACATATTTACAGATTTATTGTCCTTATTTAATCTATATATAAGTACGTTGTAAAAATTACTCGAATAAGATTATAACTAGTGCAATGTATGAATTTCTTTGATATTTTATAAATATTATGCTATTAAATAAAATTTTAATGAATTATTATATAATTATATGAGTTGTTCGTATTTTTAAAATTAATATTATTAAAATTTAATTTAGCATGTTATTGACGAATTCAAATTTTGAATCTTTATTGATATTTTAGATATTAATGTATTGATTATTTTTTAATATCAGATATATCACAATTTTTTGTTAATTCAAAAAAATTATGAATTATATTAGATTTCAAATTTATAAATATGAGCTTGATGGTCCTGATTCCTCAGATAATCACCCAAAGATTAAGACAAAACAGATATAAGATCACGGTTCTTGTATACAAGGCTATTTGTTTTATCATTACAAAAATGCCATCCAATTTTTGTGAACACTTAACCTCTGTCATGTCCAGATAAATTTGTTGCAACAATTTATATTTATGCATGTGTAATATTAAATTTTAAATTATAAAAAACTTAGTTAATTTTGTTTAGCTAAGTAGGGTAATTTAGATGCCACCCATCAATTAAATTAGGGTCGGTCTCTACGGGGAGTGAAGGGCCGTTACATTTCTGGTACACATATGTTCGATTGTTTCAGAAATGGTATAGCTGAGTATACATTTGCAAAAATGGTATAGGGCGCCACTTCAAGTGGCGACCCAGGAACCCGACGCCACTTCAAGTGGCGACTGAGACATGGGCGCCACTTGAAGTGGCGACCCTTTACTTTTTTTTTTGCCGGCTCCCATGTTAGAGATTTTTTTTCTTCCGGTTGCTAGAAAATATAGTTTTCTTGTATTCATTTTACATGACTTTGAAGATGTACTTGTAAATAATTTTTTTTTGTGTTCTCTAATATATATTAAAGAATTTACTTCCTACTTTGATACAATACGAAAATCTCCAAAAATTATTATGTCTAGCTATGTTATTTTTTCATCCGAATATGTTAACTCCACATACGTTTCTTAACAATTACTTCGTCAAGTCATGTTTAGGGCCATAAAAAACATATTTGTACATGTTTTTCTTGCGGTTTTTTTGTTCCGTATTGAAGTATTGATGTTCTACTTTGGTGTAAGAACAAAAAAATTAATATATCATATGTGTAACTATGGTTTTTTATGGCCCGAAAATGACAAAAATTTCCAAATTTTGACAGAAAATTTTTATTCAAATGAAGCAAACAAAGTACAAGAGATGAAGCACACTAAAATTAAAATGCAAACATAGGAATTTAAAAGCATAGATAAAATAACCAACAAGTTCTTAAATTCGAATTAGGCCAAGTGCCTAATTCTGGTCGCTACATTCCTCAATTTCCTGGAGGAAATTGACGCTTCCTTGCTTCATATTCGTGAACATAGTCTTCCATTTCCGCCCCCTCAGCGTCGAACAATTCATCATATTTTTTGTGCATCCGATTAGCCAACAGTTCCACCTGAGTGTACCATTCCTCATCAGAAATCTTTTTATCTTTCAATTCTGCATCTAGCTTTTTACGACCATCACAGAACTCAGTTGCGAAATCATCATTGTAGAAGTCGAAGTTAAACATCTCATCCTTAGTTTTGACCCAGTCTTTTCCCTTTCTCTCCTCCCTGCTCTTAAAAATCTTCATTTTTTTGATGAACAAGGACTGCTCACCAGCCCGTACAATCCCAGCCCTCCTCTTCTGATGGTCGTCTTCTTTCTTTTTATCCATGTCGTCGTAGAAACTTGTTTCTGGCACTTTCCCCTTCCCCTTCCTCTTATCCATTTTGATGCAAGCGCCTTGAAAAAAAATAATTGGATCAAAATTAATGTGAGAAGAAACCAGTGAGTTGTGCATATGAATAAGAAAGCAGAACCTATTTATAGAGAATTTTGTAGTTGTCTTCGTTAATAATACAGAACAACAGCTGTAAATAACGAAATATATGTTACTGTTGACGGGACTACACTACTTTATACAGACTCTGGGCAATTTTTGAATTTCACATAAATTTTCAGCTTTGTTTCAGAGTATTGTACAGCTTATTATAGTGCTTTGCCGCAAAGATTCGTGTGTTGTTTTGCATGTGCGTTCACGAGATTGTTGTAATTATGTTACTGTTGACGGGACCTCACATCTTTTCACAGACTAGCATCCTTGTTTTCAATTCGACAAGAAATTTGATTCATCTTTCTACAGCGCTTTTTCAGGACTGGCAAGATTCTTGTTGTTTTTTTCCTGTGCACTCACGGGAAGCTTAAAACAGCAATGGTAAAATCGTATCCCACTTGAAATAAGAAGATGTGACAAGGCATTTGTTATCGTTACAGAACTTTTCAGTATTTGTTGCAGATTACTGTACATGCACGAGATTCTTCACTATGTGAGTAGAAGATATGGGTGCAATGCCTACAAATTTAAATTATTTGTTCCTGTGATTTGTCGGTGGTAGTTAAAATAATGCAAGTGGTGGATAATAATCAAAGTGGGAAAAAACAGTCCGTTTGACTATAAATAAGTAACCAAAATAATTATCATCGACACAAAATGACTTATACTCCTGGTGATATTTTTCGAGCTATGGGTAGGAGTTGGGTGTGTGAAGATGAATTTGCTTTGTAAATGAATTTTTTTGATTTTTTTTGCTTTGTATTGAAGAATTGACATTTTACTTTGGTGTAATATGAAAATCTCAAAAAATTATTATGTCTAACTAGTTTTTTTTTTTTGGGCGAACATGGTAACTCAATGTTCAATTTCTGCCACTGTTATCTGCATACTGTTGAAGATGAGACCAAACATTACTGAGATGCACAGCTGCAACAGGTTGAAGAGACTACACAACCTTGTGATCCCATATCTAAAGTCTATGTTTTGAACGAAATTAAAATTTCGATTGACCACTCTACTTTACAGCCATGTGATGTATTACCCCACCTGAGCACATAGTTTTGATGATGTGATTAGTAAAACTGAATAACTTGCATGAATACAGAAAGCCACAGCTTTAAACATTTGGAGCTTTATTTTACTGTTGACTACACTATACACAATCAGAAGGTGAAAATAATGAATACTAACACAACATGTATTATAGAGGAATCCCAATATTTTTGTCCTCTGCATTGTTGTGACTTATTTATTTGTCCCAATATTTTATTTCACTGAAGACGCTATAAAAAATGAGTATGTGTTGAGGTTTGTTCACCCAACCACTACAAAACATTTTAGCACTTCTGTCATACAATTGAAATATGATTTATACTCCTGGTGAAATTTTCAAAGCAATGGGTAGGCACTGGTGGTGTGATGATGATTTCGACTACCCGCTTGATCCAAATTTACGTTACTCAACTACGTCAATAAGGACAATGCTTCGGGAGTGGGAGTGGCGGAAAAATCAACTCTCTTGTTGTGTAGAACAATGTCGGTTGAATGGATTAAGATTACCAAAACAGCGTGCCATACTGATGCCGCGTGACACCCCTCAACAATTGGAAGTAGCGTTATTTCGTGCACGAGAGGAAGAAAATCGGATGAGATTACGGTTACGACGAAAGAGTTTACGTGATGAGCGTGATGCATATTTTGAAGAGGGCGACTTAAGAGAAGCAAGGATATTTCAGCTCTACAGTATGAGTCCTGATCTGAACTCTGATTGCTATATGTCCGATGATGAATAAAGTCTCTGCCAATGTAATATTTCATGTACTTTTGAAAGTAGTTTCGAAGATGTTTACTTTCGACATCGTTTTTAGCAAGTGATTTTATGTATTACTTCCATCAATTTACAAAGACTGTGGTATTGTCATTTTCCATGTAGTTTTTAGATTAGTTTTCAATTTGTTTGCTTTAAATTTGTTGGCAAGTGAAAACAACGAATTTATCTCATTCAAAGTTCAAACATCAAATAAATTACAAAGTGCAAACAAAGATGTTGAAAAGCCATCATGCTCGTGCTCCCCCGGGTCCTGGGCATTTTTTACTCCTTTTTGTGTGACCCTCTTGTTTGCATACACTGCATTTTATCCCAGTACGGGATGCATCCATCTCAGTTCGAATTCTGACCGACTGGCCCTTATCCCCGCGTTTCTTCTTTAACTTCTTCAAGGCCTCGTCGGGTACCAATTTCCCAAATCGTTGCCACTCCGTCGGTAATTCATAGTTCCACATTGGAGTAGGTTGGAGTGGATATATCACCGGTCTCCACACCTTTTGCAGTTGCATGTTGTAATGGTAAGGCTCAATAAACTGGTGCCAATCAAGTTTATTTTTCATACACCCTGCCACTACATGAGAACACGGTAAATGATGGGTCGCCCATTTCCCGCATGTACAACTACGCGTGGATAGGTTCACGACTTGGGTGTTACCACCCTTCACGACACCCTTCACTGTATACTGCTGCGTAAGAACTGAAAACATTCCATCAGGACGACTGAAAGTCCTGACCGTATGTGCAGTGGCCTTGGTTTGAATTTTGGCTAACATAGCCATGGTACTCGAGCACAAATCTTCTCCCCTCTGGAGGCTTTCTTCGACACTGTTCCGGTGTGTATTCATAATCTTGACAATCTTGTAAAACAAATACTCCATCATTGCTGTTACCGGAAGAAAACGAGCCCTCCGTATGTTGCCATTAAAACCTTCCATCATGTTTGTCGTAGCCTGACCATAACGAGCACCCTGTGTGTCATGGGATAAGGTCCATTTGGTTTTTGGTATTCTGTCAAGATAGTCAAATGCAGCCGGGGAAATTTCAGCAATGCGTTTCATGTAGGCTTCATGTTTTCCCACTTGTGTTGTAATTCCAGCCTTCCACATCAAGGCCTTTAGTTCACCTCCTGGATGATGTGTGCTGAAGTTGCTTCTGACATGGAATAAACAAAACCTATGAATTCCCAATGGCATACGAAAACCATTATCGGGGTCTCTCACCGCAGCAAGAATACCTCCAGCACGATCCGAAATTAAGCAAACACCCTTCCTCTGCTTACACACATGTTCACGCAAAAGTTTAAGAAACCAAGACCAATTCTCATATGACTCCTCATCCACCAAACCGTAACATAGAGGAAAAGGGTGATTGTTGGAATCAACACCCATAGCAATGAGGATCTTCCCTCTGTATGTTCCCTTCAAGAAGGTGCCGTCTATTGAAATTACTGGACGGGCATGTTGCCAACCGTCAGAAATTGCTTTCAAGCACCAAAAAATACGCTTGCAAACGGACGTACCACGTAGGTCCACATGAGGTACAGCATCAATCTGAGCATAACTCCCTTCATTTGCATGTAGAAGGGCTGTTAGAAACATCGGAAGTGTTTGGTAGGTTGTAGCCCAACTGCCATATACCTCCTCAATGGCGATTTGTTTTCCTCGCCATGCTTTGAAGTATGTCGCTTGATGGTTGTATTCCTTCACAACAAGCGGTATAATTGTTTTGATGGCTATTTCTGGTGTCTCTATTACCTGTTTCAAGGATTAAAAGTATTTGTAAAATGATTGAAACAACAATTAGAAGTAAATTACAAAATTGACGAATAAATTATATTAAATAAAGAACTTACAAGTGGCTTCACAAGCTTGGATATCATTCTTGCTGATATCTTCTTATGCTCTTGCAAGGGTCGTGTAAGCAAGCAAGTGTGTTCTTCCTTGTTCACGGTTATCTCAAATAATCCATGTACCTCCTTCTTCGCAGCTCTCAGCCTCCACTTGCACTCCGGTACAGTGCATGACGCAATGAATTGGGTTTTATTACTTCTGTTAACAATGTAGTCTCGATCCGTTGAAATATGAGCTTTCTTCACTGCAGCAAGAAGACTTGGTTTGTCTGCAAACAAAGATCCAACAGATAAACCATCATCATTTGGCTCATAATCAAGGTACATGTCATTTCGGTGATCATATGGGATGGGTGTATATGCCTCCGTCTCGAACCAAGGAACCATAGGAACATGATGTTGATTCACAACTGCCAAAGTCATAGGCACTTCCTCCATCCTTCGTGAAATCCTACCATCACCATCATCATCACCATCATCGCTCTCTGAATAATCTTCATCGTCGGCCTCAAAGTCATACGAGGCTTCGCTTTCAGAATGCCTAGCTTTATCCACCAACTCCACTTCAAACTCGGCTAAATGCCTACCCGAGCTCCTATTTGCAACATTTCGTGGTGGAGAAAATTGCATACCCTCGTTGGCTCCAGAATATGCATGAAACTGGCCACTAGACCCCCCTCCATACTCTTGGTATTCTTGGTTTGACCCCCCTGCATAACCTTGAAATGCTTCACTGGACCCGCCATAATGCCCTTCAAATTGTTGACTTGAACCCCCACCATACCCTTCAAATTGTTGACTTGAACCCCCACCATATCCTGCATACGCTTGAGTATTGAAATACTGATCCGACCACCCCCCTCCATACCCTTGAAGTGGTTGAGTGGAGCCCCTTCCGTATGTTGTTTGTGTTGGTTGTGATCCTAAATTCAGTTGAAACGAGCTTAGGTCATCCATATCAACTTGCTCAGCTTCAATGAACATTGAAACATCCCCGAAACCCATTAGCATGGTAGCGGGAACACTAAGCATCCTCGTCACATCAGCATCACAAGTAATATGGGAGAGCCAGGATCCGTTGGGCATGTTGAAATCACCTAAGCGTGGATATTTGAAAGTCATGTTTAGTTTCCAATGGTAACGACTTATTTGCATGATCTCGTAAACATAGGTCTTCAATTCTTCATACGTAGTCCCCAACTTAACGTAGTGCTGCTTCTTTGGATCTTTGGAATACCTAATATCATTAAAAGTACGAATGATTTCTCCCCCCCAAAAGAAGTTAACATTCACATAGCCCTCCATATGGTGTAATGTAGAAAAATAAGTGTTTTTGTGTTTGAGTTTTCTTTAGTGTTTGGTGGAGTGCTGCAAGATACATGTACTGATTGGGTTTTTATAGTGGAGGGGTGCGGTGGAAAATAGGGATGATATACGAAGATGATAAGATTTTCCTGATAGCTTTGAAATTGTACTGATGATGACTTCACAGGCATGTGATTTCTACTGAAACCCAGACTTTAAACATTACTGAAAGCCACAGCTTTAATTTTATACAGAAAGCCACAGCTTTAAACATTACTGAAATCTGTATCAATGAAAAAGTGGTTCTGATTAAATGCAGTGCTGATGATGACTTCACAGGCATGTGATTTATACTGAAACCCAGACTTTAAATTGATACAGAAGGCCACAGCTTTAAACATTACTGAGATCTGTATCAATGACTTTAAACATCTATATTTATGTACTATATTATTACTTATATTTATGTAATAATAATAATACTAATTTAAAATTAATTATTAGCATACACCTTAAATAATAAATTAAAAACACTATCACAAATGTAAAAATGTACTATATTATTACTTATATTTATGTAATAATAATAATAATAATTTAAAATTAATTATTAGCATACACCTTAAATAATAAATTAAAAATGAAAAAACAAATGTAAAAATGTACTATATTATTACTTATATTTATGTAATAATAATAATAATAATTTAAAATTAATTATTAGCATACACCTTAAATAATAAATTAAAAATGAAAAAACAAATGTAAAAATGTACTATATTATTACTTATATTTATGTAATAATAATAATAATAATTTAACATTAATTATTAGCATACACCTTAAATAATAAATTTAAAATGAAAAACAAATGTAAAATGAGAAATAATAATACAAGTGAATAAATAATGATTCGTAATGTAATAGGAAGAACAAATAAAAATACAATCCTGGCGCCACTTGAACAGGCGACGCAGGGTAGGTGAAATAAGAATTTGTTTGCCTATGACGCCACTTGAAGTGGCGACCTAGTCATTTTTTAAATCTGGGCGCCACTTGAAGTGGCGACAATTACGTTTTTTTCTTTTTAACCCACAAATCCAAACAACTGTGCCTCTATTTCTTATTTCGTATTTCTTGCTTGCTCACCCAAACCCAAAATTCCCAAACCTAAAAGCCCTAACCCTACAACAGATACAACTCGGGCGCCACTTGGTTTGCCGACCAAAGCTAGGACGCCACTTCATCCGGCGCCACTGCAACTCCCAGGTAAATTTCTCGTGTAAATTTCATTGTTGTTAATTTATTTTCGTTTGCCTACCAGTTGTTTGTTGAAATGCCTGTGAATATATTGGTAAACGATTTGCAGATTAGTGTTAAGTTACTGGCTTATGTGAAATTGATATTTAAGAATGAAATGTGACACGGGATCTCTCCTAAACTTGAGCTAAATGCATCATCCCATGAAATCTGAGCTCATATTTGTTGTATTGTGTATTGGCGTTTTGCATTATACATTTTGAATTAGAATTAGAATGGTTTTATGTTTTTTAAGTGGTAAGCTTAGGAAGTTTTAGTAACTAATTTACACGATATGACTATGGGATTGTATGTTTTGTTGAAATCGGTTTTATTAGGTCTTATATGTTTTAATTTGCAAATGTGTTTAATCTACTTAAAGAACAGATGTTATCTGTTTATACGATGCAATCATGCAAATGTGACTGCGATTTTATGTTTCTTAGTATGTATTAGTTATAACTCATGAGGTCTTTAGTAAACATGTAAGCTTTGAAGTCAATTTTCTTCCATTGAACTACTTGTTTCGATTAATAGCTTTTAAGTTATACATGTTATAAAAGCACTTGTGAAATGAGCACCTATTTTCCAAGCTATGCGAAATGGGGTTTGTGCGACATTCACTACCCTGTTAGATTTTTCCGTTAGATTGTTTCTGCAAGAACTAATGTTTGCATAAAGCACTGTCTTCATTTCACTTGATGCATTTTAATGCCCTTGCAATATCCTTAGTTTCTAATTGTATTTCTTATGTTTCCTAATCTGTTTATGTATTCAATAAAAGACTTATGTTGAACTCGTGTACTTACAGAAAACATGGTTAATTGTGGCTTTTAAGAAGATGCATTCACGAGTTCCATGTTATTACACCTTTTGATGAGTACACATGCTTCATTATACTTCTTAAATTGAATATATATACAAATGCGATCATTAGAAGCTCGAGATCCCTTGCTATGCAGCACTGTCTTGATTTTCCTGCTATGTGATGTTTTCTGGTATTGATTGGTTCTTTGCATACAAACATCTTATGTGCCTATATAGCAGGCTAACATATTGGTATGCTTTACGGATATATTCTTTTACCAATATGCTTGAGTTTTTTCAAAACTATGCAAGATGATTATATTGGCACCTGTGACCAAGTACATGATTTTTCATACCAACTTTACAGCGATCTATGGAGCAGGCTATTTACCACCCAGGTCCGGTTCAGCCGTCATTGCTGACACGACAGCACGAGCATCGTTCAGAGCTATTGTGGGATGATAAGGTATTAATCATTTTCTTATTATTGGTAATATGCATGTGGAAGTATGTCATAACAAAAGCATGGCAATTTATGCAGATTGCAGAAGATTTTCGTCTACGTACAAACTTCAAGTCTTACTGGGATATTGTTAGGGAGCACCCACCGCCTGGACCGGTGATTGAGGCCATTAGGGATGCTGGCTTATTCGGGGTGTATGCCACAGGGATGTTGAGACATGATGCTGGACTGATTAATGCTTTTGTTGATAGGTGGCGTCCCGAGACTCATACCTTCCATATGCGTTTTGGCGAGGTCACTATCACATTAGAGGATGTGTACTTCATTCTAGGCCTTCGTAGTGGAGGAAATCCAGTGGTGTTAGATGAGGAAATGCCCAGTGAGATGATGGTACATGAGCTGTTAGGGTTGGAGCCTGAGCGAGGTATGGTGCAGAAAGGTGGGATTAATATTGGTTGGTTGGTTAGGAACTTTGGTAGCTGTGCAGCCATTAGGGACTACTCGGATGCTTACGAGGCACAGCTTACATTTCACATACGTGCACACCTTCTCCTCCTACTTGGCTCTTTGTTCCCCAACTCCAGCGGGAACCGCCTTCAGTCACGACTCTTGCATTATGTACGCCACATCCATGTTGTTAGGACTTACAGTTGGGGCAGTGCTTGTCTTGCTTACTTGTACAGGCAGTTGTGTACAGCGAGCATAGGGAATGTTAAGAATCTATGTGGATCCATGACTCTACTCCAGGTACCTTTCCTTTCTTTATTTGAGTCTATATTCTTAACCACTTCGTTGTTAATGTTTCGTTAAATTCTGTTGGCTTTATTATCTCATCCATGTTTCTTAGGTTTGGATATACGAGCATTTTAGAGGCCTAGCTCCTGTACCGCGAGATCCTTATTTGATGGTACATCCCCGTGCTCTTAGGTAAGTGACATAACTAATACACTTCTCTACCTTTACGTATATGCTGCATGTTTAGCGTACTAACTTGCCTTGTGTTATTTCAGGTGGGTCAGGATCCGTATGTATTGTGCGGATGTGGTCGATCACAGCTCACGGTTGGTTCGTTATTATCTTGATACCATGAGGGAGAGTGACTTTTTATGGATGCCATACGAGGACAGTGCAGCAGATGCTTTCCAGATTCTTGGTGATGAGAGGGCACTTATGACAGCACCTTGTCCATTGTTTTTTGATGGTTTGGTGGAGTGGTGTTATACGGATCGAGTGACCAGGCAGTTTGGTTTTCTGCAGCAGATTCCTATTGCCTCACCAGTGCCTGGGCATGATAGTTTCCACAGGGTTCCCGATGATTGGGAAACACCACTAGCCGATCTCTTTGACAGGTGGCATACACGAGGGGATCGGATCATGGCACCACCTGCATATTCCTCTATGAGAAGACCTACATGTACTGAGGAGTATTCTTCATGGTATGATAGAGTGACTCGTCGATTTATCATCAACCCCGCTGTATGGCCCCGGCAACAGGGTTTTCAGGGAACGCAGGGACACCTCCCAATGGCTGTAAGTATTTTTATTCTCACTTGAAGCACTGTATCATATTATAGATTTCATTTTCACTACATGAGATCATGACGTTGGGTTTTAAAAATTGCATGACGCAGGTTGAGGGGATTTCCCGTGCTTATCACGGCCTTAGGCGTGACGATATTGCTGATGATGAGCCTGTTGTGGATGATGCATTACAGATTCTACATAGTACCTTGGAGCATACAGGTTTTTCTGAGCTTCAGCAGAGACCACCTCCACCCCCTGCACCTACCAGACCTCGTCGTGGAGCACGTACGAGAGGTGGACATGCAGCTAGGCCTCCTCCAACTCGTGTGTATTCTTTTGTTGGTAGAGGGGATGGATGGGAGCCGTGGGTTCGTCCCGCATCTGGGGAGGGCTCTTCATCGCATGCATTTACTGGATCTGGATGGGAGCAGGGTTCATCGGGAAATGCATTTGCTGGAGCAGGTGGTTCTGGACAGGCATCTGGTGGTACACAGGACTGGACTCCTCATACTTCTCAGTTCTCTCAGGGAGATGCATTTGCTTCGGGTACTCCTCATATTTCTCAGTTCTCTCGGGGAGATGCATTTGCTTCGGGTCATCCATTTGGTAGTTCTTCTCTTCCAGGCTCTTCGGGGCATGCATTTGGTGGTTCGCAGCACTATATTCCCACTCCGTTACAGTCACAGTTGACACATGCAGGTGGCTCAGGATGGCATACCCCATTGACAGGTTTTCAGGCTTTTGCATCACATGATATCTCTCCTACACTACATGAGGGGGGTAGTCATATGCATACCTCTACTATTGTAGAGGAGGAGGAGACCGTGGACGAGGCTGAGGAGCCGGAGGATGTGCCACTGAGGCGACAGCCGGGTAGGCGGGTGAAAGGGCAGGGGAGGGTTTGCCACACTGGTGGGAGGTACTGTAGATGAGTGGACCTGTAGTTTTTACATGCCTGCATGTACGATTTTATGATGCTTTATGTCTACTTTAATGTAATCGAAAAACATGATGTTTTTTAGTTCATTTCATTATCTAAACCTTTGTACTTTATTTGGTGTATCATTTGTCTAAAAACACAACTTCGTTCCATTACTTGAACAAAATTACATCCACCAGATTTAACATGGAACAATTACTAATAATTTACTTCTGAAATTACACTACTTCCATAACGAAATAATCATGATTACTACTACAGCACAGACCAAAAGCTTCTTCAATGTCATGTTTTCCTTCTCCAACTTCTTCAACAAATTATTTGTTACTTCAACCTGATTTTGAAGCAAACAAATATCCTCGTCCAACTTCCAAGCATTATGCAAATCATCATCCTTTCTGTTCAATCTTAGCTTCAACTCTTTTATCACTTCTCTTGCCCTTTCAGTGTACGATGGATCAGCCCACTTAAAGAAGTTACATCTTCTTGTAGGATCCTAACAACACATTTAACAAAACTCAATATATTTTCGCAACAACAAAATTTGCATAAAGTGATGATGTACAAACCTTGTACTGGCTACACCCGAAGAACCTCCTTCCTGGGTCAAGAGTACCTTCTTTCCATGCTTCTTGACAAGGAGCCGGTAGATTGCAGTTACACCTTACACTTCCATGTTCACCTAAGTAGTTGAAAGTGCTTGAACTATGTCTGTAAGGGTTTCTAACCGAAGATGAAGAGTTTCTTGAATTAGACATGACTAACTTTATAGACACAGAGACATCACATAAAAATCTTCCAATTTATAGCCAAATTGGTACGATTTTTTGAAGTGTACAAATTGTTAAAAAATAATACACAGCTACCATTTCTGAAAAAGTTGTTTTGTCACTTCAACACTGAAATGAAGTTTAGCACAGAGACACAGCTTAAAAAAATGAAAAAGTTGAATGGTCATTTCAATACTTTATCCTAAAAAGCTGAGTTATCTTTTCAGTTCAAGCAGGATCAAGTGGGTTGTATATGTATATATATATATATATATATATATATATATATGACCTTCCATATAGGTTAAGTGCAAATTAATTTACCAACTACAACAGAAATATGTCATCCTCTACAAATGGCAATTGGTTGCTCGGAGAAAGAAATGATGACTACCGGCGTCTAAGACAAAGCGATCCAGTGGAATATTTTGCAGGCGTTCGTCGAGAATGGGCATATCGCCGTGAAGAATCGGAACGTTTGCGAAATGACCTAATTGGTATGGGTGCAAGGGTCCCTATTCGTCATTCTCTCGACATGTTTCCGCGTACTGGTGAATCATCGGGTTGGAATGATTATAAGCGTAAAGTCATTCGAGCTGTGAAACAGATACGAATTGAGAACAACCGAATGTTGTTACGTAGAACTCGTCACTACATGTATCAACTTGCCAAAGACTCCGTTCGTGCAAGTGGGAGAGAGCTAACAACCGTTGAGGAACAACATCTTCAACAAAATCCATGTTACATATCCGATGATTACATGTCCGACGAAGAAATTTAATTAAGTACTAGTCAATTATTTAAGCTTTTAATTTCTGTATTATGTATTTGTAGTGTGCATTTTTTTATTATGTTCTTGTAGTGTGTATTTTTTCTATTATGATGCTGTTATAGTGTGCAAGAAAAGTACGTAAATAATTAAAACATCACATTCCACAACATCACACTGCATGAAAACAACAAATACAAATGAATATCCGTAGATATTCTTTAGGGGAAACTAAAAAAAAACCACATTTTATCATAGACGAAGAAATTAATCTTCATCTTCATCGTCATCATCATCTTCCTCATCCTCCTGCACGGAGTCCTCGTACTCATTGTTATTCTCATCAGTTGATTCATCGAGACCAACGAAGGGATTATCAGGCTCAATCCCATCCTTCTGCTCAATCCCATCCTCCTCCACGAAGTCCTCGTCGTCATTCTCATTTTCATCAGTTGATTCAAACTGATGGCGAGTTAGTTCTCTGACTCGTTGCATTTCCAATATCTCGAAATCACGCGCATCACGCTCCTCTAATGGTTCATGAAGCCAACGAATATACCCACATCCGTTGCCTCCATTTGGACAATTGAGATACCTCCTTCCCGCATTTCTTCCATAGGACCATGTGCGTTCAACGCACAACTTATCACAAAAACAGAGATTCAATTCGGGAATGTTGGACATGTTGGATTTTGTGTGAAATGCTAAATTATAATTCAGTGGTTGGGTGAACAAGCCTCACCACAACCTTGTTTTATAGCTGAAAATCTTGGGATAAATTATTGATTGCTCTTCAACTAGCCCGTGACTCAACAGTACTGTCAAAATACACTTAAATGAACTGCACAAAAATAAATTGGAGGAGTCAGCTTTCTCATCAAACAAAACCATGTGAATGCACAGCAACAAACACTTAAATTTACCCCGCATTATTGAAAAAAAGTACTCTGAGAAAGGACTACAGGCTTAGCCTTTAGTCAAATATAGCTGATTTCTGAAAAATAAAGTTGATTTCATCAATATTATCAGAAAACACTGGAAAAAGCTGCAAAAATTAAAATGTGAGTAGTCACATTTCTTATCTGGAAGCATCCCATGCATGTTATGCAGAAAATAATTAACATATTCTGCATAATTGAAAATAATTTACTACAGTATTAAGCAAGTGGTAGGTTGGTTTCAGACGTTTTTTAGTGATCTTCGACCCTAAAAATAATGTTGTAATAAGTTTTTGTATAAAGCTGTGTAGTCCCATCAAAAGTTTTTTCATTATTCACATTTTTTCGTATTATTGGTATTATTATGCATACTATGTACAAAGTTGTGCAGTCATGTCAACAGTAGCACAACTTCAAGTATTCACAGCTATCAATACAATTATTCATCTCCAAAAATGCCTATAAATTTCCTCTTTCCTGCTTATTGCAAATCACAAATTACTACCTACTTCTAAAATACATTTTCTCCAAGGCAATAGCATAAGATGGACAAGGGCAAAAAACCACAAAGCAGCAAAACCGAAATCAAACAAACCAAGAAAACCAAAAGGTCATTCGATTTGCAAGCTGAGGATGCTAAACTTGCAAAACATTTTGAATTTGCTGCACAACAAGTCAAATTTAAAATGGAAATGGAAGCTCGAGCTGCAAGGGAACGTGAAATTGCAATAGAAGCTGAAGCTGCAAAGGAACGTCAAATTGCAAGGGAAATTGAGGAAGCTGAGGACGAGAATTATGCTGTTGATCTCAGTGAATTTTAAGAACTTGCATGGCGGTTCTCGTGTCATCATATGCTTATTTTCATAATTCTCTGTTGTTTTCCCCCTCTTTTATTTCAATAAAAGTGTGAAAATTGTGTTTCATTGTCATTTTTAGGCCTCAAAATAAACTTAATTACACAAATCAATTCTTCAAGATTTTTAGCTTACTCAAAAGTAGAACGTGACCACTTTCATGCCAAACAAAAAAATTGAAAAAATTACATGTAAACACATGTTTTTTAGGCCCCTAAACATGCCTACACAAATAAATTATTACAAATTTTATGTGGACTTCCCATAATCACACATTTTAACATATTTAGATAAATTATTTTTTCCACATTTTTACCTTACCTAAAACTAGAACATCCAAACTTGAATACGGAACAAAATTTAATAAAAAATTTATTTTCAAAACTTAAATTTTAATAATGTCAACAGTCAAAAACTCACAAAGAAACTGAGAAAACCTCACAAACGGAAAAAATAAGAGGTAAACGAGGGGAAAAAAAAAAATTAATCCAGCCGCCACTTCAAGTGGCGCCCAGGAACTAGTCGCCACTTCAAGTGGCGTCTGTTTCCTTGGTCGCCACTTGAAGTGGCGCCCTGTACCATTTTTGCAATTGTGAACGTAGCTATACCATTTTTGAAACAACGGAAGTCTCTTGTACCAGAAATGTAACGGAGCCGGGAGTGAAGAGAATGAATCACAAGGGGCGGCTTTCATCGTGGAAATGAGTCTGACTGACAATTTTCATATAAAAAATCAAAAGAAATCCGACAAAGTAAGCTTACAACTGGTTCGCGTGTCCCCCAGTAAAACCTAACCCCCTGGTCCAGTAATGCATTTGTCACTAGCTTCTTCGTAATCAGACTAATTGATTATTTATTTCCATTATTGTTAATTCTTGATAAACATTCTTAGGATGGGATAATTTTATTCAATTATCGAGATCAAAATATATTATATTTATTGATATGGGCTGAAAATAAGCCTTAAAGACATATTTAATGTAGCATTAATTAGACCCAGTATGGTCCAAAAACGGGGCCCGCCAAGATGGGTCCAAATCCTATTTATAATATTAATTTCGTAATTAATATTAAGGGTAATAAATAGCTCAGCAAATAAGAGTCAGATAAGGATTACTATTGCCAAACTTAGCCTCCAAGGCATCCAATTCAATAAGGAAACAGATTCCTACGAGGAAAGAGTCTAGAACTTTCCTCAGGGATGAGACTTATCCCTTAAGTCTCCAAATTCTACCATAATTCCATGGCTCCAGCAGCCTATAAAAGGGCCTGACCCCTCATTCTCAGAACTACGTTTTGGCTTGATTCTCGATACGAGATACGTAGGCACTCTGTGAGGACCGATTAGTCTCGATACACGGAAACAGCCATTAAAGCTCGAAGCTCACCAACCCTAGCATTAAATACGATTTATAGACTACTTTTTATTCCACAACATTTGGCGCCGTCTGTGGGACGACAACATCAACCATGGTTAACACACGAAGAACAACACCAGTTACTACCGAGGCTGCCCCCGTTACCTCCGATCCACCTGTTATCTCCTCTGCTCCTCCTGTCAATACAGAGCAAGGGTATCAACCCCCAACATCAGGGGCGATCACTGAAACCCAACATCAATCAACAGGGACGAATCCCCATGCTGAGAGAACCTTGCCAGTGGTCGTTCAACCAGGACAAGGGACTAGCCAACTTCAGATGGTGGTCTCCCCTTTAGACAGTCGTCCACCCTTCTCAGGGGCACGAATCTCCACTACCTTACTACCTGTCAACACCAATCCAGCGTATGGACTACCGAACTACCCTCCTATTCAAGGACCTGGACCAAGCGGTCATGCTCTGCAGATCCGAGATCGAGAGTACGCCGACTACTCTGGCCCTTATACTGATGATTCGTCCTCTGATGATGATGATCATGATGAAGCCCCGAGGAGGCGTCGTGCTAGCAAAGAACCTCAAGGAAGGACTCAATCTATCCATGATGGACCCCCTTTGACAACTGCTGAGAGGATCAAGGCACATGAGGCCGAGATCCAAAAATTGAAGGATGATATGGCAAGGGAACAAGCTAGGTTGAATCAAAATCAACCGCCCCCAACTTCAGGAGGGATTCCCCTTATTGATCTGGAGAGGTCCTCAAGAAGGCGGAGAAGGGCTGACAACCCAACCGGAAGAGTAACAACAAGGGTGGAAATTCCTAAGGGGAACCCCAAAGATCTGATGCCTCTTGGAGATCCTGATGATCCTACACCCCCGTTTACTGAAGAGGTGATGAATGCTCGAATTTCAAAAAAGTTCAAGATGCCGACAATCAAGGCTTATGATGGAACGGGTGATCCCGCAAATCATGTTAGGACGTTCTCAAACGCACTGCTGTTGCAGCCTGCAAGTGATGCCTTGAAGTGCAGGGCGTTCCCTCAAACTCTGTCAGACATGGCTCAACGATGGTACAGCCGGTTGCCAGCCAACTCAATCGGCTCTTTTAAAGAGTTGAGTGCTGCTTTTGTTAGTCAATTCATCAGTGGAAGAGTTCATGAGAAAAGCTCTGCATCTCTCATGTATGTAGTGCAAGGAAAAAACGAAAATCTGAGGGATTACCTCAAGAGGTTTACTAAAGAGACATTGAACATCACTGATCTAGAGAATAAGGTGGCCATGGTAGCCCTAGAACATGGAACCACTGACCAGTTCTTCAAAAGATCATTAGCAAAGCATCCTCCTGAGAGTATGGCTGAACTCCAGCGAAGAGCAGACAAGTATATCAAGGCTGAGGATAGCATGAAGAAGGAAGCCACAGGAGGTAATGCCAAGGGCAACAACGACTCCAAAAAGCGAAAGCAAGAGCAAGAGTACGACGCTAGGGACAAGTATCCCCGAACTAGCAAGGACTCTGACTCGCCTCCCAAGAAGAATTTTGGACCAAGGTTTCCTGATTATGCAAGGCTGAATGCTCCTAGAAGCCAGATCCTGTTAGATATCGAAAAGGATAAGGACTTTCGATGGCCGAAGCCACTTAGGGGTGACCCCGCAAAGAGAAACAAGGAACAATATTGTAGGTTCCATCGAGATGTGGGACATGATACGGATGATTGTAGGCAGTTGAAGGATGAAATTGAGTTCTTGATCCGCAAAGGAAAACTGTCTAAATTCACTAAGGTGGAAGATCGTGGAACCCAAAGAAGGGATTATGACAGGAGGGACAATGATCGTGATCGGAACACACAGCCCCGAGGGCCAGTAATCAATATGATCTGGGGAGGCCCGACAGCGGCCGGTACAACTCGAAACTATCGAAAGGCATATGCCCGAGAAGTTATGCACATCGTGGGAGAGGCCCCAAAACGTGCCAGGACTGAGACCTTGATTGGTTTTGATGACTCTGACCTTGAAGGGGTGAAGTTCCCCCATGACGACCCGTTGGTCATAACCCCGGTAATCGGAAATTCAGAGGTGAAGCGAGTCTTGATAGACAATGGGGCTTCTGTTGATATTTTGTTTCATAACGCATTTGTAAAGATGGGATACACAGACTCTCAGTTAACCCCAACCAACATGCCCATCTACGGGTTTAATGGAGTTGAATCCAAGGTTGAAGGGACCATCCAGTTACCCATGACAATCGGGCAAGAACCTAAAGAGGCTACTCAGATGTTGAACTTTCTAGTAATCAAGGCTGCCTCAACTTATAACGCAATCCTCGGAAGGACTGGACTTCATGCGTTCAAGGCTGTTGCCTCAACTTACCACATGAAAATTAAGTTTCCCACCAGGAATGGTGTTGGAGAACAAAAAGGCGATCAAAAAATGGCAAGAAGTTGCTATGTATCTGCATTGAGGGCCGATGGAGCCGGGGGGCAGGTACTCCCAATTGAAGACATGGATGTTCGCGGTGATGATGAACACCGGGGAAAGCCAGCAGAGGATTTGACTCCCATTCCTCTAGAGTTGAGTGACCCTGAGAAAGTTACTTATATAGGAGCTTCTTTGAAGGAACCCTTGAAGGGAAGGTTGACAGCATTCTTGCAAGAGAATAGCGATGTATTCGCTTGGACAGCAGCTGATATGCCGGGGATTGATCCTCAACTTATAACTCATAAACTGAATGTCGATCCCACGCGAAAGACAATAAAGCAAAAGAAGAGGAACTTTGCTCCTGAAAGGCAAGAGGCCATTAAGCAAGAAGTGGACAAGCTCTTAGAAGCTGGTTTTATTGAAGAAATTCAGTTCCCCGAATGGTTGGCTAATCCTGTGATGGTCAAGAAGGCTAATGGAAAGTGGAGGATATGTATAGACTTCACTGATTTGAATGATGCGTGTCCGAAGGATTGTTTCCCCCTTCCAAGGATAGATACATTGATAGATGCCACAGCTGGACATGAGATGTTGAGCTTCATGGATGGTTTCAGTGGCTACAATCAGATTAAGATGCACAAGGATGACATCCCAAAGGTATCTTTCATAACTGACTTTGGTGTTTTCTGCTACCTTGTTATGGCTTTTGGTCTAAAGAATGCAGGAGCTACTTATCAACGACTGGTGAATAAGATTTTCGCCCATCTGATTGGAAAAACCATGGAGGTCTATGTTGATGACATGTTGGTCAAGAGCCTGTTCAAGGCAGACCATATCAAACACCTCAGAGAGGCATTCGAAGTGCTGAGGCACCACAAGATGATGTTAAATCCAGCCAAGTGTGCATTTGGAGTTGGATCAGGAAAATTCTTGGGATTGATGGTTTCGAAGAGAGGCATAGAGGCCAACCCTGATAAGATTAAAGCAATCTTGAACATGGAATCACCCCGCTCCATACGAGATGTACAAAAGTTAACGGGGCGAATTGCAGCCCTAGGGAGGTTCATATCCAAATCTGGTGACAAGTGTTTGCCTTTCTTTCGAGCATTGAAGAAGGTGAAGAATTTTGAGTGGACTCCTGAGAGCCAAGAGGCCTTTGAACAGCTGAAGAAGTACATGGCTGAAGCACCGTTGCTGGCTAAGCCTAGTCCCGGAGAGACTCTTTACCTATATCTGGCGGTATCTGAACAAGCATTGAGTGCCGTTCTCATTCGAGAAGAGAGTAAGGTTCAAAAGCCTATCTACTACGTAAGCAAGGTGTTGCATGGGGCTGAGTTGAATTACTCCCCCATCGAGAAGTTTGCTTTGGCATTGATAACAGCCTCGAGGAAGTTACGACCATACTTCCAGGCACATAAGATCGAAGTCCTGACGAACCAACAGTTGAGGAACATACTACACAGCCCAAAGGCGAGTGGAAGACTGATTAAGTGGGCGATCGAACTTGGAGAATTCGACATCACATATAAGCCTCGGACAGCCATTAAGGCTCAGGCATTGGCTGAATTCGTGGTTGAATGTACCATCGGCAACCAAGAAGTCGGGGGGCAGGAGATAGTACCCACCCCTGGAGCTGAGGATAAGTGTGAAGAGCTTGGATCAAATAAGAAGGAATATTGGATGCTCTATTTTGATGGGGCATCAAAAACGAGATCTAGTGGTGCAGGAATGGTTTTGCAAAGCCCCGATGGGTTCATAGTGGAGTATGCTTTGAAGTTAGACTTCCCAACAACTAACAACGAAGCTGAGTATGAAGCCTTGATAGCTGGATTGGGCTTGGCCAGAATCATGAGGGTCAAGAACCTTAAAATTTGTGGAGATTCAAGGCTGGTAGTATCGCAAGTGAATGGTGAATTTGAAGCCAAAGATGAAACCATGGCAAAATATTTGAGAATGGTAAAAGCAATTATGACTCAGTTTGATGAATGTCATGTGGAGCACATCCCGAGAGAAGAGAATGTAAAGGCTGATGCCCTGTCTAAGTTCGCTTCTTCTGAGATAGAGAATTATGCAGGGAGTGTTTACTTCCAGGTCTTGAAGGCCCCGGCCATCAATTCGAAATTGGTGGCACCGATTGATGTAGGAAGCTGTTGGATAGACCCGATCAAAGCTCACTTGGAAACTGGTTGGCTCCCCGACGATGTCCGAGAGGCACGAAAGCTGTCGGTGAGAGCCTTGAGATATGCCTTGATTGAAGGTATCCTGTACAAAAGATCTTTTGTCATTCCATACTTGAAATGTTTAAGGCCCCAAGAGGCAGAGGAAGCACTAGAGGAAGTTCATGGTGGGATCTGTGGGCAGCACTTGGGGGGCAGGGCCCTAGCTCACAAGATTGCTCGTTTAGGATTTTATTGGCCAGAGATGCTGGCTGATGCACAAAATTATGTCAGGCGGTGCGATAGATGCCAGAAGCATGCTCCGATTGTAAGGCAGCCACCTGAGATGTTGACGTCAGTTAACTCTCCTATCCCGTTCGCAATGTGGGGAATGGATATACTCGGTCCCTTTCCCATGGCCTCTGCGCAAAGAAAGTTTTTGATAGTGGCCATCGACTACTTTACTAAATGGATTAAGGCTAAACCTCTAGCCAAGATAACCACAAAGCAAGTTACCCAGTTCTTTTGGGAGAACATCATTTGCAGATATGGAATCCCACGAATCCTTGTAACAGATAATGGGACACAGTTCAACAATGAAGAGTTTAAGGAATACTGTGAGGAAAATGCTATTGAGCTTCGTTTCACTTCAGTAGCACACCCGCAAGCTAATGGACAGGCCGAGGTAGCTAATCGGATTATCCTTGATGGACTAAAAAAGAGGGTCGAACGTTCTAGAAACACCTGGGTAGATGAGTTGCTGCCTATACTTTGGGCGTATCGTACCACTTGTAAAGTGACGACGGGGGCAACCCCGTTCTTGCTGGCCTATGGGGCAGAAGCAATTGTGCCCTTGGAAATTATGCATGCATCACCTCGAGTTGAGGCATATGAACCAGAGACTAATGAAGAAGGCATGAGGCTTGCCCTTGATTTGATTGATGAGGTTAGGGATGAAGCGAATGCCAGGAATGCGGAGCATCAAAAGAGAGCATCTTTCCATTACAACCAAAGGGTTAAGGAGAGGTTCTTTCGACAAGGCGACTTGGTTTTAAGAAAGATAGAGGCTTCTGGAGTTGGCCAGAAGGGAAAGCTAGCCCCTAACTGGGAAGGGCCATATCGAGTCAGGAAGACACTAGGACGAGGATCATACAAATTGGAGACGTTGGAGGGGAATGAAGTGCCACGAACTTGGCATGCTTTGAACCTGAAGATTTATTATGTTTAAGCTATCCTTGTAAGGGTTTAGCTGTTTATCTATTTATTAGGAAAAGTAGAAATAAGGTTCGATGAAACCATCCCAGGGCCTAGTGCCCCGAGTAGGACAGTAATATCACATATGTAAGGGTTGAACCCATTTCGAATTATTAATGCAAGTCTATTTTCCGTTCTATGATTCTATGATCTTTGATTACGTACCTAGCACCTGTTGAGTGTAAGTTTAGAAAAACCAAGTACCGAAAATAAATGAACATATGAACGAGGAAAGCAAATGCATAAATAAAGTGCCCCGAAGGGCCAAGGTTTAAATTACAGACCATAAATAGAAGTTAAGTCCCTAAGGACCCTAATTGAAAGCTGAAAAGATAAAGCCACAAGTAGCTAACAAGGCCTTGCAAGGCCACCTACTCCTCCGAGGATTCCTCCACCACTTCTTCTCCTCCACCCTCTCCCTCTTCTCCATCTTCTTCATCTTCGGAACTCTCATCATCATCGTCATCATCATCGTCTTTGGCCTGTGTCTCCATGGGCTGTGCCACTCCTTTCTTCACCACATCATTTTCTTCATCTGAAGTCTCGGTCGAGGAATCGGCTCTAGCACGAAGTTGCTTGCCTGGGAAAGATTGTCTCACAGCCACCTCCCTCTCTGACATAGCCTTTTTCCCAGCAGAACGGGAAGAGGACGAACCAGAGCTAACAACATTGGACGCCTTCCTCATGCCAGAACCGGAAGGACGTCGACTGCCTACAGAGCCTGACGCATGATCTACATGACTTCCGCCACCAACAGCCCAGGTAGGGCAAGGGAAGTCTGCTGGATTCACCACAGAAGGATACTTGTTGCTTACAACACCCACAGCCTTTTTCCATCCAACCGACATGTTGAAAGGTCGCATCTCATCATCATGATCATCTATAAACTTTGTGAAGGCTTCCGACCTACGGTATGCATCAATTATCTTGTCAGCATCAGATAATTTCTTTTTGGCTAGCGAGCGAAGTTGCTTCTGGTAAGACAGACTGTCGGCCTCAGCCCGGACGGCCCTGGAATTTAGATCCTGAATCTGTTCTTTGAACTTCGCTTGCTCATTCTGTAGCTCTGTATTGCTATCCCTATAAGCTCGGCCTTGGCGTGTGGCAGATTGAAGATAGGCATTGGCCTGTAATAAAGAAATTGGTAAAGGCATTTTCAACAAGAGAAGTAAATAAGAACATTGAATACGTAGTTCAATACCTGATATAGAGCCTGAGCGCCAAGGCGCTCGGACTCATCGATCTTATCTCCCGCGGTCACTGTTAGAAGGTCAGGAGCAGTGATAGAGAGCCTGGACCAGGACAGAGCTAAGTCAGGACTCCCCAAAATTGAATCTTGCTCACAAATACCCCAATCCGGAGTGAAGGGGATTCTAGCGCCTTCAGTAGCATTACGGGACCTCTTTCCTCCTTTAGAACATCTCTCCAAGAATGAAGGAGCCCTTCGATCAGAAGGATTCAGTTGCTCTTCCGCTTTCTTCATCATTCGCTTTGTAACGTGAGGCTGATTCTCGGGTAAGCTGTCCAGCTCCTCAGCAGCTGAAAGATAAAAAGAAAAATATCGAAATAAGAACTAACATAGTTCATAATGTCACAACGGAAGAAAAATTACCCTCAAAAGGAAGAAAGCTTAAGCCAGCTTCAATAAGCTTCTTTTCTGTCAAGATGGTTTTGTAGTGAGTGCGACCGTCATCAGCAAGTAGCCTATCTCGATCTAGCAATTCTTTGTGATCAAGGTCACACACGAAGTGTGAACTATCCACCACAAACCCAAATTTCTTAACAAAGAAATGACCCCAGTCGCCACCTTCCCATTCCAAAACAACAAACTCTCTCTCCCAGTGATGATGGGAACTAGGGAGAGAGAAAGAATTTACTATGTGAGGGAGCCCGCTTCGAAGCTGAAAGTTGATCCACCCTGGCTTAGATTCAGGGGAGTTCTTCACCGAGAAGATGCTTCTAAACATGGTTGTGCTCCAAGGGATCTCCAACTCATGACACCTTAACAAGAAAATGATCAGAAGCCTCCAGGAATTGGGATATAGCTGGCAAGGGTGGATTTGAAGTTCCGCCAGCAATCTGATGATAAATGGGTGGACCGGGAATCTCAACCCCGCTTCTAAGGCACCTTTTACAACACAAATCCTTTCAGGATGCCAGTTACAAGTTCTATCTCCGGGGCCGGGAAGGCTGACTTCGATGGCACTTGGAAAGCCATACGTTCTCTTTATCTTCTCGACATCCTTCTCTTTTAATTTAGAAGGACTATTAAAAGCCTCCAAGCTTGAACAATTGGGGAATGACTCCCCCATAATGCTTAGTAAATCTAACGTAGACTCGAATCGACGCTCAATATATTTAGGAGGCTTGAATCTTAGTTTACCTTTCATGGTTCTCGCCATGCTCCTCTTCCTGAAAGCTTCCTCCATGGAGAGTTGAGGGGCAGATGCATGCTCGCCGGCCATCTTGAACTTGAGGCTTGGACCTGAAGCTTGAACTTGAGAGACTTGAAAACTAGAGAGCTAAAGAGTTTGAAGAACTTGAGAAAAGTTTGAGAAATGAAGAAGTGAAGAAAAATGAAGGTTTCTCCCCTCCTTTTATAAGAAAAGGATGACCTGCTACCTCAGGTTGAAACACAGCCTGGTTCGCGTTTACAGGTCAAGTATCGATAATATACGAAAAAGGGCAAAAACTATCCATGAAAAGAGTCGTTATAACTCCCGAAATAAAGAAAAACGGAGAGTTTAAGTGAATATCCGGATAGCCAGTTGAGCTTGGAAGCTAAGCATGCTTAGGAAAAGTTAATTAGGAGATTAATCCTAAACATGGGATAAATAATGAGTATCAAGGTGCCAAGCAAAACCTTAAACGGAGTCATGAGCAACCAAGTTGGTTGATCTTCAAGATTCGATGTTGGCTGTCAAGGTCGATATTCAACTTCGAAAATCAGATCACTCGAGCTTTAGCCGAGGGTCGTAGCCATGGGTCTAAGCCGACCAAGGCCCGAGCCGACCGAGGTCCTGGCCGACCGGCTCCTCGAGGAAGGCCTAAGCCGACCGAGGTCCCGGCCGACCAAGGCCCAAGCCGACCGAGGTCCCGGCCGACCGAAGCCCGAGCCGACCGAGGTCCCGGCCGACCGGCTCCCCGAGGAAGGCCTAAGCCGACCGAGGCCCGAGCCGACCGAGGCCCGAGCCGACCGAGGCCCGAGCCGACCGAGGTCCGAGCCGACCGAGGGCCCGAGCCGTCCGAGGTCCCGGCCGACCGAGGTCCCGGCCGACCGGCTCACCGGGGGCACCTAAGCCAACCGAAATCGACAGTCAAGTTGGGATTTCGCAATTTTGATTCCCCGTCTCGATAATCAAAGTCAATATTTGAGATTGTGTAAAAATTAAAATTTTGATTAGCACCGATTAGTGCCGATTAAGCACCGATTAGTGCCGATTAAGCACCAATTAGTGCCGATTAGCACCGATTAGTGTCGATTAAGCACCGATTAGTGCCGATTAGCACCGATTAGTGCCGATTAAGCACCGATTAGTGCCGATTAAGCACCGATTAGTGCCGTTTATGCCGTCTAAACGTCGTTTAACACTGTTTAAACAAATGTTTAAGGCTGATTAGCATTGTTTAGTATCGTTCAATATCATCGTAAGTGCGTCGGTCGCTCCACGCCTTACGTTAAGATGATGTCATTGAACACTCGCGTAAGAGCACTAAACCCTGACCCAAGTCTCGAAAAGGCCGTTAAAACTTCAAGGAAAACCTGATCAGTTTTCCTAGAAGTTGGGGGGCAAATGATATGGGCTGAAAATAAGTCTTAAAGACACATTTAATGTAGCATTAATTAGACCCAGTATGGTCCAAAAACGGGGCCCGCCAAGATGGGTCCAAATCCTATTTATAATATTAATTTCGTAATTAATATTAAGGGTAATAAATAGCTCAGCAAATAAGAGTCAGATAAGGATTACTATTGCCAAACTTAGCCTCCAAGGCATCCAATTCAATAAGGAAACAGATTCCTACGAGGAAAGAGTCTAGAACTTTCCTCAGGGATGAGACTTATCCCTTAAGTCTCCAAATTCTACCATAATTCCATGGCTCCAGCAGCCTATAAAAGGGCCTGACCCCTCATTCTCAGAACTACGTTTTGGCTTGATTCTCGATACGAGATACGTAGGCACTCTGTGAGGACCGATTAGTCTCGATACACGGAAACAGCCATTAAAGCTCGAAGCTCACCAACCCTAGCATTAAATACGATTTATAGACTACTTTTTATTCCACAACATTTATTATATTGAAAATTTGAAATCATAAAAAATTATAAATTTAATAAAATTAATTTTTTATCGAATATTGAATATTAAGTTATCGAGATACTACTGTAAGCTGATTTTGATTAATATATGCCATATAAAGCACGCACATATAATTTTTAGGGAATTTTTTAAAAATATCCATGTTTTTAATTTATTTTTTTTCACAAATATGATCAAAGTTGCATATATATGTGATTGTGCATGTTGCAAGCAATCGCAAGATTGCAATAGTTGCAGTTGAGGTTGTAAATGAAATTGCTATCTTATATAATTTTTGTAAAAGAAATTTGTAACTTGGTTATTTTTGGAAAAAAAACTCTATTTTAACACTTTATATTTGTCATTTGATCGACCAGCATGACTACTATTTTAAGTAGTAAAATCTTTTCCTTTACAACATGAAATTATTGTTATATATGCAAAATGGCATTGCATGATCACTCAGCATGATTCAGTGATATCAGTAAGTAATAATTATAAGACATTGCCTAGCTAGTGAGAATAATATCTTTGAGAGAGCACCAAATGTTGCACAGCTGTTAATAACCAAAGCAACTAACTAAAATTTCTTTTTTAGATGATTGATTTGTACATTTGATTATAAAAAATTAGGTTTGTTAGAGCATCTCCAATGGCATTAGCTAAAAATGATTGGCTATATTACATAAAATATT
This sequence comes from Saposhnikovia divaricata, assembly GCA_036435485.1. Classification (NCBI taxonomy): domain Eukaryota; kingdom Viridiplantae; phylum Streptophyta; class Magnoliopsida; order Apiales; family Apiaceae; genus Saposhnikovia; species Saposhnikovia divaricata. The sequence goes on along the minus strand of CM071598.1, from coordinate 5,713,648 downwards.
GATTATGTAAATTTTGTCGAACCTGTAACATATTGTGTTCCGAGGGTATTGGCTATAATGATTGGCTATATTTTAAAAATGGTATGTTATTAATATTTCAAGTTGTTATTAATGGAATATATAATCAATATATATATATATAAAGGAGGATAGCGGGAGTTTAGGTGGCGCTCTAATATCGTCTCAATCGATTTTTCTAATTTTTTAGAATTTTAAACACTAATAAATATAAAAATATCAATTAGCATATTTGAAGTAGAATAGGTGTTCGAATTTATAAAGGAGAAGAGTTCGAATTTATAGAGAAGATATATGATTAGAAGTTCTATTGGAAGTATAATAAATATTTATAAGGCATACGATTAAAAGTTCTATTGGAAGTAGAATAGGAGTTCTAATTTATAGAGAATAAGAGTTCGAATTTATAGAAAAATTATATAAATAAAATTTCTACTAGAACTAGAATAGGTGTTTGAATATATAGAGCAGACATATAATTAAATATTTTATAGAAAGTACGATCTTCTTAAATTATATATTTTTTATATAAGTTAATTATACTTACATTAGGAAAATTTATAAAAAGTCATCGTATTTAAAAAGAAAAGAATTGATGTGTTAACATAATAAAAGAACAATGAGTAAAAGAACAATCTCATGTAGGAATCCTAAATAAATACAGGAATATCTATAATATAAAGAGAAAATAAGATGTGTTTTCATTTTCTAAAACTTTAAAAAATTTAGAAAATCTAAAGAAAGTATAAATTGGAATTCACTCTATTTTTTAGGTTTTGATTTCAAGGAAAAAAATTGTTGTGTAAGATAAGTATCATCAATAATATGTAATGAAGTTAGAATTTCGATCCCAAACGAGAGCGGCTCGAAACGTGTTTAACGGGAAGACGGCTCACTGTAAAAGATTGTACTAGCTATTAAAATATCATATGATGTTATAAATTTTGTTTTATTTTTAGGATTTGATTTTTATGGATAAACATTATCATACAAGTAATATATGTAAAAGTTAGGTTTTTGGTCTTAACGAGAGAGCGCATCAATAGTAAAAACTGTGATTAACAAGAAAGCGGTTCATTAGATAAGACCGTATAAAAGATGTTTAAATATATAATTAATACATAAAATAAAATATTTTATTGGAAGTGGAATACGAGGACGGTGGAGACGTCTTATACGATTTTTGTAAACTATACATCTTTTTTCCTAGAAACCCTTTATTTTAACCTTTTTATACAAGTTAATTATACTTGCACTACAAAAATATATCCATAAATGTAATATTATTCCTGTAACGAAAAGTCTTCGTATTTTAATTTTTTTTGATATGTTAACATAACAGAAAGACATTCCCATGCGGAAACTGTAAATAAATACAAGAATATCTATAATATACAGAAAATATAAGATGTATTTTTATCTTTTAAAACTCCATAAATATTAGAAAGTTTAAAGAATATAAATATTGGAATTTACTCACTTTATATAATGAAGTTAGAATTTCGGTTTCAAATAAGAGCGGCTCGAAATGTATTTAACGAGAAGACGGCTCGCTAGAAAAGATTGTATTAGCTATTAGAATTTGATACTGAAGTCATAAATTTTTTTTATTTTTACGGTTCGATTTTATAGATAAAAAATATTATATTAGTCTTTATAATATATGTTAAAAAGTTGGGATTTCAGTTTTAACGAGAGAGCGGCTCAATCGAAAGAATCGTATTTAACAAGAAATTGATTCATTAGAGAAGATTATTTAATTACTAAAATTTAATATTAATATTATAATATAACGTAAATGTATTGAATTTTTTTAAAAATATTGCAACGCCGCCGCGAAGCGCGGCTTTATCAACTAGTTTTAATATAGAAATAAGTGATGTGGCAATTCACTACAGGTCTCTAGAGGTTCGACAAATATAGCCAACATCAAGAGATTATCTATAATTATAGATAACAGTTTTGTCCCATTGGAGTGTAAATTTTTTTACACATTCTTTATAATTCTTATTTATGGTAATTAAATTTAAAATTTACCTAAGGGGTCTCTCCCATTGGAGATGCTCTTAGAGCATATCGGAGAAACCCCTTAGCTAAAAACCAATTTAACATGCCATAAATAAAAGTTTTAGAGATTATGAAAAAAAGAATGTACGATACATTTCTCTTACAATGTTGGTCATATTTGCTGAACCTGTATAAACCTGCAATATTTCGCATCACTTGTTACCATATAAAAATAAAATATATATCCATTTTTAACAATCTAAATAATAATAATATATCATTTTTAAAATGCAACCAATTATTATAAATCATTATATCCAACTTTATTGGAACACAATACCAGGTTCAACAAATTATAGATAATAATTATTTTATATTATTTTGACCAATTATTTTAGATAACACTGTTGGAGATGTTCTTAATGCAATATAAAATTTATATAATTTATATAAATGATATATTCATTGGTATATATCCAATTAACATTTTATTATATTTGTCAAACTCATGTATTGTTTCATATATGTATGTGCCTACCACCTATATCAATATTACTCCTTTTAAAATATATGTACGTCATTACAAGAAAAAGAGTTTCCCGATGAATCGTTTTTGAGCCTTTAATTATCGATTGATTATGATCAATCGTTTTTTTTGTAATTACTGATTGATTATCAGTCGATTTTTTAGTTGTTAAAGGCTCTGTCTCTTGTAGTGTGTAGTTCAAGAGTTCAATTGTTTATGTTGTATTTATATATATATATTTTTTAACAATAAAAAAACAGGTTATAATATAGTGTATGACGTGTGTAAAATCTGGAATGCAACACCCATGGCACATCACATTGTTAGCTGAAACTAAAAACCTATATACAATGCTGAAAATTCATGGATGGAATATTGGGGACAAAAAGAGATCAGAAGATCTAAATTATTAGATTTTGTTGGGGTTTAAATAATTAAATTAATTTACGAGACTTCACAGGCTTGCTAGGGTTAGGGCTTCCATTATTAAATTTTGATTCAAAAAAGAAAATGTTAAAAATAAGCATCTCTTAAAATGTGTGTCTTGAAAACACGTAAAGAAAATGAATGGAACAAAGGGGTAACAAATTGAAAGAATTGTTTATATATGGAAGTAATTTATATTTGTTATTTGTTCCCCATGGGGCACTGCTGGTACTGCAATTTACAAGATCTGTTCTCTTATAAGTTGATATTAGGGTTTATAAGTTGTGATTTTACTTTGAATTTTTTTTAATATTTTAATATATTTTGCTTGGTTATTGTATATTGCATGCATGTTGCAACTTGTAAGAATACGTGGTCCGGCTAATAAGTATCTATTAATTTCTATATTTGGAACGCCCAAATTTGGTGCATATGATTTGTGATTAAATACTTTTTGCTGAGAACCCGATTATATAATTCTAAGTAATAAAAATTTACATTTTATCATTCAGATTATGAGTTCGATTATCATTTAATCTAATATTTATTAAAATAAACATAAAATTTATAAAATTAATTATTCAAAAAATAATAATAATATTTTTTGTTGAGAAGATTAGTTTTTCTAAATTTAGTTGAAAGTTTACAAAAAAGAAATCCAAACTCAAAACAAATGAGATATAGTTCTTTTTTAATTGTCACATTTGGCAAAAAACACACATATATATTAAGAAAAATTTAATGTTGTAAATTATTTTCAAATATTGCTCCTAATTATTATATTGTATATGAGATTAATTGTGAAATCAAACATTGGAATTAGGAATAAAGGGATAGATATGAAAAAATTGGTAAAAAAATATATTAGAATAAGAATAAGACCTAAACAAATTTTCTCTTTTTTTTAAATGTAACAACTAAAAAAGGACGAATAGAATATAATATTTTGATGGAACACAGATATATAATGAGGTTAGAAGCCGTTAGTTTCCTCAAATTCCAATACTAATACTAATAGTTATAAACAAATTAAAGTGAGGACATTTCTTGTTTTTGTGAGGACATTTTAAAGACCTAGTCCCATATATGATGCCCCCTAGGGTGTTCACGGATTGGTTTGGTTCGGATTCTTGTTTTTTTCGAACCAAACTAATATAAACGGTTTTTTAAAAATCAAAACCAAACCAGACTAGTTAGATGCCAAGACCAAACCAAACCAGATCATAGAAGAACGGATTGGTTCGGTTTCGAATCACGGTTTGAACTTTATAGCATATTATTTTTTCAATTTTTGTTAAACTTAAAAATGAAATTCTAATTTAAATAAATATAAAGTAAAATTTAATACACATTAATATTATACACTACATATATGTATTACAATATTTGTTTATCAATGTTTAGTCTACTATTTACATATTACATTTATATAATTCAATTGAATTTATATAAATAGTAAACAAATTAATTTAATGTAGAACTACAACATATTGATAATTAACTCAATATTATATTTGTTAAGTAATTTAATCCTTTTATTATATATACGTATATACATTACATACTATAAGTTATAATCTTAACTTACAACTATCTACTAGAACTTTTAGCGTATTATTATATAATGGTCCGGTTTGGTTTAAACGGTTTTAAAATATTGAAAACCATAACCAAACCATTTATGTATTATTGATCCGGTTAAACGAACCACTAACAACGGTTTTTACGATTTCGATTTTTGTTGATTCGGATTGTTATGGTCCGGTCCGGATTCACGGTTTGACGGATTGTTTGAACACCCCTAATGCCCTCAACATAGTTTACTTTCTTGTTGACTATGATCTGTACATTGATAATTTATACGGAGAGGGGGAGTGAGAAGTCTAAACTATTAAATTTTTAAGAGTATTAACTAATAATAAATATAAGTTATAGTTTATGACATTATTTTGGAGAAAATGGGTTGATTATATTATTTGTTCGATTGGCAGTGAGTTAAATATAGTATTCTGGAAAGCATGCATAACGAAAATAATTTTATAGTGGACATCAACAAATATAGTATTTTTCAAATGAATAATCAATCAACATCGAGCTCTAAATAGCAAAAAGAAATAAAAAAAATTGTTTTCTTTAATTTATATGAATGAGAACTGGTCAAGCAATTACTATGAGAAGAGAAAGAAACCATCAACATCCAACCGAACCGGGATCAACTTTGACAATTTGAGATCCATATTTCATTTAATTAGTAGAAAGAGACTCTGAAGCCAATTAACATGTTAAAGCAATACTGTAATACTTGGTCATAGATTTATTTAAGAAAGAGGTTTTGGAAAAGTAAATTTTGATGAAAAAGGAGAATACTTAATGTAGATCATCCAAATCTGATTACATTTTATAAACAAAATTTTAATATATTCATAAAAATATACTACTAATTACACTTCACTCCATATCCTTGAACAAATTTGCATAAATTCCACTCCATTCTATTTGCACAGCAAGTCACTAGGTAGAGTTTAATACAGTAAAACCTTTATAAATTAATATAGTTGGGATCGAAAAACTCTATTAATTTAAAAAGATATTAATTAATCGATTAATTAATAATTATTAATTTATAGAAATTTTTGACATAAAAAAAAGAGTTAATTGCGTTTTACACCCTCCAACTTTCATTCAAAAACAAAACTATACAACCATTTTGGGAAAAACAGTTCACTACCCTTAACTTTCAAAGTTGGATGCAACATGCACCCCTTTCAAAGTTGGATGCAACATTATGAGAGGTAAAGTTGGAATTTTAACATATCATTTAAATAATATTAATGTTAAAAATTCTATATTAGACTAAAAGTTAGAATTTCAAATTATAATTTTTTTTATTAATTTTAATTGATTTAAATTTATTGATATTAATTATTATAAATTTAAAAATTATAATTTATGATTAATTATGATTAAATTTATTTGAATATAAATTTCGCTTGACAATTATTTTAAAATTTATTTAACGTTATGATTATTTTAGTGCATTGATAATAAAAAAAATAGATTTCATATTAATTGTGTAATATAATTTTTCATGTAAAAAGGGCTTTAATATAAAATTTTAATTTTATCAGTTGTTAATATTATTATTCAAATTCCAATTTTACCCCTCAAAATAATAAAGGTAACAAACAATTTTAAGGGAAACTTGTCAAAGGGGTGCATGTTGCATCCAATATTGAAAGTTAAGGGTAGTAAATTGCATTTCACAAAATGGTTGTATAGTTTTGTTTTTGAATGAAAGTTGAAGGGTGCAAAACGCAATTAACTCTAAAAAAAATTAATTTCCAATTATGTACATTTAAATAGATTGAATTGTACAATTTATATTTTATATTTAATTCAATTAATTAAACATACTTTATTTCACAAATTCAATAAATATTAGCGAAATTCAAAGTAAAGATTCATGTATATTTAGATGATATCAAAGATAAAACAACATTTTTGGAACCTTTTGAGCACTCAAGACATCTTATCGAAATTAATCATTTTTTGAACTGACCCAAGTTGGGACCAAAAAAAATTATTAACTTATAGAGATTATTAATTTATCGAGTACAAATTTTAAATTTAACAAGGTTTTACTGTAGTTCACCAACATTCATTCTAACTAAGCTTTCTTATGATTATTATTATTTTCATAATATATGAGTTTAACTAAGAAAATTTTAACTTAATAGAATTAGATTAAGATTAGGTTGTAGACAGGTATTTGGGCTGAAATTCCAAACATACAGATATATATACATTTTTTGTAGCCTATGAAGCACAAGCTTGTGCAATCTGATACGTAATCACAAGACAGGTTTCCTATCATCTATGAACACAAAGTACTTACTGTATACGACCCTTGCCTTTTGATCCAGCAGCAATTAGTAATAAACTACCAAAAAACCGAAACTATTTCTTGTCGAATATCTTGGCTTTTGTTGATTCAATGGCTTGGGATATAAAGGAATCCGACGTGATGTTAGAACTTTGAGTAAGTAGTCATTACATCTCTTGTGTACAGGTTTAGGGAACTCCTTTCAGTTGTAGTAGGTGTGTTCTCAGGCTGCAATCTTTCACCTGTCCAATACAGGTAGGAGTTAGTGTAGATTGCTAAATAGTACGTTTAACCTTTTTAATTTATCTTTTTAATAATCAGACAAGCACTCTTCTAAAACTAGTATAAAACCGCATTTTGAAGTCTTACAATTGCCCTTTGGACCAGGTGTTTAAACCGAGGAGGTGGGGAGGAGGTGAAGAAGGCGACGGTATCTTAGAAATCAGAAGCTAGGTTATGTTATTCCAATTGCTTTTCTACCTTATTGATGTGTGTTCCACAAGAAATTTACAATTTCAGATAACAAACTACTTTCCACCAAAAACTAATCACATTGCAGTCACACAAAAGCATAAACCTAACTCTCTATAGATTAAAACGGAAGTTTGTAAGAGAAAAAAACAACTAACTAAATCAAACAACAAACCGCATCATACTTGAACACTTAATTATAACTGAATCATCATATGGAATGGTATGTTGAAATTCTGAAAGGCATATGTAACTGCCCATAATAGCTTAAATGGTCTTTCCTTCCCTAATTTCATCTTACCAGATTTAAGTACAGCACTATGGGAAAAATATGATTTATTCTTACTTATTTAGCAAAACAAAAAAGAAAAATCTTTACCTGCATTGCTGTCAATGTAGACAACAAATCTCTGCACTGATCGAGTGAAGCACGCTCATCTGAGGTTATACTCGCGAGTTCTGATGCCAACAAGTTAGCATGTTCGACCTGTTAACCACAAACATCCACGGATCAGATAATTTGCTCATAAAATATTTCTAAAGAGGTGAAACTAAATTATATCACATCAAACATTGTTTTATTTAATACATGGATTATGCTCACACACTATATCAGAGGTTCCAAGATAAAGATGTTCGTATAATTTCTAAAAGATAGCATAGAATTCACAGCACAAAAACAAAAGATATAATTCTAAATTATATTACATGTACGCAAGAAAACAGATTTTCTTCTTGTGATATCAACCTACTAAGGCGACATTCAATAAATAGCTGCGATTTTGACTTAATGGAAAGGCATGTCCAAGACGAACCAAAAACTGTCCTGGCTAAACTGACAAATAGCTGAAGTGGATAAGTGAAAACAGTACTGCAGCTTTATGACCACACTTCACAGTAATTGAGCTTCTACGAAAATGCTAAAGTGACTCTAGCAGCATCAACGTTTACTTATAACCTAATGCAGATACATGCTCGTAAGACATGAATTCTAATGATCCTCAGAAGATTACTACGGGCAAGAGGGAATAATGGAATACCCATGTAACTTAACATTGTTTTTGTAACTTTTAACTGGAGAGAAGAGAAGGGATGTAGACACAAAGTTGATTTCATACATGTCTAAGAAAGAGCTCATACAACTCTCAGCCCCATCCATTCCTTTTCTTTCACATTAAAACTTACAAATGCAGCAAAGTACATGAAAGGCATTAAAAACTTTGGAGGTGGAATAGAATAGAAAGTATGAAGTACTACAGAGGAAGAGCAGAATGAAGGACAGGCAAGGCGGCGAAGGTGAAGATGATAGAATGTAAAGTAAAGATGATAAAATTTGTGAATGTTATGAGCCCTAGAAAGATACAAAAAATAGACATATATACTGGAAAATTTGGAGGAATGAAACTTGGTTTAAATTGTGGAATGGAATAAATGAAGAATGGATAGTCGCCGCCCAAATTTCATTACATTCCAACCCCAATGATACGCAACCTTAGCCTTGCAATCTTATATGAGTTATATTTGTTGCGGGTTCCAAAATTCCTCCAGCCTCTTCATTAGATTTTCTAGCATTTTCAAGCCTGTCATGATTGATCTCGCTCATTCTGTCTCTAATTTCCTTCTCAAAAACCCATATGATCCTTCATTTACATCATATTCAGATAGTCTACAAGAGTTATCATGACAGAATACTTGCCTGCTGTCTATAACAACACAACAATAACTAGATTGCATCTTGCATATTATTTCTATGCGTCATTATGATTTACGTCCACATATCTTCAAGTGGGATGAATTACCTTTTCTTTTCCTAAATCTTTTTTGCATTATGCCAACCTTGCTAGTTTATAAGTGACATCATCATCCATTCATCCTTAAACTTGTCATGGTAGCTTAAATAATGCCAAGTCAGTATATTTGTAGTAGTAAGGGCAGTATAGTAATTTCCTGTTATCCAGTTAGTTACATATTAGTTGCAGTACAGTGAGTCTATAAATACAAGTGGAAGTCCTGTAATTGAGGATTATGAATGAAATGATTTGAATTCTGTTTTCCCTCTCAACTTTCTCTCTCTATAACTACTTTCTCTCTCCTAGGGTTTCTAACCAAATCTCTCTCTAAACTCTGTTTCTATCTGATTTCTTCTCTAAATCTCTCTGATTCTCTACTGTTTCTTCCCTGAATCTCTCTAATCTCTGCTCTAATCTCTGATTCTAGCTTCTATCATCTATTTTCTGCATCTAAAACCTAGAAAACACCAAAAACATAAGAAAAATACACTGGAAAAGCATCAAACCATGACAAAACTATACAACAGTACCTTAGCCCTGCATCATGCATTTTTACTACAAAGTTCCACTACAAACTACGGTCCAGAATCCTTCAGTTGAGGGTAAGTTGTGGAAAATGCATAAAAACCAGTGCAATTTAGGATGTTATCAGAGTACGTAAGTACAACGGAGAGCACAGACATGCCAAAAATATAAAATCAAGATTCTTGGGTTGCTGAAACTTTCTGCTGCATACTTTTAAACTTAAAATTGTGACTTGTATTCTCTCATGGTACAGATTAAAGTTTTTACTGGCTGGATGTTATACCACAATATATATGCAAAAACCATTATTGCTGATATAACAATCGTTGTTTGTTGTATTCACATTTCACACACTCTAAAGTTTCAGTCCTAACACAAGGCGCTACCAACCCCATATTCTGGACCCCACAAAACTCACAAAATTCATTTGAATAATAACGTATATTTGATCAACTAAACATTTGTGAAGAAGAAAAAAAAAATGAATAAAGAAGACACGCTCTACAAGAACCGGCCGACAACATTCCTATTTTTATACATTGATTAGTCAACTTCAATATATAGCCAAGAAAAATCATTTTTTAGTTTCGAAATGTTTTCACCAATTATAACAAAGAAAAGAAATAAAAAAAATATTATATAAAGAAAAGAAATAAAAATTATTATATAAAGATATATATAACCTTTGTTTGTAAATGGCAGATCGAAGATACCATCCCTTGCATTACATCAACTGCTGAACAGATAGCATCTTCCAAATTGTGAATATCTGCCTGCAGAGAAGAGAAGACATAATCAACCAATCAACCTCCATGTGGGAACTTAAAACGCATCATAGTCCATAGATGTTAATCACTAAACATTTTAGTACACATACCTTTGCACCACCGACTAGGGGAAGGCGGAGAGTACTGGCCTCCAGAGCCTCAATAGCCCCACAAAGGGAACTGGAATGATCCTTCTCCGTAAGATCCCAGTTCTCCAAACATGGCATCTGCATTCATTAGATGGTCATGTAAAGAACTTCAGCACACGCAGGCAAAATAACATTCCCGATAATTACAAGAAGCCGTAATCTCAGAATAACCTATGTTAAATGGACGATGTCGTTAAGCAAAGGTGTGGAGTGAGACCAGAGGAAACATTGTACAAGCATTACATTATGTAATGACGTAGAGTTACTCCAAACAGATATTCAAATAGTTACACAGCTGAATGCTTAAATGACAGTCAAAATAGTTTCACATATCTAATAATCCAACCACGATCTATCCCATATACCCATATAAAACTGGCCATTCTAGTTTTTCCAAAAACATTGTCCCTCTGTTTTTCTAAAATCCCACGAAGACTAACAACATTTATGCACTTGCAACACAAAATGAGATAAAAATTGACTTAAAAAGCAGGAATTTTGATTTATTTTTTTTAGTGGTTTGCATATTTTATAGAGTTTTTTTTTTTTTTGGGGGGGGGGGGAGGTGATTGAATTCTAGACCTCTTCTAGCACTACCTTGGTCACCACCCAGGAAACCTTGATTTTCAAATTTCTAATACTGATAAGTGATAACCATTTTCACACCATAAGAAAATTTGGCTTGACTGTACATGTGTATCATACATAGCAAGCGTAAGTCCATTGATGCTTTTTATCATTACGAGTCTTTTACAGTCGAATGAAATCCACTTTAGCAAAAGAGACTTTTGTCCCATGTATTTTGTAGAAAAATCTAATATAGTATATTGCATATAATTCAGTTACCCCAATATTATAAGCCTAAAGTAAAACACCTGTGGATGTGAAGATTAATATTTTTCAGCTAAACATACAGTATTTATAAAATCGTTATAAAAAACTAAGAATTATACAAAATGCATCACAGATGGGAGACTTAAGCCAGTTAACAATAAAAACTAACAATCCGCTGCACTGTACCATTCAATAAATATAGGTCTTTATACAGTTAAAATGTATAAGGATAGGAAAACAGTGCAAGAAAAAACATTTACTTGTATTAAAGAAATAACAAAAGGAATCAAACTACAAGTAGTGTAATGCAAAAGAAGCTTAAACCAAAAAAAAATAATCATAATCTTACTTGTCCTTTAAGGATGGAATGCGTCTTTAGATTTTGCCTTAGCAGTTGTAACTCATTTCTTTTGGATTTGACAGAATTCCGCAGTCTAGCAGTTGTCAACCAGGCATTATATAGGCTTTTCTGATACAAAGAAAACACTTTTAGATGACATCTAGGTCCACAAGTCAATATGATCCACTTTGTGTTACCACCAGACTACCGAAAACATAGAAACTAGCAATTTACTACAATTATGTTGGAAATAGACCTTATCTATACATCAACATATATATTTATTTCTGGTACACTGTTACTATTTCTTTTGCATGGTTCATTTGCATATTTGAGAGCGGAGCTTCATGATTTCATGGCTGTTTTGATGGCTAAAATCTTCTTTGTAAATATTTTTAATTAATTTGACATAGTTTGGAGGCTGACCACAAGTCAAACCGCAACTATGTGGTAGGTTTTGTTTTTTTTCCCCACCAGTTTTGCTAGTCTGTATTATAATATTAAATTTTCCTACTAGGTTAATCGATTTTCAAAATATAAACAATTATTAGATTTATGTTATTGTTAAAAATCATGCATGTATCTGATGCAGAAAGAACATGGAACCCCCCTCTCCCAAAAAAAAAAAGGTCAAGCTACCAAAGTCCTGTCTGGCCTAGGTGTATAGAGAGTGAAAATTGGTTGAAACATCAAAATCAACCATAAAATCCTTCAAAAGAAAGTTACAAGTTAAAGATGCATAGTCTAACTTTTCTCTCATCCAGTAGACTAGTACACAAACACTGCTATTAAAGCAACAAAATCACTAACTACTTACTTACAGATGAGGGGGTCAATTACCAGCTTCTGAAAATTGTCAACTAAGGTTGTAAGCTCGTACATGTTCTGAGCATTATAAACTATAACTCCGGATTAAAAGAAAATACTAAGGTTATGTCCACTTGGAAAGAATGGAATGCCGAGGGAATGGAATAATAAATTATGAAAAAAATATATAGAATAAGAAAAGAGTTAGGGAAGATCTAGCAAAAAAAAAAGAAAGGAGTTAGGGAAGATTAGTGAACAAACATAAGAGAGTAAAAATTTTCTATGATGAAGATTGTAGGAAAAATGAGGAACAAGGGGAATAGAATATTCCTTCGAAAAATGGTGAGTTAGAGTTCTAGTTAAAATTGCTTGGAAAGGAATGAAGGAAGGAATATATAATATAAAGAATCTCCCAAATAAAAGAACAAATCTCATTCCATTCTCCCCAATTTCATTCCATCCAAGTGGACACAACCTTATAAGAATACAAACCAAAGCAAACGATGCATCAAACACAAGTACACAAAAATGTTAGAGCAAATGTGAATGGTATAGAGTAATTGTGATTACTGCATTAATATATCAATAATTAAATATACATTTATATTAAAATGTAAGCTATATATCTTTAAGGTATCTGCAGAAAATAATAGTTTAGACAAATGAGATGGTGAACCAAATCCAAAACATGCTATGCAATATGCATCAAACATAAACCATTTTTGTTGATTTATAACAGAGACATGAATATAAAAACATCAAGTTAGAAGTTTAAAAAAGAGCTGTACCTCAGCTATTCCTTTCTTGACCACCATGGCAGCATCTGCTCTAGCATTTGCAAACCTCCACTGCAGCTGTTGATTGTATAGAAGCCTCAACTGGTGTGCATCAGCTATACGATTTTCACCCACCTTCCCTCTTCGTGCATCAGCAGCAAAGCTGAGAATTGAAGATGTGGAGCTCAAGTTACTAGTCAATGGTGTGCTTCCTAGTCCATTTCTCACTCGAGACGGACTTGTCCCCCTCATTGGAGATGAGTTGGAAGATGCCACACTTCTACTTGGGGATGCAGGCCTAACAGCACCTCGAAGAGGAGATGATAATCCTCTGCTAGCCGATACTCCTCTGGGTGATGATGTTGGACTATCAATCATCAGTTTCTTCGTTCCATGTAACTTAGGAGGGACAGGAGGTACCAAACCGACTGTCCTCAATCCCGAATTCTTACGTGCAGGGGAACCTGGCTGCTCAGGCAACCGCCTTAAACGGCTAGCAGTCTCCTGCCATACTCTAGCAGGGACCACTATACCACGTTGCCCTCCCCTTTCACATTCCTGTACACCACCTACATTCTCCGAAGAAACACTCGAACCATCCGAAACAACATGATCACCAATCTCCTCAGTTGATCTACTACTACCTAGATCAACACTCTCACCCACTCTCAAATGTTTCAATTTCGATTCCGCACTAACTTTACTAAACCTCTCATCCGGCATCGATTTCTGCAAAGCCCTAACAACACTCCCAGATCCACCCAATTTCGCCCTCTCACTCGTGAAATCAACACTCCTACTCAACATATTCTCATTCGTCATCCTCCCCGGCCACCTTTGCTTCTCACTCGCCTTCCAATTCTCCCTCTGATCCCTCACAGGCGTAACCCCTACCTTCCTCCTCTCCGGAGTCCCTTTCCTCACACTACTCAAATTCGTCATCACCGGACTTTCCTTCGTCTTACTACCAATCCTCAAAGCCGAATCGCCTTGAAACGAAACCGATAAGCTCCGTTTCGAATTCACCAGCATCTTCGCAGCTTGCGAAATCTCTCCACCAGGTGTCCCAGGTCTCGGAGTCGGTACTCTCCTAACTCTCTCAACCGACTGAGACCTCGGCGTACTCACAACATTTCCATTTCTCGGCACCATCGGCGAAGGAAATCGCCGCGGTGTCGAATTAGTCGAATAAGAAGACGAATATGAAGAATTAGACGACGACGTAGTAGATGTAGTAGTAGTAGATGAAGAAACAGATGATAAATACCTAGACGAGACTTCACGTGATTTCGGCCGGCGAATTCCATTGTTATCGGCTTCCGACGGTAACAACGGCGGTCTCTTAGGGTTCTGCGGTGCCGGAATCTTCGAATTAACCTTCCGGTTAGGTGTACTCACTGTACCGACCATCATATTTCACATCTCTTCCGATTATTCCGCGATTTGAACCCTAATTTTTTCCCCAATACAACACAATCATATGTGTAGAGGGAGAGAGAGAGAGAGAAAGAGATGATTTGTAGAGAGAGAAGTGAAGGAATTATAGGAAACTGGAGTGCGGAGAGAAGGGAGAGAGAGACGCCGGAATTGTAACGGTCGCGAAATTCCGGCGGAGGGAGAGAGATTTGTAGGCGAGATTTGGGAGTACAAAGCAAGTAAGAGTAAGAGAGTACTGGAATTTATTTTATTATTTTATATTCATCATCTTTTATAATAAAGTCGTATAGATACACTTTTTTTCTAAAGAAAAATATACATACCTTAAATATGCACTCTTGGAATCACAAAATATAATGTATTTATCAACAGTGTTATAGTATATTATAAAAAATTCAAAAATGCTCCCAAATATCACATGCCAATGACATCATTTTATTCGTGAGATTTACATTAATATACAAAGGATTTATTTAATTAATGAAAAAATAACTAATTATTTAATAATAATAAGCATTCGAGAATGGTTTTAAATACGTTTTCGTGAATTTTAGCATTTCTCATTTTTATTTGTTAAGATTTTATACAAACATACACTTTCCCTAAAAAAACAAAAACTTGAATTCGGATAATTGATTTCGAACCAATCCTGTTATGTTGAAATTTGGAAAGTTATTAATGAATTATATTATTTATCGAATATATATTTTTGAAGTATCTACTGAATAAGATAACTATGAGATAGAGCTGGGGTTATTTAAGTTGATGAGGTGTTATAAATTCGTAATAAATCTAAGGTAGGAAATTCGAATTTAAGTTTAAATTTTGTTTTGTGATGACGTGGGTGGTTGAGGATGGATGATGAAGGGGGACGCGCGGGGGAAGGAGTGTGTAATTCACGTGCTGAAATGTTTTGTACGATAAGGTGGCCATGAAACGGGGAAGACATGCGAAACAAGGAATGGTATGTTGGCTTTTCATTGTTCGTTACGCTTTTTCTATTAAAATATCTCGTTTTGTTTCCTAAGTCGTTTTAATTACACAAAGTAGGCATGGTTATAAAAAATTTCGATTTAATCGATTAATCTTCTCTAAGATAACCAATCGATTCGATTTTTGAAATCCGATTAATCCTGTAAATTTATTTAAAATGATATGTTTAATTGTAAATTAGATTAATATATTAAATATTATTATAATATCCGATTAATACTCCGATTAATCCTTCCAGTTAATCCTCGATTACTTAATTAATCTTAAATCGGTACCTCGACCGATTTATACCGATTACCGATTTTTACAACCTTAAAAGTAGGGCTCTAAGAGCATCTCCAACCATCACCACCTGTTAGGTAAAAAGTCTAGGTGCTACTATGATATACATATTAGCTAAAAAATATATCTCTCCAACCACAAGACCTGTTAGCAAAAATTATAGATATCCTTTATTTCATCTTCTATATCTGTTGAGTCTGTAGCCATTATCTAAAATATCCACGTCACTTTTTTACCTTATTTAAATTATATCCATGGTGAAGTAACGATAAAGGTGAATCAAATAATAATAAAATACTATTTTTGAATTATAGCTAACCATTATTCCTAACACCATTGGAGCACAATGTGTTAAAGCTTCAGCAAATTTTAGCTAACACTTATTTTAGCTAACCATTATACCTAGTGACATTCGAGATGCTCTAATTTGAATTAAATTATTCTCGCTAACTTTATTATGCTCAAATTGAACTTAAGTGGAGTTTATGGTTCACTCTACAAAAGAAAAATGGTAGAACTCCCGAAATTATTTCTAAAACTGTTCTCAAAAGTTGAGTTGTCATCATGTAATTGATTATCATTTCATAAATGAATTAGGATCCTCCTACATTAATATGAATCCCACAAGTAAAGTAAAATGATGACATGTGACATTTGAACATTTTTAGAATTATTTTGAAATATGTAGCATTACATCCTAAAAAATCCTTCTTTAGGTTTAAAAAAAATCTTTCTCTATTTACATATCACATATGTATTGCCAATATATGTAAAAATAAAATATCACAATCATAAAGTTGAGACACTGAAAAATATATATATACATGAAAACTACATATCGAATGAAAAATATGCATTATGTAATGTGTGAAATAGTTATGATGGTTTAGATGGACCACAAGAAATCATAATTGCAACATATTTCCTCCATTCTTAATTATATATTTATTTTGATTTTTTAAGAAGCAAATTTAACAATTATAAATTTATTTTTATAAAGTTTTAAATTATATTTGGAATAGATTAAATATACTTTTTAACTATTTTTTTAATTATATTATTACATAAAATTTCAATCAAATTTGAACAATTTTATCGATCAAAATGAACAAATATTTAGGGACGGAGGTAGTACTATTTTTATTTTAATATTGTATCTGGTCGTTAAACAGATCTGAAACTCAAATATGATTCGTAGCTCAATTTATTGAAATAAAATTCAAAAATAAATAAATAAATTCGAAAATGAACCATTTTTAAAAATTCATTCTTTTGCATGAAGATATTCAATTTTAATAAATATAAATGAATTTTAATTTGACTTAAAACGTTCCCGTTTACAAATATGAATACGATCACAACAAATCATAATCGCAACACATGCATCACCCGGAGAAGTGAGAATTTTGTAAACTTTTTAAGATTTTTGTTTTTTAATGTTTTTATTGATGGCAAGAGATTTGTTTTGACATTTCAAAGAAAAGAAAGCTGTACGCAAATAAATGTGTAACGTATTTTAGAAGAGGGAAAAAATATGTTAGACACATAACACACAAAGTGATTATTACAATGTGGGCTGATTAATTAATTCAGCACGCGTCCAAAGTAAACTCAATAGTCAATACATTTTGCATTTTACTTAATTTTAGGTGCTGATGTACAACCTTAATTGATGTTTGCACACTGTAACAAAATTTTAGATTAAAGTATCCATTATATCTATTAGACTAATTTGCACTTTACATCCCCTTAGTTTGAGCTTATTGCACTTGGCACTCTTTAGTATAACTATATGCACTTTGCATCCCTTAACTTACTAACCCGCTACAGTTTGCACTTCTTTTGTAACTGCACCGTTAAATCTGACCATTACCGTCAGTCAACAGGGGTATTTCAGACATTTCATACATAAACATAAACCTACGATCAATTACTGTCCTAATATTATTTCCCCGCCTTCTACTATCCCCCAATTCTGAAAAACCCTACCCCCAATTCTGAAAAACCCTAATCTGATTGAATACCACTGAAAGAGCAGTTATGAAAGGCAAACTTAGACGATCGAAGGATGGATGTGCGAAAGATGATGAAGAGCTTCCTGATTATGCAATTGACTGTAATCTTTCTAAACTTCACTTTCTTATCCATGCATGACTGATGAATAAACTATTTAGCTTTGTATTGTTAAATATGGCATGAATATATACTATGACAGTATAATATGGTTGTGATTGTGGTAATATATGCCTCCTTTTTGGTAATATATATAGCTTTTGTGGTCCCTTAATTAATATATGTTTTGTACTTTTATATGTGTAGTGGGTAATGAGTTTTTTACTCTTAAAGTGTTTTATGGTGGAGAGTTCGATGCTCTTTTTGAACATTATAATGGTGGGGATGTTGCGTTTTTTGATTGCATTTCGATTTTTGACTTGTCATTGACTGGGTTGCAAGAGATGTTGGAAGAATTAGGGTTAGAAAAGGGGAGTTTTGATGTTTGGTTACAACTTCCTGGAAGAGAGTTGCACTCATCCTCAATAATGCCTCTTGAGAGTGACTTACATGTCCAAATGTTTGGTGACTTGATTCATGTCTACTCTACCCTTCTTAACATATACATAACCCCAACCTGTAATGGACTTGATTATGACTTTTCATTCACACAATATGAATTAGATGAGAGAGAGAGAGTAGTTGATGAAATCAGAGAAGAATGTGAGAAAGAAAAAGTAGAAAAAATGGGAGAACAAGAACAAAGTAGGCCTGGTGAGATCACTGAAGAGGAGGAACAACTTAAATATTATTGTGATACATCAAACCTTGACTCAACCCAGAGTGAAGCACCCCCTACTAAAAGAAGACAAAGGAGGATACCTCCTCCAAACCCTCCATACAGAACAAGAAAGAAAGGGAGGTACTCAATGTTAAGAGTAAGTGCCTTGTCTGTCATTCTTTCATAGTTGGCCTTGCTTTATGACTAATATGGAATTACTAATGAAATTTCATTTTGTGTTTGTTTTAGGGCTTGTTCAAAAATACTGAGAAAGCCCCAGTTGTATTGGATGAGGATGATGTTGAAACTGATCACAGTGACAGAGTTGTTCCTGCTACTGGAAAGGACAATATAAACAGTGAGGTTGTTGATAAATCTGTACAAGCTAAAAGAGAAGAGTTTGAAGACCAAGAACAAGATAAACCCCAGTTCCTGCTACTTGAGGATGATGTAGAAACAGGTGATGAGAAAAGAGGTGAATTTGGTAGTAGTGATGATTCACAGAGCATGTATGATAGTAATGATGAGAGGATGGCAGTTTCTTCATGTGATGAGATGGATCCTCAGTATCCAGAATTCAATGAGCTCACTGATATGCAGGATCCAAAATTTGAACTAGGGATGTTGTTCAGTAGTGGAAAGGTTTTTAGAGCTGCTGTTAGGAAGCATGCTATAGTGCATCAAAGACCAGTAATACTGACAAAGAACTTGGCTGATAAGATCAAATGGAAGTGTGCTGAAGGGTGTCAATGGAAGTGTCATGGAATTAAGCAGCAAAGATCAAGCAACATTCAAATCAAAACTCTATGCACAAAGCACAGTTGCAACCCTACATGGGAACAGAAACAAGTTAACAGTAGGTGGATTGCAGAAGCATATGAAGACCAAATCAGGATGAACCCAACTTGGAAACTGGCATCATTCCACCATCAGGTCATCAATGACCTAAAATGTCAAGTTTCTTACTCTATGATCTAGAGAGCCATGAGAAAAGCAAAGGAAACAATTCTTGGTAAACATGAAGAAGAATTTAAGAAGTTGTATAACTATGGTAATGAGTTAATGAAAGCAATGCCAGGCTCTACAGTTAAGCCGATGGCAGAGCCTAATGATGGGGTAGATGGAAGAAGAAGATTTAAGAGGTTTTATATCTGTTTGGGACCTCTTAAAGCTGGTTTTTTGTCTGGGTGTAGACCATTAATAGGGTTGGACGGATGCCATCTCAAGGGCCCTTTCAAAGGGATATTATTGACTGCTGTTGCCACCGATCCCAATGATGGGATGTATCCTTTGGCTTGGGCCCAGGTTGAAGCTGAAAACACTAGTAGTTGGAATTGGTTCCTTTCATTGCTGAAAGCTGATCTTATGATGCAAAATGATGAAGCCTACACCTTTATTTCAGATAGGCAGAAGGTGTGGCATTTAATGTTTTTCTTTATTTTGTAGTTAATAATTACTAATCCATTTTCAGTTACTTATCCATTTTTATGTCAATTTTAGGGTTTAGTAAATGCACTTGAGTCAAACTTTCCATTAGCTGAAAAAAGGTTCTGTGTGATGCATTTATACAGAAACCTTTGGAATATACACAAAGGGATAGGAATTAGAAAGGAAATTTGGTCTGCAGCTAAGTCAACTACTGACTACTATTTTAACAAACACATGGAAAACCTGAAAAAGGTAAACACATGTAACATTATTTTGATTTTTAAATCTTAATTGCACTTATGTATTTTATGTAACATATTTTATGTATTTAATTTTGTACAACTGAATTTGAAAGCATATAAATGGCTAGCTGATAAACCAAAGTCCCAATGGAGTAGATCAGCCTTCAGGGAGACTTGCAAATCAGATATGTTCGTTAATAATCAGTGTGAGATTTTTAACAATGCAATTAACCAGTTCAGAGAGATGGGACTCATAACTATGTTCAAGAACATGCACATTACCTGTATGGAGAGGATTGAAAGGAGAAAAACCAAAATGGAGGGGAGGAGCACTATTTTCTGCACAAAAGCCTTGAAAAAACTAGATAAGTAAGCACTATTTTCATTGTCACTATCTATACTTATTTCCTATATATATATATATATATATATATATATATATATATATATATATATATATATATATATATGTAATTGATTTTCTTTAAACTAGGGCAATGGAAAAAGCAACAAATGCTAGGCCTGTATGGAGTGGTGGAGATAAATTTCATGTCACCATGACTTCTGGTGGACATGAGATTGTTGTGGACATTAAACAACATCAGTGTGCATGTCGAAAATGGCAGTTAACAGGTATTCCCTGCTTCCATGCTTGTGCATGCATCCTCTTCAAGAGACAAAATCCATTAGATTATCTTCATGAATGCTACAAGAGAAGACAATATTTGAATGTCTATGAACACATCTTGGAACCTATAAATGGTGAAGAATTTTGGGACCAGGTAGAGGAAACTGAACCTCTACCTCCTATTATTAAAGTTGCTCCTGGTAGGCCCAAAAAAAATAGGAAAAAAACATCTGATGTGGTGGAAACAAGAAAAAATGACCCTACAATGTTGAAAAGGAAGGGGACAACTCTAAAATGTGGAAAATGTAATCAATATGGCCACAATTCAAGGACATGTCACCAAGAGGTATAACTCATGTATTTGCATTTACTTTTATTTGCATTTACTTTCAATTTTTAGGTGGCTTATTACATGATCTTATGGTCAAAAACAGGAAAAAGAAAAGAAGGGAGTTGATCTGGTAAAGAAACCTGTCATTTGTTATTACTGCAAAGGGGAGGGCCACAACTCTAGGACATGCAAAACTAAGGTCAATTTTTCAGTACTGTTGTCTTATTTTTTACTTGATTTTAGTCATCTCATGGACAATGATATTTATGGTCAATTTCAGAAAGTTGATATGGAGACCAAGAAGAAAGAGAAGCAAGCACAGATCATTGAAGAGGCTACAAAGAAAGGAAATAACAAGGGGAAAGGGCCTGCGACACATATTTCTGCAACACGTGGAGGTGTCATGAAGCCATTTAAAGCTCCTACAAAGGTTGGGCCATTAGGTGTTCACTACGAATCATACGTAGGGAAAGAAGGCCAACTCCTGACTTCAGCTACAAAATTGGATGAGGCCAGGTGCAAAAAACAGAAGGTTGTTGGAAAGAAAATGGATGCAGCAATTTAAGTGCTGATTGAAGTTTTGTTTTTATTTTGGACTTATGCTATGTATTTAAGTGAACTGCAAAGTAGTAACGGCACTATTTGTTTTGGCTTTCTGTAATGCAGTCATCTATGCAACTTATTTATGAAGTGTAATGTTGAACAAATCTACCATAACTGAACATTTGTAATGGTGGACAAAAGCTTATGTTTATTAAGTCTTGGAATATGACTTCAAACAACAATGATCACTAACATAGCATTACATCAGTAGTTAGACTAGTCCAGTAGTTATATAACTATAGACTAACACTAACACTAACACTCCTCATCATTCAACACTAACACTGCCCAGCACTAACTATACTACCCAGCACTAACACTAACATCATTCAACACTCCTCATCTTCATCTTTCTTCAAAATGGCGTAGGTGATGATTAGAAACCATGTCAAAATCAGCAAAACCAAAGCCCAATTACACTGAAGACTTCCACCATTTTCTTTTCTTATTTGTGCTTTCAATTCCAACTCCAATTCAATTTTTTCAGCTTCCAATCTGTTCACTCTACGAATCAATCCAGGGATGATAGTTTGAGCTCGATCATATAGAGGTTCGTCCACCCACCGGAATGACAAGTTGCACCTCCGATTAGAACAAGTGATGAACCTTCGCCCTGCATTTGCTTCAGTCCAAGCCGTTTGCTGCACGATCCAATTGCCGCATATACAGCTTTCATTCATGATTTTCTGAAAATTTGTTAGAACCAAGCTTTGTATACATATGTTTTAGTGTGATATATGTTTATGAAGTGTTATACTCCCCACAAACTGCAATCTGACCGTTACTATCTTTTCTTCCATTTATGCCCTTCACCAATTAAACAGAATCTGTCAATTTTTTGGCCCAATCGTCAATGGGATGCAAACTGTAGCGGGTTAGTAAGTTAAGGGTTGCAAAGTGCATATAATTATACTACAGAGTGCGAAGTGCAATAAGCTCAAACCAAGGGGATGCAAATTGCAAATTAGTCTATCTATTATAGTGGAACATGGGTTTTGTGCCTATTTAGTAAATTACGAATTTATCCTTAAATTCATAATAATGTTAAAAATTTTGAAGTTGGAAGGAATTGAACCCATGACCTTACAACACTTATAATCTTTTGTTCACTTGTCCAACCACTATACCAAATCAATTTCTTGTGCAATATTTAAAACTCATTCACTACATGCACAAATAACCCATCTATTACCAATATTTATTTTATAATTTATTCAGGATAAAAGTGCCCACAATTTTACTAATTTTAATAATTTGAATTTTGATAACAATTAAAACTATGATATTCATATACTCATAAATTTATGCTAACGTTTATTTTTTATGATTTATTCGGGATAAAATCATTAAAATATTTTCACATATAATAGTAGAAAATGATAGTCGGGGAGGGAAAATATAAATTGACAAATATGATGTCGTCGAAGTCAGAATTAAGAAAGGTACTGAGTGACCTAAAATTGGTCCAAAACAAAATAATCAAAGTGAGGAATTATGTGACGAAAAATAAGTAGAAGTCTATCTCAAGTAGGTAAAAGTGTGGAAGTGAAGATAGATCTATAAAAATTTATTACAACATTTCTCTCTTTTAACAATTACGTATATATATTAGTCAAATATGTTTATTATTAAATTTTTAAAAAAAATTGATGAATGAAGTGTATAACATATTTTTACTCAATATCAGTATAATATTTATTTAAAGTATGAAAGGTACTGAGGTGGCCGAAAATTGGTAAAAAGAAAATCGAAGTGTAAAGGTAGGTGACTGAAAATTAGTAGAATTTTATCTCATGTAGGTAAACGGGCGAAAGTGAAAATAGATATATAAAAATTTATTACAATATTTCTCTCTTCTAATAATTATGTCTATATTAGTCAAATGACCAAAATATGTTTATTATGAAATTAATACAAAAGATGATAAATAAGGTGTAAAATATATTTTTACTCAGATATCAGTATAACATTTTATTTTAATTATATTTCCACTACATTGGTTAATCCTATTATCATTGGGTAATTTATAGATTGATTAACAAATAGATTAAAATATTAAAAATTAGAAATAATTTACATATGGGATTTGGATTTGGTAAAAAAAATGTCAATATGGCTTTGATATTTATTGTCCCTCGTACTATATTTTTGCAGCATTTTTGTAACATGATAATGTTATTAACTTCATACAAAATGAGTTTTATAATCATATACTTAAATAGTAATATACCAATTTTACTTGAATTTTAAACTCCAATGCGAGTTTCAACCCGGTGTGAGACTAATAAACTCAAAAATTGCTCATATATACAATGTCTTATGATCACGGATGTGGTATGCATATTTTTTTTTATTTTTCGGCTATCATTTTGGTGTTACCTCAAATTAAAATGATATTTCTGGGATGGTTCATTAATATCGTAGTTACGTCTACCTTATTTTTATGGATTGAATTTTATTGTATATGTGAAATTTTACAACACAATTCATTCGGTGCATACATTAACGCGTCTCATTTTAAAAACCCGTTATGAGATATGACACTGTAATTTTAGTTACTCGTGTATTTGGTTGAATTTGTACATGTCTAAATATGGGTTGTCTTGAAATTTGAGACCTTGGGTTTTGAAAGTTCACTTGTGA
The DNA here is from genome assembly GCA_036435485.1 of Saposhnikovia divaricata. Taxonomy (NCBI): domain Eukaryota; kingdom Viridiplantae; phylum Streptophyta; class Magnoliopsida; order Apiales; family Apiaceae; genus Saposhnikovia; species Saposhnikovia divaricata. The sequence continues at coordinate 5,688,969 of CM071598.1, read as the reverse complement.
CAATGGATGGTACAATATATTTAAAGAAAAATATATGTTATGGTCAATTTACTATTTAAAGAATACTTCTGAGATGGTCAAATACCACGATCCTAGAAAAGCACACATCACATATTTATTTTGGATATGCATAGAATTAGAAAATTTATTGTTCTCCGAAATTGGTCGGAGAAAAGGATCCAAAATTGGAAATATGCGCTAAGATTTTATAAGCAGAACTATATGACTCTATTACTTTTATTTTTTCGTCACATTACATTATTTTTTACAATATTAAATTAGAAATAATATGATATTTAATTCTTCCTCCACCCCAAAATAAATAAACCTGCTATTTTTTCACGCATTTCAATACAACAAGATTATTGTGGTTATGGATTTTAGTCGGTCATTCTTCTCACATTGACCAAACATAACTAAAAATATAACATTCACGGTTCAGAATCTAATAATATTTTGAAACTATAATATTTTAAATAGATCAAAATACGTAAAGTAGACTAATAGAAGAAAATTTTATGAATTATTATGTGGCCCGTGTTTTGCACGGGCTATCATGCTAGTTCTTACTAATATTTCAACTACACTTCTTTGTTAGGCATTTATTTTTTATAATCAAAATCGAATTATCATGACAAAAAAAAAATATACACTATAGTCTATAAGTGTCCAAACTTTTATAATCTTAAATCACCAATGCATTTTGAATCAATTTTCTTGTGACAAGTTTCCATATAAAATAAAAATATACAACTAGAAATTAGAGTAACATAATTAGTGAGTTTAATCAACAAAAATAACATAACAGCCTTCATAATTTAAAAGTAAATTTTATCTATTTTAAAAGAAAATGATATAATTAATATGTATTAAGATAAAAATATAACATATTAAAAAAATATACTAGATATCAATAAAATTAGAGATTAACTTATTATATTCTTCTACGTAAGTTATTTACATTTTATGATTGTAACATATCTTCACAATTCAAGTACGCATCTGCAATATTACTAAAAACGAAACTTACTCAGTTATAATAGCACTCAAAGTGTCACACAGGTCGAACCCTTGATCTCCTACAAAGGAGACAAGGATTCAACCCACTGCTGATAAGTGGATTTTATATCCACTTATTATGCGCTAAATAAACCTAAATTGGTGGTGTATCCTTAAGTATGTTGTGTCTTTTAATTAGTTTTATGTTGTTTCAAGTCTTTGTAGTGCAGAACTCACAAGCTTCAGGTATCCTGGCGATAAAAGGTTTAAAGACGGTGGATTTCTGGCTCAGATGGATTGGCTACGAGGAAAAAGAATTATCATAAAGATGTTCTGAGTGATATATTCTTAAAGCAGGAACCCCGGTTAGAATTGATATATTTTCTGTTAAGCAAAAGGAGTCCGGTTCCAGACGACCAGAAACCGCAGCTTATACAATAAAGAATTATTTATCTTATTAAATAATTTTATTAATTTAGAAAATTATATTTATAAATATCTAATAATATTAGTTATTTATTTTTATAATTTCTGGATTAAAATAATTATTTATTAATTAAAGATTATAAGCTGTTCGGGATAACAAAACATTTTTTTTGCGAGCTGCAATTATTATTCAACAAATTGAAAGTCAGAAGAGCAAAGTTCAAAAAGGGCAGGAAGACATTTGTTGAGCAGCCGGAGTGGTTGAGAGTTAGGAGCAGCCACAGACTTTTTGCTGGCCGCCGGAGAGTAGATAGCCTGCCAGACTTTTTCTGTTGACATGGTGTACTGATAAGTCTATAAATAGGAGTAAAGCTTATGTTAAAAAAGGGTGGAGAGACAATGAATGAGTAGATACAGGCAATTAGTGCAGAAATAAGATTCAATCTCTCTCAATTCTCTTCTGCATTTTAATATTTTAGCAGTTCTTTTACAAACAGTTATTTTATGCATTTGAATTTTCTGTAATTTTATTAAATTTTACCTCTTAAATTTCTGTAATATTATATACAATTTAATTTCTGTAATTTCAGTTAATTCTATACAGTTTAGATTTTTGCAAAATTATTATAATTTTAAATTGATAGCAGATATAAAAGAAATTATCAGTAGGTTCTTATTTAATTCGGAGACTATAAGTTTTTTTTTCCACAGACACAAGCCACAGACTGCAGAACACGCGGCAAATTTTCTGTTTATTACTGGCGCGTGCACATCACGCGCGCCTGGGGAGAGTGAGCGCGTGGACGCCACGCGCGGCCAGGGAGAGTGAGCCGACAGGGTGCTGTGAAGGGCAGTGGTGATTCTTACTTTTGCTTTTTTTTTTTTTTCTTTTGACAGCATTGCCGCTAATCATTGTGATACAGGTATGTTTCTTTAGTTTTTTTTTTATTTTATTTTGTCCGATTGTTTTTGTTTTTTTTTTTTTTTGCTGTTCGATTTTTTTTAGTTTTGTAAATGTAATTACTTGAGTACTTCTCTTTTATTTATTAAAAATAATTCGGTTCTATTTAATTTCTCTTACTTTTTAATTTAGTTATTATTATTATTATTGTTATTATTATTATTATTATTATTATTATTATTATTATTATTAGGTTCTAATTCTTTTATTTTTAATTTTTCGTAATATTCTTAAATAAATTGTAAAATTTTCTACCATGATTTTATTTAATTCCATAAAGTTACCTAGTTTAATTATGAACTAAATACTTTCATGGGGTTCTAATGTAATGAATTGTTAATGCTCATGTTAATTTGATAGATAATTTGTGTTTACAATTTCTATATAAGATTGCCTTGCATGGTTGTTTTAATTGAATATAGGTGAATAGCTAACATCTATTGTACCAAATCTCTAATGATTGCGAAAGTGGATTTAGAGATTTAGGGTTTTGCCATGCTAGCATAGGTATGTCGGCTTCTCCGCATTTCGGATTATAGTTTCGAAAGAACGTTATTCCCCTATGTAGTTAATTGCGGAACTTGTGCTTAAATTGATTGTATCACCCATTCACATAGACATATAGTGTAGTGGATATAATTGATGCCCTTATAACTTCTATCTCTTTTGTGGATGATTATTTGGAATGATGTGAGTTAATTGAAAGATGGCTCATTTTAGTGTCGTGTTCCCGCTAGCATTCTTAACAATTGTAACACATTAATTCTTGATAGTTAATAGAGCTAAACATTCATGAAATTAGGACCCCATGCCTCTCTCATATTATTTTAAACAAATTAGCCGTTACTTCATTAGTTAATTGTTATCTGCAAATAAACCATTTTAGTTCGTTCATGCTTCTATAATTAACCAACATTGTTGAATAGACACATTTACTTAAATAACCGAGTCTTCGTGGGAACGATCTTTATTTCCCTATATTGCTTTTTGACTGCGTATACTTGCGTAGAGAAAATAGCGAACAAGTTTTTGGCGCCGCTGCCGGGGACTCGGTATTATTTTTGTTTATGTGTTTTACTACAAGAGAAGTTAATTTGTTTGACTTGAACATTTTATCTTATATTTTTGTGAAGTGATTATTTGTGATACAGATACTTGGATTTTTATGCTAACACGTTCTAAAGCATTAAAAGCCAAACAAGTACTTGAACTAGCAAAGACTCACAAGATGAACGGAGAAGGCGAAGTAGTTGCACCTACAGCAGCAAGGGCTTTAATGGACTACTCGCAACCAAAGATCGATGATATTCAGTCAAGTATCATTCGTCCAGCAATTGCAGCTCCTACATTCGAAATTAAATCCAGCACTATTCAGATGGTGCAGAATCAAGTACAGTACGGAGGAACTGCAACGGAAGATCCTAACTTACACATCAGGAACTTCATAGAAATATGCGACACATTCAGATTTAACAATGTGTCAGATGATGCTGTGAAGTTGAGACTCTTCCCGTTTTCCTTAAGAGACAAGGCTAAGGGTTGGTTACACTCTCTGCCACCGGGATCTATCACCACTTGGGCTGATCTAGCTCAAAAGTTTCTTAGCAAATTCTTCCCCATGGCAAAGACTGCAGCTATAAGGAATGCTATCACGCAATTTTCTCAACAGTCTGGTGAATCCTTATGTGAAGCATGGGAAAGATACAAGGAGATGCTTCGGCAATGCCCACATCATGGCATGCCAAATTGGATGATCATAAATTGTTTCTATAATGGGCTAGGAATGCAATCAAGGCCAATGGTAGATGCAGCTTCAGGGGGAGCATTATGGGCTAAAAGTTACGAGGAGGCCTACGATCTGATCGAGATGATGGCAGCTAATGAATATCAAAATCCAACTCAGAGAATGCCACAACAGAAGGTAGCAGGTATTTTTAATGTTGACAAAGCCACTTCTTTAGCAGCTCAGCTAGAGGCTTTGAACTTGAAGGTAGACTCTTTGACAGCGCAAGGATTTCGTCAAGTTGCTAGTGTGTGTGAGTTGTGTGCGGGCGCACATGAATCAAACCAATGTGCCATCTCAAACGAGTCGGTTCAGTTCGTAAGCAATTTCCAGAGACAGCAACAGCCAGCTCCAAATTCCTACCATCCGAACAACCGAAATCATCCAAATTTCAGTTGGAGCAATAATCAAGGAGGAGCACAACAATCACATCAACCCTACCAACAATCTAATCATCAACCATTTGGAACTAAGCAGTATAATCCATCTGGATTCCAGCAACAACAGGGGCAACATTTTCAACAACCATATGCTCCTAGACAATTTCAGCCCCCGGGATTTCAACAACAACAATTCTATGGAAATTCTGGACAATCTTCGAATGAAAAGACTGAATTAGAGGAGTTGAGGTTGGGCCAAAAAAGCCAAGCGGCTTCCATTAAAAATCTGGAAACTCAATTGAGTCAACTCGCTAGTTTCATGATGAGCCGACCACAAGGAACACTCCCCAGTGACACTGAACTTAATCCTGGGAAAAAGGATAATCACGAGCACATCAAAGCAATTACCCTCAGATCAGGGAAAATCACGGAGGATGCTGAGCTAAAAGATACAGAAAAAATTCTGCCAGACAACGGAACAGAAAAAGCAGATTTGGGAGACACAAAGGACATGGGCAATATATCAGAATCAAAGGAGGAGATTAAAGAAAATATGCCAACTCCTAAACAAGCTGTCCTCGAGCAAAAAGAGCAAGTCTACCCACCTCCACCATTTCCTCGACGAGTGCAAAAACAGAAATTAGACAAGCAGTTTGGCAAATTTCTTGAAGTCTTTAAAAAGTTACATATCAACATTCCATTTGCTGAAGCTCTCGAACAAATGCCAAGCTATGCCAAATTCATGAAAGGCATTCTCTCGAGGAAATTAAAACTTGAAGACTTAGAGACCGTTGCTTTGACGGAAGAATGTAGTGCGGTATTGCAGCAAAAGTTGCCGCCTAAGCTGAAAGATCCAGGGAGTTTTACAATACCATGCACCATTGGGAGATTATCTTTCGACAAATGTTTATGTGATCTGGGAGCAAGTATCAATCTTATGCCATACTCGGTTTTCTTGCAGCTTGGTCTTCCTGAACCAAAACCGACAAGTATGTCCCTTCAGTTGGCTGATCGATCTATCACCTATCCTAGGGGAGTTGTTGAAGATGTGTTGGTGAAAGTAGACAAACTCATCTTTCCTGCTGATTTTGTCATTCTTGATTTCGAAGAGGACAAGAAGATTCCTATCATTCTTGGTAGGCCATTTTTAGCAACAGGACAAACGTTGATTGATGTCCAAAAGGGGGAACTGACGATGAAGGTGCACGATCAAATTGTCACCTTCAATGTTTTCACAGCTATGAAATTTCCAACAGAAGAAGAGCAGTGTCTGAAGATAGACTTGATTGAGTCTATGGTGCAAGAAAAGTTAGGGCACACGCTCATGAATGATACTTTGGAAAAGGCCCTCAGTGGGGAGTATTCATTAGATGAAGATGACATTGATGAACAATTGCAATATCTGGATGCTTTGCCGTGGCAAAGAAAATTTGAAAGACCAGTTGAATCGTTGGGACTGCCAGAATTAAAAGGACCACATCAGCAATTAAAGCCGTCTATCGAAGAAGCTCCAACTCTAGAGCTCAAGCCACTACCGGATCACTTACGGTATGCTTCCCTTGGTGAAAAATCCACTTTACCTGTGATTATTGCCGCTAACCTTTCAGACTCCGAGGAAGACAAGCTCTTGAGAGTTCTTCGAGAATTCAAATCAGCCATTGGTTGGTCTGTTGCGGATCTAAAGGGAATCAGTCCCGCATATTGTCAACATAAAATTCCATTGGAAGAAGGGAGTAAACCAACAGTAGAACACCAAAGGCGGTTAAATCCTATCATGAAAGAAGTGGTAAAGAAAGAAATTCTCAAGTGGCTAGATGCTGGTATCATCTATCCCATTTCAGACAGTTCATGGGTGAGTCCAGTGCAATGTGTGCCTAAGAAAGGAGGCATGACAGTAGTTGCCAATGAAAAGAACGAGCTCATTCCGACTCGTACAGTTATAGGGTGGAGAATTTGCATGGACTACAGAAAGCTGAACAAAGCTACAAGGAAGGATCACTTTCCCCTTCCATTCATTGATCAAATGCTAGACAGGTTGGCTGGGCATGAATTCTATTGCTTGCTGGATGGTTATTCAGGATATAATCAGATTGGTATTACTCCAGAAGATCAGGAAAAGACCACTTTCACATGTCCTTTTGGCACTTTTGCGTTCCGACGCATTCCTTTCGGACTTTGTGGTGCACCTGCTACTTTTCAGAGGTGTATGATGGCAATTTTTTCGGATATGATTGGTATCAATGTGGAAGTATTCATGGATGATTTCTCAGTCTTTGGGAAATCATTTGATGAATGCCTCAGAAATCTGGGCATGGTGCTGAAACGATGTGTTGAGACTAATCTAGTACTCAACTGGGAAAAATGTCACTTCATGGTAAAGGAAGGCATCATTCTTGGGCACAAGGTATCTGGTAAGGGGCTAGAAGTGGATAAGGCTAAGTTGGAGACAATTGGAAATCTCCCTCCACCAATTTCAGTTAAAGGAATTCGCAGTTTTCTTGGCCATGCGGGTTTTTATCGGCGATTCATCCAAGATTTTTCGAAAATATCTAAACCTTTGTGCAACCTGTTAGAAAAGGATATTCCTTTTAAATTTGGTGAAGATTGTTTGGAGGCATTCAAGCTCTTAAAGAAAAAATTGACAACTGCGCCCATTATCACTGCACCTGATTGGAGTGAACCGTTTGAATTAATGTGTGATGCAAGTGACTATGCAGTAGGAGCTGTTCTTGGTCAACGGAAGAATAAGGTGTTTCACGTGATTTACTATGCTAGCAGAACTCTCAATGATGCACAGCTGAATTACACTACTACAGAAAAGGAACTCTTAGCTATTGTATATAGCTTCGAGAAATTCAGATCGTATTTGCTCGGAACTAAGGTAGTGGTGTTTACAGATCATGCAGCCATTCGATACTTAATGTCGAAGAAAGATGCTAAGCCACGGTTGATTCGTTGGATTCTGTTGCTTCAAGAATTCGACTTGGAAATCAAGGATAGAAAGGGTACTGAGAACCAGGTGGCTGATCACTTGTCTCGGTTAGAGGAACACGGTAACTCAGCGGATAAAACTCTCATCAACGAATTTTTTCCTGACGAGCAACTTTTTGGGGTGCAAAATGAAGAACCATGGTTTGCAGACATTGTGAACTATCTTGTAAGCAATATCATCCCCTCGGAATTTTCTTATGCTCAAAGAAAGAAGTTTCTTCATGATGTAAAATGGTACCGATGGGATGAACCCTTCTTATTCAGACAGGGAGCTGATCAGGTGATTCGGAGGTGCATTCCGTTTAGTGAGGTTGAAGGTATTTTGCATGACTACCATTCTACCACTTACGGAGGTCATTATGCTGGAGAGAAGACAGCCACTCGAGTACTTCAGGCTGGGTTTTATTGGCCAACACTGTTTAAAGATGCGCATCAGTTTGTGTTGAGATGCGATAGATGTCAAAGAATTGGTAATATCTCTAGGAGGAATGAGATGCCTCTGAATATGCTGTTGGAAGTGGAGATTTTCGATGTGTGGGGGATCGATTTCATGGGTCCTTTTGTTTCTTCATGTAATAATCAGTACATCTTGCTAGCGGTGGACTATGTTTCTAAATGGGTCGAGGTAAAGGCTTTACCGACCAATGACGCTAAAGTGGTGCTGAATTTTCTGCATAAGCAAGTTTTCACACGTTTCGGAACTCCAAGGGTAATTATCAGTGACGAAGGATCACACTTCTGCAACCGAAAGTTCACAGCATTGATGGCAAGGTACAACATAAATCATCGAATTGCTACGGCTTATCACCCTCAAACAAATGGCCAAGCAGAGGTTTCCAACAGAGAGATAAAACGGATCCTAGAGAAGGTCGTGAATCCTTCAAGGAAGGACTGGTCACTAAAACTTGATGAAGCTGTTTGGGCATATAGAACAGCTTACAAAACACCTTTGGGCACGTCACCTTTTCAGCTAGTATATGGCAAGGCTTGTCATCTGCCTGCCGAACTAGAACACAAAGCTTATTGGGCGCTGAAGAAGTTGAACTTTGACTTAACAGCAGCGGGTGAGAAAAGAATGCTTCAGATTAATGAACTGGATGAGTTTCGGCTACAGGCTTATGAAAATCACAAATTATACAAGGAGAAGGTCAAGAGATGGCATGACAGACGTTTGGTGCAAAAGTCTTTTGTACCAGGACAGCTAGTGTTGCTTTTCAACTCTCGTCTCAGACTTTTTCCAGGGAAACTTAAGTCAAGGTGGTCAGGACCATTCACGGTTAAAACGGTGTTTCCACATGGTGCAGTGGAAATTTTTGATAAAACACCGGAAGCGGCTTTCAAAGTAAATGGACAGAGATTGAAGCCATATTTTGGTGAACAGGTGAATCGCGAGGCGGAAACCGCGGTTCTTAGCACTACCAATTGAAGTGCGAAGGTGGTCAAGTCTAGCTAAAGACGTTAAAGAAAGGCGCTTCGTGGGAGGCAACCCATGTGTTCCGGTGTTTTCAGGTATGTTCTCTACTATCCCTTGTATTTACTTCCATTCAATGCGGACATTGAATATTATAAGTTTGGGGGTGGTTTGGGAGATAAGTAGTATGTAAAAGTGATAGTAGTTTTTGTGAGTCATTGTGTTCATGTGGGATATCATGTTTTGCAATTTAGTAGTAATTCATGCATATTTGTTCGTATTATCTATGTTGTTTCATTTAGGACATTCTGTTATTGTTTGATTGTTTTACCATGTGAGTCATATTAGTTGCATTTTCATGGCATGCATTCTTCATGATCCCTTAGGACGAGCTGATTCTGATTGATAGGTGGATGTTGATTTGGGTGTGATGATGATGAGTAGAGGGCAGATTTAAAGTTCCTATGAAATTGACTTGCATGTTTCAGAAACACAACTTTTACACAGTCTCATTGGGTGCTTTTTGGGCTAGGTTAGGGTCATGCATGTTGGATGTTTTGAGATTTAATCACTTGTTTATTCTTAGAATTTTCGTTATTCCCTTGATAGCGTAGGAACACTAAAATCTAAGTTTGGGGGAAAACAGGGATTTCATGCTAAGTGGTAATAATTGTCAATAAAGGCTAGGCGTGAATGGCTAGTAGCCGGCTCATATTTATATGAGTAGTCTAGGGTTGGAAATGAGAAAGGCTCATTCCAGATAAAAAAAAAAGAAAAAAAAAAAAAAAAAAAAAAGAAAAAAAAAAAAAAAAAAAAGAGTCAGAAGTCCAATTAATTATATGCAAAATTAACCAGAGTGAGCTCTTTAATACTCGAGTAATTAAGTCTGAGGGGACTTATTCCTAGTAACCTAAAGCCCTTGTGGTTTGGGATTGCTGACCTAACACTCGCTACATGGGTATTATTGTATAAGCCTTTTGGGGTCTCATTCATTGCACGGTTAAATAAGCATGCGTATTGTATATGTAGTGTCGTAGTATAGTAATAAAGCATGAGTTTATGTCTACCTTGGATAAGGGTGGAGGTGTTCCTAGGTTATGAAGTGTCTACAGTTTATTCTAGTTATAAACCTGTGATTGTCTTGACAGAAAGCATGCATGGTTTTTGACTTAGTTCTGGGAGTATTTCTGATGAGCATTGCACGCACGCACGTTTCTGTTCATGTATTTGTTAGTATACGGGTACTTAGTCGAGCTCTGCTTGGAATTGTTGCATTCTTTGGAGATATTTGCTTTTTAGTTGATTTTGGTGAGTTTGAAGGGGATCGTTGCAATTTTCTTATTAGTTGCATTCATGCATTGTTAGTTGCATTTGATAAATGGATTTTGTGGGTACATTCGCTATAGGCCCTCACGAGACCTAACTCGTCCACTGGGGCTACCTAAGGGTTTAAAGGGCTTATTGCATATGCCAAATGCAATCGTGATCACCTACGAAAGTGGTACTAGTTAGTTGTATATTATTATATTGTTTATGCTTGAGGACAAGCATCAGTTTAAGTTTGGGGGTGTGATAAGTGGATTTTATATCCACTTATTATGCGCTAAATAAACCTAAATTGGTGGTGTATCCTTAAGTATGTTGTGTCTTTTAATTAGTTTTATGTTGTTTCAAGTCTTTGTAGTGCAGAACTCACAAGCTTCAGGTATCCTGGCGATAAAAGGTTTAAAGACGGTGGATTTCTGGCTCAGATGGATTGGCTACGAGGAAAAAGAATTATCATAAAGATGTTCTGAGTGATATATTCTTAAAGCAGGAACCCCGGTTAGAATTGATATATTTTCTGTTAAGCAAAAGGAGTCCGGTTCCAGACGACCAGAAACCGCAGCTTATACAATAAAGAATTATTTATCTTATTAAATAATTTTATTAATTTAGAAAATTATATTTATAAATATCTAATAATATTAGTTATTTATTTTTATAATTTCTGGATTAAAATAATTATTTATTAATTAAAGATTATAAGCTGTTCGGGATAACAAAACATTTTTTTTGCGAGCTGCAATTATTATTCAACAAATTGAAAGTCAGAAGAGCAAAGTTCAAAAAGGGCAGGAAGACATTTGTTGAGCAGCCGGAGTGGTTGAGAGTTAGGAGCAGCCACAGACTTTTTGCTGGCCGCCGGAGAGTAGATAGCCTGCCAGACTTTTTCTGTTGACATGGTGTACTGATAAGTCTATAAATAGGAGTAAAGCTTATGTTAAAAAAGGGTGGAGAGACAATGAATGAGTAGATACAGGCAATTAGTGCAGAAATAAGATTCAATCTCTCTCAATTCTCTTCTGCATTTTAATATTTTAGCAGTTCTTTTACAAACAGTTATTTTATGCATTTGAATTTTCTGTAATTTTATTAAATTTTACCTCTTAAATTTCTGTAATATTATATACAATTTAATTTCTGTAATTTCAGTTAATTCTATACAGTTTAGATTTTTGCAAAATTATTATAATTTTAAATTGATAGCAGATATAAAAGAAATTATCAGTAGGTTCTTATTTAATTCGGAGACTATAAGTTTTTTTTTCCACAGACACAAGCCACAGACTGCAGAACACGCGGCAAATTTTCTGTTTATTACTGGCGCGTGCACATCACGCGCGCCTGGGGAGAGTGAGCGCGTGGACGCCACGCGCGGCCAGGGAGAGTGAGCCGACAGGGTGCTGTGAAGGGCAGTGGTGATTCTTACTTTTGCTTTTTTTTTTCTTTTGACAGCATTGCCGCTAATCATTGTGATACAGGTATGTTTCTTTAGTTTTTTTTTTATTTTATTTTGTCCGATTGTTTTTGTTTTTTTTTTTTTGCTGTTCGATTTTTTTTAGTTTTGTAAATGTAATTACTTGAGTACTTCTCTTTTATTTATTAAAAATAATTCGGTTCTATTTAATTTCTCTTACTTTTTAATTTAGTTATTATTATTATTATTGTTATTATTATTATTATTATTATTATTATTATTATTATTATTATTATTAGGTTCTAATTCTTTTATTTTTAATTTTTCGTAATATTCTTAAATAAATTGTAAAATTTTCTACCATGATTTTATTTAATTCCATAAAGTTACCTAGTTTAATTATGAACTAAATACTTTCATGGGGTTCTAATGTAATGAATTGTTAATGCTCATGTTAATTTGATAGATAATTTGTGTTTACAATTTCTATATAAGATTGCCTTGCATGGTTGTTTTAATTGAATATAGGTGAATAGCTAACATCTATTGTACCAAATCTCTAATGATTGCGAAAGTGGATTTAGAGATTTAGGGTTTTGCCATGCTAGCATAGGTATGTCGGCTTCTCCGCATTTCGGATTATAGTTTCGAAAGAACGTTATTCCCCTATGTAGTTAATTGCGGAACTTGTGCTTAAATTGATTGTATCACCCATTCACATAGACATATAGTGTAGTGGATATAATTGATGCCCTTATAACTTCTATCTCTTTTGTGGATGATTATTTGGAATGATGTGAGTTAATTGAAAGATGGCTCATTTTAGTGTCGTGTTCCCGCTAGCATTCTTAACAATTGTAACACATTAATTCTTGATAGTTAATAGAGCTAAACATTCATGAAATTAGGACCCCATGCCTCTCTCATATTATTTTAAACAAATTAGCCGTTACTTCATTAGTTAATTGTTATCTGCAAATAAACCATTTTAGTTCGTTCATGCTTCTATAATTAACCAACATTGTTGAATAGACACATTTACTTAAATAACCGAGTCTTCGTGGGAACGATCTTTATTTCCCTATATTGCTTTTTGACTGCGTATACTTGCGTAGAGAAAATAGCGAACAACTGCACCACCAACATGTTGTTGGCTTGTGCAATATTACTACCCGTTCATTTAGAATTTAGAGCATGTTTTATTGTGGGATTTTGAAAAAGTACTAAAATAATATAACAAATGATTGATAAAGGATTAGAGTATATAAAAAATAAGTAAATGAATGACATTTTGAACAAAATATAATAATAGAATGTGCAAATATGCATATATCACCACCCTAATTTTATTCGTACACTTATCAAGAATTTACATGCTTACATTCCAAATGCTAAGCTCCTCCGCAGGTGTACAATTAACTATTTTTAACTTCTTATTTTTTAATTTATTATAATTGTTAAATTGTAATTATTTTGTAGATATTATTTGATTTATTAGTTATTATTAATGAGCCGTTTTACATTTCAAAAAAGAAAAAAATAGACCATACCCGATATTTTCTCTATTTTGGAATTATGTTGTATAGTCTGTTTAGTTTTTGAAAAATATGAATATAGCTTAGAAAAATTCTGGTGTTTTCTAAATTATACAGCCTACTTTTTTTTGTCAAGAAATTATACAGCCTACTTTGATTTTGATGGTTCATTTCTTTTTCTTTTTTTTTTTTTTGCCAAAATGGCCCATTTCTTATTTAATGAGAAAAATATATTTTAATTAATATAATTAGCAAAAAAAAATGTTTCGCCATTGATTTCATACAGTAGTTGTTAAGATAAATAAAAATACGATCCTGGTAAGCCCGTGAATTGGTTACTTAATCAAGATAAATAAATATATGATCTTAGTAAGTCCGTGAATTGGTTCGGAGATCTAAAATTCGAGTCTTTTCTACTCCCAATATTCTCATTTATTGAAATACTGAAATTGTATGATATGGTGGACCAAAATGAGATGAAATTTCACCTAATATTATGCCCGTTTTGCAAATTTAAGATAGAACTTATAAGTTATTTATTTCGGAAAAATTTCGTATTTGCATACTTTTTTTTAGAAAAAAATGTGTAAAGATAGTTTAATAAGTTAATTATTTCAAAAAAAATTACATATTTCTTAATTTTTTTCCATAATAAATAAATTATTTCTGAAAAATAAAATTCCCCAAACGGGCCCATTGAAAACCGGCGAACCCAGCTTGTTAGGTGAATTCATTATCCAATCTGTTGTTAGCAGGGCACCCATTATTGAATTTAGGACAAGAGATTGGTAGATTAGTTGAAGTTAGTTTCATCTCAATGACTTTTGTTAACTATGATGTAAACAAAAACAAAACTAATAACCTAATAAAGCTAGACACGTGAGCTAAAAAAACCAAACCAAACATATCCAGTATATCCCGCTCAGAGCAGGGTCTGGGGAGGGTAGGTTGTACGCAGACCATGCCCCCACTTTTTAGGGTAGGGAGGCTGTTTCCGTGAAGACCCTCGGCTATGTGCACGACAAATACGGTGAGTGAAATATACAAAGGGATGTAAAAGATATGCGACAAAGTTCACAGCAATACCTGAGCCCATGGTTTTCTCCACACGGGACTTACCTACCATGCCCCTAGATACCACCAAGCGAAGCTCCCTGCACCTGCACAACCGGGAGACATATGATAATAAAAAGAAAAAAGAAAAAGGAAAAAGATAGAGAAAAAAGCCGAACTCCTATGATAAGGCCAACCGAGACAACCCAACTCTGAGGTTCTCCACTACAGAGCCGTCCCCTAGAAGAGAGTCCACCACTCTGATCTGCCGCCTCCACGAACACCTGTCAGCAGTCATGGTCTCACTTAGATTCATAGCCTTCAAATCCAACCTAAGCTGCTCTTCCCATGATCTCCTCGGTCTGCCTCTCCTCCTAACCCCAATAACCGAAAGACTCTCGACCCTTCTTACTGGGCTAATGTCAGTAAACAACTACTCGTACTACTACTAATTAACAGTAATAATCATCATTTTCTCACCAAGTTAACTAAATTTGTTGGTAACTAACTACTGTTAGTCATAGGTTGCTTATGGAGAAAGTTTTTCAAAGTTAAAGCCTACTCCTACTTGATATGGAGATCAATTAAAGTTAAAGCAAAACCATAGCATTAGCAACAAACAATTAGCCTTCCAATATTGTATAGGGATGATGATTACTGATTAGTACAATTAGTACTTGCTTTATCCCTTCAATTTTAGGACATAGAGTAATTAAGAAGAATCATTACTATTTGCTCAAAGTGGGTCTCAATAAGTATGCAGGTGCAGCTGTTTCAGACAATTGACATCAATTGTCTGCAACTCCTAATCAATTTTCATAAATTATGTAATCTACTAGACCATTGTTCATGTAAAATTTCGAAGAGAATGAGATGTACGCAGATTTTGTTTGTGTCTCGTAGAGGTTATTTTCGGAAAAAATGCGTAGTTGTGAATTTTTTTTCAGATTGTCTTTTTTGAGACACTGCAAAAGGAAAGTAAAAATATTAACTACACGAAAAAAAATTGGATGGAGGATGTTGTACTAGGGGGAAGAAACAAACCATAACTAATGAAACGGTTGAATTATGGTTTTAGTATTACAAGAGTAATACTAGTGATGAGGACCATGAGAGATGCCCAATTGCTCAGATATTTTTCAGATATTATTATAAATTATTAAATATTTTTTGCATAGATGTGTTGGGCCTTAAACATCGCAGCAATTCATAAAACTGGTTCAAAATTAACAAACATGCAACAAAAGGTACACAAGATCACAATAGAAACGTAAAACATGAAGCTACAAAAAACAGAATCAGGACATATCTTGGAAAAAATAATACTAGTCTTCGACTGATCGCTGCGATTTCACATAATGTACTACCTCAAATCATGGTAGTGCACCTAGCTTTGGGTGATCTGGTGCCAGTGGCGCAGGTGGTGCAGCAGGTCGTGACGGCTTTGGGATATAAGGCATCAGAGGAGTGCCATGCTGGATAGGTCCAGGTCGTATCGAAGCTTTTGAACTTGGAACTGGATCATTAGGGCCGTAATCTTCAAGATTCAAGTGACCATTACTCAATTGGCCCTTACCATAACCAAATTCCTGAAGATAATTGTGATAAAACAGAAAAATAAGTAGATCATCGATCTAAAGAAACTTTAAATTCTTTTAAAAAAGTTGTGGCGTTCTGTTTCAGTGAAGAGAGACAATCATTGGTAAACCAAGATTGTCATGTAACTAGGAACTTTTGGCTAGCGAACTTTGCACAACTATGTAACCTGTAAATTACCAATAAACGAATGTCGTGGATGTACCTTCAACTTCCTGCTTGCAGTCAGGGTAATGTCTTGCTTATGCACATCGACAGCAGTACCTGAGATCAATTTTTGAAATAAAATAAAATATAATCAGTCTTCAGATAAGAAATAGATCAATCATTTCAAGCTAGAGTTATGAATACTTTAAAGAATATGTTTACATGCTTTCACAGTTTTCTAAAGCAATCAATTCTATAGAAACTGAGGATCATTCTTCTTCTAACAGCTTATTTTTAGAACTTGACACCCTGCTATCCTGGCGAAAAAACTAACTAATGAGACCCCAAAGTGACTGCTGAAGTTAAGACACAAGTTATAATAGCCTCCTTTGGTAGATTGTTTGGGACTCGAATGATGGATATGCAAGCATGAATGCATTATAAGTTCTGCACAAATCGTTTAAATTTATTCTGTATGCTTAAAGGATTAGCATACCCGCAAATAGTAGGCCTACATAATAGATGAGAATAACTTTTTTCCAGGTCAGGAAGAAGTAAAGACCGATACTAAGGGATTTGCCTGCCTACTAGTTTTTTTTTCTTTCTTTTCTGTTCTACTCATAAATTGCAGACTGGAGATGAGAAGACTTCGGATGCAAACTTCCTCACCAACGATTGTGCATCAACAATATGCGATATTTTCATTTACTCAGTGATGAAGAAATGTATTATGCAATCTAAACTGCACTACGTTAAAGAACGCAAATCAAACAACTGTAGTCATTTGACAAACAGGTATCCCTACCACTACTAGGATCTTAAGAAACAACATGAAGAAATATTCCTTGTTAACCAGTATAGATATTTCATGTTGGGGTATGAAACTTTCTTTCATTTTCCTTGTTCACAATGTTTAGTTGTTACAGATGAGTTAGAGGCTAGCCCCTTCCCTAACAACTTTTTCACTAATGCACTCTTAGTCTTAGATATGGTAAGACAGCCTTAGATGTAGCTAGGTTAATGTTGAATTGCTGATCTGCAAAAATATTGATAACAATAAGTTCATAGCAAATCATCAAAATAACACTAAGAAAACATGTGACCCCTGGTTTTTCCCATTGTTACTTGGTTTATATGTCCTATTATATGTTCATCTAACCAAAACAATAAGTTAAGCGCCTAAAAGCCGATTGTACAGATTGCTATCACAGGTTTTTCTGTTTCATCCTTATTTAAACTCCAAAAAGGTAGACCTCAAATGTTAGAATCACCATATTTACATATAATTAATCTCAAGAAGTCATATAGGAGGCAGAAACACATATTGGCATACAAATGAAAAATAAAAGTAGTCTTCTTCAGTGAAATGCTCTACAGTTAATAACACAATACAATATGGAAAAGAAGAGGTCAAGAGGGTGAAAGAATTACCAGGAGGGGAGCAAGTGATGGTTCTGGCAAGGCCAACCAAAGTTGTCCCAAGTAGAAGCAACAACACACAGAAACCAAAGCTCTTCATGATGCCAAGTTCACAACAAACTAACAAACTTGATCTTTATGTCTCTCTCTCTCTCTCTCTCTCTCTCTCTCTCTCTCTCTCTCTCTAATTATAGTACTATCTTCAACCCCTAACAGAATACTAGTATGTCTCAATACTCAAAAGCTTGTGTTTTTTATACAGCACCAAAATCACTTGGAAAATTGGAGTTTGTCCAAATCTTTGAAAAATATATTAGAAAAGATACTAATATCTCAACCCATTGCAAGAACACTCTTTTTCAAATTCACTTAGTCAGCCTTCTCAGATTCAAAGCACCAAAATTTACCAGAAATTGGGGAAGGATAATGGGGAGAATGGCTAACAGCCCATGTCTGATACTTATTTATAAAAGATATGGAGTTTATAATAAAATATTTGAATCTTTGATAAACCAACATGGGTTGGTAAGTAAGAAATTTATTATGCTATGCTTTTTCAGTTTTTATCTCTGTTCTGAAAGAGAAGAGAAGTAGGAGTAAATGAGAGAATTGAATGCTGTGAAAAACTGAAAATATTGAAAAAAACCAAGACCTTGCTTCATAAATGTGATGCAGCAGAGCAGACTCTTGAAGATTGGCCCTTCTGTCTCTGCATTAACTTTTCATTTGTGAATTGACTCCAAAATTTAAAACATTAACTTTGTTTCCTTCAGAAACACACAGATACTCGAACAACATGTACCAGACTCTAACCAGCCATGCTGAACACTTTAAAAAGCATTACTTAAAAATTATTCGTGTATATGCTACATGTGCTCATTTTCTTTGTTTATTTGTACACCTAATGAGAGTCAAGTGGCATGGGCTCGTAACAAACAATGACTAATGAAAATCACTGAAGCTGAAAGTCTAATTGGGACTAGTTCCCTAACAGAAAGTTCTTGAAAACCTGCAGCTAAAGGGAAATGTTGGTTCGACAAATCTTCCTGCGGAAACCCATACCATTGCAGGACTTTAGGAGTCTAAGAGATTGTTGTGTGCATAACATGTCTACAGTATCCATCATGGCATCTGTAAATGATTTATCCCGGAAGGTTCCTAGCGAACTAATTTGCAAAGATACCAATCACTAGATCTTAAATAATTAGGATAACTGCCCGAAGGAAAATTAGGTTTATATGTTGAACTAATGTAGCAAGTACTACAACTCAAAACTGAACATTATGTGATAAAATGTAAACAATTATCATATATAACTGCAACATGAAGTACAAAATCATACAACTCTGGCAGTTGACAATGTCAGAGATGAAGTACACGTGGTGATTGATATGTTAAGAGTTTGACAGATAGATCTTTCGAAAAGAGAAGCAACTACAAACTAAACAAAAAGCTCCTCCTAGTAGCCATCTTTTTACTTATTCTCTTAACTTTTTGTGCTACTTACAGTATGCATGGAATCAGGGATAGCTCACAGGGCATGTAGAACATATTCAAACACAGCAGCAGCATAACGGACTGCGCCTTGGCCAATTAAATACTTTTCTAGAATGTGGCTTCTTCCTCCCAGAAGCAGCTGAGTTTATTCTCCCTGATTCAGTGTTCTTCAATAACTCCCATAGCACATGCACGTCCTCGTACTCGCAAGTTCTCACATCCTGGTGCAGCTTCAGTAGGCCTGCAGGTAGTCCAATGTCAAGCTCAGTGGTCTAATCAACATACTAAGTACGCAAATTATAGGAATACCAAAATGGAAAAGTTCAGATAATATATTATCAAAGATTAAGACTGGTTCAGAACTTGGTACAGGGAAAACTTTTATTACAATGATATAACTAGTTGGAATGACCTGTCTTTAGCAAGGCATGGACAATGTACGGGCTTATGACTAATGCAAAATACTTATGGCCTAAATGCAGAACCAAGCTAGCTAATTAACAACGATGTGAATTAAGAACATTTTGCGATTTAGATGCTTTTTTTTTCATGTAGTCTGGTGTATACATAATTAAGGATTCACCATCCAACAAATTGAGTTATGAACACAGTAGATACTGCCTGCTCATACATGAGAATATGAGATAACATCATATGTTATCAAGATGACTAGTTTTTGGATAGCTATGTCTTGAAAATCTCGTGACAATGGTTTTTCCAAGTTAGAACTGTTCCTCGCAAAGTTACTACAACATTTGTCGAAACTCAATAATCAATATTACTTATTAAGACATAGCTCATGCTCATCACTGTCCAAATTCACTCATTATGATTATGTGATTATAACTAAAAGTTTTCCGAGGATTTACGCAATGTCCTTATATTTTTTCCATTAATGAATCATAATACAAGCAAAAGCATGTACGTTTCAAGGCCAGAATGAGGTGGTTTTTTTCTGCAGGTACTTTATTGAAATTCAGACAAACGGTCCATAAATCATAATTATTCCCGGTTACCATGTTAAGTAACCAATTCTCCCGGATGATCGACCTTAATTGGATCATATATTAGATTCAACGTACAGAATATGAAATAATGTAAAGATGGAATAACAAATGAAAAGAAGAAATGTGAGTGAAGCTAACCAGTTTTGCGAACCCCAAAACGCTTAGAAACATTATACCAAACTTTACGCACAGGAAGTACCATCTTCCCAGCCATATAACAAATAATTATATCTACGTGTGCGTGTATAACCCTTAAATTTATATGGCAATTTTCAGAGAGTTAAGGAGTACGTGATTTTCTGCACCAAGCCTAACGTCAAATGTTATATTATCATGTGTGTGTGCAATAAACACACAACACAGATACATACAAAAATTTAAATGCAGTCAGATCTTAAATTTCAGGATCAAAAAATAGCCAAGATTTTGATGAAGAAAAAAAAGATGATGCAAGAGGAACAAGGTTATAAAAAGAGGCCAAATTTGACACATTTTTGATTCAGTGGTTGAAATTCAAGGACTGTAACAGAAACACTTGTACATGTGTCCGCTTGAAATGAATCTGATTTTTATGTGTCCGCATTTTTTAAAGTAAAGATCATGGTTATTTTTTTTTTTTTTTTGTATTCGATAAAACACACTAATATCTGATGGTCTCTTGATCCAGCGGTATCAACCTCGCTCCAACAACATAAAAATTAACGAATTTACATGTCTTTCCAATAAATTTTCAGACTATATCAGCACAGTGCAACAATCTTATTAGTTCTCATCAAAATAACTTGCTGCTTTCATCATAGCATTGTAATTTCTAAACTTCAGCACAAAAGGTTTTTCGAAAATTAAATGAAAATAAAAACCAAGTCAGAGGCTATGATTGAAATTGAAAAGGCTCGAGTCTGTACAGTAGGTAACAAGTGAAGTAACAACAGATGCAAAAGAAAGACTTGTATCATTGACATTGTATTGCTTTAACTGCAGGGTCCATCCTTGGGTTTCATGGTTGGGAAGAGTATAACATCCTGTTCATAAAACCAAGCAAAAGAGTGAGCAACAACAAACATAAAGAGAGAAAACATAAAGCTTAGTTGCTTGATTAGTTAACATACCTTGATATTCTGGGAATCTGTTAGCAACATTGTAAGCCGATCGATTCCAATCCCCCACCCAGCTGTTGGAGGTAGTCCATATTCAAGAGCTTTGCAGAATGCTTCATCCAAGGCCATTGCTTCGTGGTCACCTGATTGACGATCCTGAGATAAAAAAAAAAACGAGTAAGAATAAAAATTCCAGATATTGCTTATAAAAAGAAGCTAAATGATGTGTTATATGTGCAATACCTTTAGTTGGTCTGCAAACCGCTGTCGCTGTATCACGGGATCATTCAGCTCAGTGTAAGCATTGCAAAGCTGCAAAATTGTTTCAGAGAAGTCGAAAGCAAACATTAACAAACCTTTTAAATTAAATTTTCCTAGGACAATAGGGATATTGCATATTGCATAAACTTACTTCATTTTTGTTGACGAATAATTCAAACCGTTCAGTCAAGCCTGGCTTGGATCTATGTCCCTTTTCTAGTGGACTCATGATCTCAGGATGATTCATAATGAAAGTAGGGTTCACACAAGTCTCCTCCAGAAAGTGCCCCACAAGCTGCCAAAAGGAAGATACCGACAGTTATACGTCTATCATATGCCATAATTTTTACTTTCAAGAAATTATTTTCGATTGATAGAGTACTAGTACTAGAGACATGAAAATTGCATAGCAGTATATGTATGGTTAATTTGGAGAAATATTTACTTTATCCAACAAACGAGCAGTTGTTAGAGGAGGCGCGCATTTGATCTCAAACTTTGCGCATGCCTCAGCTAAGTATTCGTTGGCTTCATCGCTAGCAAGGTCCTTAGGAATGTTGAGATCAGCCATCTTCTCCAATTCTTCAATCATCAATCCTCCTGCAGAAGTTAAAATAAGTAAGCTTTAGTATACCCACTTCAATTCAGCAAGTAGCAAAAACTTTATATATTTTCAGTTTCAAAACCTGAAAGGGGGAGTGAAGTCGATTTCAATTGCTTCATTCTTTAAGCCATTTGCATGATATCTAATTTTATAACCTCCTGTCAACTCCTTGACCATTCCTGTTCAGTATTTGACAAGAAGCAAGAGAATGAATAACAGTTTGAAGATTTAAAAGTGTCGAAAATTCAACATAGACGCTTAAATTTAATGTAACTTGCCGCTCAACATTTGTTCTGTCATCTCCATCAGGTCATTGTAGTCTGCGAAAGCCATATAGAACTCACATGTAGTGAACTCTGGGTTATGTGTCAAGTCGATCCCTTCATTTCTGAACTGTTTCCCAATTTCATAGACACGGTTGAATCCACCAACAACCATAACAATATCTCCACACTTCACACCACCATGGAACGTTGCAAATTCATCTTCCCTCAAATCAGATATCCTACAAAGTCGCAAACATACTTTAATAATGAGATTCCTGCTCATAAAAGTAACATGTATAGCTAATTAAACTGAACAAAATTAGATAATCAAGAACGCCAATATCTGATCTACATCACAGCATAAATAGTCCTGATCATATTACAACTATGACAAACTACAATACAAAGGGGGGTATACAAGACTAGCAAACTAGAGTTCGTTTCAAATTAAAACATTCTTCTATTTGCTTGATGTAACAAGGATCAAGGTAGCAAAGGAAAACGAAAAAGTGTATTATGTACCTTGCATCATTATATAATTGAACTTGGGCACCGCCACCACGCAAATCATAAAAAATAAGCTTTGAAGATGATGACCTTTTGTTCATAATACGTCCTGTCAAATGCAGCAACAATATGAAATTTAACAAGGAAAAAACAATCACCTAGTTAGAATTAGAGATGTAACTTTTACATACCTGCCAATGATTCTTTGACATTCTCTAGACGTTCCCCAGAACTTAGGCCAGAATACTTCTCTACATATTTTGGGACAGGCATCACCCCATGGAAATCGACTTGAGGATATGGATTTATTCCAGCTGCTTTATGAGCATCGAGTGCTTTGAGCCTATTTTCATAAAATTGCTGCAGCAAGAAAGAGGGAACACTTTAAACATTTAACTAACTAAACATTACAAAATTGATACCTAATTCAAAGTTTAATACAAAAAGGTACAACATCCACTAGGATTTCAAACATTATTTACGAGATCTAATACCCCTATTGTGCTCGTGCCAATTAGAAACCTAAGAATCAAGTTACAAATTATCTTAAAACAGCATTCACAATGCACAGAAAATTATGCAATAATATTGCGCACCGTCGGATCCATGTCATCCTCATCAGCTGCCGAGGACCTCCGTGCATTAGATTTCGGCATAGCAGCAGTCTGGATAAACAAAGAAACATTATAAACCATCAAAAACTTTCCTGAATATGCCAGCAAGCCTTTTTGTGAAATTCAGAAATTTCTTTCTTTAGTGTTATCAAAGAATCCAAGGTCGAAAACTAAGTACCATAAAAACATTGATACAGAACATTAAACTTGCTAATCTTCTACAATGTCACAACTCGACAAGACAAGTACCACGAGGATACGTATGTGTGCACTTGTAGTTCATACAATATATTTATTTAACTCGCAAATAGAAATTCATTAAATCTTCTCATAGGACTCAACAATCAGGAATGTACCTTGTTTGCCTTCTCCTCTACTTTGGGTGGACGTTCCTCAGAGTCACCACCAAGTTCGATAATTCGAGATTTAAGTACTTCATCAGAACCTAAGATTGAAGATTTAAAAATAAAACAAAAGATTCAGACCACAAAAAACAGAGCAATAAACAAAAGCAAGGCACAATACTATACCAGCAATAACAGAGGCCCAATGATCACTAAATTTAAAACCCGAAAGCCTCTCGATCGTTCGACACGCTTCCAGAATCTCCTCTTGAACAGAAGTAGTACTAGCCATTAACCGAATCTTCTGTTAGGCAGGTTTCTTTTCAAACTCATGCCTAATTTCACCAACCCCTTCCCCCCACCTACTACATTTTTTCTCTTATAAATACCTCCCTCCCCCTTCATTCTAAAAACACCAAACACCAAAATCTCTTCTTCCTCTCTTACTTCTCAGTATATATATAGCTGCTAGATAGTCCGTCTAGTAGGAAACTTACCTTGTGGTAGTTTCAAGCAAGTCATGATAGGGGCCCTCGTGCTACTCTATTCTTTCGTTTCGAGGGAGTTTGTGTGAGTGTCAGGCTGCAGCCATCGGAATCTGTCCCGCTGCAGCATTAGGAGTTCATCCAGCTGTTGTAGTTGCTACAAAGGGAGTTCGTCCAGGTTATCCGGTCAAGTACCGAAGGAGTAGGGAATCGTTGTATTTCTATTCAGTTGTGCCTCAAGTGTTACTTCGTAAACTTGAGAGAGAATATTGTAACCATTGTTATCATTATAGTGGAAACATTCGGAGCTGGTCCCGTGGTTTTTACCTCTTTACTTTAAGGGGGTTTTCCACGTATAAATCTTGGTGTTCATCTGTCTTTATTATTGACTGTTATAATCTCCGTATTTAATTTACGCAAAGACAGGAAACGGGAATTCCTAACAAGTGGTATCAGAGCTGGGGCCCACATTGTTGGTGTCGAGGAAAGTGCTTTGTGCGCAGTGGTTACTTGATAACGCGCCGTACTAATACGGAAGGCTCCCCAAACACATCCACTTTCCTGGCCAACTTGTGTGGTTCTAAGTGAGATTCCCATAGTCTTTGGTAAATTAAAATGGATGATTCTTCCAGTGTAATGGTAAGCCTAACAGCTTCAAATTATCCGATGTGGAAAAGCAGAATAAAGGATTTGCTTTATAGTAAGGACTTGTTTGATCCGGTGGAGCTGAAAGGAGTTAAACCTGCAGCAAAGTCTGATGCTGACTGGAAGAAGATGAACATGAAAACTATCAGTCTCATTCGTCGATGGATTGATAATTCGGAGTATCATCATGTCTCTGAAGAAGAAGATGCTTATACGCTTTGGACGACATTAGAGTCTACGTTCCAAGAGAAAAGTTCACAAAATGTAACTTTTCTAGTTCGTCAGCTGGTGAATATGAGGTACCAGGATGGGAACAACATGTCAGAGCATATGAGCGAATTCCAAGGGTTGTTAAATCAACTATCAAATATGAAGATGGAGTTTGAGCAGAAATTCCAAGCAATATTTCTTCTCAACACTTTACCATCCAGCTGGGATACGCTAGTGGTGACAGTAACTAATGCTGTACCAACTGAGCAACTAACATTGCGATCAATTAAGCAGAGTATCCTTAGTGAATCCATGAGAAGAAAGGTACAAGGAGTCAACCACGATTCCCAGGCTCTTGTTACTGAGAACAGGGGCAGAAGCAACTACAGGGAGACAAACCGAGGACGTAGTAAAAGTAGGAATTTTGGTAATTCCGGTGGAAAATCAAATACCAATGTTGAATGCTACTATTGTAAGAAGAAGGGTCATTACAAAAAGGATTGTAGGGCCTGGCTCAAGCAACAGAACAATGGTCAGCAAGGGAAACATGCGGAGAAAAGTACAACAGCTGCTATGACAGAAGATGTTGTGATCCTTTCTTTTGGGGAAGAAGAATGCTTACATGTTGATGATCAGAAGGTCGAATGGGTGATAGATACTGGAGCAACGTATCATGCAACACCCACTCAGGAATTCTTTACGACGTACAAGTCAGGGGACTTTGGTGCTGTAAGAATGGGTAACTCAGATCAATCAAAGATCGCAGGCATTGGTGACATCTGTATTGAGACAAACATGGGTTGTTCAATGACTTTGAAAGATGTCAGGCATGTTCCGGACTTACGGCTCAACTTGATTTCTGGCATGGCGCTAGACAAGCAGGGGTACGTAAATACCTTCGGTGGTGGAAGGTGGAAGCTTACTACGGGTTCATTGGTGGTTGCAAGAGGATCCACTTGTGGCTCTTTGTACAAGACACAAGTGAAGATGTGTTCAAATGCTTTGAATACAGTTGAAGATGAAGCTTCAACAAGTTTGTGGCACAAGAGGCTTGGTCACATGAGCGAGAAAGGGCTACAGATATTAGCGAAGAAATCCCTCATTCCGTTTGCTAAAGATACTGCATTGCAGCCCTGCGAATATTGTTTATTCGGGAAACAACATAGAGTATCTTTTAGCAGTCCACTGAAGAAAAAGTCGGGGCTGTTAGAAAGAGTTTATTCTGATGTATGTGGTCCGTTTGAGGTGGAGTCCTTAGGCGGAAATAGGTACTTTGTTACCTTCATTGATGAAGCATCTTGAAAGGTGTGGGTTGAGATACTCAAATCCAAAGATCAAGTGTTTGAGTACTTCCAGAAGTTTCATGCCATGGTTGAAAGATCAACAGGGAAACAACTGAAGTGCCTTCGTAGTGACAACGGGGGGGAGTACACTTCAAAAGAGTTTCAAAAGTACCTTACAAAGCATGGTATCCGGCATGAAAGAACAGTTCCTGGCACCCCACAACAGAATGGCGTTGCGGAAAGAATGAACCGCACCATTGCTGAACGAGTTAGATGCATGTTGAAAATGGCTAAATTGCCGAAGTCATTTTGGGGAGAAGCTGTAAGAACAGCTTGCTACTTGATCAATCGATCTCCATCGGCACCTCTTAATTTTGAGATTCCAGAGAAGATCTGGTTAGGAAAGGATGTTTCCTATTCCTACTTGCGGGTGTTTGGATGCAAGGCTTTTGCACACATCCCAAAGGAGCATAGAACAAAGCTTGAAGATAAAACAACTCCGTGTATTCTCGTTGGCTACGGGGATCAAGAGTTTGGGTATCGATTGTGGAATCCTGAATCGAAGAAGATATTCAGGAGCAGAGATGTGATTTTCCATGAGTCTCAAAATTATGAGAATTTTGGGAGCACTCAACAACCAAGGAAAGCTAGAAATCCAGATACAGTAGAAGATGAGGGAGATGATATGGCAGATGATGAGGCTGTTGAGCAGGGGGAGCTACCGCCTCAGCCTGAAGCTGAAGAAACTCAGCCACGGCGTTCTACGAGAGAACGGAGACCATCAGGAAGATATCTTTCATCCGAGTATATCTTAATTGCTGATGAGGGGGAGCCCGAGACATTTGAGGAAGTCAAGACTCATAAAGAAAGCAGTTGCTGGTTGAAAGCAATGCAAGAGGAGATGGATTCTTTAAACAAGAATGAAACTTATGAGTTGACTACACTTCCGAAAGGACGGAAGGCTTTGAGGAACAAATGGGTCTTCAAAGTAAAAAGGGATGATGAAAAGCTTGTAAAGTATAAAGCACGCTTGGTGGTTAAAGGCTTTGCACAGAAGGAAGGCATTGATTTCGATGAAATCTTTTCTCCGGTTGTAAAGATGACATCAATCCGAACAGTTCTCGGATTAGCGGCTAGCATGGATCTTGAGCTTGAGCAGTTAGATGTGAAAACTTCATTCCTTCATGGAGATTTGAAGGAAGAGATCTACATGCACCAGCCAGAAGGATTTGAAGTGAAAGGGAAGGAGCACATGGTTTGTAAACTCAAGAAGAGTTTATACGGGCTTAAGCAAGCGCCAAGACAGTGGTACAAAAAGTTTGATTCATTCATGAGGAATCATAAGTTCAAAAGAACTGCATCCGATCACTGTGCTTATGTGCAAAGGTTTCCTAACGGTAACTTCATTATCCTGCTGATTTATGTTGATGATATGTTAGTGGTCGGCCAAGATGCTAACATGATCCGCAAGCTGAAAGAAGATTTGTCCAAGTTCTTTGATATGAAAGACTTGGGTCCAGCAAAACAAATCTTAGGGATGAAGATTGTTCGTGACAGAACAAATCGGAGGTTGTGGCTTTCACAACAGGGATATATTGAACGGGTATTGAAAAGGTTCAATATGGATGATGCTAAACCTGTTAGCATACCATTGGCGGGACATTTTAAACTGGACAAGAAAATGTGTCCGTCAACAGACAAAGAAAAGAAGGATATGGAAGAAGTTCCCTACTCGTCAGCAGTAGGAAGTCTTATGTATGCATTGGTTTGTACAAGACCAGATATTGCTCATGCTGTTGGAGTTGTGAGTAGATATCTGTTAAATCCAGGAAGAAAGCACTGGGAAGCTGTTAAGTGGATTCTCAGATATCTTAAGGGCACTTCCGGGTTATGCTTGAAGTATGGACACGGTGAACCAGTCTTGGAAGGTTTTACAGATGCTGACATGGCAGGACATCCAGATGGGATGAAGTCCACGTCAGGGATGCTTTTCACTTTTGCGGGGGGAGCTGTAGCATGGCAGTCCAAGTTACAAAAGTGTGTTGCGTTGTCAACAACCGAATCAGAGTATATTGCTGCTTGTGAAGCAGGCAAGGAGCTGGTTTGGTTAAAGCGGTTTCTCCAAGAATTGGGTCAGAAGCAAGACAACTTTGAGTTGTATTGTGATAGCCAGAGTGCTATTGACTTGAGCAAGAATGCTACTTGTCACAGTCGTACTAAGCATATTAATGTACGTTACCATTGGCTACGGGAACAGGTTGAAGATGGGGTGATACAGATAGAGAAGATACACACGGATAAGAATCCGTCTGATATGATGACAAAGGTGGTTCCGCGGGAAAAGTTGGAGCTGTGCAAACAGGGCGCAGGTATGGACAACAAGTGATTAACTGTGAGTTTGGAAAGAGGGGGAGATTGTTAGGCAGGTTTCTTTTCAAACTCATGCCTAATTTCACCAACCCCCTTCCCCCCACCTACTACATTTTTTCTCTTATAAATACCTCCCTCCCCCTTCATTCTAAAAACACCAAACACCAAAATCTCTTCTTCCTCTCTTACTTCTCAGTATATATATAGCTGCTAGATAGTCCGTCTAGTAGGAAACTTACCTTGTGGTAGTTTCAAGCAAGTCAGGATAGGGGGCCCTCGTGCTACTCTATTCTTTCGTTTCGAGGGAGTTTGTGTGAGTGTCAGGCTGCAGCCATCGGAATCTGTCCCGCTGCAGCATTAGGAGTTCATCCAGCTGTTGTAGTTGCTACAAATGGAGTTCGTCCAGGTTATCCGGTCAAGTACCGAAGGAGTAGGGAATCGTTGTATTTCTATTCAGTTGTGCCTCAAGTGTTACTTCGTAAACTTGAGAGAGAATATTGTAACCATTGTTATCATTATAGTGGAAACATTCGGAACTGGTCCCGTGGTTTTTACCTCTTTACTTTAAGGGGGTTTTCCACGTATAAATCTTGGTGTTCATCTGTCTTTATTATTGGCTGTTATAATCTTCGTATTTAATTTACGCAAAGACAGGAAACGGGAATTCCTAACATCTTCTACAGTTTCTTCCTGAAAATACATAAAAATCATGGAGTGCATGAGAAGAGAAACAAAAGCATGCATACATAAACATAAACATGCATATGAAAAAAAGTAGTACGTAGAACATACAAATCGAGAGAGAGGATTGAGTTCTCTGTTGCTGTAAATTGAGTTAAAAATACATCAGAGCCTTCTGGGAGAAACCCTGCATGTATTTATAGGCCTTGCACAGTTGAATTTAAGTGGTCCAGTTCATTTTTTTTTTTTTTTAACATGGGAACCGCCGCTACCCCCGCTACCCTTCGGGTGCGCTCTGGGTAAACCATGGGTTCACGCAATAGCCTGCAAATCACGTGATCCAATGCAAACCGCACAAGTGCGACAGGCTCTGCCCCATGATGGCATAATCACAAATCTGCCTTCCATGGGAGTCGAATCTGTGACCAAAAGGTGAGATGACCTTTCTTTAACCAACTGAGATAACCTTGCGGGCAGTCCAGTTTATTTTGGGCAACCTCTTTCCTTGTATATTTACGACTTGGAGGTTACTCCAAATGTTATTAGGATATATTTTTTTGTGTCTGTTATTTTTAATAGAGTTTATAGTTAGAATGTGAAAAAAAAGAAAAAAGAAAAAAAAACACGAAGTAAAAATCGGTCCTTTTAACCAAAACGCATACATAAAAGGCCAAGCCCAAACTCAGAAGTCAAGACCAAATGGGCCGAAGCCTAAAAGCACTTTGTGTAATTTCATTCTTTTTGCCTCAAAAACAAAACTAATTTAATTACACACACCATTGAAGATCATACAAGAATTGTGATGGACCCTTCTATCATGAAGCTCCTCGAAGAAGACGAGGTCTTTTATCTTCACCATATACATATGTATCTATCTTTGTGTGTATATTTATGTCAAATTGTGATATTACATGGATTGATTTGTGTTGATTTATTGACAGGATGAAACAATGCATTCTGGAGCTGATGTTGAAGCTTTTACAGCTGCCCTTAATCGCGATATCGAAGGCGATAGCTCTGTTTTGAATACTGGTATTGATTTCTGTTTTTGCTCAGCTTGGTTCTTGAATTTTGATTGATTTTTAGCAATTTTGTTGTGGATAGTTGATTGGGATGTTGCTAATGTTGTTATCATCTTCTTTTTAATTGTTGGGGATTTATGGTATTTTACGCGTTTTATGACTTGCGGTTGAGTGGGTTAGAGTTGGAGGTAAAGTTTTGATTTTTATCAAGAAATCGTGTTTTCACAATTTTGATGTGTTTAGTTGATTGGGATGCTGCTGGTAAGGTTAATACCTTTTTTTTATGGGAATTTATGGTATTTGACATATTCTAGGACTTGGGGTTGAGTAGGTTAGAGTTGGATGTAAAGTTTCGAGTTTTATCAAGAAACTAGGTGTTGGGGAAGTTTGTATTTTGTAAGAGTTTCTTTTGGTTATCATGTTGTAGATGAAGGTAATGTGTATTATGGTTCACCACACTTGCTTTCATTGTGCATTTGTGTTAGTTTTTTTCTCAAGGAAATTGCATTACGATTTTTCTCTTTGAGAGTGAATAAGTGTGTTTGATTAGTAATGTAGTTGTGCATTAAAGATAACCCTAGTAAACAAATTTTAAAGAGTTTCTGATAAGGAAGCTTGGAACCTCATTAGAATTGTATCCAAAGTGGTAGTTAGGACTTGGGGTGTCAACCGACTCACTAGTACACTTACTGTCACAACCACCAAGTATAACTGTTCTAGCCTCTAGGGATTTCTTATTTTCAAAAATGGATGGGCACACGAAAGAGAAAAAGGAATAAATGTAAATTGTATATACCAGTATATATGGCGTCACAGAGGTCGAATATTTGTCGTAGCTTAAAGTTTGTTCTGCATCTGTTACCTTCATCCTTTGTATCTACTTATCTAGATATTTACTGATTATTGCTTCCCCGACTTATGATGGTATATGCAACTGGATTTTACAGCAGCTTTATCTCAAGGAAACAACCATAATTCGGGCAGGTTGTTTCCGCCGTGGCAAACTTCCAATCCTGATGAAAATGTCAGTTGCCAAAATCAGCAGGATGTGAATGTTTCCCGGCATCAGCATGGTTCTAGTTCAGAGAACCAGCTACAACAGACTGACTCCTTAAAGGAATTGAGTTCCATTCCCTTGCAACAGGAACAGCGTCAAGACAATTTTCCACAACAGCAACAGCAAAGTCCACATGTATCGCAATCATCAAGTATCCAGAGCTCGGAAAATACTAATGTTGTTCAAGAGCAAAATAGAACACAAGATCCAAGTACCCTATCTCAGTACCTTCGTTCACAGAAGATGAATACTCAACAAACTGGGGCAACAACACAGGCGAATAATGCCTCGAAAAATGGAAAACAAGTACCATTCGCAATGTTGTTTCCAGTTATAGAACCACTACTCGATAAAGACAAAGCCATGCAACTCAGAACTCTCTATAGTAGACTAAAAGTAACACTGACTCTGATCTCGTTATAGCTACTGCATTTTTGTGTTTTGCCCCAATTTAAAAATTTATGTCTTGCTGTTTCAGCAAAATGAAATCTCCAAAGATGCATTTGTTAAGCACATGAGAGGTCTTGTGGGAGATCACATGCTCAAGCTTGCAGTAGTAAGGTTGCAGGAACAGGTAATGAAAAGAAAAATCAGTTACTATGCCCCATACATTGAATTTTATGTTCTACATTTCTTGTCATTTTTCCTATTCAAGTTACAGTAAAAATTAAAGTACTACCTTTTTCAATTAGAATAGAAGCTGGAGCATGTTCCAGTTAAGGAAGAAATCAGCTCCCTTGGTTCCTTTAAAACAACTTTC
Source organism: Saposhnikovia divaricata (assembly GCA_036435485.1). Classification (NCBI taxonomy): domain Eukaryota; kingdom Viridiplantae; phylum Streptophyta; class Magnoliopsida; order Apiales; family Apiaceae; genus Saposhnikovia; species Saposhnikovia divaricata. The sequence goes on along the minus strand of CM071598.1, from coordinate 5,656,818 downwards.
TTATTTTTCTTAAATGCATTTGTACCGCAGTATGGACATCTTATTTGATATTGAGGGAGTAATAATTAAAATTGTTTACCGTTGATCTAAAATGGATATTTGCTAAACCTGAGCTGAATTGCAGGGTCCTCGCAGCTCATCAGTTCCACCCAACCAAGTAGCATCACACTCTCAGGTTCCAGCTCAACAACAGCATATAAAAATGCCAGCTGTTGGTGCCAAACAGTTTTCTGATCCTCATTCATTAGCACAACTTAATCAAAAGGGTCTTAACTCTCCAGTGGACCCATCTGGTCCCTCTTCTACCGCACAAACATTCAGTGGTGCAAGTAACACGGCAATGGATAATAATGCACATATGTTGCGTGATATTAAGCAAGAAAGGGAACGCCCCTTTCCAATGCAGGGACTTAATAAGCAGCAACAACATATACAATTTCCTCCTTCTTTTCCTCCTTATGGAACTACAGGCAGTAATTATCACCAATATGGCGGAGGAAATATAAATAGCTCAGCGCAATTTCTCAAACAGCCTCAAAATATGCAGGCAAGGCAAGTTACGGCTCATCCAGGCGCTGGCACGGTTCATTCCATGGGTTTGCCCAAGTATGAGAAGCAGAATTCTGTCACTGAACCCGTGAGACTGCAGGGTGGTAATTTTTCTCACTCAACAAATCTTTCAAAAATGCTACAGAATTTAGTTCATAGGCAATCATCAGTTAATCAAGAGCAGAGTAATGATGGTTTAATTTCAGGACATAATGTGAAGCAAGAGCCAGTTGATCAGGCAAATGAGCAACAGAAGCCTCGTTTGTCTTCCTCGCAGGGGGTATCCTCTGCACAGTTCGAACAAGGAAATGCTTCGGGGAACTTGAGTAAAGAATCCACTGAAATGCAGCAATCTAGGATGGGGTTCTCTACATCGACAGGTATCATGCCATCAAATGTAAGTCTATCCATCTATTAGAACCCAGCTGGATTCTAGTAGCTCGGTACTTATTTTGATGCTTCTACTGTTTGATTAATATGTTTTACTTTGGACACATTTATTAGTGGTTTGCCAACTATTACTCACCTAAAGAGAGTCAACCTTTTGCTCAAAAGAAGAGAGTTATACACATTAGGGAGCTCTAAGCATATGAATTACTGAATTTGGATTACAATTATAGCTAAACCTGATCTCTAGCCATTTCATTGTTGTAGACTTGTAGTTAGACAGAAATTTAGTTAAACTGGATAACCAACCATTAGGATGGAGTATAGGATCTCAGGGGAAATATCCTAATCTAGTAATATTCCATAACAGGAAAATACATGGCAGGCAATGTGCTTACATGAGGGTAATGATGTAGGTGTACCAACAGATAGTATTAATTCATTACTTCGTTACTGGTTGGAATTCATGAGAAAAATGATAGTAATGATTAAAACATTTGGCTGCTTTTTTCCCAGTTAAGCATTATATCGATTTATAAGCTCATTATGATTCAAAATTGTGCTAAACATCCCTTCCTTATCATGTGGGTTTACTCATTGATGCAGAGCACCAAGTTAAGGAATCAATTATTTGTTACATTAATATATTTATGAGAATAAGGATCCTGAGATTAACCTCAGGATAACATCAAATACATGTAAACAAATAAATTAAATCATTTATTGTTAAATATTCACTTACCATTTATTTTGGTTTGTATATAAATCATGAAAGTAAATAATTATGTAACTAGTATAATATACACAAAGAATCATTACCTCCGGAAATTTTTCCCAAGGTCTACCTCAGGATCCTTATTCTCTGTATTTATTTATTAAAGATAAATTACTTAGAACTAATTAGTACAAGTATATTATGATTATTGATTATTCTCTAAATGGCTGTAGATATAGTTTAGTTTGTAGTCAGTAGTCACCGATAAGGACCGGCTTCTTTTCTTTTGAATATTAATTACAATCTCTATTTATACAATTGTAATCTTCATTATTTGACTGAGCTAAATCATTTGAAATGATGATTATTTTAGGGTAATCTGCAGATTTATTGTGTTTGACTGTTTTCTGCTGATTCTCTGCGGAGATGGGTTTTATCCTTTATTTTTCCCTTTTTAACCATTGTCGTAGTTTAGTCATTCCATTCCCCTGGTTCCTTACTCCATATTTGTCACAGATTTCATAATTTTCAACAAGCTTTTATATGCTCCACAGTCCACTCTCATTTAATCCCTTCAAACTGCGATATTCTTCCACAACCTGAGGTCCATTTGAATCAAATTCTATTTTTGATTATTTCTTCCCAACCGAACGGCAAATTGAACCTTAGTAAATGTTGTATGGGGACATGTTGTTTTGGACTAGGCTCCCCATTGCGTGCTGTTGTTAATTTATTTTCTACCACTGCAGTATCTTTTCTGATTTCTATAGTCTTTTGAGTTAATATCTACAGAAATTATAATATAATATATGTAGTATGTTTAAACTTAGATGGACTGACGGGGATTGGGGGAAGAGATAAACAATTCCACTTTCTTATCTACTTGAACCTTCATTATATTTCTTTGAGTAACCTATATACCCCAGATGCTCCATATCTTAATCTCATACCAGCCTTTTCTTATTTCACCATTTGTCTCACTTTCATCTAAAGTCATTATTATGTCTCATGAGATAACCCCTGAACACTAAGTCACTAAGTGCTTCATGAAATTTTCTTAGAGAACAGAGATGAAGATCCAAGAAGAAAAAAAAATACTTTCCTAGATTATTAATTTGAGGTCTGTTTATTAATTTGAGGTCTGTTCTTTTTACTTAAAGAAGAGAGATTGGGTCTTTATATGTTCTGTGTTTTTATTTAATTTTTCTGCAGTGTAGATATAGGTAACTCGAGTTTGTTCCACAGCTTTATCTGAGCTGACTAAAATTTCTTATACATTCTGGCACCTATTTTCCCAAAGTTTTTAAATGTAAGTGGGTTTGTAGCGACAAAAAATTAAAAATATAATGGTCAAACTATAAATATACTAAAGTTGAACGGGGTTTTTGGCTAATAACACTCCCTAAATAAATAAGAACTAAAATAGGAACGATGAGTAATTATCTTCTTTAATAGGCCTTAGTATGAACTTACACTGCATGTAGTACAGATTCATCCATGTTGATTGAATCTGTCCTACATCACAAGAACATTTGGATCTTTCGGCGTTGAATGTTGATGACACATTTTTTGAATATATTTTCCTAGAGATGTCAAAGAAGAAACACTGAAACACATGTATATTTTACTTTCATGCTATTTACTGTTTCCTTGCTCTTCTAGCTTTGCGTCTTGGTGATTCTGTATATGATATTACTGGCTTGCGTCTTGGTGATTCTGTACATGATAATCACAGTAACACGCTTTTAATTTTTACACTTTCATTTTAATAGTTGGGTGCTCAGTTATCGTCCGCTACCCCTTCAGTTGGTCCTGGAAGTATTTCCAAAACACCCATGAAGAGGCCTATCATTGGCCCCAAAAAAACATCAGAGTCGCCTGGCGCGGAACCCTTGCAACAGAAGTAAGATAATTTTTTTTTCTCTTAGCAGCTTTGGAGATACCTTGGCCTTTTTTTTCCTTTATGTTGTCTCTTATTTATTATTTATTATAACAGTAAAAAGCAAAAGGTTTCTCATTCTGATCAAAGTATCGAGCAACTCAATGATGTTACTGCTGTCAGCGGAGTAAATTTGCGGGTAGATACTTTTGCAGTCTCTATTTAGTATTTACCTACTTATAGGATCATTTGCGGAACCGATTAAAGATTTGATGATGTTTACAATTTCTTATAATAGGAAGAAGAAGAACAACTATTTTCTGGGCCCAAGGAAGACAGTAGAGTCTCAGAAGCATCACGTAGGGTTGTGCAAGAAGAAGAAGAAAAGTTAATTTTTCAAAAAGTTCCGCTTCAGAAAAAAATGGCTGAAATCAGTTAAGACTTTGTTCGTCATATGTATGATGTATCACAAATTCCTGGATGTATATTACGTGCGTTGCAAGACCTTTTGGCAGCTTGTTGACATTTTTGGCTTTGTATTACTGTCTTGCAGTGAAAAAATGGGGCCTAAAGAATATAGGCAATGACGTGGAACGATGCCTGTCACTGGTAGAGCTTCTATGACTTAAGTTTTAGTTAAAGTATTTGTGCGCTTTGCTCATCGTACTATGTTTTCAGAGTGTGGAAGAACGTTTGCGTGCACTGATAAGTAATTTGCTCAGGCTGTCGAAACAGGTTATTGGGGGCATCTCATTCATTTTTCTTTGAAGAACAGAAAATGTCATTTAAATAATCAAGTTTAGTAACTCATCCCACATTTATTATCTGTAGCGGGTTGATATGGAGAAGACAAGACATCGAACTGTTGTCACCTCGGATGTACGCCAACAAATCATAGCAATGAACTGTAAAGCAAGAGAAGAATGGAATAAGAAACACGGTGACTCAGAAAAAAGTCAGGGTGTAATTGATGTGAGTTTATTTGTCATTTGCTTAATTAGTCTAATGTATCGTGGTCGGGTTGGGTTTAATTACAGAGAGCTATAACTTTCAATTTGTCAACTGCAGCCAGAAGGTAATACCAGAGTTGAAGGAGACAAGGAGAAGGATGACACTCGTGCAAGACCTATCAAGGTTTTTATGCTTATTAATAGAGCATATATGTATATATCACTAGGTAATAGGACAAAGTCATTATTGTTATTATTACTAAAAACTAATCCGTGCACATAAAGGCCAACAAAGAGGATGATGATAAGATGCGAACAACAGCTGCAAATGTTGCCGCACGAGCTGCTGTAGGAGGAGATGACAAGATGTCAAAGTGGCAATTAATGGCTGAAGCCCGGCAGAAACGTGAAGGAGTGGATTCTGCTTTATCTTCTCATCAAGGTAAAGGGGTGAATCGCAAGATTGTATCTACCCCTGTAAAAAATGCAAGGGAGAATCAAGATAGTGAGAAAAGGAGTCAAGCGACTACTGTTGCTACATCTGGTAGGTGACAATGTGTTGTTTATTTTCATAATTCTCATTCTAAAGTAAGCATCATGTTCTACCACTATTGATACCATTAAGGCTGTGCAAATAAAAATTGGCAATCAGCATAATTTTTTCTTAATATTATTTTTGACGGTAGGAGTGATAAGGAAACACGGGAAGACTCAAGCCATGTCTCAACCAGGCGTTCCGCATAAAATCTCTGTCAAGGATGTTATTGCTGTCCTAGAAAGGGATCCCCAGACATCCAAGTCTACGTTAATCCATCGTTTGTACGAAATGGTGCACCCAGATGCTATGTGTGACTAGTTGAGGTTTGTCAAATATTTATGCTCCTCGGTGCACCTCCGAGCCAGTAGGTCAAGTGTCAATTAGCTTTGCCTGATCTACAGATGGAATCGAGTAAATAGAAAATGTATCATGTATCATGTTGCAGCTTGTTATGTTGATAGATAGGTGCAGAATCGATGTAAGAACTTAATCTTTTTAATGATCTAACACTTCCATCCAATGTAAAAGAGTCCTGGTAGTATTTATACATGAATGCGGTTATTGTTTAATTTATTATGAATCCCAGTGTTCAGTTTACCGCTCTCCGTGTATAGAAAATTTGCACTTATCCTTTTGCTTTGCTCTCCCCTTTTTACATCTTTCACTGCTGCTTCGAATTTGCTACAAATAATCATTTCATTCCTCACGGAGCATTGTTTTTTTCTCACTCCTTTTCCTTTCTTGTTTACCTTGCAAACCTAGAGTGTTACATTCACGAAAAGATTATAAATTGTTCTCCCAAAAGTGTTGTTGGAAATAGGGAGGAAACTGACTTGTACAGCAAATGTAATATCTTATTTATTGCTTTTTTTTTTTATTACAATTGGTTTTGTTCATAACCCGCGACAACACTCAGGTTTTTACAGAAATGACACTTCTATAAAAGTTACTATAGTTGGACAGTCAGGCGCACAATCTGCCCCTCAGCTGAAACCTGAACTTTCAACATCTTATTACCAAGACGAAGGTGGCATCCGGTAGCCTTTATGCACATTTTATTACCAAGACGGTGGCATCCGCTAGCCTTTTATACAAATGGTACCAAGAGGTGGTAGCCGTTAAGCTAAACTTAGTAGCTTATCTTCCTATCTTCCACTGGAAATTATAGTAGTGCATGGTAAACCGTAAATTAGACTTCTATCTGTAGCTTGAACCAATTATACAAACTCTCTCCTCAAGTGCCTGGTCACCATATATACATTAATAAGGACTTGAAGAAGTAGCTATCACACTGTCTATGATATAAATTACACTATCCGGTGGATTACCAAACTACAGGAGAATCTCTTTTTTTTTTTCCTGGGGTAAGATCTCTTAACTTTCTCTCCATTTTCTGGTGGTGTTTTCTTCTTCCCAATGTCAAATACCATTGGCCATTGATTTTCTGGTGAAGACTTTACACTGTTGGCCAATCTAAGAAAAACCACTACAATGCCATGGATGCAACTACACCGCTCCAATTCTTACAACAAGCTCATTGATTCTAAGAGAACAAGTTACTTGAGCTTACCATTATTATGTTTATAAAAGGCCAATTAGATGTAAACATGAATTTACAAGGGATGGCATGAAAGGCCACTTGGAACTTAAGATATTAAAATGTAATGGCATTAGGATCACAAAAGAGGAGGAAGTAAGGTAATGAGATTACATAAATCACTTGAGGTTTAATTTCTGCGACGATCTCTGTTTCAAGATGCCTACATGTTTGTTGGAACATGTCAGCATTTTAAAGAAACAATAAAGGTCCAAAATAGTTCCTACAAATGATATATCTTCAAGACATGGAAAGATAATTTTATGGCCAATATTTTTCACAACAGCTCAGTTAAGTAAGAACTACACAAAGTAGTAATAGGAGTATAGATGGAGAATATATATATTATAGACACGTTCACAAACACATTTGCTCGGTAGCAATAGTTCGAACATCCACATTAGTAATACACTGGAAAAGCCTCAAACTTAAATTGCACAGTAATGTAAAACAAATTTGAAACCGATCCTTGAGATCTCTGTATCATCTGTATCATTTCTTCAGATGAGGAAAGCAAGTCTCTGCATCAGATTTGGGGTGCTTTGCTTCAGCATGTTCCCTGCATTTCACCTCTGAAGTAGTGCATATGAATGTCTGCATACACACCTTGCACTGCAATGAATACCATGATTGAGAAACAGAAAGCAATGAATTTTGTCAGAAATTTTACTCATCGACTTGCTATAGTTTCATTCAATTTCATGCGCCAACTCCCTTCATATCACAACTAGTACTTGGTAACATTAAACTATCACCTTTACCTTCAACGACTGTCACACAAATAAATATAATAGCACACACATAATGCAAACACACCAACCAATCAAGTGACAAGGGATCTCTATATACACCACAAATCAAGCACTTAAAAAGCTACACGTATCAAAATAACCTCAAGCTCAATATAGTATAACAATTTGTACATCAGCCATTCGTCATTTTATCTAACAATTTACAAAAATGACAAAAAAAAACAGAACTTGCTTCATGCTTAAGCTCAATGCTCCCATACTTACCAAATTGTCACATCCAATGGTTTCACAACAACTATAACATTTAAATTTTAACATCACTATTAAGAACCTAGAAAATATTGCTACAATAAACCAACATTATCTACTGCAATTAAAATCACTATCATTTTATGCCTCGATACAATCAACTGAAGAACATACCTCAAAACTAAATAAATATGGCAAAATTCAAGCAATAAACTCAACAAGAATTATAAAGTAGCAACCTTTATGCTTAATCATAACTAAAACACCAAATCTAAGTACAATCAACAAGCTCAAAAACACTAAAAGAGATGGCTGTATGTACAAAAACAAACCTGAATAGACATAGCTTTCTTATTGGTTTCGAGCTGGCTTCCTGTAAAATTAAACCATACAAAATATTAAATCTTTAATCAAATCTTGAATTAAATCAATTCAGATGAAGATTAAATAAAAATACACACAGATAGATACAAAAAGATTAGACCTTTAGAGCCTTTGGCTTTTTCCAAGTTCTTTTCACGAGCCATCTTGGCTTTTTGAGCGTTGCCTCCACCCATCTTGAGAGAGATCTGAGAAACCCTAGTCTTGCTTTTCTTGATTTGGGGCTTCTTTTGTTTGCCTTCCAATACTTGTGTCTATTCTGTGTGTATATATATAGCTCCTTTTGTTAATTGATTTTATTTTATTATTAAAAATAATATTATTTTATTTTATTTGTAGGATGTATAAAGTGCATGCAATCTTAAAAATTGAAAATAACTAAAATGTTAGGTATTAGATACGATGATAGTTTTACGAGAAATTCTTGATTTAATCTTTATAATGTATTCGTTGAATTTTGATTATTATTGTGAATGTCGTATGACTTATGATTAATAAATTGTTTAATTTTTCTTTTTTTTTAAAAAGGTATTAGAATCGGTTCCCAAAAAATTTCCCAACGTCAAGTATATCAATTTAATTAGTTCATTTGTCCCAAAATACATGTTCCTTTTATTTTTTATGCATATTTTAAGATACATAAAAATGATAGCTCTGCATATTTTTTTAAAAATTTTCTTTTGTGAATTAAATTTTAAATATCAAATTTTAATTTGGAAGAAAAAATTATTATGTTTTTTATTTAACTTAAAATATGTGTAAAAGATAAAGTGACATGTATTTTGGAAAGAAGGAAATATAATAATGTGTATCATTTAAATTTACATCAATCATTTTTTTCAAAAATTGTCATTATGTCATTTAATCTTTACCACATTTTTAGGAACCAATTTAGATTATGTAACATGAATATAGTAATAAATTAGATTTGGGATAAGGGTCAAAACGATTTATTGTCAAAGAAAGTGGATTTTAGGTATTAGGTAGGGGGTGTAGAGATAAATATGCCCAGCTGTAGCTCACTTTCAACTAGTGGCTCATAAATGAAAATACAGATTAATTTATTGCAAAATTGTTCATTTGCTAGAAAAGTAAATATGTAGTTAATTAAATTAAAATTACACAAAGCTTATAAGAGATGATTAAATAAAAATTATTCAAATTCAAATTAATACATAATCTCATAAATTTAATTAGGCACAAGAGGATATTATTTTCACAGTCGTTATGTGAACTGTTTAACTTATCTTAAAATAAACTATATCTTACTCGAAATTAATAAATGCTATATAAATGATAAATAAATTATTACTTTTAAATTTCCAAGTGTTTGGATTATTCTACTTATAAGTAAATGAAGTGTTTGGTAAATAATAATTTAAAAATTTACAAAATAAAATAAAATTAAATACTTGATAAAATCTATCAATATTGAAAATACACACCTAAATGTGAGGGGTGAATAGGTGTTATGACTAACAATGACTACTTTAAAAAATTGTCTAAAATGTTATCTGGCAGCTAACTAATGCAATAAATTAACATACAACCAGCTAGATAGAATATGCAGTGCAGTAAAAATAAAGTGCAGAAAGTAAAGAACACACAAAGTAAAGAACACACAACAATTTTAGTAAGATTCAACTCCTATTGCTTACTAGTCTACATCCTGGTCCTCTACCAACTCGGTAAATGAATATATTATTGATCACAACGAATTACAATTACACGATATAATAATATATCTTCCTGATTCTCTCAGTCACTGATTCCAGCTTGCTGAAACGCCTTATTCCTTGAACACAGCTCTCTAAGTTCTATACTACTCCAATTATAAACTTCTCATTTCCTGAACCTAAGTTTCTCAAGCTTGCCAATCCAGCAAATACCAACTTACAAGTTGAACAAAACAAAGATATGATAAATTACAATCGAAACTATGAACTCTAGAAAGAATATAAACCGTATAATATATAGAGCTCAAGTATAGAAGATATATCAAATCAGTTCGAAAATGACACTTATGTTTCTTGAGAATGTTGTTCAACAGCCTTTAAAAATATAACACACGAGTCTTTTTACAATGAACACATAATGTTTGAATTATCCCAACAAACACCAACATTCTTGACCATAAAAGTCTTACATTTCGTTTGTTTGATTAATTCAACATCATTGTTCAAAAAACAACGATTAGAAAATAAAAACAGAAGAAGAATATAAACGTTAGGAAAGCGACATTCCTCAGCTTTTAGAAAACCCAGAAGAAAGCAGTTTGTTTAGATAAAAATGCTTAGAAACATACTCCTATAAAATAGGGATTTAAAATATAAATATACAAAAACGTTTGTAAAACATTTTGAGCCCATATATATAATTACACGATCTGTTTTTCTTTTAGAATCCTTACAGAAATAAAATCCTATAATAACTCCATGAAAATAGGATTTCTAGTAAATCTGGACTCTGTCTTCCAGCTCGCTTCTTATGATAAAAAACTTCTTGCCAACTAGTTGCAATATCCTGTTTTGCTTATAAATAAAACTATTACTAAATCTGCAAAACAATGTTAGTCCAGTACAAGTAACTAGCTTGCTGCTAACATGTTATCATCAAAATTTCAGGATTTCAATCTCCTCTTTTTTTATGATTACACAACAATTTTTAGGAGAGTATAAAAACTCCCCCTAAATCTAGCAATCATGTGATAAGCATGCATATAATTGAATTTAAATTCATCCAACATTAATAAAACAGAATACTTAGACATTCACAATAAACCAGTTAATACATAAAACAATCTTCTCCTTAATAAACCAAACACTTAACAATCAGCAATATCCAAATTAAGACAACAAAAACTAAACCAAACCTCAACTGATTAACCAAGTCAAGGTGCAAACAAAATAAACCAAGTCTTAAACCAATAAAATACTTAAACAAATTTAAAGTTCATAAAAACCAAATAAAACCAAAATTCCTAAAATTCATTTCTCCCCCTTAATCATAAAAAGAAGAAAAATTATGACTCAGTATTATCGTCATCTTCCTTAGTATCCATGGAAATCAACATCAATAGGTGCGTCCTTGTCTGCAGTCGCCTTGTGAGTATCCCCGAGAACAACTTGAGCAAAATCATGTAGCTCCTGAGTAGTGGAAACATTTGCAGAGAGAAGACTAGTGCGAGCATAGGTAGGAGTGTGTGGTCCAGCCATTATCTCACGAAGAAAAGCCATTTCCTCAGTCATCTCATCAAGTCGAGCATGAACCTTCTTCAGAGCCTCACGAATCTCCTTCATATTCTCATAATTTAAAGAAAATTGAACATTTTTAAAACAAGAAATTTATTAAATAATTATTGCTAACAGCAGAGTCATATCCGAACTCATTTATATAACAAGCCTATGATCATAATAATGCCATGCATTACTTACATGATCCCTTAACTAGGAAACCCTTTTATAGTTTATTTTCTATCATGAATATGTACTTAGCATTAGGAATCAAGTTCTTCTGTAAAATGTAAAGTGTAATTAATCGATACAAAAATTGAATAAATTAAAAAATTTCTTCACATTTTTTTTAATTATAAAAATATAAATTGGGGATGGATTGGGATTTTGATTTAAGAGCAACTCCAAGAGATCCCTTATATGACCTCCTAACTCAAATTATAAGGAATTATGTTTAAAATTGTGCTCCAACAGAAGTTAAGAGCATCATGTCATCCCTTATCTTTAAGGGTTCCCTTATTTCACTTTTATCAATAAAATATTATTTTCCCTCCTCTTTCCAATTGTTTCCCTCTTTTTTTGTTATTTCTTTATAAGGAAGCTTGTTGAAGTTGTCATACCTTATAATATACTAAATTACTGTCTAATCCCTAATTTGTCATTCTCTCCACTCTCAGCTTCTCCCTAATCCCTAATTTCTCAGTCTCAATATCCGACTTCTCACAAATTTCTCTTACGACTTGCTAATTTCTCAATTTGCTTAATTATGGATTGTTGATTCTCTATCTCTCGAGTCAATGCTTCCACATTCGTCATCTGCATAATCGTCTTCGGAACCGCAACCACATCCAGAAACCTCTTATGCAATTGCGGAGTCCATCACAATAAGGATTGTTGATTCTGCTGGTCTGCTCTCTCTCTCTCTCTCTCTCTCTCTCTCTCTCTCTCTCTCACACACACACACACACACACTAGGGATTGTTGATTCTGCTGGTCTGCGCGCTCTCTCTCTCTCTCTCTCTCTCTCTCTCTCTCTCTCTCTCTCTCTCGCTCTCTCTCTCTCTCTCGCTCTCTATCTATCTTCACGTATCCATCATATAATTTGTGAATTCACACTTTTATTCCTCTATGTTTATAGTTTTACCTTTTCATACTTGTCACTAAATTGGGTGTTTTTTTAGCTTAGTTTGCATAAGCTATAGACAATTTGGTTATACTTTTGGTTATGTCCATTCTCGTTTTAGTTGTAGTTTTTTTTATTATGTTTGATTGTTTTTTGAAGTGGGTAATTGTTGTTATTTCTGTTATCTCTGTAATTGGTATCAACAATGAACTTCTCCTAAGATCATATACTAGTGCTAAACAGTGTCTCAGAGGTGGACCACAAGTATCAACAGATTCAAAATATATCTCCCTGTTTAGAAATATGGGTTTTTCTAACATTCCAGTTGATATTGTTGCTGTACCTATAGAGTTATTTTTTAAAACTTGCAAGTCAAAAATTTAGTCCAGACATATCTGTTATCTCAGTATACAGAGATCCGGGTAGGAGTGTGGGTAAAAGGTGTATCTAATATTAAATCTTGTGAGTTCTCAATTTGCACTTAAATGCTGAACATTATATATGGAAATGTTAAGTCCAGATATCACTTGTGACAAAATGGTTAGTTGTGCTCCGAACATCTAAGAAATGTCACGTTAAACATAAATAAAAATAATTGAGCACAACTTATCTTCTCTGCTCAGAAGTTACCTAAGTTGTGAAACTCGCAAGTAAAGATTTCCGAGTGCTTAATGCTTCTTGTATTGAGCAATTTTTGTAGTGTCCAGTTTCATCTCTTATTTCTCTGAATTTTTGTGATTCTTCCGCTTTTATCATCTGACCTATCTCCCTAATTTGTTCTATTGTCTTCGACCTTGGTAATATCATGAATCTCACTGTTATGAATCTCACTCTCGTGAGTGAAGAAGGGGTAATGCCGCTTCTCCCTCAGTTCTTGACAATAGGAAAACACAATAGTTATGCTCTACAATTAATAAGAAATTACTGCAAAACAATAGGAAATTACAATAGTTATGTTCTACAATTGATAGAGAAAGAAATGCAGACTTGAGACTACATCAGGCATTGGACTAACACATACTTTTTAAAACAGGTGATAAACAGATGTATACCCAAGTACATGAAAATTCTAGAAAAACAAAGGTAGCCACTATGGGTGTTCTGCCACAATGAAGTCATATTTAAAAAAAAAAGTTGAAAATTTTAGAATACTTGCTTAATTATATAAGCAATCCATACTAATATATAATAAGCAAACTAGGGTATAATTTGGTTGTTTGGTTCAACTAACCATTAGAAGAATAATGACCGTTAGATATTCAGTAAATAGATAATAACCGTTAGATTTAATAATAAGGAATATTCTATATTTAAATCTCTCTTCTAAAGATCCAAGGTTCGAATCCTGTCAACAATAAATTTACATTAAGATTTTATATTATTGGTTCAAAACAATACATGTCATTTATTAAATAACTATTATTATTACTAATAATTTTATTAATTAATATTACAAAGTTAAATTATATTCATAACAAATTATTATACTCTATTTTGTTTAATCATTTAACTTTGAAAGTATTTAAAAGTAACCCATGCTTTGCACGGGCTATAAGCTAGTAGACTCTAAAGCTGAGAAATCATAACACAATCATTCCCCAAGTGATAAAAATATATACACATAAATTTACATTGTCACGAATCATGGGCACTCACCATGTAAATAAAATCTAGAAGTCAAATCAGTTGCGAAGATTAAGTGTTTTAAGTTTTGGTTAATTACGAAGGTACATAACGAGGACTAGACTGCATCCTTTCTGGACCCATATCTTGTTTCCTGCCCCTGTTGCTTCATCATTTTCATTTTATTTTTTGTATTGTTAAAGTCCTTTTGCAGCTGCTGTAATTTCATTTATTGCTAGTTCTCCATAATTATGAAAGATTTTTAAAAAAGCAATTTTTGACTTTTGTTTTTCTGGTCGAGTTCTATACTTTCCTGATCCATTTTTATTATTGTAGGAACCTTTTGCCATGGATGAAGACAATGGTAACATAAAGCCAAGTTCTAGTGAAGTATTACCTTATGCAAAAAATTGAAAAAAAGGATTGCAAACCACAATTTAGAGTGTAGTGTTTCTTTCAACGAGTTTGGTTGCCCAATTGGAGATATGATTAAAGATTTCAGGACTTATTTAGGATCAGTGGTTCGGTGCCAAGTTGATATTAATATCGAAAGTTGGGATCTAGTTAACCAAGGATTAAAAGAAGCAATTTGGGATGATATTAAGGTAAGCATTGCAATGCAACATTCGTTTCTGTTTGTGTTATTTTACCAGAAAAGTCATAAAGACATGAACTATAGTGGCTTTCATTTGTTAATTCTTTCATTTTGTTTCTTTTGCTTAATTGTCAACCAAAAATTATAGTGGCTTGCATTTGTTGATTTATTTACATTACTTTCAGAATCGTTGGAAACTTGATGATTCACGAAAAAAACACGTGTTAAATAAAGCAGGAAAGCAATGGAGGGATTTTAAGGGTAAGTTGACAAAGAACTTTTTTTCGCAAAGGGAAGGATCCTTGTGAACGATATTCTTACCTGAGCAAGGAGCAATGGGAAGTATTCAAAAAGAGACGTGAAACTGATGAGTTTGAGGTACATATTCAATTATCTGAGATACATTTTTGTCTATTCAGTTTTTTGTGATTTTTGCTTGGGTTTTTTGTGATTTTTTGCTCAGAGAACTGTTGTCGGCTAGCTTTAGGTGCAATAATCATGGATAAAGTAAACCAAGCAAAAAAATCACAAAAAACCAAGCAAAAATTAAAAAAAAACTGAAGACAAAAATGTATCTTAGATAATTGAATATGTACCTCAAACTCATCAGTTTCGCGTCTCTTTTTAAATATTTCCCATTGCACCTGGTTGAGGTAAGGATAACGTTCAAAGGATCCTTCCCTTTGCGAAAAAAGTTCTTTGTCAACTTACCCTTAAAATCCCTCCATTGCTTTTCTGCTTTTTCTAACACGTGTTTTTTTCGTGAATCATCAAGTTTCCAACGATTCCGAAAATAATGTAAATAAATCAACAAATGATAGGCACAATAATTTTGGTTGACAATTAAGCAAAAGAAACAAAATGAAAGAATCAGTAAATGAAAGCCTTTCATATCTCTATGACTTTTATGCTAAAATAACACAAACAGAAACGAATGCTGCATTGCAATGCTTACCTTTATCATCCCAAATTGTTTCTTTTAATCCTTGATTAACTAGATCCCAACTTTCGATATTAATATCAACTTGGCATCAAACTACTAATCCTAAATAAGTCCTAAAATCTTTTTATCTCCAATTGGGCGACCAAACTCGTTGAAAGAAACGCTACACTCTAAATTTTTGTTTGCAATCCTTTTTTTCAATTTTTTGCACAAGGTTGGACCTCTAGTCCTTTTCCTGGATACTTCACTAGAACTTGGCTCTGTGTTACCATTGTCTTCATCCATGACAAAAGGTTTCTACAATAATAAAAATGGATCAGGAAAGGATAGAACTCGACCAGAAAAACAAAAGTGTAAAATTGCTATTTTAAAATCTTTCATAATTGCGGAGAAATTAGCAGTGAACTAGCAATAAATGAAATTACGATAGCTGCAAAAGGACTTCAACAATACAAAAAATTAAAGGAAATTGATGAAGCAACAGGGGTAGGAAACAAGATACGGGGTCCAGAAAGGATGCAGTCTGGTTATGGCTATGTACCCTGGTAATTAACCAAAACTTAAATACTTAATCTTCGCTACTGATTTGACTTCTAGATTTTATTTACATGGTGAGTGTCCATGTCGTGACAATGTTATGGATCACGCATTTTTACATTCTTACATTCTTACAGAGTTACAGTATATAGCTATGAATTTGAACTATATGTGTTAAGCATTTACAATCTTCAAAACCCTTTCTACTTTTCATTTATAATTTGGCTTGATGGCTTTATAGAGGTTCCACAATCATAAGTATCGAGTTTTAAACATAATTTATTTTACTTTAGCCGGAATTGAAAGTAATACTCCCCTTTTACTAATAATTTTGCATAATTTTTAGTTATGGATGTTCTTTTGCATGTTTATGGACATTGATAATACTTGTATGGACAAATTACAATTCGGTTACTTGTACTTGTATTGCCTATATTCGATGTCATGCCCCCTTTTTTATAAAGATTTAATAGAAAATCATGATTTAAATTTTTGATACAGATATTAATTTGCTGTATATAAATAATTGAAGCAATTTTAAAGCCATTAGAAAAGCAATTGAGATACTTCTTTGAATGTTTGTGTGTGTGTATATATGTTCTCTATCATGGCTATATATGTTATCATTGTGATTTGCTGTTTAATTTGTATGCAACTCTTTTACTCGGAAGGGGAGGCTCGTCGTCGTAAGAGCTAGGAATAGAGAGTACGCGGTAGTCACAGATATAGGTATTTCCTTTGTTTCTCTTGGATTTAGTGCTTCTCTTCTCATGTTAATTTTCGGAAATTGTACAAGATTGATAGTGTTATTTAACCGTTTATAATGTTATTTTTGTGTTTTTTGCTTATCGGGTTTTAGTTGATTGTAGAGAAGCTTGGTTCGTTGTTCGTTTGGCTCGTTAGGATATATTTTGTAGATTTGTAAGTCAAAGTCGGTGTTTAGGGATGATAGAGCTAATAAGGACACTTGGACAGAGTTGAACGTAATAATTATTTGTATTATATGTTAAATTGTCACTTATTGTGAATATTGATTCATTATGTATCTTATAATTTGTTGTGTTGGTTTTTGTAATTTATAATCCACCACAAGGATTAGCTTACTATGAGTAGTGATAATGTGATATTACCATCAAAGCTTGCACAAGTAAGTCATTACACGAGAGTCTACTGTAAAAAAACTTACTTAGTCAAGCTATGGTGTCAAGAAGGGTAGTCAAAGCTTCTTTAGTAAATTCTGTACGAGTAAACAAGTCGTTAAATTAATTTTAAGTTAGTTGTATATAATCTGTGGAAGCTGTTGCTAAATTATTCACAAACACTACCACCTACACACACCTGCACATAGATTTATATCCATGCTACTATTCTGGCTGTCATAGCATCCGTGGTGTACAACAGCTTCCTATATTGAGGTATCATCCAACCAGGTTTCTCTGTACTGACAGTGTACTGAGAGAAGTATTATGGATCACACAGTCCTTCACTCCTACAGTACATAGCTATAAATTTGAACTATTGCTGTTAAGCATTTAGAATCTTCAAAACACTTTATATTCAGTTATTATTTGGCTCTGTTGAGGTTCCAAAATCATAAGTATCTAGTTTTAAGATTGCGAGCTGGATTGTTGTAGTTTAGTTAGTATTGAAAGTAGTACCCCCTTTTTTCCAATAACCTTGCATCAATCGCCACTTTTCCAGTTATGGATGTTCTTTTGCATGTTTATGGACTATGATAATACTTGTATCTTCAAATTACAATTAGGTTACTTGTAGTTGTATAGTCTATTTTGAATGTCATGCCCCTACTTGTAAAGATTTAACAGAAAATCGTGATTTGTAGTTTAATATTTGTTAAATGTCATTAGTCTAGAACTCGTGGAAGCTGTTGGTAACGCTTTTACTAACACGCACATACACTGACACATATTCACTTAGATAAATTTATTATGCAACTGTTTCAGCGGCAAACAACAGCTTCCTAAATTGAGGTATGATCCTGCCAGGTTTCTCTGTATTGACAGTGTACAGCGAGAAGTATGATGGAGCACAAAGTCTTACATTCCTAATGTCTATAGTTTGAATCAGGACTTAGCTTTTAGAATTTTTGATTTAGGCTCCATATTACTTCCACAGTCAAAATGAATACAGTTTGGGGTTCGTGGTTTGCAGATAAAATGTATTGTGAGTAAACCGGAATCGTAAGTATCCTGGCTCTATTTACCAATAGTGCTTTTTGGGAATGTTGGCTATGGGGGTTTGTTTCTGCATGTCAATGTTTGTAATTGTATGTAAAGCGAGGCTCAGCACAAATTTGAATTGAAAACGTAATGTTTCTTTACAGTTCCTACTGCCCTTTAACACCATCGACATGGTTATCACGGCGCCAAGTCGAGCCTCGGCGCCTGAGTACCTTTGAGAAGACTAGTCGACAAGTCACCCGACTAGTCGTAAAAAGTCGACAAAGTGTTCATTATACATATACTTACTAGATTAAACAAATAATATAGCGAAATACATCAGTGCCATAATTTAAATCAAAAGTGCGAGAATAATAAATTCTAAATAAGCATAGTTACTACATAATAACATCCATATTCCAAATATCAAACATATCCAAGCAAATAAAAACATAAGTTTGATGAATAGAAGCAAAGTCATCCATCTTAATATCATTTTCATCTCCATCCCACTTTCGAGTTTACTGTCATTTGGTTGGATTGGGTCATTGGTTTGATCAAGTCTTGGTATAATCATGGTTATCAAGGCCTCAAGTCGAGCTTCGAGACTCTCGGGCGAACCTTCACATCAACTAGTCGACAAGAAGTCGGGCTTCGAGATTCTCGGCGCCCGAGTACTTTCGCGCTGACTAGTCGTCTTCGTGATAACAATGACCATCGATTAATAATTTTTTCCAAGCCAAAATGCTTTTCATGACTTTATTCCCATTCAATTGCTAAAGTATTTGTGAACCATTCTTTTCCAGTGCTGCAAGTTATTCCACTAGATGTTCTTTTCAGGAATAAATTGACTTCCATAAGCCGTTTTGTAATATTTTCCAACTTTAGTTTGACAAAACCGATTTGTTTTACAGGTAATGGCGACTACATCTGTGCCCCATAATTGCGAGAAGGTTGAAGAAGAGTTTGTACTATTTGATCTGAATGCTGTTTCTGAACAAGTTGACATCCAACCAAATGCACCATACGTTCTATCTGTATGTTTGTCGAACAATCCGCATTATTTCTTCCTTTTGTTTTTTTTTTGGTAAACCATTATCATTCATGAGAAGATATTGTTCATCTTGTTGTTGAGAGCAGTAAACTTATACTTTGAAGCACTGTTTACTTGGATTCAGGCAGATAGTTAAGGTTCTTATTCACACTTACGTACTCAAGAAAAGAATATATAGTGACTGTAATCTGCAAATACATTGTTAAAGCAAACCAGATATATAAACCTTTTTTGTACTTTTAAGAATCATTGATAAGTAGTCTTTGTCTGATGCGATCACATAATAATATGACCTATTTTTGAAAGGGTGTTTGTTAAATCAACTTTATATTTTAAGCAAATTGTTTTTACATACTATATGCAAATCCTACCTCTATAGCCCCATGCTTTTTTTTTTTAAAATAAACTATATTCAATCCTATTCTTGGAGTCTGTCTTTAATAACTAAGCATGTTAACCCACTATGCATCTTAACCCAACCAAAACCAACTTAAATATCGGCCTGGAGAATTCAAGTGACTGCTCGACTACTAAAGATCTCCCCTACGGTTTTGATAGTATAGTATAGTAAAGTATAGAATCTTCTGTTATGTAAAATTATTAATGAATAGTACTCTGATGCAGTTATATATACGCTTATTTATAAAAGTACCTTTTCTTCAACCGAGCTATAAATTTTAAAAAAATTATTGTAATTAATTATACATTTCAACCTAACTGAAAAAAAAATCATTTCTAACCCAGTTATTGTCAGTCCAGAATTTGAGTGACCTACTGACTACTGAAGATCTGCGATTCAGCTTTAATAATATAGTATGAAAGCATAGATAGATTTTAACCCTAGAACCAGTAATACATAAACTAAACCTAACAAAGTTGCACTTTGGATTTCTTTACATTGCAAAGCTCCTTTTAGTGGGACTCAACGTCAGAATTATTATTATGGTACCTTATTCCTTTAAAATGGCAGTTAAGGTCTTGAGGTTGTTACTTTTGCAGTCTTCGCTAAATTTTATATATATATATATATATATATATATATATATATATATATATTTCTTATTCTAATTTGTATACTAGTCTAGTTTACTGTTAAACTGCAGGGTTTGGACACCTTGAACCCAACATTGATTATTAACAACAAACTGAAACTGGTGAGTTACGACTGACAAAAACAATATGTACAGATAGGGAATTCTTCGTACTTGGAATTCTCTTTTTAATATTGTAAATTTGTTGAAACATTGGATGCTCTGTATATATTTATTGATTTTTTCTCTTTTATGATGTGCTTCACGTCTGATGCACCTTGTTGCCTACTACTATTGAGTTTTTGCCTCTATGAATTACATAATATTGTAGTACTTTATATACTATTGGGATAATATGCTAATCCTCGCCATGTATTAAAAGAAATCTAATCATATAGAAAATTTAAATGAAATCAAAGTTTTCATAGTTGCAAGTTGGGGCAAACCTCTGATAACGTTAGTGTTGTGTATGTTTATTGATAGTTTGTGCTTTGTGATTTGTACCATAAATGCAAGTTATTGGAAATTGAACAAATAAAAATCTACAGGAGAAATGAATAAGAACTAGGAACTGTAATAATTATATTGCTGACCAATGTTCTTATCTTATCTGCTAGCGTCGAAAAGTTGATTGTGTGTGTTCCGTGGCATCATGTGCTAAGTAATTATGCAGTATAAATGCAATGGTGTTCTCATGTATGAACTTATATGTTTGATCCATGGAATGAAGATACTCTTCCAATCTATTTCTAGTTAAATATTATAATGGCTACCTTGTAAAAAGATTATGCACCCTTTACCTTTTTATCCTTGCTATTAAATTTTGTAGCCTATATATGACCATCTTAGGATGGTGATGGTTAGTAATTACAGGTACTTGTGTTTGCAGGTAGGAGAATATGTAGAAACAATTGGGACATGCCTCGTCTTCAGTGAAAGTGGTAAGCTAATCTTCTTTTTGATTGAACATATTTGCTCAAGGCAATGATTCTAGTGAGAACGCTTTTTCCCGTGAGAACAATTTTCCACTTTTAAAAAAATGCAGAACAATTGTTGTGCACACGTTCTACATTTTTTGTAATACATTATTTTGCACTTATTTAAAATAACTGTTTTCGCTGTTCTTATGCTAAAATGTGTTCATAAAAAGTGGCCATTTGCTCAAAATACTTATGTGGTGTTCTTTCAAAAAAATCTACTCCAACCGGGAAAGAACTGTAAATACTTAGATATGAATATGTTACTCCTAAATTTAGTTTTTTTTTAAAAAAACATGATTTTGGCAAGATTTGAACTTGGATCAGGTATAATATTAACTTACTCAAATCAAACCGAGGATATAACAATTGAGTAGGAAATGCCTAACATAGGTCAACCCCTAGGTATTGTATGTTCTCAGATGTACATGAAGCAAATCAGTGTCTAGGTCAACCCCTCGTCTTATAATTAATTTGCTATTATTTTTTACTCGCCCCATCCAGTCAGTGGCAGTTTTGCATTTGGTCATTGCAGCTATCATACCAGTGCAGGATACTTGCAAGATGATGAAGCCTACCTTTTGAAAAAACATTCACATGCATTTCAAGGATTAATAGATTAGATAAGTGAAAGCAGAATTAGCTAATTTTTTTTATTATGATTCACTTTGGCAAAACATAAATTTGGAATTTTTTTTCTTACCGGCTGAGTTAGGATAGGTTAGATATGAATATGTTACTGCTAAATTTTTTTTTATAAAAAAACTAAATTTTGGTAAGATTACTTGGATCAGATATAATATTAACTTACTCAAATCAAACCGAGGATATAACAATTGAGTAGGAAATGCCTAACATAGGTCAACCCCTAGGTATTGTCCTCGTCTTATTATTAATTTGGTATTATTTTTTACTCACCCCATCCAATCAGTGGCAGTTTTGCATTTGGTCATTGCAGCTATCATGCCAGTGCAGGATGATGAAGCCTACCTTTTGAAAAAACATTCACATGCATTTTGAGGATTAATAGATTAGATAAGTGAAAGCAGAATTAGCTAATTTTTATTAGAATTCACTTTGGCAAAATATGAATTTGGAACATTTTTCTTACCGGCTGAGTTAGGATAGGTTAGATATGAATATGTTACTGCTAAATTTAGTTTATTTTTTTTAAAAAAATGATTTTGGCAAGATTTGAACTTGGATAAGATATAATATTAACTTACTCAAATCACACCGAGGATATGACAAACAAATGAGTAGGAAATGCCTAACATAGGTCAATCCCTAGGTATTGTCCTCGTCTTATAATTAATTTGGTATTATTTTTTACTCGCCCCATCCAATCGGTGGCAGTTTTGCATTTGGTCATTGCAGCTATCATGCCAGTGCAGGATACTTGCAAGATGATGAAGCCTACCTTTTGAAAAAACATTCACATGCATTTCGAGGATTAGTTGAATTTTTTGTTGTTGAAATTGCTGTGGATATAACATTATCTTTAAATAACTCTCTTCATGGTTAAAAGGTAACAGTGCTACATCATATAACCATATGACTCTTCTTCCAGATGCCACTCCGGTGGTCCATGTGGAGACTGGACCATCTGAAGCAAACCTTTTCTCAGGCGCAGGCATAATTGACCCAAATCAAGGTTCAAGTAAGCAAGTTAAACCTGTAGCTCAGCTACAAAAGATACTCAAGTTCAGGTTAGCAGAAGAAGTTGACTGCGAAGATTCAACAGCAGATGGGAATGCCATTGCAAATGAAATAAATGGTCAGAGCACAAGAACAACAATTCAATACGACAGCATGCAGGGCACTTCTTAGTTTTTTTTTTTTTTTTTTTTGCATTTTATATACTAAAGCAAATCAGTGTCTATGTAGTTTTCATTTGTATGTACTCAGATGTACATGAAGCAAATCAGTGTAGTTTTCAGTTGTATGTTCTCAGATGTACTTTGTAAAACGTTTAGGATTCAAGTGAGGGTGGTATGTAAAACGTAGATATCCACATCACAAGGCTTGTAATGAAGTGCATATAGTTTCACTTTCATAGCATTGCTTGCTGCATGGAACTATGGTAATTTGTTATGTATCTCGGTATATTTTTTTTCATTTTCTGTGGGAATTAAATGCTTATGCCTAGTTCCTGACTTTCAAAAGGTATGCAGATGAAGAGGGTACCAACTAGAATAATTGCTATTATTATATAGGCACCTAAGATTCTGGGTTGAGAAATTAGAACCAGTTGACAGTTGAGATGAGGAGAAAAACCACGTACCAGAAATTAGGCAATTTTCAGAAAAACAATGGGTGACACAATACATTCCTAGGTAATAACCATACAAAACTTCTATAAATTAATAAAATTCTTGAGATCAGTGAACTTTATTAATTTAACGAGATTATTAATTTTTCGAATTTAAATATACTAGCTTATAGCCCGTGCAAAAGCACGGGTTACTTTTATTTTTTTATAATTTGTTTATAGTGTAGTATAATATTTTAAATATTAATTTTAATATGTTATCGAAAGAAATTGAACCTTACATCTTTGAATATAATAATCTTTAGTATTAAATATAAATTAATATTTTGTACGTTGGCGGGAATTGAACCTTAGACATTTGTATATAACAACTTTTAGTATTGTTGAATTTAACGGTCATGATCTATTTGAGTTGAAGATCAAACGGTTGTCAATGAGGGATAACAAAAAATGAGAGATAACCAAAAATAGGGTTAACCAAACTACAAATTATACCCCATTTTACTTATTATAATATAGTACTAGCTTATAGCCCGTGCGATACACGGGTTTCTTTTGATATGTTATAAATTTTATTTTATTCTATATTTATATTTTTATATAATCATTAATTTTAAAATTATTTTAATATTAATTTAATAAAATTTATAGTAAATTTAATAAATGATTTGCCTGATTTAAAATTTATATAATAAAATTTTAAATTAAATGTGTCGTTGACGGAATTCGAACATTGAATATTTAGTAAAGTAATTTAGTCATTAAATATACTTTATAATTACATCTAACAGTTCTTATCAATTACTAAAAATCTAACGGTAATTGGTATCATATTTTTGGGCATACATTAATGATTGTAAATTTATGTTTTAAATTAAAAGATAGGGTATTTAATTACAAAAGAAATATTAATGATTGGAAGATTATGTTTGCAAACTTATGTTTTACATTAAAAGATAAAGTATTTCAATTAGAAAGAAATATTAATGATTGGAAGATATGATATTTTAGGTGTGTATAAAAGATAATATGTTCAATTAAAAGTAAACGTCCTTTAAATTGATTGAAAGATAAGATATTTTATGTATTTATTAAATTTTAGTTAATTGTACAATTATGTTTTTATATAATTATCATTTAATATTTTTTTAAATTTTAATTTAATATAATTTAATATACTCATATTTACGTATTATACTAATATTTTCTTATTATAAACAACATATAGGGATTTTTAATATATTTTATTAATAATTGAAAATATGGTGTGATATTTTTGGGTATATATTAATGATTGTAAAATTAGTTTTAAAAGAAAATGGTAACGTATTTTAATTAGAAAGGAAATATTAATGATTTGAAGACATGGTACGATTGATGTTTTTACAAAAGGTAATATCTTAACTAAAAGTAAATGTGAAAATGGCAATTGCTAATTACCATTAATTATATTATGTCATTATTTATTTTAATAATTAGAATAACCAAACCGAAAACCAAACCGACCAAACTTTTAATCTTTTGGCTTTAATATATTATCACTACTTATATTATTTTACTATTTATTTTAATAATTAGGATGATCCGTGCTGAAAATTGAATAGACAAACTTTCAATGTCCGTGCAATGCACGATTTCTTTTATTATGTTATAAATTTTATTTAATATTATATAATCATTATTTTTAATATTTTTAATATTTTAATTTAATATAATTAAATATAATCATGTTTACGGATTATACTAATGTTTCCCAATTATAAACAATGTATACGAATTTTTAATATATTTTATTAATAATTAAAAAATAAGGTGTGATATTTTCATATATATTAACGATTATAAAATTAGTTTTAAATCAAAATATCTTGTAACAATTATAAGATGGAGATAATACAAAAACATAATACAATCATTATAATTACACTTTAATGATTGTTAGGAATATGTTGTACTTGATGATAACTTCACAATCAATCAAATTGTTTAAGGTTTTGTAGCTGTCAACGGATGAGGATTTATAACTCTATCCGTTGACAGGTAGCTCATCAACGGATGAGGTTTTGTAGCACACTGCAGTATCTCTATGTTATCAGTTGATAGTGTTTTTATCCACAGTCATGTTGACCATCAACGGATAGGCAGAATAGGGTAGCCAATTGTAAATAAGCTATGCTATGTAATTCTGTCTAAGTGAAAGTGTATCAACAGATAAAGACAAAACTCTATCAACGGATGCAACTCAAATCCACTCTATCAACGGATACAGTTCAAGTCTCAATATCAACGGATAGCTCAATACATCATCAACGGATGTCAGGGTACAACATCAACGGATAATCATTGACACTGTCTTCTATGATTAGCTGGGGATTAGCAGTTGATAAGGACATGTTTGATTGACAGATCACATGGGTTGATAGTAGATACAAAAAGCAGTATGGCAGCCATACTTTGGAAACACAGAAGAAAGAAGCATTCCATTTACACTATGAATACAAGAAAGTTGCAGGAGACATGTCTGAACACAAGGACAACCTTTCGGCTACATGTGTATTTGGAGTGTAGTAGCAAGTCAACTAGAATTAGATTAGTATTATCTTATTCCAGTAGTACTTGTAAAACTTGGGATATATAACCAAGTGTAGCAACTCTTTGAAGGTTAAGAAAATAGACATATTTGCTTAGGGTTTCTTGAATATCCTTAGAAGCAAAGAGTTGTAAAACGACAGCTGTGTACATTTTGTATCACAGAGTTTTCTTCAAATAAAAGCTTCAGGTGGTGCATATTAACCACCTGATTTTATATGTGTTTGTGTTTAAATCTTACATTGCAATTATCTCTGCATAGATTTCTGGAGTTCTTATCAGAAATTTATAAATATCAAGAATTGTATTCAACCCCCCCTTCTACAATTATACAAGTGTGTAATCTGGGAATAACAATTGGTATCAGAGCAAGCTTCTAACATATTTGAAGTTTAAAGATCAACACACTTCCAACATGTCTAAGAAGGATTATGGAGTAAAGATTCCAGTTCTTGATAGAGAAAATTACTTTCATTGGAAAGTAAAAATGTGTCTACATCTCTCGTCTATTGATGAGGGTTTTGTGGATTGCATTGACAACGGTCCTCACGTTCCAATGAAGACAGCAACAAGAGTTGGCCTGGCTGATGATGTGCCTGACACTCTCATTCCCAAACCTGTTTCTGAGTGGAGTCTTGAAGATATTGCAGAAGTCCACAAAGACAAAAAGGCCATGAATATTCTGTTCAATGGTCTAGAAACAGACATGGTTGACAATGTTATTAACTGCACTACCGCCAAGGAAGTATGGGACATTGTTCAAACCCTGTGTGAAGGAACAGAACAGGTAAGGGAAAACAAGATGCAACTACTAATCCAACAGTATGAACATTTTCACTTTAACAGTGGAGAAACATTGAATGATACATTTAGTAGATTTCAAAAGCTACTGAATGGTCTGAAACTGTATGGAAGAATCTATCAAGTTAAAGATTCTAATCTCAAATTTCTGAGATCACTGCCCAAGGAATGGAAGCCAATGACTGTTTCTCTAAGAAACACTCAAGAGTACAAGACATTTACTCTTGAAAGGCTCTATGGAACTTTAAAGACCTATGAGCTCGAAATGGAGCAGGATGAAGAGATTGAGAAGTCTCAAAAGAAAAGTGGGTCAGTTGCACTTGTTGCCAACTTGGAGCAAAAGGAGGAAAGGACAGAAACTGCTAGTTCTACACCAAACAGGGAGGTTTGTAAAGGTAGAGTAGAATCAAGCAGGAGCAAGGAAAAGGTGTCTGAGGAATTGAATGCTCTTCAGCAGGATGAATTGGATGAGATAGATGAGCACTTAGCTTTTCTATCTAGGAGATTCTCTAAGCTGAAATTCAAGAGAAACTCTGGGGTGGCCAAGCCATTTAACAAGGATTTTTCCACAAGCAACTATGTGGATAAATCCAAAATTAAATGCTACAATTGTGGAATTGCTGGTCATATGATAAGTGAATGCAGGAAACCTAGATCTGAGAACAAGGGAAAGCCAACTGAGGCTGTTGACTATAAGAAGAAATATTTTGATCTTCTCAGGCAGAAAGGAAAGGCATTCTTGACCCAAGAGTATGACTGGGCTGTTGATGACAATCATTCTGATGATGATGTTGAGTTAGTCAACCTTGCTTTAATGGCTGATTCTGGAGAGCAGGAAGCAAGTTCAGCTAGCAATCAGGTATTTTCTACTAATCTCTCTGAGCTCACCAAAGAGGAATGCAATAGTGTTATAGATGAAATGTCTACTGAACTATATCACTTAAGTGTTACTCTTAAATCACTTACTAAAGAGAACAATAGAATTAAAGAGTCTAATCTGTTTTTAAGTGATAGAAATGCTGCTCTAGAAACTCAATTTCTAGAATTTGAGAAAATGAGAGTTGATTGCAATAATGCTAAAAGTGAACTTGAAGCTGTGTTAAAAAGAGAACTGATTTTAAAAGACCAGCTTGAAAAAGAACAAGGGATAATTGCTAAATTTCAAAGTTGTAGGAATATTTCTCAAAACATAAAAGAAGTTCAGGGAATAAAATCATTTGTGAAGGATACCTGGACTCAAAAGAAAAAGGAGCTAGAACCTGGCCTTGAGGATCTAGAGACTATTTGTGAATCAACGGATAGTGATCATCCGTTGACAGATGAACCGTCAACGGATGAGAGGTATCCGTCGACTAACAAAAAGTCTGTTAGTAAGAAGGAACTTAGGAAACTGGATATCAAGTATGGTCCAGTAAACAAGAATTTTGTTAGTGGTGAGTGCAGCAAAACCAAATCCAGTGGGAAGGCTAAGACAGGTGATTTACACAACAAAAAGGCTGTTGGTAAATCGGACAATGAAAAGGTAGAAATTGAGGGCAAAAAGAAAAAGAACAGAAATGGTAAGATAGGCATCAACAAGAAAAACAATTACTCTCCTGACAAGTTTGCTCCTAGGAAAACTTGTAGTAATTGTAATAATGTCAATAATCTATCTTCTAATTGCAAGATTGTCAACAAGGCTCCTGTTCATGTACCTCAACCAATGCCATGTATGCCTGCAATGCCTGGTTTGTATCAAAATGCTAGTTTTTCAAATCCATATGTGAACATGCCATATATGTCTAATCCTTACTTTCAATCTATGAATGTGCCACAAATGTCATGGAACATACCTAACATGAATAATATGTATGCCAATTTTCCACACATGCATGCATCCAATATTCATGCAAATGAGCATTTGTCAAACCCCATCACTCAAGCATCTACACCTAAGTTGAAGAATGCTAAGAGTGCAAAGTCAAAGGCTAACAAGAAAGGACCCAAGGAAGCTTGGGTACCAAAATCAACTTGATTTGTTTTTGAAATGTGTGCAGGGAAACAGAAGGAATCTATGGTACCTAGACAGTGGATGCTCTAGGCACATGACAGGAGATTCAACCCTGTTCACAGAATTCAAGGAAGGAGCTGGCCCTAGAATTACCTTTGGAGATGACAGCAAAGGATATACTAAGGGATATGGCCTGATTTCAAAAGACAATGTCATCATTGAAGAAGTGGCTTTAGTTGAAGGTTTGAAGCACAATTTGCTGAGTATCAGTCAGATTTGTGATAAAGACTATGAAGTAAAGTTCACAAAAGAAGCCTGTGTTGTTTCTGCCAAGGAAGACAACAATGTGGTATTGACAGGCTTTAGCAAAGGAAATGTTTACATAGCTGACTTCAATTCAGCATGCTCAGAATCCATTACTTGTCTCTTCAGCAAAGCAAGTAAGGATGAGAGTTGGCTATGGCATAAGAAGCTGTCACATTTGAATTTTAAAGTTATGAATGATTTGGTAAGAAAGGATCTTGCTAGAGGAATCCCTCAATTGGAGTTTGTCAGAGATGGGCTGTGTGATGCCTGCCAATTAGGGAAACAAAAGAAATCATCCTTCAAAAGCAAGACAGAGTCATCCATTGTTAAGCCTCTTCAATTGCTGCATATGGATTTATTTGGTCCAGTAAATGTCATGTCTATTTCAAAGAAGAAATACTGTCTGGTGATTGTAGATGATTTTTCTAAGTTCACATGGACCTTCTTCCTGCATTCCAAGGATTGTGCAAGTGAAATCATCATCAATCACCTCAGAATGCTAAACAATGGTTCTGAAGACAGAGTACAAAGAATCAGGAGTGACAATGGTACTGAATTCAAGAATTCCACAATGAAGATTTTCTGTGAAGAGAATGGAATTGTCCATGAGTTTTCTGCTTCCAGAACACCTCAACAAAATGGGGTTGTTGAAAGGAAAAACAGAACTCTCGTTGAAGCAGCTAGAACAATGTTAAGTGAATCAAGGTTACCAACATATTTCTGGGCTGAAGCTGTCAACACTGCATGCTTTACTCAGAATATTTCCTTGGTCAATCAAGCTAGAGGAATGACTCCTTATCAGTTATTAACCAACAAGAAACCAACTTTAGCTTTTCTACATGTCTTTGGATGTAAGTGTTTTGTGCTAAGGAATCATGGAGATAACATAGGCAAATTTGAAGCAAAGGCAGATGAAGCTATTTTCGTTGGATATGCAGCAGGGAAAGCCTACAAGGTCTACAATCTAAGAACCAACATTGTTATGGAATCTGTACATGTTGTGTTTGATGATCAAAAGATTCTAGGCCTAAATGATGAAGGTTACCATGAAAAGTTGGAATTTGAGAATGAAGGTGAAGGAAGAATGTACTATGATGATGATGAGGAAAATGAAGATCATGACCACAGAGATCCACCTAGAGCTGTTATACCAACTAGAAGTGATGCTTACACTGAAAATGAAGCATCCGTTGATAGTCATTCTGGAACATCCGTTGACAGTCATTCTGCAACATCCGTTGACACTATTAGAGATGCATCCGTTGACAGATATTCTCAAGCATCCGTCGACAGGCAAAATGATGCATCCATTGACAGTCAACTTCATAACTCAGCAAGGACAACAAACTCAAGGGGAGTTTCTCAAGGTCAAAATTCAATGCTAAATCAACATGATCATGGAAATGAAGCAACCTCATCAAGATCAAACCTTCCACCTGCAAGAAAATGGACTAGAAATCATCCATTTGAGTTAATCATTGGTGAATCAAATTCATGAGTCCAAACTAGAAGGGTCACTCAAGCAGAATGTCTATACAGTAGCTTCCTGTCTCAAGAGGAACCTAAGAAAGTGGAAGATGCCCTTCTAGATCCAGATTGGGTGTTAGCAATGCAAGAAGAGATAAACCAATTTGAAAGAAATAAAGTATGGAAACTTGTGCCCAAACCTGATGATAGAAGTGTCATAGGTACTAAATGGGTTCTCAAGAATAAGACAGATGAAAATGGCATAATTGTGAGGAATAAAGCTAGATTAGTGGTAAAGGGCTATTCTCAAGAAGAAGGAATAGATTTTGATGAAACTTTTGCTCCAGTAGCAAGACTTGAGGCAATAAGAATCTTTCTAGCCTATGCAGCACATGCCAATTTCAAAATCTATCAGATGGATGTCAAAAGTGCCTTTCTAAATGGGGAACTGGAAGAAGAGGTCTATGTCCATCAACTGCCTGGTTTTGAGGATCCAGAATTTCCAGAATATGTATATCTTCTCATGAAAGCACTTTATGGTTTGAAGCAAGCACCAAGAGCCTGGTATGACACTTTATCTCAATTCCTTTTGGAGAACCACTTCACTAAAGGTACAGTAGATAAAACCTTATTTCATAGGGATATTAATGGCTCCTCAATACTTGTTCAAATCTATGTAGATGATATTATTTTTGGGTCTACAGATGAGAAGCTTTGCAAAAAGTTTGCCAAACTTATGCAAAGTAGGTATGAAATGAGCATGATGGGTGAATTAACTTACTTTCTTGGCCTACAAGTAAAGCAAGTTAATGAGGGCATTTTCATAAGTCAAACAAAATATATTTATGATCTCTTAAAGAAATTTGACTTAATGGATTGTACATCTGCTAAAACACCTATGGCCACTGCAACTAAGCTTGAGTTGAATACTAAGGAAAAGTCTGTGGACATCTCAAGCTATAGAGGCATGGTAGGTTCACTTCTATACCTAACAGCTAGTAGACCTGATATAATGTTTTCTACTTGTCTTTGTGCTAGATTTCAAGCTGACCCTAGAGAGTCTCACTTAATAGCTATTAAAAGAATTTTCAGATATCTTAAGGGAACACCAAACCTTGGCATTTGGTACCCAAGAGAATCTGGTTTTGATCTAACTGGCTATTCAGATGCAGATTATGCAGGTTGCAGAGTTGACAGGAAAAGTACTACAGGTTCCTGTCAATTTCTAGGAAACATGCATGTTTCATGGTTCAGTAAGAAACAAAACTCAGTCTCCACCTCAACAGCTGAAGCTGAGTACATTGCTGCTGGAAGCTGTTGTGCACAGATTCTATGGATGAGAAACCAACTCATTGACTATGGTCTAAAAGTTGAGAAGATTCCAATTTTCTGTGACAACATAAGTGCTATTGCCATCACAGTGAATCCAGTGCAACATTCGAGAACCAAGCACATTGACATCAAATACCACTTCATTAGAGAACATGTGATGAATGGTACAGTAGAAATGCACTTTGTGCCAAGTGAAATGCAGCTTGCAGATATCTTCACCAAGCCTCTTGATGAATCCACATTCACAAGATTGGTAGGTGAGCTAGGTATGCTTAACTTGTCATAATTCCTAGTGATATTTGATTTCACTGCATTGAAGCTAGAAATGTGTTTTGATTTATTTGAAAGTTAAAACTTTCAGAAAAATTTTCTGCAGGAATTTTGTCTAAGGCAAAATTAGCTTATCAACGGATATCCTTTTATCCGTTGATAGTATAAACACATTACTAGATTTTCGTATGTCAACGGATAACAGGCTATCCACGTCATCAATGGATAAACTGTATCTCAACCGTTCATTCTATATCCGTTGATATATATTTTTTTTAATATAGCCGTTGGTAACCGTGTATATCTAATCATGGTTGTACTTATTTTCTTTTCATTTATTTGACAGTTACTTTTGACCAATGGAGTAATTACTTTTAATTATTTTTTTTAATTCTTGAAAAATATAAAAGGTTGACTTGTACTCTCACATATCACTTTTATTCATTCTCAAGCATATCAAGAGTTAACTGCATCTTCTTCTCTAAAACTCTTTGTAACCAAAGTTCAAACACTTCAATGGCGCCTATTGTTAAGATGATGTCCTCCACTGGGTTTACCTATGAGAAGAACAATTTCGCGGCCTTTGTTGACACAGTGAATGCTCCTGAAGCCTACCACACTTTGATGAGTTTCGTGAAGAAATGCAAACTGTCATATGCTATGACTGCCACCACTCCCTTAATCCACGAGGTAATTGAAGAAATGTGGACATCTGCTGAGTACAATGGCACAGACGGTACAATTGCTTTTTCTTTAAAGGGTAAAAACTATGTGGTTAATTCTGATGTAATAACTGCTTGTTTAAAATTGCCTGAGAATAACTGTCTGAAAGTACCCACTGATGCTGAAATTGTTGCCATGCTTAATTCTATCAACCATGCCCTTAGTACTGAAAACTTACGGAAAATTGTTAGGAAAGGAATGGTTAAAGAATGGAGCTATTTCTGTGATGCCTTCATTAAAACTTTTTCAGGCAAAATTAGTAATTTTGATGCTGTTACCCTGTCCATGCTAACTATGATGTGTATGCTCTTAAATGATAAATTCTATAATTTTGGCACATTAGTTATGTATGAGATAGCTGCAAAGTTGGGTAAAAAGGAAACTAGGAGCAAGAATATCTACTTTGCTAGATTTTTAATGCTCTTAGCACTGCATGTATCTGAGAATAAGCTATCCATTGCTAACCCGGATAGCAAGTTTCAATGTTTTGTTCAGGAGAAGAGAGTCTTAAGTGACCTAATTCGAATGAACCTCAATGCAGGAGTACAATTGGTATATTTACCAATTGTTCAGGTAACTATCTCTAACTCTGAAACTCCTATCTCCAACCCCCAAATTTCTTTGCCTTCTAGTGTCACAATGGAGTCTGTAGTTGTGACCAAACAGGCTCCTACCAAAGTGACCAAATCCAGAGTTCCAAAACCACATTCTAAAAAGTAAACCTCAAGTGTCTCTCAAAAGACACCTGTTGTAAAATCTACCAAAACTCTTGAGGGGAGTGTGAAGGTGGTAGTGAGTGGTGAGGGACAGGGTGAACATCAAAGAAGCCCTAAGGATAAGGAATGAGAGATGAGTGCAACCACCATTTCAGTCTCTCAAAAGACTGCTAATGTAACTTCAAGCCAAATTCCAGTTACACTCTCTCAACAGAGTGTGACTACTGAATCAAGTTCCCCACAAGGAACACTGCACAAGAGGGTTAGAGACACATATAGCCCAATCTCAAAAACCTATGGAAGAAGAGTGAAATCTAAAACCACAGGGGAATCACAGGGTGCACACACTGTACAGGAAACTGTACCTTCTCAAACTCAGTTTGATGTGGCTTCAATAAATGTGGAGTCACAGCCCCTTGATCTCAATCTCCAAATCGATACACATTACAATCCACCATCACCAACTCCATCTCTGGATGTGGATATGATATCTACATCAATTCCTGATTCTCCATCTTTAAGATTCTTGGAGAAGCCCCACTTTGTAATTGGTGGTCATCATCTTTTAGATGATTTGTTGGACCATCAATCTTCCCTTCCAGAATTCTCAACACAGACTGTGGCCTCGAACTTAAAATCAATTTCCACAGATTCAGTGTTGGTTTTCTCTTCAACGAATAAAATTATTCCTTCCTCAACGGATATCCTTCATCCGTTGACAAGTGTTTCTCCATCAATGGATGCGCCTCTAACTAGCCATCCGTTGACAGCTATAACTACTCCATCAACGGATATTCCTTATCCGTTGATAACTCACTGTACCACTGCTATATCTGACATTCCTGTGTCAAGTGTGGAGGAGTTCTCAATAGTTGAAACACTTTTAGGATTGAGGGAAGGGAGTGAGAGGCTGCCTTGTGAGCAGGCAAAAGGAGAGGTAAATAATGAGAGGCTGGCCATTTCTTCCGGTCAGGCAAAAGGAGAGTTTGAGAGTTCCACCTTAGTAGGTGAAGGTGAGGGTGTGAGAGGTGTGAGCCAAGGGGAGCCCTTGATGCAAGAAAAGAGAGATGAGGGGAGAGAAGGGACTACAGGAGAAATAAGGATGGAAGAACCAGCCATTGCTAGTGAGTCAATGGAGGTTGAGGATGCAGCCAAGGAAATGGAATATCAAAGAGAATATCAGTCCATGATTGACTCCATTTCTTTGGATGCTGAAACCTTTACTCACCCTGTTCCTGCCTATCAAATTCTGGCACAACAGGGCAATGTGGAAGCAGAGGAGGCAATGCACCTAGTGCACACCTCACAGTCTCTACTTAGAGCTAAGGAATCTATAGAAGCTCTGCCAACCACTGCTGAGAGTGAAGAATTTGAAGATTCTGAAGATGAAGACAGCCAGAGCCCTGAAGATGAAGGTGGTAGCAGTATTCATGATTTTGCATTTGCTCACAACTACACCTATCATCAACTTGATATGGAAATCATAAGGCAATATAAATCTGCCCTGGCTGAGCACCCAGAAGCAGATCCACAGCGAAAGGTTGTTCTTCAACAGGCAATTGACTCCCTAAAGTTACAAAAGATGCAAATGGTGATTCAGAGATCCAACTTAGAGGAGGTCAAACAAGAAATCAAGGATGTGAAGATCTCTGTGGATTCCAAGTTAGAGCAACTAGCTCCTACAGCCACTCAGAGGGTGTTGCAACAAAGGTTCATCAAAGAAGACAACCTGGCTAAGACTGTGCAAATCCTCACCTCAAGAGTGGAAAAGATGGAATCCCAGATGGAGCAATTTCTTCAACATCAGAAACTGCAAACCCAACTGCTAGAAAAGTTAGTTGCAGCCCCAACTTCTAGTCAAACCCTTGATGCTAACAAAAAGGGGGAGAAAGTGGAAGAGGCTGTGGCAACTACAAGTCAAATCTTAATTTCTGAAAGCAGGGAAGCAGCAAGTGAGGGGGAGCAGCAGCCTATCATAGTGGTCAATCCACAGGAATTCATTGTCACAGCTTCCCCCAGCAAATCCAAACCTGAACAAGTAGCTCTATCTGAAGAGTTTGATTTCTCAAACTTGACAGAAGAGGAAAAGCTAGCCAAAATTGAAGCTCTACAAAAGATGAAAGAGGAAAACTATGAAAGGATAATGAGGACAGAAAGATTGATCAATCAATCTATTGCATCAACTCTGTTCTCTAGCCAAACCTCAGCTCCAACAATATCTACAACAATTCTGAAGGTGCTCACTCCAGCAATTGTGGCTCCTACATTCTATGATGCTGAGCCTTCTCATGTTAAAGAATTTGAACCCTACATCAAAGCAAGACCCTACTCACCACCAAAAGCAAATGGGAAGAACAAGCTACAACTGGACTTTCCATTTCCCAAGGATGATGAAGAGAAGCTGATGGGTAAGCAAATTAAGGAATTCAAGGAGAAGGCTAACAGTTGTGTAAGAGAATGGATGGCTGTAATCATAAGGAATGGAAAAGTTCTAAACATATCCAACAGCCATCCTAGATTTGTTGAAGCCAAGAGAGAAGAGACTTCAAGGCTGCTAAGAGAATCTCAACCAAGCACTGAATATCAATATGAAAACTCAGATGAGAAGCAAGCAAGGCTGGCTCAAGAGTTAATGGATGAGGTAGAGGATGAATTGAGGGAACCTGAGGAAGTTCCCAAATTCAAAAAGAAAGGGAAATCAGTCCCCAAATCCAAATCTAAGAGAATAAAATCAAAGGCAAGGAGGCCTGTCTCTCCAGAAATTGAAAACAAGGAGACAGTTGGCTCACCACAACCTACTTCTGTAAAAGTATTCAACCCTGCTGTGAATTTCCATGGTGATCCCATAGTACCTAAAGAGGAACCAATGAATCTTGACTCCATTGAGGTTCCTTCATTCTTGCTGAAGCCTCAACAGAAGCCTATACAGAAGAAAAGGAAACCAAGGAAGCAACCTTCAAAGGAACCAATTCAAGTTGCTAGGGTACCTGCAATTGTCAGGCAGCCAATCTTGGAAAACAAGGATGATTTTATCTATCAGGCAGATATTGAAGAATACTCTGGCATGAACCTTTATCTGGATGAATTGTCAGATGTAAGAGGAATTGACAAATATAAACATTTGCCTGAAAGATTGGTCTTTGTATACAAGGGAGGAATGGAAAGGACATGGCCACTATAGAGGGTTCTTGGAGAAAATTATCATACCTTAACCAAAGTGTTCTCTGCAATCAAGAGATACACAGGGTTCTCCAAGATAGCAAAAGGGGAGATACTGGACAGAATAGAACAAATAAGGAGGGAATGGAACTCACCATCAAGTCTACCAAGGAAAATGAAGATCCCATACAATGGACAGAAAATCCACCTTCAACCCTTCTGGATGATGGAGTTCAGGGATGAAGATGGTAACAGGAGATTCTTCAGGTTAGAAGACCAACTACCAAAGGCTAGTTCTCAATACCTGAGATGGTTACAACAAAAACTAAATCCAAAGGTAGATGAAGAAGATGCCTTCTATAGGCAACTCCAAATACAGATTGAGTCCAACTCTGCCAAAGAAGGAAAATCAAGGGTGATGCCAACAAGAGAAAAGAAACAGTCTTAAACTGCTCAGTCTAGAGGAGCACTTCTCTGTAAATTTCTCAAACTTTCAGTTTCTTAATTTTTGTAGCTTAATACAATTTATGCATTGCTCTTTATATATCTTTAGGAATGTTTTGTTATCATCAAGGTCCTGAATTTATGCTTTACTGCCATCAAGTATAAATCGGGGGAGATTGTTAGGAATATGTTGTACTTGATGATAACTTCACAATCAATCAAATTGTTTAAGGTTTTGTAGCTGTCAACGGATGAGGATTTATAACTCTATCCGTTGACAGGTAGCTCATCAACGGATGAGGTTTTGTAGCACACTGCAGTATCTCTATGTTATCAGTTGATAGTGTTTTTATCCACAGTCATGTTGACCATCAACGGATAGGCAGAATAGGGTAGCCAATTGTAAATAAGCTATGCTATGTAATTCTGTCTAAGTGAAAGTGTATCAACAGATAAAGACAAAACTCTATCAACGGATGCAACTCAAATCCACTCTATCAACGGATACAGTTCAAGTCTCAATATCAACGGATAGCTCAATACATCATCAACGGATGTCAGGGTACAACATCAACGGATAATCATTGACATTGTCTTCTATGATTAGCTGGGGATTAGCAGTTGATAAGGACATGTTTGACTGACAGATCACATGGGTTGATAGTAGATACAAAAAGCAGTATGGCAGCCATACTTTGGAAACACAGAAGAAAGAAGCATTCCATTTACACTATGAATACAAGAAAGGTGCAGGAGACATGTCTGAACACAAGGACAACCTTTCGGCTACATGTGTATTTGGAGTGTAGTAGCAAGTCAACTAGAATTAGATTAGTATTATCTTATTCCAGTAGTACTTGTAAAACTTGGGATATATAACCAAGTGTAGCAACTCTTTGAAGGTTAAGAAAACAGACATATTTGCTTAGGGTTTCTTGAATATCCTTAGAAGCAAAGAGTTGTAAAACGGCAGCTGTGTACATTTTGTATCCCAGAGTTTTCTTCAAATAAAAGCTTCAGGTGGTGCATATTAACCACCTGATTTTATATGTGTTTGTGTTTAAATCTTACATTGCAATTATCTCTGCATAGATTTCTGGAGTTCTTATCAGAAATTTATAAATATCAAGAATTGTATTCAACCCCCCCCCCTTCTACAATTATACAAGTGTGTAATCTGGGAATAACAATGATATATATGGTGTTGCAAAAGAAGAGAAAAGCCGAAGAAACTTGTGTATTGAATTGATGAAGTTGGAGTAAATTAGGTTTAGAAGAATAGAATTCTGTGCGCAGTGTTCGTGAAGGCAACAGAGGTTTTAAGTTTAGCTATATTAGTAATGGTATAAATATAAAATACTATTGTGTCTTTAGGACTATAGCCAATAACGGATTAAAATTGATTTATTTTATATTTAAAATTAATTAAAAATTAAATTAACCAAACCGAAAACCAAAATAAATAGGATAACCAAACCGAAAACCAAAACTTTCAATGTGTGCGAAGCACGGGTTTCTTTTGAAAGGTTATAAAATTTATTGAACATTATAATTATGTTTTTATATAATCCTTATTTTTAATAATTTTTTAATTTTAATTTAATATAAATTTATATAATGAAATGCATGGTTTAAAATTTATTTTGTAAAATTCTAAATTAAAAATGTCGTTGACGGGTTCGAACTTTGAATTTTTAGTAAATTAATTTAATCATATAATATATCTTATTATTAGATCTAACGATTGTTATTTATTAATAAAAATAATGATTTGTATATACCGTGAGATATTTTTGGATGTATATTAGTGATCTCAAGATTAATTTTAAATTAAAAAGTACTCCATGTTTTAATTACAAAAATTACTACTAAAAATAATTACGGAAAGATATGGTGTGAAATTTTGGATATATATTAATTATTGTAATATTAGTTTTAAATTAAATGATAAAGTTTTTTAATTAGAAGTAAAATCTTTAGAAAAAATGAATAATTGAGTTGTTGGAGCAGCAAAAAGAGTCCAAATAGAAGTGGATGAAGGAATTTTAATCAGAATATAATTACGTTAACATTAGTAATTAGTTTTTTGAGTTGTTTTTGTAATTTAATTATTTATTTTAATAATTAGGACCGAAAACCAAAATTAGGATAACCAAACCGAAAACCTAAACTTTCAATATTTCGACTTTAATATAATAGTACTAGCTTATAACCCGTGCGAAGCACGAGTTTTTTTTGATAGGTTATAAAATTTATTTAACATTATAATTATGTTTTTCTATAATCTCCTTATTTTTAATAATTTTTAAATTTAATTTAATATAAATTTATATAATGATATGCATGGTTTAAAATTTATTTTGTAAAATTCTAAATTAAAAATGTCGTTGACGGGTTCGAACTTTGAATTTTTAGTAAATTAATTTAATCATATAATATATCTTCAGATCCAACGATTCTAATTTATTGCTAAAAATAATGATTTGAATATATGGTGAGATATTTTTGGGTGTATATTAGTGATCGCAAGATTAATTTTAAATTAAAAAGTAACGTGTTTTAATTACAAAAATTACTATTAAAAATAATTACGGAAAGATATGGTGTTATATTTTGGATATATATTAATTATTGTAATATTAGTTTTAAATAAAATGGTAAAGTATTTTAATTAGAAGTAAAATCTTTAGAAAAAATGGATAATTGAGTTGTTGGAGCTGAAACTGAAAAAAGAGTCCAGGTAGAAGCTCAACGTGGATGAAGGAATTTTAATCGGAATATAATTAAGTTAACATTAGTAATTAGCTTTTTGAGTTGTTTTTGTAATTTAATTATTTATTTTAATAATTAGGATAACCAAACCGAAAACCAAAACTTTCAAAAGTTTCAATGTTTCGGTTTTAATATAATAATATAGATAGATAAATAGATAGATAGATAGATAGTATATAATTTTATATCACATTAACATAAATATTTAATTTATTTATCAAGATTTTTGACATTTAAAATTGTTTTCGTGAGCTTATTTGCTCCCTGCTGCTTAACCCTAACCTTTGATACTTTTCCAATTATATTTAAAATTAACTAAAAATTAAATTAACCAAATCGAAAACCAAAATAAATAGGATAACCAAACCGAAAACCAAAACTTTCAATGTTTCGGCTTTAATATAATAGTATAGATAGATAGATATTAATCTCATTATTATGTTGGAACGGAAAACATTTACTTAATTATATTAATACATCGAGCTGTAATTTGTAAAAATTGCAATTTTTTATTATGTTATTTAAAGTATAGTATAAATTATATTATTTTCTTGAAAAAGAACTATATCTATCTAAATAAAAATTTGAAAAATCAGAAATGTGGTGGGGAAAAAAGACAAGCATTAATAACCAATTTTGATAGAAAAAAATAAAGAATTTTCCAAATAAAAAGAGTTATAATTCAATAAAATTTACATACTATCCGATTGTTGCCAACTAACTATTCGCGGTTTTTTATGGCCATGGTTGAAGCTCTACTTAGTGATCTTTGTTGTGAAAAATCCTAATGTTGATATATGAGATGAAATGAACATGCTTGAATTGACAAGAAAGGGAGATGATTGCTTGCCTCTGTTGTAAACGCAATGAAACAATAAATTCTGAAATTGTCTTCAAATTAGCTCCAACGGGCTTCTGTTTTGCTACTAAGTACTCATTTTGTGTGTGGGAATTTTTATGAAACCGAGATCATATACTAGTGTTAGCTGTTAAAAGACCCCCACCCCCTGCCATAAAAGGCTAGTCCTGTCCTGATACTTTGAATTGCTTGCATCACTTGCAAATCAAAGTAAGCTGCAAAAATGTTTTAGATTTTGAGAAACATCAACTGAAATCATAATCTTTTTATTTCATAAATTAAAATACTTATGCAGTTGTGCTCCTTTGGGGCATTACTTTACTATTTCTTTGTCAATATACCCTTTAAGTTGTAACAATGTTTACCTTGTTGGATAAAATTTGTTCATTTTAAGTGGTTGCAAACTGTTTATTTTCACTACAAGAGATTTGGAGCTTGGAGGCAAAATTAAGAGAAGCATTGCTTAGCAAGCCTGTTATATATATATATTACTTCTTAAATAGGTATGCCTTTCTTATATCTTTATTCAAATAATGATTTGTCATTAGCTATTTTTTTCTCGTGGTTGATAAAAATTTCTACCATGTATTAATAGTCCTTTGGCACCCAGGGATACTAAAGTTTATTTTTGGTTGCAGCCGAATTAGGAAACCCACTGATTAAATTTGTTTTAATGATTTTTCGAGGTCGTGTGTCACTGAACTCTTCGAAAGAAGTTTTATTTTCCAAATCTGTTTTTGATTTAGATATATATTCTCTACGATCATGTTCAGGATCAAAGACTTTAATGAATAGGCACAGTGTATTATTCTTGAAATGGTGTCCAAGTATGTACCTCCAGATAGGAATGAAACTTTTGACATAATGAATCTTCTTGAAGATAGACTTCTTCAACACGCAAACGGAGCTGTTGTGTTAGCAACTATAAAGTTGTTTCTACAACTTACCTTGGATATGACTCATGTACATCAACAGGTAAAAAATAATAATACTGCTAATTCTTTAGCTCAGTTCACTTTGGCTATGTTAGCAACTTACGTTCACCATGATAAAAGGTCTTTGCTAGGTGGTGTCACATTGTTTATGTTTGGAATGATCAACTACATAGGGTTTATCATCAGTATATTTATGTTGGCTTCACCCAACAAGTGGCCGTGTTTATTAAGTCATGCTTGTTTGCTTTTTCCTAATCAAGGGATCAACTCACATCTCAGCTTCTGATTCAGTTACTAGCAGGAATAGCACGTATTCCCTAGTTAATATAATAAACTAGATCTCCGTTGCATTAGTTCAAAATTTTGTTCGTGGTATCATTCAGAAATATATTCCTGGCTTTTCCCC
The DNA here is from genome assembly GCA_036435485.1 of Saposhnikovia divaricata. Taxonomy (NCBI): domain Eukaryota; kingdom Viridiplantae; phylum Streptophyta; class Magnoliopsida; order Apiales; family Apiaceae; genus Saposhnikovia; species Saposhnikovia divaricata. The sequence continues at coordinate 5,614,484 of CM071598.1, read as the reverse complement.
TTTCAATATCTTAAAAAAGAAGAATGGCCCATTTGCCCTAAGAGAATTGGTAGTTGCTCCCGTAGAGGGGCAGCGCAGTGCTTCCACTCTGTTGAGATACTTGATCCAGCCCACACAAATGATGATCCAGTCGATCCAGTCCATGATCCAGTCCATCAATCATTTAGCAATCATTCAGTTACATCCACGTCAGCAACATAACTTGCAACTTGTACATATTAGATTGGTTGTATTTATAGTTAGTAACAGACTTGATTTTAGAGTTAGTTAGTCATCTTGTAGCTTAGCTCTTCTTCTTTTGCTCTGTAACAAAACTGAGTTCATCAATGGCAGATCAAAAGTTTACATTTCATTATGCTTAATCACTGCTAATAACATGGTATCAGAGCGGAGTATGATCCTGATAATCTTCGTCATACCGATTTGTTGTTTTTCTCGTCGTTGATCTCGTTTAGTAAGATCTTTCTCATCTTCTTGATCTTCATTACTGTTATCTTGTTTTCTTTGCTTAAGAATGTGTTCTATAGATGAAAAGATTGTTATCGTTGTCTTTCTGGTTAATTTTTTGTGATAATCTTGTTGAGATTGTTAATTCTGATCGAATTCACGATTCAAGTTGCGATTTCTTGTTTTTCTTCTAATCGCTCATTGTTAACGATTCTGATTGTTAATCGCTCATTGTTTCATGTGATTGATTCTCTAAATCTCTCTAATCTAAATCTCTCTGAATCTCTCTAAATCTCTCTAAACATATCGGAATCATTTCTAAACTAACAACATGACAACAACAACAAATCACACATCGACAACGATAGAACTCACACAAGATCCGTCCAGCGTTTATTTTCTACATCCTTCGGATAATACTGGTATGAAGCTTGTTACTACACCTTTTAATGGAACTTGTTATGGAAACTGGAAACGATCTATGGTTATAGGACTCACAGCTAAGAACAAAATGTGTTTCATTGATGGAACACTCTCTAAACCAGAAATTACAAATGTCACTTACAAATCTTGGTCAAGATGCAATAGTATGATAACAGGCTGGATCAAGTATCTCAACACACTCAAAGTTTAAGCCCTAGCGGACTTGGACAGCTAGAGCTAGGTGAAAGGGAGTGATATAGGTTTCTAGTCAGCCAATTAAGGTCGTGATATAGAATCTCTCTCTCAAAAGATTCGGTTTCAGCCTTTCGGGTGAAGTAGGAAGAGCTAGAAGTACAACCTCTAAGAAACTGTCACAAGTACCAAATAGAATTCTAAGGTTTTGACAGATCCTAAAGTTCGCTTTAAGACTGTAATACAAAAAATAGTTGGATTAATACATCTTTTATTTTCTGTATATTACAGATATTCTTTAAACTTTAAAAAAATAGTTCGCTTTATATTCTTTAAACTTTCTAATATTTATGGAGTTTTAAAAGATGAAAATACATCTTTTATTTTCTGTATATTACAGATATTCTTGTATTTATTTACAGTTTCCGCATGGAAATGTCTTTCTGTTATGTTAACATATCAAAAAAAAAATACGAAGACTTTTCGTTACGGGAATAATATTACATTTATGGATATATTTTTGTAATGCAAGTATAATTAACTTATACAAAAAAGTTAAAATAAAAGATTTCTAGGAAAAAAGATGTATAGTTTTAAAAAATCGTATAAGATGTCTCCACCGTCCTCGTATTATACTTCCAATAAAACATTTTATTTTATGTATTAATTATATATTTAAATCTTTTATACGGTCTTATCTAATGAACCGCTTTCTTGTTAAACACAGTTATTACTATTGATTCGCTCTCTCGTTAAGACCAAAAACCTAACTTTTACATATATTACTTTTATGATAATGTTTATCCATAAAAATCAAATTCTAAAAATAAAATAAAATTTATAACATCATATGATATTTTAATAGCTAGTACGATCTTTTATAGTAAGCCGTCTTTCCGTCGTATGGGATTGAAATTCTAACTTCATTACATATTATTGATGATACTTATCTTACACAGCAATTTTTTTCCTTAAAACCAAAACCTAAAAATAGAGTGAATTCTAATTTATACTTTCTCTAGATTTTCTAAAATTTTTGGAGTTTTAGAAAATGAAAACACATCTTATTTTCTCTTTATCTTATTTTCTCTTTATATTATAGATACTCCTGTATTTATTTAGGATTCTTGCATGAGATTGTTCTTTTACTCATTGTTCTTTTATTATGTTAACACTTCAATTCTTTTCTTTTTAAATACGGTGACTTTTTTCATGACAATAGTATTGGATTTATGAATAAATTTTCCTAATATTAGTATAATTAACTTATATAAAAAATATATAATTTAAGAAGATCGTACTTTCTATAAAATATTTAATTATATGTCTGCTCTATATATTCAAACACCTATTCTAGTTCTAGTAGAACTTTTATTTATATATTTTTTCTATAAATTCGAACTCTTATTCTCTATAAATTCGAATTCCTATTCTACTTCCAATAGAACTTTTAATCATATGCCTTATAAATACTTATTATACTTCCAATAAAACTTCTAGTCATATGTCTTTCCTATAAATTTGAACTCTTCTCCTTTATAAATTCGAACACCTATTCTACTTCTAATATGCTAATTGATATTTTTATATTTATTAGTGTTTAAAATTCTAGAAAATTAGAAAAATTGATTGAGACAATATTAGAGCGCCACCTAAACTCCCGCTATCCTCCATTATATATATATATATATTGATGATTGATGGTTTTAATATGAGGTCTCGTTTAATGAGGATATATTAGGTTCGCAGATAGGAACTTTGAATGATTAGTTGTTAGAAATTGTGGTGCTTCATTTTGCAAGGGCTGAAGAAGGTGAACATCGAGCTTTCTAATATACGAACAGGTCTGATGAAAGAAATGGACAAGAGTGACAAACAGTAATGGTGTTTTACTAGTAGCTTTTATTAAGAAATTTACATGGACTTTTTTAAGAGTCTCATGTAGAAGGCTTATAATGGTGTATCATTGTCTGAACTTTGAAGAAGCAATAGTATCCAACAATTTTTTTTATATATTTAAATGAATAATTCTATCCAATTAAGTTATTCGATCGATACACCAAGGACTTTCTAACAGGCGAATATTGATTAGTTGAACAAAGGAATTATATATATATAAAACATGTACTTTTAAACCAGCCCTACAACCCCAATAACATGACTCAGGGGCGGAACTAGGGGGCTAGGGCGCTAGCCCGGGTCGAATCAAAAAAATTAAGTAATTTTTTTTTTTTTAGCCCGGGGTTAATTTTGAAAATGACTATATATATTTTTTAATAGCCTAGGTTAAATTTTGAAATTTAGAATTCCAAGCCTTGGCCAAGCCAATAACTTCACACAATCTCATCCAAATTCATAGAATAAGAGATTCACCACTTTATAAAGGTAGTTCTTTAATTATTTTTTCTTATTCTTTTTGATATAAGTCAAGATGAAGCAATGATTTCGAACTATAAAAAAAAATTTGCGCTTCACGCGGATCCGAAGTACAAATTTTTTTTCTCGCGCTTTGCGCGGGAGGCACCACATTTTTCAGCCCCTGCAAATCGATCCTGGTTCCGCCACACATGCAGCGTAAAACTTTGATTCTTAAACTTTTGGCAGGCTGCTTCAGTTTTAATGATGGAGAAGGACAATGTGACAGCTGAAACTTTGGTAACTGCAATCCAGTTAATGGATTATATTCTTGAAAGTTCCATGCGATGTACTTAAACATTGCTAGATATGAATCTTCATAGTCTTACATTTTCTTATAGGTTCTTGTGAAAGATCTTGTCAGAAAATATCCGCAATGGAGTCATGATTGCATTGCATTGGTTGGAAATATCAGCAGCAAAAATATACAGGAACCTAAAGCCAAAGCATCTCTGATATGGATGTTAGGGGAGTATGCTTAAGACATGCAAGATGCCCCATATGTTTTGGAAAGTCTAGTTGAAAACTGGGAGGATGAGGACTCGGCAGAGGTAATAAACTTGCGGTTCATGTTTCTTATTTTGAATCCTCATTATTCTTCTTTTAGACTTGCTAGTGAGTATCTTCTGGGCCTCCCTTCCCCATCTTTCTAAGTATGTTTAGAAATACAATAACGATAATAAGAGCTGGATATCTTTGCAGTGCTTTTTCAACTATGTATTATTGCATTTCTATTTTTGCAGTTGTCTACTTGTCTTGCCTCCTAAATTTACATTTTGCACCTTTTTTTTCTTGCACATAAGTTTGAGGAAATGTAGGTTCTGTGTTCTATCTATATACTTGGTTGATTGGAATTTTATGATTATTTTATGATTTGGAATCTATAAGCTTTGAATAATTTTTGTTAGTACTCTCTTCTTTAAAATCACAGTTTTTTACTCCAAAACAATGAAACAAACAGGCCCAACAGTTCACTTTTTTGCAATGCAAATAGTAGACTTAATGGATTGATGTAATTTGTTGTCCGTTTGTTTTATTAACACCATTGTTCTACTAGTATATTCTATTGCGACATAGGTCCGTCTGCATCTGCTTACATCAGTGATGAAATGTTTCTTCGGAAGACCCCCAGAGACTCAGCAGGCCCTTGGAGCTGCCCCTAGCAGCTGGTGTCGCCGATTTCCATCAAGTACAAATGTTCTATATGATTTTAAATAAGTTTATGCATTGTAAACGTGGTACCTAGTGAGGACTACTAGAAGCTGTTTTCATTGGTTGCAGGATGTTCATGATAGAACCCTATTCTATTACAGGCTTCTGCAATATAAAGTATCTGTAGCAGAAGGAATTGTTAATCCTCCAAAGCAAGCCGTTTCAGTCTTCGCTGACAATAAAAGTAGCGAAATAAAGGACACGATATTTGATGAATTTAATAGTCTATCTGTTGTATACCAGAAGGTATCTAGATTCTCTCCATCTGTGTCTCTCCTTTCTTATACATTTCAACTTAGCTTAGCTGACAATCCACATTTTTCAGCCATCCTACATGTTTACTGATAAAGAATACCGAGGACCGTTTGCATTTTCAGAAGAACTTGGGAATATGTCGATCGGAGTTGAAGGTGCAGAAACTATAGTTTCATCCCAGAGGGTAGAGGCCAATGACAAGGATCTACATTTAAGTGCTTCAGAGAAGGAAGACACGGGTCTCAGTAACAATGGTTCTGCATATAATGCTCCTGCATATGATGGTCCCATATCCTTGGCTCCTTCACAGGTTCAGTCAGATCTTGTATCTTTAGAACCCCCACTAGCGTCACATTCTTCACAGACTAGCTCGGGCCGGCATTGATGATCTGCTTGGTCTAGGACTGTCAGTTGCATCTACTCCTCCTGCCCCTGCATTGAAGCTTAATGCTAAAGCTGTGCTTGATCCGAACACTTTTCAGCAGAAATGGCGGCAACTTTCTGTATCCATATCAGAGGTTTCTTACAATTTTTTTCCATGTGTGAATACTTTTTCTTGATCCATCTCTTATTATATTTTCAGTGGTTATATTATATGTTTGCATTCAGCAAGTGACATGCCATTTTTCCTCCTTCATATAATGCATGCATCTTTCCAATATCTAGATTCACTTTCTGGTTTTTCTCATAAATAATCTTGTGTTTCATCCAGCTAGTGAACTCTGTGATGCTTCTCATTTTATGTATAGATTCGTCTATCCTCCAAAATGTATTAGTTTTTTCTTATATAATCACTTGTAATTGTGCAAAAGTTGAATTTTAGGTGCACCATGCAACCATTTCAAAGCTTTTTGTGTTAAAAGATTGAAAATTTATTATTAGGAAAAGAACACTAACTTAAGTCTCCTGGACCACTTTCAGGAAGTTATGAAATTTGTTTTCTTGATTTATGAGTTACGAAGTCATTGCCAATTCTTTTCTAAATTTAAAAAAAAAAAAAAATCTAAGTTACCTGTAATGTTCAAGTTCCAGTAAATCTAATGGAAGGGACTGCAACTGATACTAAGTATAGATAGCTTCTGGTATTTCCGAGTCTTCACTTTGTCATTTCACTCATAAGACCTGCCAAGGCTGATAAAATTGTCCAATGCATTTTTCAGGAAGCCTCCATAAGTTCACAAGCAGTGGCTGCATTGTCAAATCTGCAATCCCTTCTACATCACATGCAGGGCCATTCCATTCAGTGCATAGCGCTTCAGGCGGTCAATCCCCAAATTTCAAGGTCTTCTTCTTTGCACAGAAATCAGAAGAGCCATCACTATTCCTCGTAGAGTGCATAATCAAGTCATCGCCCGGTAAAGCACAGTTGAAGATAAAAGCAGATGATGAGAGCTCATCCAAGGCCTTCTCAAAGGTGTTCCAATCGGCTTTGTCTAGCTACGGCATGTCCTAGACATATAATTTAAACAAATTTTGGTGCCCAGGGAAGATATTGTTAGTTTCTTGATGTCATTTTAGTAAAATGAGAGTAAATGTAGAGTTTTGAGTGCTTATGATCTTGGTCTTAGAAACTTGATCTCCAGAAACTTCCCATCTGTTGTATCTCATGTTCCAGTTTACAATTAAAGTTCCAATTTTGCATCTGTATTTCTCCTCCACATTTTCCGGTTTAAGCTTTAAAATGTTTTTTTGTTAGCCTGGTGTCTTTTCAGGCAAGCGAGTTATTCGAGAAGCACTTGAGCCTTTTTAGTGACTATTGACAAACCTGTGAGGATGTGATGACACTGTTTAATGTAATACTCCCTCCGTCCCAAAAAGATTGACATACTTTTCTTTTTGGGATGTCCGAAAACTAATGAACCTATTATGCTTACTATTTTTGAACACTACTTTTCATTATTACACCCACTACTTCTTCATTTTATACTCTTTTTTACACTATTACTTACACCCACTAACTTCCTCCATTATCTCAAATCTATTATTAAATATTAATAGGTCCCACCACTTTATCCACTTTTCAACTAACTTTATTATTTTTCTATTACATTTTCTTAATCTACATGAAAGTCAAAGAGTATCAAACAATTTGGGACGGAGGGAGTACATATTTACCTAAATAGAAAATAGAGTAAAGTGCACTTTGTGTACCTGCACTTTGCCCTTGACACCACTTGCAATACCCAACTTCAAAAGTGAGCATCTGCAATACTGAATTTGTTTTTTTGTTATATTTTGTGTACTTCCGTCAGTCAATGGTTAACTCCGTTAAAAAGCCAGGGGTATTGTAGTCTTTTCAGTGGCTGTCTGTGCGCGCGTTTTCCAGCAACCTTCAATGGCGGGAATGGATTGTGTAAGTATATATACATGTTTGGAACCCTAATTCACTCAATTCTTTCAATTGATAGCTCTCCCTCTCTCATTCACTTCTCCCCACCCAAAAAGATGGATTCCAGAAGACGTACAGATGAAGAAATTGATGCTATATTGGACCTTGCTTGCAACTGTGATCAGATGAGTGTGACAAAGACGCAGTGGTTTGGCCCAAACGCAGGTAGGAGGTACAGGGCCTGTTGGAACAATAGCTGTGGCTACCATGTGTGGATTGATGAGGAGCCGCTTGGACCTCGCACTTTAGAAATCATCAAGGAGTTGCAGGAGCGTGCTTTTGAGAGGGAGGAAAAGTACAGGCGCCGGATTGATCGCATGAGAGAGAGGCATGAAGCTCAGATGAATGAGTTGAAGACTAAGCAACAGTGTGTTGTTGCTGGGTTGTTTGTACTTGTTCAGTTGATGACAAATATGGCTTTCAACACAATGAGGAATGAAGTGGCAGCTGAGGATGAAGAATACGATTCTCTTGATGAGTGAATCTGTAGTACATTTGTTAAGGATGTTGTGTTTGCTTTTGTTAAAGATGTGTTTTTAATGTTCTTTGTGCAATCGTATTAATGTTCTTGTGTTCAGTACTGATTGTGTTTTTAATGTTCTTGTGTTCTTGTGTTTTTAATGTTGTTGTGTTCAGGACTGATTGTGTTCTTGTGTTTTTAATGTTGATGCTCCTCAGTAGTGATTGTGTTTGTACCAAAGCAAAAGACATAAAATCATAGAGGGTGGCAAAGTAGTTAAGTTTACCATACAAGAGACTAACAAAATGGTTCATACAGACCATTAATTAAAGAGTTTACAGGCCATTGCCATAATACCATCTATTACATCCATTGCATCAAAAGAAACAGTTTACCATAATACCATCTATTACATCAAAAGAAACAGACAGGATAACAGTTTACAACTTCCACACAGGCTTTTGCTTAAGCCTACTTGCCCTTCTCCTCCTAGCTAGCTCCACATTCTTCAAACTAGTCACGGTGGCTTTCCCTGTACTTGCAGATCCAAGGGGTTGTATACCTAGAGGAGTATTTGATGTTTGAGGGGGGTTAGAGTTCATAAAGACCCCTCCTTGGCTACCTTGTACAACTGTTTGAGGAGCATTTGTTCCACTCCCTTCCTTGCCTTGATCAGCATTTGTTCCACTCCCTTCCTTGCCTTGATCAGCATTTGTTCCACTCCCTTCAGTCCTTCCCTCTTCAGCTGTCTTTGCCTTCTTAGCCCTTGTCTTCACTTGCTTCTCACAACCATTAGCTTTGTCATGTGCCTATGAAGACAGTTTACAAAGAAACTAATTAAATCAAAGAAACAATGAAACACTATGAAAATAAATGAATACCTTTGCAGGGCAAGTCCTAATGTTGTGAGATAATTGAGTACAATAGCTGTATTTCACGGTGTTTTGCCTCTTTAGCCTTGTTGCAGCAGGATCAGTAGTATCATTCTTCTTGTTTCTAGATTTTTTGGGTCTTCCAGTTTGAACTTTTAGCACTGGTGGGAGTGGCTTAGGGTAATCTGTTGACTCCCATTCTTCTTCACCAGAAATAGGTTCTGTAACGCCCCCAAATCCACCCTGACAGGGGACCCGGGTCGTCACATTGTCTCAATATCCTGTAGCACAAGTTACGCAATCACAAAGCAAAATATATAATACAACGGAGCATAAAATGTCCCACTCCGCAGGTCCAAGATCGTCTTCACAGTATAATACAAAACAACTTGATACATCTCGAATTAATATATTACAAAAGTTCACATCAATAGAAATATAAAGATTCCAGTTGGATCTTCTAATTGTTGTCGCCATAGCCTTGCGCTTTCCCTTTCCCTTTATAGCCCTGGCTGGACGTCTCGCCTTTCTCCGTCTTGACAGCTGAACAAAATGTTGTAAAGCAAGAATGAGCAACTATAGTGCTCAGCAAGTTCTCTTCTCGCTCGGTATATAAATATAATAAGGTTTACCGAAATAAGTACTCAAAATTTTAATATCGAATGTAACAATGTGATTTGACTCAAATTTATCTTGAAAATATCATACTCGAAAGGCTCAAAACTCATCTCAAAACAGAATACTCAAAAGACTCAATTGATATAACTCTGATAACTCATGATGTAAGAATGAACTGGTCTTCCACCTCTCCGTATCTCGGTGGGGCGATCAACTAACCAACCAAGAATACCGGCCTCCGATGACACCGCACTTCGCCCGATCACGGCTACAATACGATATCAACTATAATATATATGTATGAATGCTAGCATCATAATGGTTATCAATTCAACCAAGGCAACGAATGCCTAAATATTCTCGGGTCCGTAAAACGGTACACGAGTCTCTCTTTCTCTATAAAGGGCCTCTTGCCCAAAATTGACCAGTAGAATACAGAATTCCCGAATAGTTGGGTACAGATAACTTGAGATAACTCTTTCAGAAAATATTTACAAATCTGGCGGACTGCCAGTATGACTCAATTTCACCACCAATCCGAACAATGGACTGATGTAAATCCTCAATAATAATTTATCGGTTGACATGAACAAAATGCCAAACCTTGACAATAAAATCGACTATCTCGAACCTATGAGAATAGTCCTAAGATTAAAGTAATTGGGAGTCGTACTGAACAATTAGTACTTCTCGATATTTATAATACTCACATTGATGAACGTTTAGATAGAATATTTTTCACTTGATCGACGAATAAAAATCTCTAACAATTATAATTTTAAACTCCTATTGGTTAGTTCGAACGAGGAACTAACTAAAAGATAATCAATAAATAACGATTGAATTTGTACAATAAATTCAATCGAAAAGAATAAATTTAACTATCTCGGACGAATGAGATTAGTTTCACTGAATAAAATAATAGTCGTCTCGAATTAATGAGATCGACCCGATATCAATTAAATTGTTTCTACGCTTATAGGGATTATAATTCTCAAATAAACTAACTTGACAATATAATAATATTTAACAAGAAAAAAAATTCTCAAAAGAAATTATTGCATCATATAGAGCAACAGATAATCTCAATATATAATATCTCAAAAATAATTAAGGAATTAAATAACACGAACAGAAATTCACAGTTTCCAAAAGTTAGGGTAAGAACGAACTTGCCTCGATCTCGAAGTGCAAATGAATGCAGATAAAAATTATACTCTACCCGTGAACTCGGCTTCGATCTACGGCTCGGAGATTATTCTCTAAAAATGGCAACCAGAAATACGTGAGCGATTCTTCAAAATAAAATACTCCCGATCCGATAATCTAATTAATAATAATATAATATCTCATAAAATATCTGGAATAAATAACAGAAATCAATTCCGGGATAAATAAATATTTCTTCGAACACAGGAATTAAATCTGGAGAATATATCCTATTTTTAATCTCTAGAAATCTAAATTCTTACTCAAAATGAAAAATTCAAACATCCGTTTTTATTCAATTTAAATCCATATTTATTATTCTCATTTTTTAAAACTAATTATCAAAGAATTCTAATTTTTAAGAAATCTCACAAATTCTAATTTACTAAACTCATTAATAAAACAAATTTTAAATCTCTAAATTAAATCTGACTCGATCCGGTTAATAAAAATAAACCGGAAAATATTAAAACAGCTTTTCCAAAATGAAACATATTTTATTCTATTTATTTCACAAATATTCTTCTTTTTATCAACAAATTCATAATCCATTTTGTTAATCCCTTTTTATTGCAAAATAATAAATATCTAATTTACTATCAAAATCACATAATATCACTTATTTAATTAATAAATTCTAAATTACATCTTAAAATCTTATTTAATTAATTAACTAAACCATTTTAAGTAAATTATTAATTACTAACCAAATTAATTAATAATCCATTTTTAACGAAACAATTAAATCCCGATTATTATAATATAACGAACCAAAAGTACGTTAATATTACATTTTAACAGCTATTTAACATCGATGTGGGTCCCACCGTGTGGGCCCCACCTGTTTCATTTCCCCTCCCCTGCACCTTGCTCGATTAACTCTCCCAATCTCTCCTCTCTCAACCTCTCTCTACCTCTCTCCGTACCCTCTCTCTCTCTCTCTCTCTCTCTCTCTCGTTCTTCTCTCTACCGTCTCTCTCCCTCTCAACATCTCTCTCCGCCCCCTCTCTCTTTATCTCTCCATCATCTCTCCTTCTTCCCCCTTATCACTCCAATCCCTCCCCTCGTTCTTGCCTTCGCCATTCTCCATCAACACATCATAACCACCACCACCAATCGGTGGTGGTTCCTCAACCCACCTTAATCACATCTTCCTCTTTCTTCAACAACAACAAAACTTCACTCTCTCTCTCTAACCGTTTCCCTCCCGCCGCCGTCAAACACGACACCAGTTCAACCATAACAATTACAAACCCAACTCCGAGTATAACCGTTCTAGCCTACCGGAAACAAGACCAAAACCAACCACAAACACCACAACAATCCTCCCTCATCCTCAACCTCTCTCCGTTGTTTTCCAACACCGTAACACCACCAACCATGACAACACAGTCACGACCAACTCTCTCTGCTACTCGACCTCTCTCGACTACCACACGGTAGTACCAAACAAAACAAACAATCGATCCCAAGTAAAACCAGTTCTATTAATTGACCAAAAGTAATTAACAAACGAAAAAAAAATGAACACGAAAAGGAAACAAAAAAAACAAGCTACCTGGGTCTTGTTTTGGTTCGTGTATATGAATATACTGGATATAGATTTTGGGTAAAAGAAGAGACAAGAGTGTATTGTGTATTTGTGTTTTGTTCGGTGTGTATATATGAGTATTTAAGCCGTGTGTTGTGGTTACAGAAGGAAAGAAAAACAAAAGTGTGGTGTGTCTGTTTTATTGAGTAAATAGGCTCTATCTCGTTGTGTTTGTTTCTGTATTTGACTTAAGACAGATGCTGCAGAGATTTATAGAACCTGGAATCCTCAAATAACAATAATGCTGTTTATAAAAAAAATAAAAAGATAAAATTATGGGGCACAAATCATTGCAGAATTTTAGTGGACAAAGAAACATAATCATTATTAATTAAGTGGCAATTAATAAATAAAAAGAAATAAAACAAATGGGGGACAAATTGATTGCAAATATTTAATATAATTATTTAATAAAAAGATTTCGTTTTTCTCCCGCTGACTAATTAAAACGAGACTCAAAAATTCGACTCAAAATAAAATATATTTCGAAAATTTACGGTTATTACAGTCTTCCCCCCTTATAGGATTCCGTCCTCGGAATCAAAACTATGCACTAAACAATTCCGGATATTTATTCCGCATTTCACTTTCTAATTCCCACGTGGCTTCCTCCACTTGGTGGTTTCTCCAAAGTACTTTCACTAAATTCACTTTCTTAGTTCTTAACTCTTGCACTTTGTAATCTAGGATCTCCACTGGCTTTTCTTCGTATGTCAAATCTGGACGAATTTCCACTGGTTCGTAGGTTATAACGTGCCTGAAATCAGAATGGTACTCTCTTAACGCAGAAACATGAAACACATCGTGGATATGCTGAAGGTCTGGAGGTAGGGCCAACTGATAAGCTAGTGGTCCTATCTTCTTAAGAATCTCAAAAGGTCCTATATATCTGGGGCTTAACTTGCCTTTCTTTCCGAATCTCATTACTCCTTTCCAAGGTGAAACTTTCAACATCACCTTATCTCCCACTTCAAATGCTTTGTCCTTCCTCTTTTGATTTGCATACTTCCTCTGTCGATCATGAGCTGCAACTAACCTTTTTCGAATAACCTCGGTTGCTTGCTTAGTTTGTTGAAGTAATTCCGGTCCTAGTATCTTTCTTTCTCCTACTTCATCCCAATATAAAGGTGATCTACACTTCCTTCCGTACAAAGCTTCATAAGGTGCCATACATATGCTCGAATGGTAACTATTGTTGTAAGCAAACTCGACTAGGGGCAAATGCTCATCCCAACTTCCTTTAAAATCAAGTGCACAGGCTCTTAACATATCTTCAACTGTTTGAATCGTCCTTTCACTTTGTCCGTCGGTCTGTGGATGATATGCAGTGCTCAGATTTAACTTCGTGCCAAGACATTCTTGAAAACTTTTCCAAAATCGTGAAGTAAAACGGGCATCTCTATCAGAAACAATCGAAACAGGCACTCCGTGACGAACTACAATTTCCTTTAGGTATATGTTCACCAATCACTCAACGGAATACTTATCACTAATTGGTAGGAAATGCGCAGATTTAGTGAGTCTATCGACGATAACCCAGATCGCATCATGACTGGCTCTAGTTCGGGGCAATCCTACGACAAAATCCATGGTGATATGCTCCCATTTCCACTCTGGTATCTTTAAAGGTTGTAGAAGTCCACTTGGTCGTTGATGTTCTGCCTTCACTTTCTGACATGTCAAACACTTACTTACCCATTCTGCAATCTCCCTCTTCATGTTGGGCCACCAATAATTCAACTTGATGTCTTGATACATTTTTGTGCTCCCTGGGTGAATGGAATATCTCGAGTTATGCGCTTCGCTCATAATTTCCTCCTTCAACTCTGTAACATTAGGAATCCATATTCTCGATGCAAATCGCTTAATTCCCTTTTCATCTTTTGAACTTAGAATTTCTTCTCCGGTCAACTCTGATCTTCTTTCTTCCATTACTTGTTCTTGACAACGTCGAATCTTCTCGAGTAACTCCGGTTGAAACTGAATGCTGTAAGCTCTTTCATTGTTTTGGACTGGGATCTTGACTTCCAATTCCATTTTCTCAAATTCTCTGACCAATTCTTCTGAGGTTGTCAACAGGTTTAGTCTCTCCTTTCTACTTAATGCATCAGCTACAACATTAGCCTTCCCTGGGTGGTAGTTTATCGAGCAATCATAGTCTTTGATCAACTCCAACCATCTTCTTTGTCTCATGTTTAATTCCTTCTGCGTGAATATATACTTTAAGCTCTTGTGATCCGTGTAAATCTCGCATTTCTCTCCGTAAAGGTAATGTCTCCAAATCTTGAGTGCGAAAACGATAGCAGCAAGCTCCAAATCGTGAGTAGGGTAACGGGACTCATACTCTTTCAGTTGCCGAGAGGCATAAGCTATTACTTTTCCGTGTTGCATCAAAACACATCCTAAACCCTTGTGAGAAGCGTCGCTGAAAATTACAAAATCGCCTTTCTCATCGGGTAAGGTCAACACTGGGGCAGTAGTCAATCTCTTCTTCAATTCTTGAAAGCTTTCTTCGCATTTGGGGGTCCATTCGAACTTTTCACTCTTTCTGGTGAGTCGAGTCAGTGGCGTAGCTATCTTTGAGAAATCCTTCACGAATCTACGATAGTATCCGGCCAATCCAAGGAAACTTCTAACTTCGGTTGGAGTCTTGGGTCTCTCCCAATCTGCTACGGCTTCTATCTTTGCGGGGTCTACAGAAATCCCTTCGCCGCTTACAATGTGTCCCAAAAATTGAACTTCTTTTAGCCAGAATTCACACTTTGAGAATTTCGCATATAACTTTTCCTTCCTCAGCGTTTCCAGAACTAAACGGAGGTGTTCAGCATGTTCCTCAGGAGACTTCGAGTATATCAGGATGTCATCAATAAATACAATCACGAACTTGTCCAAGTATCTCTTGAACACACGATTCATCAAATCCATAAAAGCAGCTGGCGCATTCGTCAATCCAAAAGACATGACTAAGAATTCGTAATGTCCATATCGGGTCCTGAAGGCAGTCTTAGGAATATCCTCAGGCTTGATCTTTAGTTGATGATAGCCGGATCTCAAATCAATCTTTGAAAAACATCTAGCTCCCTTAAGTTGGTCAAACAGATCGTCGATTCGAGGTAGAGGGTACTTATTCTTGATGGTCATCTTGTTCAACTCACGATAATCAATACATAGTCGCATGGATCCGTCCTTCTTCTTCACGAACAGCACTGGAGCTCCCCAAGGGGATACACTTGGTCTGATTACGCCTTTGTCAAGTAATTCTTGCAGTTGGGTAGCCAACTCCTTCATCTCAACGGGAGCCATACGGTATGGTGCTTTGGAAATTGGTGCAGTTCCCGGGGCAAGATCGATATTGAATTCTATTTCTCTGTCGGGCGGCAATCCAGGTAACTCTTCAGGAAAAACATCTTCGAATTGATTCACTACAGGAATTTCATCAATGGCAGGGGCTTGCTTCTCGTTGTCAACCACATAAGCTAAGTAGGCTTGATACCCACTTCTTAGTAGTTTCTTCGCTTGAATCAAAGTCAGAAAATTACTAGTAGGTTTCCTTCCGCGGAATTGTATTCTTTTGCCGTTGGGTCCCTTTACACTAACCCACTTACGCCGACAATTGATTTGAGCATCATAACGTGTCAACCAATCCATTCCCAGAATTATATCAAACTCCCCTAAATTAAAAGAAAGAAGGTCTGCTTCGAAACGTTGTCCTTGGATTTCGATTCCACAATCTGGACATATCTGATCTACCGGGACTTTTTCCTGATTTGCTACTTCTATAATCAATGTCTCCCCTAATGGTATGGACTGAATACCCAATTTATTCCTAAAATTCTCCGATATGAAAGATTTTGTTGCTCCCGAATCAAACAAAACACATGCATCTACGGAATTGACTAAAAGCGTACCTGCAATCACATCACTATCAGCAATAGCATCCTTCACCGTCATGTTGAAAGTACGAGCAGTTGGCTTGTTGCTGGGAGGTGCCATGAGTCTAGGTGCAGTTGTCTCCTTTGGTGGTGACTTGCAATCTCGTGCGATATGTCCTTTCTTTCCGCAATTGAAACAAGTAACGGCCTTATCCTTGCAGTGAGAAGAATAGTGCCCTTTTTGTCCACAGTTGTAACAAACAATGTTGGCCAGATTACATGGTCCTGGGTGCTTCCTTCCACACGTTTTGCATTCAGGTAGCGGTGGCCTTCCTTGAATTAAATTGGCTGCCTGAGGGGGTCTGGACTTTTGATTGTTTCCCCTAGTGTCTTGATTCTCAGTTCTCTTTGTATCATTGCTTCTGTCTTCCCGCTTCACAAAAGGTCTCTTTCCATTCCGATCGTCCGGCTTCTTCTCAAAATTATTTCCACGATTATGAAACTTCCTTTTCTTTATATCCTTATCCTTTGAGTACAACTCAGATCCACTTTCCACAATAGATGCTTTTTGAACCACAGTAGCATAGTTGGTGATTTCTAGGACCGCAACTCGATTCTGGATCCACGGCTTCAGCCCTAGTTGAAAACGTTTAGCTCTCTTTTCGTCCGTATCCACATGGTAAGGCACAAACCTAGAGAGTTCTGAAAACTTGGCTTCATATTCAGCTACAGTCATGTTGCCTTGCTTGAGTTCCAGAAACTTGACCTCCATTTGGCTCTCCAAATATTTAGGAAAATACTTTTCTAAAAACATCTGTGTGAACCTAGTCCAGGGTATGACTACGTTCCCTTCCATTGCTCTCTTCGATTCCCACCAATAATTTGCTTCTCCCTTTAACATGTAAGCCGCAAAAATAGTTTTCTTCTCTTCTTCGACTCCAACAATCTCAAAGGATTTTTCCATCTCTCGTAACCATATTCTTGCCTCAACAGGGTCGGTGGTACCCTTAAACTCAGGGGGATTTAACGACTTGAAAGATTTAAACGAAACTGTACTTTTAGCTGGTGGTGCAGGGGGTTGTTCATTTCTGGCTTGAGGTACTCCTTGTCTAGGCGGAGCGTTTTGCGTATATTGCCTTAGAAATTCTACAAGTAATCCCATAGGGTCATTTGGATTTGGATTGGGTTGTACAATGGGTACTCGCTCAGGTTCGGGTGCTGGTTGAGGACTGGGATCACGGTGGTCCTCTGCTGGGGGTTCTCTTTGATTCTTGCGAGGTCTGCCTCTTTTAGCTGGCATCTTTTTCTATTAAAATTGAAAACAGGAGCTTGGTCAAACTAGGTAAAATTATATATATAACAGAATATCGGTGCTGGTAACGTAAACTCTTAAAATCTTATGTCGAATTTCTGAAAATGCTGAAGATATATCTCATGTGTCACAATATATTTTTTTTTTATTTACAGGAGTACTATTATTAAAGCGCAACAACAATAATAAATCTGAAACAGGTAAGGGTGCAAAAATATTAATATCCACATATAATCCATCATGGTACCATAAGGTACGTTTAATGCATACATCTGATACAAGCTAGCCAACTCATACATAAACACCATAATGCAAACAAATCTAATGCATCACTATACAGAAAGTGGGTCATCAAGAACAAGCCCAAGCTACAATATCAGCTACGGTCTCAACGGCCAAACATCTCACCCACGCGTCCCTGGAACTCCTCGATAGCTCTGGCAATCAACTCTGTAACAGCATTGCGATCCACGGCTCCTGTACTAGAGGATGGTAGGGCTGTGAGATCAGTCTGTAGCCCAGTCAGAATAGCAATAGAGATCTGATGTACGATCTCCATAGGAACATTCCTCACAATCAAGCTGCCTCCTCCATGAACTGTGGTAGGGTCGACCGACAGTAATCGCAATATAGCATCTCTAGTGGAAAAAACCTCCTCATAACGAAGCCATGCCCATCGAAACTGCTGGAAAAGATAATCATGAACCATCCAAGGTACAGGCCCTCGATCCCCTCTCGGCTGCGTGGGCATACCAACTGGCTGTGCTGGGAAAGGTGGAGCAGATGAGATAATCACCACTGAAGCAGGGATATGTATAGCAGGTGCAGGAGGAGTAGTATCACATGCCGGTGCACCATTGACCGGTGGAACAGTGAAATCTGGTACTATAGGAATTGTAGGTGTCTCTGCATAGACAGGTGCCAATGAAGTAATATCACCAACAGGAGTGCCGCTGGTAAGTGAAAACATGGAGTCCGGTATAGTAGGGACCGTCGGGGTCAAAGTATAAATCGGAATGGGAATAGCTGTAGCCCTGGTAGGTGTAGCAACTCTGTAAACTGGATCCGCTGAGCTAGGCACCATCTCCGTACGAACGGGTGAAAGCTGGCTCTCATCAACCAGCTCAGTAATCTCGGGCTCTGGAGTCTCAGCTCTGCACATCTCGGAAGTAAACAAGGGTATAGTATGCTCTAACTGCTCGTCCTCTGTCTGAACCTCAAGTGGAGGTGTATCTAAATCGATCACTGGTTGAGAAGGAGGTGTAAGTATCTGCACCGAAGAATCCTCCGAGTCGATGTCGATCGGTATATATTCCTCGGATGGGTCACTATCCGACTCCGAGCTAGGATCTAGAGGTCCATGTGGATATGGTGTAGGAGATCTGTCGTGAGTAGATCGAAAGTCATCTAGTCTGGAAGTAGACATCTACAAAAGCATAGAATTTTGGGTTACAAACCGTTTCTAATCGACTATATACTCATATAGGTATATAAGGGTGTAAAGCAATTAGTGCTAAAATCTCATCGTCATATTATACCTCTAAACTCTCACGTCGCGTTATAATTCTAGGCTCGTACGATTCCTAAAAATATAACTATGGCTTTGATACCAAAACTGTAACGCCCCCAAATCCACCCTGACAGGGGACCCGGGTCGTCACATTGTCTCAATATCCTGTAGCACAAGTTACGCAATCACAAAGCAAAATATATAATACAACGGAGCATAAAATGTCCCACTCCGCAGGTCCAAGATCGTCTTCACAGTATAATACAAAACAACTTGATACATCTCGAATTAATATATTACAAAAGTTCACATCAATAGAAATATAAAGATTCCAGTTGGATCTTCTAATTGTTGTCGCCATAGCCTTGCGCTTTCCCTTTCCCTTTATAGCCCTGGCTGGACGTCTCGCCTTTCTCCGTCTTGACAGCTGAACAAAATGTTGTAAAGCAAGAATGAGCAACTATAGTGCTCAGCAAGTTCTCTTCTCGCTCGGTATATAAATATAATAAGGTTTACCGAAATAAGTACTCAAAATTTTAATATCGAATGTAACAATGTGATTTGACTCAAATTTATCTTGAAAATATCATACTCGAAAGGCTCAAAACTCATCTCAAAACAGAATACTCAAAAGACTCAATTGATATAACTCTGATAACTCATGATGTAAGAATGAACTGGTCTTCCACCTCTCCGTATCTCGGTGGGGCGATCAACTAACCAACCAAGAATACCGGCCTCCGATGACACCGCACTTCGCCCGATCACGGCTACAATACGATATCAACTATAATATATATGTATGAATGCTAGCATCATAATGGTTATCAATTCAACCAAGGCAACGAATGCCTAAATATTCTCGGGTCCGTAAAACGGTACACGAGTCTCTCTTTCTCTATAAAGGGCCTCTTGCCCAAAATTGACCAGTAGAATACAGAATTCCCGAATAGTTGGGTACAGATAACTTGAGATAACTCTTTCAGAAAATATTTACAAATCTGGCGGACTGCCAGTATGACTCAATTTCACCACCAATCCGAACAATGGACTGATGTAAATCCTCAATAATAATTTATCGGTTGACATGAACAAAATGCCAAACCTTGACAATAAAATCGACTATCTCGAACCTATGAGAATAGTCCTAAGATTAAAGTAATTGGGAGTCGTACTGAACAATTAGTACTTCTCGATATTTATAATACTCACATTGATGAACGTTTAGATAGAATATTTTTCACTTGATCGACGAATAAAAATCTCTAACAATTATAATTTTAAACTCCTATTGGTTAGTTCGAACGAGGAACTAACTAAAAGATAATCAATAAATAACGATTGAATTTGTACAATAAATTCAATCGAAAAGAATAAATTTAACTATCTCGGACGAATGAGATTAGTTTCACTGAATAAAATAATAGTCGTCTCGAATTAATGAGATCGACCCGATATCAATTAAATTGTTTCTACGCTTATAGGGATTATAATTCTCAAATAAACTAACTTGACAATATAATAATATTTAACAAGAAAAAAAATTCTCAAAAGAAATTATTGCATCATATAGAGCAACAGATAATCTCAATATATAATATCTCAAAAATAATTAAGGAATTAAATAACACGAACAGAAATTCACAGTTTCCAAAAGTTAGGGTAAGAACGAACTTGCCTCGATCTCGAAGTGCAAATGAATGCAGATAAAAATTATACTCTACCCGTGAACTCGGCTTCGATCTACGGCTCGGGGATTATTCTCTAAAAATGGCAACCAGAAATACGTGAGCGATTCTTCAAAATAAAATACTCCCGATCCGATAATCTAATTAATAATAATATAATATCTCATAAAATATCTGGAATAAATAACAGAAATCAATTCCGGGATAAATAAATATTTCTTCGAACACAGGAATTAAATCTGGAGAATATATCCTATTTTTAATCTCTAGAAATCTAAATTCTTACTCAAAATGAAAAATTCAAACATCCGTTTTTATTCAATTTAAATCCATATTTATTATTCTCATTTTTTAAAACTAATTATCAAAGAATTCTAATTTTTAAGAAATCTCACAAATTCTAATTTACTAAACTCATTAATAAAACAAATTTTAAATCTCTAAATTAAATCTGACTCGATCCGGTTAATAAAAATAAACCGGAAAATATTAAAACAGCTTTTCCAAAATGAAACATATTTTATTCTATTTATTTCACAAATATTCTTCTTTTTATCAACAAATTCATAATCCATTTTGTTAATCCCTTTTTATTGCAAAATAATAAATATCTAATTTACTATCAAAATCACATAATATCACTTATTTAATTAATAAATTCTAAATTACATCTTAAAATCTTATTTAATTAATTAACTAAACCATTTTAAGTAAATTATTAATTACTAACCAAATTAATTAATAATCCATTTTTAACGAAACAATTAAATCCCGATTATTATAATATAACGAACCAAAAGTACGTTAATATTACATTTTAACAGCTATTTAACATCGATGTGGGTCCCACCGTGTGGGCCCCACCTGTTTCATTTCCCCTCCCCTGCACCTTGCTCGATTAACTCTCCCAATCTCTCCTCTCTCAACCTCTCTCCGTACCCTCTCTCTCTCTCTCTCTCGTTCTTCTCTCTACCGTCTCTCTCCCTCTCAACATCTCTCTCCGCCCCCTCTCTCTTTATCTCTCCATCATCTCTCCTTCTTCCCCCTTATCACTCCAATCCCTCCCCTCGTTCTTGCCTTCGCCATTCTCCATCAACACATCATAACCACCACCACCAATCGGTGGTGGTTCCTCAACCCACCTTAATCACATCTTCCTCTTTCTTCAACAACAACAAAACTTCACTCTCTCTCTCTAACCGTTTCCCTCCCGCCGCCGTCAAACACGACACCAGTTCAACCATAACAATTACAAACCCAACTCCGAGTATAACCGTTCTAGCCTACCGGAAACAAGACCAAAACCAACCACAAACACCACAACAATCCTCCCTCATCCTCAACCTCTCTCCGTTGTTTTCCAACACCGTAACACCACCAACCATGACAACACAGTCACGACCAACTCTCTCTGCTACTCGACCTCTCTCGACTACCACACGGTAGTACCAAACAAAACAAACAATCGATCCCAAGTAAAACCAGTTCTATTAATTGACCAAAAGTAATTAACAAACGAAAAAAAAATGAACACGAAAAGGAAACAAAAAAAAACAAGCTACCTGGGTCTTGTTTTGGTTCGTGTATATGAATATACTGGATATAGATTTTGGGTAAAAGAAGAGACAAGAGTGTATTGTGTATTTGTGTTTTGTTCGGTGTGTATATATGAGTATTTAAGCCGTGTGTTGTGGTTACAGAAGGAAAGAAAAACAAAAGTGTGGTGTGTCTGTTTTATTGAGTAAATAGGCTCTATCTCGTTGTGTTTGTTTCTGTATTTGACTTAAGACAGATGCTGCAGAGATTTATAGAACCTGGAATCCTCAAATAACAATAATGCTGTTTATAAAAAAAATAAAAAGATAAAATTATGGGGCACAAATCATTGCAGAATTTTAGTGGACAAAGAAACATAATCATTATTAATTAAGTGGCAATTAATAAATAAAAAGAAATAAAACAAATGGGGGACAAATTGATTGCAAATATTTAATATAATTATTTAATAAAAAGATTTCGTTTTTCTCCCGCTGACTAATTAAAACGAGACTCAAAAATTCGACTCAAAATAAAATATATTTCGAAAATTTACGGTTATTACAGGTTCAATGATGTGATTGTATGTGGCAAGAAAGGTATCCTTTGAGTAACAAGTATGGATGTAGTCCTCATAGTTTTTCTTAGACCATGCAATGCAAGCACATGCATGGTAACAAGGTATACCTGAAAGTTCCCATTTCTTGCATGCACACTTTCTTGCTTTCAAGTCCACCACCATTTTGTATCCACATTCTGTCATTGTAACTAGGTACTTGGCACCCCCAGACCATGTAACATGACAACCCTTGACTAGGTCAACAGCCCTACATTACAATGTTAACACAGTTAGATGTAAGACACAGTTACATGTAAGACATTAGGGTTTTCTCATGAAAACCTAGTTGAGAAGACTTACTTATTCAGCCTTCTCATTGCATTAGGGCATATGGGGTTCAAGGCATAACTGTTGAGCATCTTGTCCCTTCTTTTTTGAATCCTTTTCATGACATCAATATGGATGTTTTCAAGCATAGTCAGAATAGGAAGGTCCCTATATTTCCCAATTGTGCTATTAAATACCTCACACTGGTTATTCACAAATTGGTCTGACTTAGGTGTCATTCTGAAGGCACTTCTACTCCATTGAGTTCTTGGTTTATCAATTAACCAGTCAAAGCATTTCTTTGATAACTGACAAGTTAACAAATTCCAGGAGAATAGGTTAATAAATGAATGAGTAAAAAAATGCCAAGATAATAAGTGAGTGAATACCTTTTTAAGCTCCTCCATGTGTTTATTAAAGGTGTAGTCAGTGGTGGCCCTTGCTGCCTTCCAAAGTAGCATCCTCACACCAATACCCTTGTGATCTTTCCACATGTTCCTATATAAGTGCATAACACAGAACCTATGTTCTGAATTAGGCACAATGCTGTCCAAGGCATTAATCAAGCCTTTCTGCCTGTCTGAAATAAAGGTCCAGCTACCATCATTATCAATATGTAAATCCTCAACTACTTGCTTGAGAAACCAATGCCAGCTCTCACTATTTTCTGCCTCAACCACTGCCCAGGCTAAGGGGTACATACCATCATTTGCATCTGTTCCAATGGCTGATAGCAATTGCCCACCATAAGGGCCCTTCAAGTGGCAGCCATCTAGCCCTATTAATGGCCTACAACCATCCTTGAATCCTTTCTTTACTGCTTCAAAACAAGTGTAGAACCTCTTAAATCTTTTCTTCCCTGCATTCTCTGCATCCACTGCATCCTCGGTCATCACCAAGACAGTGCTACCAGGCATAGCTTTTAGTAACTCATTAGCATAGTCCCATACCCTACTGAACTGCTCCACATGTTTGCCATTAATTTTTTCCAAAGCTTTTCTTTTGGCCCTAGCAATTGCATAAATGCTTACATGGCAGCCCCAATCATTGACAACTTTCTTCAAAAAGGCAGACAAAGGCCATGTGGGGTTCATCCTTATGTCATTCTCATAATAATTTGCAATCCACCTTGAGTTTATTTGCTTTTGGTCAAATGTTTGAATGCAAGTATGCACAGGTTTATACACTTTTATCTGATATGTGTCAGAGTTTGGCATCTTAGAGGCATATATTTTCCACTCACAACCATTTGAACAAACAAACCTAACCCTCAGACCATAATTTCTGCATTGCACTATGGGCCTTCTTTCAACTATTGCTTGTTTCTTTACTGCATCCCTAAAAATTTTTGCAGTGGCAAACTGTTGACCCAACACAAACTTTGGGTGTCCCATCTCACACTTCTCATAAAAAACAGGCCATTTTATTTCATCCTCATCTGTTGAGTTAGCAGCCATCCTCTCCTCTTCACTATCATAGTAGTATGTAGACTCACTTGAATAGTCCACATTCCCCTCAGTACCCTCAGTCCCTTTAGTCCCCATGTCATGTTCAGTACCAATTGTTGTACTCTCCTTCTGCTTCTCTTTCTCAGTTACCTTTCCTTTGCCTTTTTCAGTTGTCTTCCCTTTGTTCTGTCTTTTCTCTTTTGCAGCTTTCTTTTTGGCCCTCTCAGTCTTATAGTAACACACATCTTCATCGGTTGAGTCCACATTTGAAGAGTCACTGTGAAATGAATCCTCACTGAGTTCATAATCCTCATTGAGTTCATCTTGCCCCACCACATAATCTTCATCATCTGAATCACTGTCCTCACCAAATTCTGCATTACCAAATTGTGCATTTTCCTCTTCATTTCCTACATTTTCCTCTTCATCTGCTTCATTTGGTTCCCAATCATATTCATCACACATTTGCCTATAAAAAGCCCTATCATCCTCAGTCTCCACAAACTCCAAGTTGGGATCTTGTGAAGGGTTGTACTCTTGAGTCAGATTACCATCAGATGTCAATGTGGCTAAAGGTTCGAAAGCAATAGCAAATACAAACACCAACCTTGATGGTGGCACAAGCTCACACATTTCAACAACATCACTATCTGACTCCAAATTCCACACTCCCCTAAACCAGTCAGACTTAGGATATTTATAGGACAGAGTCTGAGAACCCAAAACCCCACATTCTTTTAACATACTATTCACCTCTAGCAGACTCATCTTATCTACACTACATCCATCCACATAATCGTACCCCCCACCAACATATTCCTTTGTTTGTGTGTCAAATAGCCCACCATGAAACAGTTTAATTGTAAATAAATCCAAAGCTGAAACGAATAAAAGAACAAAATGAAGTGGGGAACAAGAATCACGGACATAAACATAAAAAAGGACATAAACAACTATTTGAACACATATGGGACCACTGTCAAACATCAAACCTAATTTTTAAATAACCAAAACCCTAACAGCGTAAACAATAAAATAATATTCACATTTAAAACATATAAACCCTAATTTACACATGAAGAACCCTAATTTAACACATATGAAACCCTAATTGAATTATAGCCGTACCCGTATATGTTGGACACTCATTTGGAGAATAGACGTCCATGTCTTCCTTTGCACGAACCAACCAACTCATTGCTTACCAGATTTGATCTACAATTTGCTTAATTAAGTGGAGATTAGGGGTAGGTTTAAGGTATTGTTGAAGAGGTAGGAGGAGCGTATAGAGATACATAGAGATACGTAAAGTGAGATGAAAAGGCGGAGTAAAAGGCCGCGTACAAAAATCCCACTGAAAAGACTACAATACCCCTGACCTTTTTAACGGAGTTAACCCTTGACTGACGGAAGTACACAAAATATAACAAAAAAACAAATTCAGTATTGCAGATGCTCACTTTTGAAGTTGGGTATTGCAAGTGGTGTCAAGGGCAAAGTGCAGGTACACAAAGTGCACTTTACTCTAGAAAATATATTGTAAAAGATAATTTTCAATTCTTTTTAATCAAATTATATAGCTGATAGCAATAATGAAAAAACATGATAAAAGCTTTAGTTAAATTCAAACATATTATATCTTAAGAACATAAAAATAAAGAATTAAGTGGTTACATCACAAATTAAAGTGGCACCTTAACATAAATTATATACTAGGCATCCCATCATGCAGGTTCCAATGAAATTAATTATAATAATATCGATGTAAAATTAAAATATGAGAAATATTAAGGTTACAAATATAATTAACGAAATATGATTGTTTAAACTTTTATTACAGAGAATTGTACATTACAATAATTTTTACATATATCTATGCTAACCATATTGAGTGAAATTGGATGTAATTTGTGACCTCTTGTTTTGGTTTTTTTTCTAAACCATAATCTTTATAATTTTTCCAAATCAAATTGATCGGAATAGTTTAATATAATACTAAAAAATATTATAGATTTAGGTTTGAATGCTACCACTAATATATTAAAATTAATATTTATTATATGATTCCAAAAATATGAATAAAGTTAAAGTTTTATCAATCACATATTATTATATATAATACTAATACGAAATTCAAGATATTAATGATTAAAAATGTGTGTTGGCAAACGTGTCAGAAGGAAATAGGAAACTTATTTTGAAACTGAGGGAGTATTGGAATGGAATAGGATCGCTTTACTTGGAGAATTTGAAATTGCCGGTTCAATAGTGATCTTTAGAGAAAGAGAGAAAGAAAAGAGAACTCTTTTAACTTATAATTCTGGCTCTTTCCTTCCATGTTCGGAATCACCAATTCCCGATACTTGTTATGATATTAAATCCAAAAGTCACTTTAATATGTACTCCTTCCGTCCCAAAAAACTTTTCCCATTCATCATTATTACGTTTGCCAACGCATAATTTTAATCGTTAATATCTTCAATTTCGTATTAATTTTAAATATAAAAACTTCACTATATTAAAGTACTCACAAATACGAATCCAACAAGATCACTCATGACTATATTTGGTCGTATAGATTAGACGTAAATTAGTAGTCAATTGCTTAGAATGAACAGTACCAAAAGTCAAAACGGGAAAACATTTTGTGACGGAGGGGGTATTTTTTTTCTATAGCTGGTTAGTAACCTATGAAGTGCTATAAAGTTTTCTGCTTTTGCTAACAAGAATCCTCATTAAACTAACTTGGGTTCTTTTAATGCCTGGTAAACTTGTTTAGTGTAAGAGCAGATTCATGAAAGATTGGTTAACCCACAGGTTCGAAGTTTGGCAATAAAATGTAACCAAGCGGAGTTCATAGTAGGAGCATTCGTAAATACGAAGCCAATGAGTTCAGTCGGCACAAAACTGTGCGGAAAGAGTGAGATGTATGCAAGACTTTAATTAATCAGAATGAGTTTATGTTAATGTCCATGGTTATTTGAAATTTTAGGCTAAAGCATTCAGGTTTAACAAACAACCTCAAAATATGTAACAGTATGCAATGTCTAAACTACAGTGTGTATGTATGTATGTATGGTAGAAGGCAAGTGATAATTGGATTTCATATCCAGTTAGAATGCTTCGTATCGACTTAAATTGATTACTTGATTTCAAGTGTGTGGTGTTTTTGATGTGTTTTTAGTGAGTTTGTGCATGACTACAAGCTAGAGGCAGGATGTTACTTTTCCATGATTATTTGGTGGTTTTGAACTTAGGAAATGAAGGGCGCGCTTGTATGGAGCGCGGGGGCGCTACACTCAACTGCTGTTTTAATTCTGTTTTGGAAATTTCTTAATGGACAAGGCACGAGGGGCTATATAAACACATGTTATCATTAGAAGAGCACGTTTTTACAGAGGGCCAGGAGATACAATTTGGAGAAGGATTCCTGAAGCACGTGACATCTACTTAGATCTAGATCTACTTTTTGTATTCTTCTAATTAGGCGATACTCTTGGATGCTTTTGGATTTGTCTTCTAAACCTTATTACTCTAGCACTATTGTTTTAATTCAGATCTTGTTTATTATCATGTTATCACTAGATCCCATGATGACGAGCCGTTCGATTATGAACTAATCGTTGTCATGGGATTCTAACGGATTTATTTACGGAGTTTAGTAGTTTGATTGCTTTTAAGATTTGTGTGTGATGAATTATTGATTTCCTCGTATGGTTATACTTAATGCTTTTGGATGTGTAGCTAACATCTAAATTGTTAATCTCTAATGAAGCGACAGTGGATATAGAGATTTAGAACTTTCCATGCTAACATAGGTTTATGGATGTTTTGACATACATGATTAGTAGTGTAATTTTAAACATCTTACGCTGCCCTATGTGATTTCAATGGATAACTTTACTTAAACCGTTATGTTTTCAAATTTTATAGACATATATGGTCTAAATATAATTGGTGTCTACCCAACTTCTATATGTTTTGTGGATGTTGAGTAGTTTGGTAAACGTATATCGACAGACCGTATATCGACAGGTAGCGTGTACTTGTTTCGTGTTGTCCGATCAGTCTTCATAACCATTACATACATTGATTAAAAGCATCAATTCTAAACGAAGTATTTAATGAAGTTGGAATCCCGTGTTATATCTCTTATAAGTAAATCATTTTAATCACATTAGTTAATTAATTCTTAGTATTGTTAAATTGCTCGTTAGTTGAATTAATTAATCAAAACACACCTTCGATATTTGTCTTAACAATGAATAATATAATCATACATTGTTGTATAAGTGCCTAATCTGAATTATACAAATCTCTATGGGAACGAACTTAATTTAACGCGTAATTTAGTGCGAACAACAAAATTTAAGTATGTCCCTAGTTAGTTATTGGTAAGTCACTAGTTATTAGCCTGGTGGTCTCCACAAATTGAAGAAGGAAGAGCTATACTCTTAGCAAAAAAAATGGTGAAGAAATTAAGGTACGACAATATAATCATAGAGTCTGAATGGGCGGATCCAAGTGAAGGCCAGCACCTTCCTTGGCCCTCCCTGAAATTCAATTACCAACGCCACTATGTATAATATGTAAAACATGTACCTGTTAGCTAGTGCTATTTAAATGAATTTATCACGATATATTAATATAATTATAATCAATAAAGTAGTATATCATATATGATATTTTTGTTATAAAAGCGTATACTTCACCAAACTAGAGAATTGCAAGTATACAATAGAATTAAACAAATAAAGATTTTTATATTTTTTTAATTAATTTTTGTTAATATTTTCAAAAAAATTACAGATAATTATTAATTTTGAACCATCCTGAACAAAAATTCTGCATTCGCTACAGGTTGACGAATCATTATCCTTGTGAGATCTCTCCATATGTAATTTCCGACATTATGTCCTTTATAATCCACCAATTTTGACACAAAAATAAAAAGGTAACACGTTTTTGCACGCTTTTTAGATAGGTAAAAGAGGTATTTGTATATAAAACTTTTTCATGATTTTTTTTATAAAAATTTGAACTTTAAATTTTTATATAAAACAAAAGTTATGAAAGAATATTATAAAAGTACGCAGAGGTTGTTAAATGAAAAGTAACACGGATTATGTGGGATGGCACTCGGTATGAATTAAACAAGACGAGATGACCATGTGAACATACATATACATGTATAGCCCATGAGCATAGGTGAATAAAATATACTTCAAGTTTAAGCACATCACACATTAAAAAACAATGGCCACACATATGAAAAAAATTATATAAAAGTACGCATTGAAATATGTATAAAGGCCACTGTTGTTGGAGTAATTTCGTAACACGAAATCGGAGGGGTGCTGGAATAGTAGAGCGATTATGTATGAATATGGCTATTTTAGAGGTTTAGGGTTTATTAAAAAAGAGGGGGCTGGACTTAGCAGGTGTCTCGATTTGTCTCGTGTGTCGGATTCCATATTGTACCAAGATGCCTACGTACCTATATGTTTATATAGGATCAAGCCCACGTAGTTCTGTGAAATTGATTTGTGTCTATCCCTTGAAGACTTTAGGGATAAACACAAATCAATTTCACAGAATTGCGTAGGCTTGATCCTATATAAACATATAGGTACGCAGGCATCTTGGCAGAAGATATGACCGATACACGAGACAAATTGAGACACCTGTCAAGTCCAGCCCCCTCTTTTTTCATAAACCCTAATCCCCTAAAACAGCCACATACTCATAATTTCGCTCTACAGTTCCAGCAACCCTCCGATTTCGTGTTACGAAATTCCTCCTACAACATTTGGCGCTAGAAGGAGGGCATTATTATTATCTGTGGAGGACAGATAATTTATTCAATACATATAATTGGGGTTTTGGGTTTTTATCAATACATATACTGGATTTGGCAGCGGCAAAAAAGCATGATAATTGTACGTTTTTTAGCATAAAAATTTACAAGGCAGCGGTTGTTCATTATTAGAGTCCAACATAAAAAGAAAGTTAGAAGCAGTACGATTACAAGTTGGAGATGGAAGCGGTGGCACGTTTAAGAAGCAACGGAGCCGCATGGTAAAAAAAAAAGAAGTAAGATGGCCACAGGACAAAAGACCGGAAGACGGAAAGAAGTCAAAACAACCCTGGAGTAAAAAGTGGGTAGCAGGAGTAAAATTCAACCAAGAAGACAAAAGCAAGGTAGTACAATCAAGACACAAGATGGCAGGCCCTACCAAATGAAAGAAAGAAAAAAGGAGATGCACACGTCCGAAAAAAAAAGAAAAAAAAAGGAGAAGCTGGACATAATTCCACGCACTGTCAATCCACATTCGCGAAGTACATAATACCGAATCAAATTATAAAGATAAGTTTTATCTAGTTATTATAATTTTCTGCAATTAATTATTATGCCATGCGTGCATAATCATGTTTTTTAAATATTTTTTTCAAAAAAAATATTTATTATTCAAAAATTCGTGCGAACTATATTTTTATGCTTGTAAAATTACTACGATTTAGAAAATATCGTACGAGATACTTATGCTGATTAAATGTGAATATTTATGTTGATGAATTGCGGATTTATTTTACAATCTCGTACGAGCTGCATGCTTTGAAGAGAAAAAAAATTATATATGCAAGATGCATAACTCTGAAAAAGATTTTTTACAGAAAACAAGGAGCATTATTTTCGAACAAATAAATATCGCGACACTTTTAAAAGAGCATATTTATTATTGCGTATGGATTTGTTAAAGATTTTTCATATATCATCGCGATAGTACATATATGTCAAAAATATTTTCAAACTTGCGAACTAAATTGTCAAGTTGGGTAGCCTGGACAAGCTATAAATCTCGCAAGGCTACATGCTTAGTAAAGTTTAGCACCCTCTGGATTATTGAAGGCCTATGAGATATCATTATATCGAATGGGTGGAGGCATCCCTGTGCACAATTACATTGAAGGCCCATGGCCAGATCACTCAAGATCGCATGGGTGGAGGCATCCCTATGCACAACTACATGTACATGTACATCTACATCTACATCTTATCTACATCGAAGACTCCGCAAGACACATCTTTATGTGATTGCATCAAACACATCCTTATGTGGTTGCATCAGACACTTGAAAAGCGTGTACGCCAGCTCGGGATATATACAAATGCCAAGGTCCTAACTTGACAATGAGGATCGCAACGGATTTCAAACGAATTATTTATACTCGCACATTTGAAAACCTTAGCAAATATCTATCCTATAATGGTCATCGCATGCTATCACACTTGCATCCGCATACAGTGGCGGACCCAGGAATAATTTTCAGTGGGGGCACACGATATAAATAATAAAATGAAATATTATAAAAGATGTGTAGTAATATAGAAAAAAAGAAATAACTTATAATTTTCTGCAAAGATGTGTGAAAGTTGAAACTCTGATTAATGAGTTTGGGTGTTGGACTTTGATACTAAACTAAAAATTTTAATGGATTGGGCTTGTTAGTTGTTAAAACAAAATTTGAATGAATTGGGCTTAGTAATTGGTGGGTAATGGACTAATGGGGCACCTGATTTTTTTTTTGATAGGCGGGGGCACCATTGGTTGATCAGTGGGGCACATTCCATTTCACTTACTTATTAATGTATTAGCAAAAATTTCACTGGGGGCCCATCCCCCCACTCCTTTGAACGTAGGTCCGCCCCTGTCCGCATACGCCTAACGAGCACAGTGGTGCTCTAAGTGTTTTTCTAATCTTCTATTTTTAGTTGTTTCAGCTACTCAAGAAATTTGGAAGCTTGAAGAATTTTTAGTTCTCCACTGCAGCAAGCTACACTGAAGAACTGGGGGCTAGTTGTTATGCCATATTTTTGGCATGTCTAATAATTTCCCAATTTTCTAATATCTATTAATTATTAATTCAGATTAATAATTATTTTACTTAACCGCTAAGTTTTATCTTCTCCCTGAAATGAGGAAAGAATCAATCTCAATCAATCAATAATGGAAAATATCTCCAAACGATATTCTTCAAATCAAGAAGATATCACAACGATAAGATTAAATCAGATAAAATCTGTAATTACAAAGATTAACGAAGTTTATCCCTAAAGTCTCTAAGGGATAGACACAAATCAATTTCACAGAACTGCGTAGCCTTGATCCTATATAAACATATAGGTACGCAAGCATCTTGGCAGAAGATATGACCGATACACGAGACAAATTGAGACACCTACCAAGTCCAGCCCCCTCTTTTTTTATAAACCCTAATCCCCTAAAACAACCACATACTCATAATTTCGCTCTACAATTCCAGCAACCTTCCAATTTCGTGTTACAAAATTCCTTCAACAACAGCCACATACAGTAACACGGAAGTAGTATCAAACAAGAAAAAGGTTGAAGTTTATAGAAGAAAAGTAACACGCCTATATATTCTGACATGCAGCATAAAACTTCTGCTGGCTATACGCATAATCCCATCATGATCGAAATTTAAAACGAAAGTACTTTACGAAAATGAAGGTACTTGATTATGGAAGAATACTTTGCATTTGCTCAATAATTTAAAAGAAAAGCACTTGGCTATTGGTAGATCGTCCGGGTTATTTTATTTGTACAAATTTTTTCTAGTTTTCATTTCTTGTACACTCCTATAAAGAGTGAGGCATGCTACCACTTAGTTATTATAAACTGAATTGGGTGTGATGGGTCATTTTGAAGATATCCAAAATCCATTATACCACGTATTAAAATGCATGTGTTACGTGATACTATTTATTTTCCTTTTCCCTCCCCTCCTAGTTTTCGAGTTATCTTCGGTTAATCAAAAATCATTTACATTATCTATTACAGATTTTTACATTTCTACCAATGCCTCCAATTCCAACCAGTCCATTATTCACTTCAATCTCTACCTTGATAATTTAGAAGATAGAATGCGAGTTTATTATCGTAATCTCAACCTCACTTTCTCTTATAATGCAAGTGGAGGTATTGTTCCAGTAGGCAACTATACCGTACATGCATTTCGCCAGGGTTTGGAAAAGCACACCGAGAGAAAGGATTATGTGGTGATGACTAACGGGATTTCATGGCATGAAATTTCCAAGAACTTGTCATCATCGTCGTCTGGTGTGGTTTTTAGGGTGGATTTGTCAGGTGCAGTGAAATTTAGGGAGTATATTTCGAAAGCTAAAAGTAAGACACGGAAGATAATGGCCTGGGCTAACGTGGAGGTTGATCAATTCAACCAAGGCAACGAATGCCTAAATATTCTCGGGTCCGTAAAACGGTACACGAGTCTCTCTTTCTCTATAAAGGGCCTCTTGCCCAAAATTGACCAGTAGAATACAGAATTCCCGAATAGTTGGGTACAGATAACTTGAGATAACTCTTTCAGAAAATATTTACAAATCTGGCGGACTGCTAGTATGACTCAATTTCACCACCAATCCGAACAATGGACTGATGTAAATCCTCAATAATAATTTATCGGTTGACATGAACAAAATGCCAAACCTTGACAATAAAATCGACTATCTCGAATCTATGAGAATAGTCCTAAGATTAAAGTAATTGGGAGTTGTACTGAACAAATAGTACTTCTCAATATTTATAATACTCAACATTGATGAACGTGTAAATAGAATATTTTTCACTTGATCGACGAATAAAAATCTCTAATAATTATAATTTTAAACTCCTATCGGTTAGTTCAAACGAGGAACTAACTGAAAGATAATCAATAAATAACGATTGAATTTGTACAATAAATTCAATCGAAAAGAATAAATTTTAACTATCTCGGACGAATGAGATTAGTTTCACTGAATAAAATAATAGTCGTCTCGAATTAATGAGATCGACCCGATATCAATTAAATTGTTTCTACGCATATAGGGATTATAATTCTCAAATAAACTAACTTGACAATATAATAATATTTAACAAGAAATAATTCTCAAAAGAAATTATTGCATCATATAGAGCAACAGATAATCTCAATATATAACATCTCAAAAATAATTAAGGAATTAAATAACACGAACAGAAATTCACAGTTTCCAAAAGTTAGGGTAAGAACGAACTTGCCTCGATCTCGAAGTGCAAATGAATGCAGATAAAAATTATACTCTACCCGTGAACTCGGCTTCGGTCTACGGCTCGGGGATTATTTTCTAAAAATGGCAACCAGAAATACGTGAGCGATTCTTCAAAATAAAATACTCCCGATCCGATAATCTAATTAATAATAATATAATATCTCACAAAATATCTGGAATAAATAACAGAAATCCATTCCGGGATAAATAAATATTTCTTAAAGCACAGGAATTAAATCTGGAGAATATATCCTATTTTTAATCTCTAGAAATCTAAATTCTTACTCAAAATGAAAAATTCAAACATCCGTTTTTATTCAATTTAAATCCATATTTATTATTCTCATTTTAAAACTAATTATCAAAGAATTCTAAACTCATTAATAATATAAAACAATTTTTAAATCTCTAAATTAAATATGACTCGATCCGGTCAATTAAAATAAACCGGAAAATAATAAAAACAGCTTTTCCAAATAAAACATATTTTATTCTATTTATTTCACAAATATTCTTCTTTTTATCAACAAATTATTAAATCCCTAATTTCCGTCCAAAAATAACTCTTTTTAACAAACAAATAAATAATCTATTTTATTAAACCCTTTTTTTTTATTGCAAAATAATAATTATCTAATTTCTTTTCAAAAATCACATAACAACACTTATTTAATTATTAAATAATTAAATTCTAAATTTCATTTTAAAAACTCTAAATAATTCTATTTTTACTAATATTATCTCAATTATTAAAACCAAATTTTAAAACAATATTCAATCTATATTTATTATTATTTTATTATTATTATTATTATTACTGTTTTAACAGACAGGTCAAAATTTTCCAACATCACCGGCGCGTGGGGCCCACGCGCCACCACCGCCGGTCATCTCTCTCCCTCCTCCCCGTTTTTCTCCTTCTCTGTTAGTCTCCCTCTCCCTCTCTCTCTCTCTCTCTCTCTCTCTCTCCCTCTCTCTCTCTCTATCTCTGTCTCTATCTCTCTCTCTCTCTCTCTATCAATCTCCCATCTCGAAACCCCTCTCTGCACTCCGACCACCACAACCACCGATCTCCCTCAACTCTCTCCGGCTTCACAGAATTAATCATCAACACACAAGCAACAATCAAATTCTCTTTCAAACTCCGGCAATCGATTTCCCTTACCATCCTTCTACACTCTTTCTCTGTCCCGACTCCAACTCTCACATCTCTCTTCCTTTTTCTCTCCTCTCTCGTCATCTCACCAATTCCCTATCCCTCAACTCCTCTGTCATCTCTGCACTCCCTCACTCTTATCTCTCACTTCGGTTTTAAGGTTCCGACAGCACACGGCAAACAACCCCCCCTCCGACTTGGTCACCATCGCAACACAAAATACAATCAATGGCCAAAAACAATAATCCCACAACACACAATATCACCTCCCTAATCCCTCTTAAACCGATTCAAACACCCGATTTACAACCCCAAAACAAAACATCATTTATCAATTCTTCACAATCGAAACAATCGGAAATAAAAAAGAAAAGAAAGAAAAAAAAAACAAAATGATACAATTATAAACTACCTGGGTTGACTTTGTTTTTGTTTGTTCGGTTGTTATGGAAATATGTTTAGTAGTGTTATAAGAGAGAGTATTCTACTGG
The DNA here is from genome assembly GCA_036435485.1 of Saposhnikovia divaricata. NCBI lineage: Eukaryota > Viridiplantae > Streptophyta > Magnoliopsida > Apiales > Apiaceae > Saposhnikovia > Saposhnikovia divaricata. Next base: position 5,578,388 of record CM071598.1, on the reverse strand, counting down.
GTTTATAACTATAAGGACAAAGACAGAGTTTTTGTTTTGGTCTGAGTTGTGGAGAGGAATTGTGAGTTTTGTTTTGTAAATAACAGACTGGATTGCTTCTGTTTTAAAGACCCGGTTTTATGTTTTAAAAAAAATAGGCAGGGGTTGTGTAATTTAGTGCTGATAAACTTAAAAATTAAAAAGGTCTAATTAATGGAAACAAAATCATTGCAAATTATTTAATGGAATAATGCTTAATCATTATTATCTAAGTGGCAATTAATAATTAAAAAGAAATAAAACAAATGGGGAACAAATTGATTGCAAATATTTAATATAATTATTTAATAAAAAGATTTCGTTTTTCTCCCGCTGATTAATTAAAACGAGACTCTAAAAATTCGGCTCAAAATATATTTCGAAAATTTACGGTTATTACAGTCTTCCCCCCTTATAGGATTCCGTCCTCGGAATCAAAACTATGCACTAAACAATTCCGGATATTTATTCCGCATTTCACTTTCTAATTCCCACGTGGCTTCCTCAACTTGGTGGTTTCTCCAAAGTACTTTCACTAAATTCACTTTCTTAGTTCTTAACTCTTGCAATTTGTAATCTAGGATCTCCACTGGCTTTTCTTCGTATGTTAAATCGGGACGAATTTCCACTGGTTCGTAGGTTATAACGTGCCTAAAATCAGAATGGTACTCTCTTAACGCAGAAACATGAAACACGTCGTGGATATGCTGAAGGTCTGGAGGTAGGGCCAACTGATAAGCTAGTGGTCCTATCTTCTTAAGAATCTCAAAAGGTCCTATATATCTGGGGCTTAACTTGCCTTTCTTTCCGAATCTCATTACTCCTTTCCAAGGTGAAACTTTTAGCATCACCTTATCTCCTACTTCAAATGCTTTGTCTTTCCTCTTTTGATTTGCATACTTCCTCTGTCGATCTTGAGCTGCAATTAACCTTTTTCGAATAACCTCGGTTGCTTGCTTAGTTTGTTGAAGTAATTCCGGTCCTAGTATCTTTCTTTCTCCTACTTCATCCCAATATAACGGTGATCTACACTTCCTTCCGTACAAAGCTTCATAAGGTGCCATACATATGCTCGAATGGTAACTATTGTTGTAAGCAAACTCGACTAGGGGCAAATGCTCATCCCAACTTCCTTTAAAATCAAGTGCACAGGCTCTTAACATATCTTCAACTGTTTGAATCGTCCTTTCACTTTGTCCATCGGTCTGTGGATGATATGCAGTGCTCAGATTTAACTTCGTGCCAAGACATTCTTGAAAACTTTTCCAAAATCGTGAAGTAAAACGGGCATCTCTATCAGATACAATTGAAACAGGTACTCCGTGACGAACTACAATCTCCTTTAGGTACATGTTCACCAATCTCTCAACGGAATACTTATCACTAATTGGTAGGAAATGCGCAGATTTAGTGAGTCGGTCGACAATAACCCAAATAGCATCGTGGCTGGCTCTTGTTCGGGGCAATCCTACGACAAAATCCATGGTAATATGCTCCCATTTCCACTCTGGTATCTCTAAAGGTTGTAGAAGTCCACTTGGTTGTTGATGTTCTGCCTTCACTTTCTGACATGTCAAACACTTACTTACCCATTCTGCAATCTCCCTCTTCATGTTGGGCCACCAATAATTCAACTTGATGTCTTGATACATTTTTGTGCTCCCTGGGTGAATGGAATATCTCGAGTTATGCGCTTCGCTCATAATTTCTTCCTTCAACTCTGTAACATTAGGAATCCATATTCTCGATGCAAATCGCTTAATTCCCTTTTCATCTTTTGAACTTAGAAATTCTTCTCCGGTCAACTCTGATCTTCTTTCTTCCATCACTTGCTCTTGACAACGTCGAATCTTCTCGAGTAACTCTGGTTGAAACTGAATGCTGTAAACTCTTTCATTGTTTTGGGCTGGGATCTTGACTTCTAATTCCATCTTCTCAAATTCTCTAACCAATTCTTCTGAGGTTGTCAACAGGTTTAGTCTCTCCTTTCTACTTAATGCATCAGCTACAACATTAGCCTTCCCTGGGTGATAGTTTATCGAGCAATCATAGTCTTTGATCAACTCCAACCATCTTCTTTGTCTCATGTTTAATTCCTTCTGCGTGAATATATACTTTAAGCTCTTGTGATCCGTGTAAATCTCGCATTTCTCTCCGTAAAGGTAATGTCTCCAAATCTTGAGTGCGAAAACAATAGCGGCAAGTTCCAAATCGTGAGTAGGGTAACGGGACTCATACTCCTTCAGTTGCCGAGAGGCATAAGCTATTACTTTTCCGTGTTGCATCAAAACACATCCCAAACCCTTGTGAGAAGCGTCGCTGTAAATTACGAAATCGCCTTTCTCATCGGGTAAGGTCAACACCGGGGCAGTAGTCAATCTCTTCTTCAATTCTTGAAAGCTATCTTCGCATTTGGGGGTCCATTCGAACTTTTCACTCTTTCTGGTAAGTCGAGTCAGTGGCGTAGCTATCTTTGAGAAATCCTTCACGAATCTTCGATACTATCCAGCCAATCCAAGGAAACTTCTAACTTCGGTTGGAGTCTTGGGTCTCTCCCAATTTGCTACGGCTTCTATCTTTGCGGGGTCTACAGAAATCCCTTCGCCGCTTACAATGTGTCCCAAAAATTGAACTTCTTTTAGCCAGAACTCACACTTTGAGAATTTCGCATATAACTTTTCCTTCCGCAGCGTTTCCAGAACTGAACGGAGGTGTTCAGCATGTTCCTCAGGAGACTTCGAGTATATCAGGATGTCATCAATAAATACAATCACGAACTTGTCCAAGTATCTCTTGAACACACGATTCATCAAATCCATAAAAGCAGCTGGCGCATTCGTCAATCCAAAAGACATGACTAAGAATTCGTAATGTCCATATTGAGTCCTAAAGGCAGTCTTAGGAATATCTTCAGGCTTGATCTTTAGTTGATGATAGCCGGATCTCAAATCAATCTTTGAAAAACATCTAGCTCCCTTAAGTTGGTCAAACAGATCGTCGATTCGAGGTAGAGGGTACTTGTTCTTAATGGTCATCTTGTTCAACTCACGATAATCAATACATAGTCGCATAGATCCGTCCTTCTTCTTCACAAACAGCACTGGAGCTCCCCACGGGGATACACTTGGTCTGATTACGCCTTTGTCAAGTAATTCTTGCAGTTGGGTAGCCAACTCCTTCATCTCAACTGGAGCCATTCGATATGGTGCTTTGGAAATTGGTGCAGTTCCCGGGGCAAGATCGATATTGAATTCTATTTCTCTGTCGGGCGGCAATCCAGGTAACTCTTCAGGAAAAACATCTTCGAATTGATTCACTACAGGAATTTCATCAATGGCAGGGGCTTGCTTCTCGTTATCAACCACATAAGCTAAGTAGGCTTGACACCCACTCCTTAGTAGTTTCTTTGCTTGAACCAAAGTCAGAAAATTACTAGTAGGTTTCCTTCCGCGGAATTGTATTCTTTTGCCGTTGGGTCCCTTTACACTAACCCACTTACGCCGACAATTGATTTGAGCATCATAACGTGTCAACCAATCCATTCCCAGAATTATATCAAACTCCCCTAAATTAAAAGAAAGAAGGTCTGCTTCGAAACGTTGTCCTTGGATTTCAATTCCACAATCTGGACAAATCTGATCTACAGGGACTTTTTCCTGATTTGCTACTTCTATAATCAATGTCTCCCCTAATGGTACGGACTGAATATCCAATTTATTTCTAAAATTCTCCGATATGAAAGATTTTGTTGCTCCCGAATCAAACAAAACACATGCATCTACAGAATTGACTAAAAGTGTACCTGCAATCACATCACTATCAGCAATAGCATCCTTCACCGTCATGTTGAAAGTACGAGCAGTTGGCTTGTTGCTGGGAGGTGCCATGAGTCTAGGTGCAGTTGTCTCCTTTGGTGGTGACTTGCAATCTCGTGCGATATGTCCTTTCTTTCCGCAATTGAAACAAGTAACGGCCTTATCCTTGCAGTGAGAAGAATAGTGCCCTTTTTGTCCACAGTTGTAACAAACAATGTTGGCCAGATTACATGGTCCTGGGTGCTTCCTTCCACACGTTTTGCATTCGGGTAGCGGTGGCCTCCCTTGAATTAAATTGGCTGCCTGAGGGGGTCTGGACCTTTGATTGTTTCCCCTAGCGTCTTGATTCTCAGTTCTCTTTGTATCATTGCTTCTGTCTTCCCGCTTCACAAAAGGTCTCTTTCCATTCCGATCGTCCGGCTTCCTCTCAAAATTATTTCCACGATTCTGAAACTTCCTTTTCTTCATATCCTTGTCCTTTGAGTACAACTCAGATCCACTTTCCACAATAGATGCTTTTTGAACCACAGTAGCATAGTTGGTGATTTCTAGGACCGCAACTCGATTCTGGATCCACGGCTTCAGCCCTAGTTGAAAACGTTTAGCTCTCTTTTCGTCCGTATCCACATGGTAAGGCACAAACCTAGAGAGTTCTGAAAACTTGGCTTCATATTCAGCTACAGTCATGTTGCCTTGCTTGAGTTCCAGAAACTTGACCTCCATTTGGCTCTCCAAATATTTAGGAAAATACTTTTCTAAAAACATCTGTGTGAACCTAGTCCAGGGTATGACTACGTTCCCTTCCATTGCTCTCTTCGATTCCCACCAATAATTTGCTTCTCCCTTTAACATGTAGGCTGCAAAAATGGTTTTCTTCTCTTCTTCTACCCCTACGATCTCAAAGGTTTTCTCTATTTCACGTAACCAGATTCTAGCTTCCACTGGGTTAGTGGTACCTTTAAACTCAGGTGGACTCAAGGATTTGAATGATTTGAAACTCACAGTAGTTTGGGTCAGTTGAGCTGGAGGTGGATTCCCTCCTATATTTTGGTATAGCTGAGGCTGAGGGTTCTGGGTATGCTGAATAAGAAAGTTCATAAGTAGACTCATCGGGTTATTTTCTTGGTTGGGACCTCGAGCGAGTTGTGGTTCCGGGTTTGGAACTTGGTTCTGAGGTGGAACCTCATTCCCTGGATTCACCTCGGGTTGAGGACGAGGATTCTTTGCGGGTCTTCCTCTTTTTGGTGCCATTTTTTTTTCTATTAAAATTGAAAACAGGAGCTTGGTCAAACTAGGTAAAATTATAACAGAATATCGGTGCTGGTAACGTAAACTCTTAAAATCTTATGTCGAATTTCTGAAAATGCTGAAGATATATCTCATGTGTCACAATATATATATATATATATATATATATATATATATATATATATTTTTTTTTTTTTTTACAGGAGTACTATTATTAAAGCGCAACAACAATAATAAATCTGAAACAGGTAAGGGTGCAAAAATATTAATATCCACATATAATCCATCATGGTACCATAAGGTACGTTTAATGCATACATCTGATACAAGCTAGCCAACTCATACATAAACACCATAATGCAAACAAATCAAATGCATCACTATACAGAAAGTGGGTCATCAAGAACAAGCCCAAGCTACAATATCAGCTACGGTCTCAACGGCCAAACATCTCACCCACGCGTCCCTGGAACTCCTCGATAGCTCTGGCAATCAACTCTGTAACAGCATTGCGATCCACGGCTCCTGTACTAGAGGATGGTAGGGCTGTGAGATCAGTCTGTAGCCCGGTCAGAATAGCAATAGAGATCTGATGTACGATCTCCATAGGAACATTCCTCACAAGCAAGCTGCCTCCTCCATGAACTGTGGTAGGGTCGACCGACAGTAATCGCAATATAGCATCTCTAGTGGCAAAAACCTCCTCATAACGAAGCCATGCCCATCGAAACTGCTGGAAAAGATAATCATGAACCATCCAAGGTACAGGCCCTCGATCCCCTCTCGGCTGCGTGGGCATACCAACTGGCTGTGCTGGGAAAGGTGGAGCAGATGAGATAATCACCTCTGAAGCAGGGATATGTATAGCAGGTGCAGGAGGAGTAGTATCACAAGCAGGCATGGCACTGACAGGTGGAAACATGTAGTCAGGCACGGTAGGGACTGTCGGCGTCGAAGCATAGACGGGAACAGGTAAAGTAAACAACTCAGCAAGAGCCGCTACTCCTGTAGGTACATCAACTCCGGATACTGGAGCTGACAAGGTAGGTACAACCTCAATACGGACGGGTGAAAGCTGGCTCTCATCAACTGGTTCCGTAATCTCGGGCACTGGGGTCTCAACTCTGAACGTCTCAGGGGTAGGAGCCTCTACATCAATCACTGGTGGAGGAGAATCGATTATCTCAATGATCTGGTCAGGAGAATCTACTAAATCTATCACATGTGGAGGAGAAGGTGTAAGGATCTGAACTGAAGAATCCTCCGTGTCACTACCCATCAGCATAAACTCTTCAGACGGGTCACTGTCTGAACCTGAGCTAAGTGGTCCATGCGGGTAAGGTGTAGGAGATCTATCTCGGGTAGAACGGAAATCTGCTGGTCCGGAAGTAGACATCTACAAAAGTACGAAAATCTCGGTCAGGTTTCAATCAACTAGCTATGCCTATAAATATATATAAAGGCGTAAGGCGCTTAGTGCCAAAATCTCAACTTCGTATCATATCTCTAAATTCTCACGTCGCGTTATAGTTCTAGGTTCGTATTATATCTCTAAATGCTCGCATCGGGTTACACTCCAAGTACGATTCCTAAAAATATAACTAAAGCTTTGATACCAAAACTGTAACGCCCCCAAATCCACCCTGACAGGGGACCCGGGTCGTCACATTGTCTCAATATCCTGTAGCACAAGTTACGCAATAACAAAGCAAAATATATAATACAACGGAGCATAAAATGTCCCACTCCGCAGGTCCAAGATCGTCTTCACAGTATAATACAAAACAACTTGATACATCTCGAATTAATATGTTACAAAAGTTCACATCAATAGAAATATAAAGATTCCAGTTGGATCTTCTAATTGTTGTCGCCATAGCCTTGCGCTTTCCCTTTCCCTTTATAGCCCTGGCTGGACGTCTCGCCTTTCTCCGTCTTGACAGCTGAACAAAATGTTGTAAAGCAAGAATGAGCAACTATAGTGCTCAGCAAGTTCTCTTCTCGCTCGGTATATAAATATAATAAGGTTTACCGAAATAAGTACTCAAAATTTTAATATCGAATGTAACAATGTGATTTGACTCAAATTTATCTTGAAAATATCATACTCGAAAGGCTCAAAACTCATCTCAAAACAGAATACTCAAAAGACTCATTTGATATAACTCTGATAACTCATGATTTAAGAATGAACTGGTCTTCCACCTCTCCGTATCTCGGTGGGGCGATCAACTAACCAACCAAGAATAACGGCCTCCGATGACACCGCACTTCGCCCGATCACGGCTACAATACGATATCAACTATAATATCTATGTATGAATGCTAGCATCATAATGGTTATCAATTCAACTTAAGGCAACGAATGCCTAAATATTCTCGGGTCCGTAAAACGGTACACGAGTCTCTCTTTCTCTATAAAGGGCCTCTTGCCCAAAATTGACCAGTAGAATACAGAATTCCCGAATAGTTGGATACAGATAACTTGAGATAACTCTTTCAGAAAATATTTACAAATCTGGCGGACTGCTAGTATGACTCAATTTCACCACCAATCCGAACAATGGACTGATGTAAATCCTCAATAATAATTTATCGGTTGACATGAACAAAATGCCAAACCTTGACAATAAAATCTACTATCTCGAATCTATGAGAATAGTCCTAAGATTAAAGTAATTGGGAGTTGTACTGAACAAATAGTACTTCTCAATATTTATAATACTCAACATTGATGAACGTGTAAATAGAATATTTTTCACTTGATCGACGAATAAAAATCTCTAATAATTATAATTTTAAACTCCTATCGGTTAGTTCAAACGAGGAACTAACTGAAAGATAATCAATAAATAACGATTGAATTTGTACAATAAATTCAATCGAAAAGAATAAATTTTAACTATCTCGGACGAATGAGATTAGTTTCACTGAATAAAATAATAGTCGTCTCGAATTAATGAGATCGACCCGATATCAATTAAATTGTTTCTACGCATATAGGGATTATAATTCTCAAATAAACTAACTTGACAATATAATAATATTTAACAAGAAATAATTCTCAAAAGAAATTATTGCATCATATAGAGCAACAGATAATCTCAATATATAACATCTCAAAAATAATTAAGGAATTAAATAACACGAACAGAAATTCACAGTTTCCAAAAGTTAGGGTAAGAACGAACTTGCCTCGATCTCGAAGTGCAAATGAATGCAGATAAAAATTATACTCTACCCGTGAACTCGGCTTCGGTCTACGGCTCGGGGATTATTTTCTAAAAATGGCAACCAGAAATACGTGAGCGATTCTTCAAAATAAAATACTCCCGATCCGATAATCTAATTAATAATAATATAATATCTCACAAAATATCTGGAATAAATAACAGAAATCCATTCCGGGATAAATAAATATTTCTTAAAGCACAGGAATTAAATCTGGAGAATATATCCTATTTTTAATCTCTAGAAATCTAAATTCTTACTCAAAATGAAAAATTCAAACATCCGTTTTTATTCAATTTAAATCCATATTTATTATTCTCATTTTAAAACTAATTATCAAAGAATTCTAAACTCATTAATAATATAAAACAATTTTTAAATCTCTAAATTAAATATGACTCGATCCGGTCAATTAAAATAAACCGGAAAATAATAAAAACAGCTTTTCCAAATAAAACATATTTTATTCTATTTATTTCACAAATATTCTTCTTTTTATCAACAAATTATTAAATCCCTAATTTCCGTCCAAAAATAACTCTTTTTAACAAACAAATAAATAATCTATTTTATTAAACCCTTTTTTTTTATTGCAAAATAATAATTATCTAATTTCTTTTCAAAAATCACATAACAACACTTATTTAATTATTAAATAATTAAATTCTAAATTTCATTTTAAAAACTCTAAATAATTCTATTTTTACTAATATTATCTCAATTATTAAAACCAAATTTTAAAACAATATTCAATCTATATTTATTATTATTTTATTATTATTATTATTATTACTGTTTTAACAGACAGGTCAAAATTTTCCAACATCACCGGCGCGTGGGGCCCACGCGCCACCACCGCCGGTCATCTCTCTCCCTCCTCCCCGTTTTTCTCCTTCTCTGTTAGTCTCCCTCTCTCCCTCTCTCTCTCTCTCTCTCTCTCTCCCTCTCTCTCTCTATCTCTGTCTCTATCTCTCTCTCTCTCTCTCTCTCTATCAATCTCCCATCTCGAAACCCCTCTCTGCACTCCGACCACCACAACCACCGATCTCCCTCAACTCTCTCCGGCTTCACAGAATTAATCATCAACACACAAGCAACAATCAAATTCTCTTTCAAACTCCGGCAATCGATTTCCCTTACCATCCTTCTACACTCTTTCTCTGTCCCGACTCCAACTCTCACATCTCTCTTCCTTTTTCTCTCCTCTCTCGTCATCTCACCAATTCCCTATCCCTCAACTCCTCTGTCATCTCTGCACTCCCTCACTCTTATCTCTCACTTCGGTTTTAAGGTTCCGACAGCACACGGCAAACAACCCCCCCTCCGACTTGGTCACCATCGCAACACAAAATACAATCAATGGCCAAAAACAATAATCCCACAACACACAATATCACCTCCCTAATCCCTCTTAAACCGATTCAAACACCCGATTTACAACCCCAAAACAAAACATCATTTATCAATTCTTCACAATCGAAACAATCGGAAATAAAAAAGAAAAGAAAGAAAAAAAAAACAAAATGATACAATTATAAACTACCTGGGTTGACTTTGTTTTTGTTTGTTCGGTTGTTATGGAAATATGTTTAGTAGTGTTATAAGAGAGAGTATTCTACTGGGTTTATAACTATAAGGACAAAGACAGAGTTTTTGTTTTGGTCTGAGTTGTGGAGAGGAATTGTGAGTTTTGTTTTGTAAATAACAGACTGGATTGCTTCTGTTTTAAAGACCCGGTTTTATGTTTTAAAAAAAATAGGCAGGGGTTGTGTAATTTAGTGCTGATAAACTTAAAAATTAAAAAGGTCTAATTAATGGAAACAAAATCATTGCAAATTATTTAATGGAATAATGCTTAATCATTATTATCTAAGTGGCAATTAATAATTAAAAAGAAATAAAACAAATGGGGAACAAATTGATTGCAAATATTTAATATAATTATTTAATAAAAAGATTTCGTTTTTCTCCCGCTGATTAATTAAAACGAGACTCTAAAAATTCGGCTCAAAATATATTTCGAAAATTTACGGTTATTACATCCAATAAAATATTTTATTTTATGTATTAATTATATATTTAAACATCTTTTATACGGTCTTATCTAATGAACCGCTTTCTTGTTAAACACAAGTATTACTATTGATTAGCTCTCTCGTTAAGACCAAAAACCTAACTTTTACATATATTACTTGTAGATAATGTTTATCCATAAAAATCAAATCCTAAAAATAAAATAAAATTTATAACATCATATGATATTTTAATAGTTAGTACAATCTTTTTTAGTGAGCCGTCTTCCCGTTATACACATTTTGAGCCGTTCTCGTTTGGGATCGAAATTCTAACTTCATTACATATTATTGATGATACTTATCTTACACAACAATTTTTTCCCTTGAAATCAAAGCCTAAAAAATAGAGTGAATTCCAATTTATACTTTCTAGATTTTCTAAAAATTTTGGAGTTTTAGAAAATGAAAACACATCTTATTTTCTCTTTATATTATAGATACTCCTGTATTTATTTAATATTCCTGCATGAGATTGTTCTTTTACTCATTGTTCTTTTATTATGTTAACACATCAATTCTTTTCTTTTTAAATACGGTGACTTTTTTCATGACAATAGTATTGGATTTATGAATAAATTTTCCTAATATAAGTATAATTAACTTATATAAAAAATATATAATTTAAGAAGATCGTACTTTCTATAAAATATTTAATTATATGTCTGCTCTATATATTCAAACACCTATTCTAGTTCTAGTAGAACTTTTATTTATATATTTTTTCTATAAATTCGAACTCTTATTCTCTATAAATTCGAACTCCTATTCTACTTTCAATAGAACTTTTAATCGTATGCCTTATAAATACTTATTTTACTTTCAATAGAACTTCTAATCATATGTCTTCCCTATAAATTCGAACTCTTATCCTTTATAAATTTGAACACCTATTCTATTTCTACTTCTAATATGCTAATTGATATTTTTATATTTATTAGTGTTTAAAATTCTAGAAAATTAGAAAAATCGATTGAGACGATATTAGAGCGCCACCTAAACTCCCGTTATCCTCCTTTATATATATATATATATATATATATATATATATATATATATATTGATAGCAGGAGATCGGAGAGGCATTCACTCAAAAGCTTCAAAAAAAATTCTAGATTTTTCGCATTTTTGATTTTTTTATTAAAATAATTTCCTTGCATTTATTAGGGTTTTAATTAGTCATTAATTGTACATATTAAACTTATATTAAATACACTTTATTTTATACTTAATATAAAATTTTACCAATTTTTATTAGAATCTTATAATTATTATATTAATATAAAATATTAATTATCTATCTAAAAGTACAATTATTTCAAGGTAAAACGATAAAATAAAATAATTAATATTTTCAATTTCTAATCTTTATTCAAATTTGATGCAACTTTTATCGGCAATAATAAATAAACGATTTTAACATTTCGATTAATTCGTAATCAATGACCATGAGAATCATAACAAGATACAAAAGTATATAAATTTTCCAATAACATCCACAATTTAAATACAAACAAAACTGTATAATTTACTTTTACACATGAACAATTTACACAGGGGGTGTGACCAACTCGATTAAATTGAACCAATCCAACCTTTTTTTTTACTGATTAAATCCATGGAAAAAGTTGTATATTCGTTGTTTCATTATATCGTGTTGGATTAAATTAATATTCTAACTACACAAATTCTTATACTATTACTAATCAATTTATCATGCATGTAACATACGAGACGGGCGTCGGCGTTTAAGAAATTAATTAGTTATATTTAATATTTTATAAATTTTTATTATAAAAATTATGTTGACATTGTAATTTGGTATGAAAAAAGTAAGAACCTTTATGGAGTTGATGAAGTTGATAATATGTTAGAGGATATTCATTTTGTTTGTATAATTAATTTTAAACGATTTAGTGTTTGTTTAGATTCCAATGATTTTTAAATTCATTTTTATTGGAGATAGAAAATAATTACATGTACATATTTATTATAAGATTTAATATGAAATTATTACAATATATGAGTACCATTTTGAACATGTGTCCATGAATTTAAATTTAATATTACATACAAAAAAGTTCTTATAAATGCTCAAAAAAATTAATCAAATGAATAAATATAGGTCTAGGATCACTCCAAAAAATATGAAGCATGACTTACAAAATATATTTGAATTATCTTTTGTTTGTCATGCAACCAAATTTATCGAGAAGTTAAGTCAATCACACCTCTTATCACATTTATTTTGCTTCTTTTTTTCATCATACAAACAAATTTATAAAAAACTAAGCAATCACGTCTTTCATAATGCCATTGACAACAAAAATGATAAAAAAATATTACTTTTACTTATCCATTGTTGAACTTTACAAATTTTTATCAATATTGAATTTTAAAAGCATTTTTTTAAGCAACAAAATAGGTGTCGTCAATATCTTCAAAATTATTATTATTAATACTTAAGAGTTTAACTGAAACATGTTTCCTTTTTGCTAATTCTTTTCTCTAAAATTCTTTAACATTCAAATTTAGTAACATTTTACACAAGTTTCAATTCATCATATCAACTTTCAAATAATAACTCAACGAACTATGATATTATATATACGATTCTTAAAAATATTTTCGTGCCGCGCGTACCGCGGCTTTGTTACCTAATTGATTTTAACCCTTAGGTCTATCCAATGGCCCACTAGGACACCACATACAAATACACACCGTCACATATATATTAAATGAGATTTTAGCAACTTCAATACTAGTAAAAAAAACTCTAAAAAAAAAAAAAAACTCTAAAGAAAAGTTTTGCTTATTTGGTTCTTCCCGGCTTCTTTAGTTATTATATTCAAATGTGCAGTGGAGCTTTCTTGTCAACAACCTTGAAAATGTTTGAGAATGATAGGCGACTTACTTGCCTCTCATTTTTAAGTTAGATTAGGGTGTCCAATTATTGTAACTAGCATAAAAACCCGTGCGAGGCACGGGTCTCTATGTTAAATTGTGTTTCTTAATTAAATTGTGTATAATCAATGTCATTTGAAGTATAAAATTGATTTTCATAAAGTTTTATTTGTTATGGTATATGTGGCTATTGCGTACTTATTTAAATATGTTCAAATTTGTAATTTAGAAACTAATATAAGAAGTACAAATAAAATCATGTCCGTTTTTAATTTTATTTTGGGTCATTGAATAGAATTCGAGTGTTCAATAAGTGTTGTCTAATTAAGATGATTTTTCAAAACATTTACGATGCTAAACTTTTTTTTTTTTTTTTCCAATTCTTCAAAAATGATGCCTTCAAGATGTTGCATTCTAAGAGTGTGGGTGTGGGTTTTAGTCATGATTTTAATAAAAAAAATTTCTTAAATCTTTTAATACGCTATTCAAACCTTACACTTTCACTTCTTAAAACTATCTTTCTAACTATTTCATTTCTTTTCTTCTAAACTCTTGATTTTAACCATTTTTTGTCTTGATTTCCCTTTATATTTTGTCTGACTTTCAAAACATCAGATAATTCAGTCTTAACTGAGTGAATCTACCTTGTGTAATGGGTTTATAACATTTTTGTTCTCCAAACTTGAGAATTTATCATTTATGGTTGGATATATATTTTTTGTACTTTTATTGTCACAAGTTGAAATTGATCATATAACTTTTGTCCGTGCTTTGATAATGAATTCATCATTTCTTTTTTCAAACACAACTTCTTCCATAGAAGTATCTTTACAAATTGTAGCGAACATATAGACCTATGTGTTCAATGAATTTGTTATTTTTCCTTGTGAGTTTTGTATATGCATGCTTTATTGTGAAAGTATTTTTTAATAATTAATAGTTTAATTTTAAATCATCAATTAAATTATATATTATAATTTAATAATTTTAGTATGCACTATATATGCTTTTATTTTCGCCAATGTTAATTTTGTACACATATTTAAAATATTTCACATATAATATAAAAAATTATTGTCTATGCTACTAAAATTATGAAATAGAATTAATTTTTTAAATAACATGGATTTGACTGACCGATGATAATATTAATTTTCATAAGATATTATTTACTATCATAACTTAAAGTATCATATTTTGTTACACGAACCTTTGTACATGCTAATTTCATATAATCACCGTCTTCTATATGTTAACATATATAATAATATTATCATTATTGGATAATTCTAATATTGTAATAGTTTCTTTTAAATATCATTTTTTTATTATTATTTCTTCCAATACATTAATAAGTCTCACGAATTTTATCTTGTGTTGGTGGATTACCTAAGTTTAAAGTTTAATTTAGCTCCATAGTTATTTAAAGTTTAATTTGGCTTCAAAGTTATTTAAAATGTATTACTGTTAAGACATTAACATATTACGTGTATGATTTATAAACACATGTGACATTGTGGCGTAGTGGTAAGAGCATGCATAAGTTACTTGTTAGATTCCCATGAACAACACTTTTTTTAATAAAAATGTGTTGGTGTTTTACCTAAGTTTAATTTAGCTCCATAGTTATCTACAAATTTATTACTCTTAAACGCCATTCACTTATTATGTGCATGGTTTTAAAACACAAGTGACATTGTGGTGTAGTGGTAAGAGCATGCATAAGTTATTTGATAGACTCAAGTTCGATTCCCATGAACAACATTTTTTTTAATAAATATTATATATGGGGGCAAATTGGTCTTTTCATGAACATTAAAAAATCTCACTATTTTTTCTTATGTTGGCCTATTATATACATAATAGATTGCTAGCGTAAATACCTATCAATTGCAATTTTAAGGTATTAAATTTAACAATAAGGCCTTAAGACTAGTTGTTAATTTATAATTACGTATTGTAAGTTTATATTATAACCCACTTACAGGCTATGAGACATTTGAGGACACATCCAAATCACTTCCATACCATGTGACCAGCAGCACTTCCTAGTCATATCCCCTCCTCATTGTGTAAATTCACCGAGATCGTTGTAACATACGGATTACCACTGTAAGCAATTATCGAGATGTTCAACACTGCAGACTAGCTCGGAGTATGAGAACTTCTCTTAAATTTATTAATTAGTACGATATCCCATTGATCATCCAGTCATCCACAAACGGTGTGAGATATAATTATTAACTAACATGAAATCGATGCAGGATAATTTAGTTGCTCGTCACCTTGCAAAATTGATATCTTTTGGAATTGAACAAATGTGGGTGAATCATTATCTTTGTGAGATCTCTCCATATGTAATTTCGGACATTATATCCTTTTTTTAATGCAACAGTTTTTGAACTGACGCTCTCTCCTCCATTGTTACCAAGTTCATCCACGCTGACGCACATAACAAATCTATCTATACTATTATATTAAAGCTTAATTATTAAAATAAATAAGTAAATTATAAAAACAACTCAAAAAGCTAATTACTAATGTTAATGTAATTATATTTCGATTAAAATTCATTCGTCCACATTGACATTCTACCTGGACTCTTTTTTCTGCTTCAACAACTCAATTACCCATTTTTTCTAAAGATTTTACTTCTAATTAAAATACTTTACCATTTAATTTAAAACTAATATTACAATAATTAATATATATCCAAAATATCACACCATATCTTTCCGTAATTATCAATATATATAAATAAAGGATTATATATATTTATTTTTTAATTTAAAATTAATCTTGCGATCACTAATATACACCCAAAAATATCTCACCATATATTCAAATCATTATTTTTAGTAATAAATTAGAATCGTTAGATCTTATAATAAGATATATATATGATTAAATTAATTTACTAAAAATTCAAAGTTCGAACCCGTCAACAACATTTTTAATTTAGAATTTTACAAAATAAATTTTAAACCATGCATATCATTATATAAATTTATATTAAATTAAAATTAAAATTAAAATATTATTAAAAATAAGGATTATATAAAAACATAATTATAACGTTAAATAAATTTTATAACATATCAAAAGAAACCCGTACTTCGCACGGGTTATAAGCTAGTACTAGCTTATAACCCGTGCGATGCACGAATTTTTTTTGATATGTAACAAATTTTATTTTATTTTATAATTATATTTTTATATAATCATTGTTTACAAAATTTTATTTTAATTTTAATTTTAATATTAATAATTTAATATAAATATTGATATACATGATTTAAAACTTATATTATAAAATTTTAAAATAAATATGTCGTTGATAGAATTCGAACCTTGAATATAATATATCTAATCATTAGATCTAACTATTTTAATTTTTTACTGAAAATCTAATGGTCATTATTCGTAGTATACGGATTTTTATTATATTTTGTTAGTGATTAGAAGATATAATATGATATTTTTGGGTATATATTAATTATTGCTAGATATGATATGATTGGAAGATATGATATGATTGATGTTTTTAGGTGTTTATAAAAGGTAATATCTTCAACTAAAAGTAAATGTGAAAAAGACAATCGACTAATTACCATAATTATATTATGTTATTATTTATTTTAGGTGCTTTAATAGTATAGATATTGTATATATTTTTCTTTATAATAAATGTTAAATAAGTAAATTCGCGAAATACTAAAAAACATATACCAAAAAATAGGTGCCAAAATTTAATATTTCGGCTAATGTTTACTTATTATAAACAACGTATACATATTTTTAATATATTTTATTAATAATTAAAAAATATGATGTTATATTTTCGGGTATATATTAATGATTGTAAGACTGGTTTTAAATTAAAAAGGTAACGTGTTTATTCGAAAGGAAATATTAATGATTGGAAGATATGATACGATTGATGTTTTTAGGTGTTAATAAAAGGTAATATCTTCAATTAAAAGTAAATATGAAAAAAGACAATTGACTACTTACCATTAATTTATATTATGTTATTATTTATTTTAGGAGTTTTAATAGTATAGATATCATATATATTTTCTTTATAATGAAGGATAAATAAGTAAATTCACTACGTACCAAAAAACAGGTACCAAAACTTTTAATGTTTCGGCTTTTATATAATAGTATAGATAGATACGTTTATGGAAAGAGTTTTGGTGATACAAGCACCAAAAGAGTTGTTATTATATGTGTATTTTTCTTTAA
Source organism: Saposhnikovia divaricata (assembly GCA_036435485.1). NCBI lineage: Eukaryota > Viridiplantae > Streptophyta > Magnoliopsida > Apiales > Apiaceae > Saposhnikovia > Saposhnikovia divaricata. The sequence goes on along the minus strand of CM071598.1, from coordinate 5,560,852 downwards.
ACACTGTTAACATCATACTTTATTATGATTTTTCACTTTCAAATTCTAATTACATTGATTCTCTTATAGCTTTTTTATGTTTTTTAAACCGAAATTAAAGTAAAAAGGATTTTAATATTTAAATTTTTATTATTGTATATACTTAGTATTTTTAAAAATATATACAACGGGCGTCGGCCTAAAAATTGTGAGGCAAAATCGTTAAATCAAAGTCAAAGAGCATTTTAGTATTATTTAAATTTTTATTATTGTGTATGCTAAGTATTTTTATAATTTTTACAAACAGGTGTCGGCCTAAAAAATTGTGAGACAAAATCGGTATAGAAAAATATATGAATAATTTATCTTATTATCTTTGTATATTTAATTTATACAATATTGTGTTCACCAATTTATATTGATATTTTAGATATATTTAAAATTTTGAAAAAGAATTGTGAGGCAAAATCGGTAAATCAAAGTCAAAGAGCATTTTAGTATTGTGTACGCTTAGTATTTTTATAATATATACAACGGGTGTCGGCCTAAAAAATCGTATGACAAAATCGGTATAGAAAGATATATAAATAATTTATCTTATTATCTATGTATATTTAATTTATACAATATTGTGTTCACCAATTTATATTGATATTATAAAAATATTTTTGTCATTTTTTTCTTAAATGATCTTTATTTAAAAAAATTAAAAAAAAATTATAGGGCCGTCGCGAAGCGCGGCTTAGTCGACTAGTTATGATATAATAAGCTAGTAGCCTATAATACCGTGTGATGCACGGTTGCTTGTAAATTTTTAAATTATATTTTATTGTTAAAGTTTTAAGTTGTATATATATTTTTATTATTAAAAATATTTTTTTTAACTTTTTAAATCTCATGTTTAGATATATTTTTTAATTAGAAGGAAAATAAATTATAGAAGAAAATAAAATATTATAATACATGTTTGATAGTAATTTTAATATAGTATTTTAATTAGTAATATGTTGTTTACGGGAATTGATTCTTAAACTCGTTAGAGTAATTTATAAAATAATATATATGTTTAATAGAGATATGTTTTTGGTGGGATTCGATCTTGGAAACTATAAATGTATTTTAAATATTAGAAAAGGAATATTATTTTAGCATTAGATCCAACGGTTCTCATTTATTTATCTTAAATTCTAACAGTTGTTATTGAGTATACCAAATAAAGTGACCAAACTACCAACCAACCAAATATATCCTAGTTTGGTTATAATAGTATAGTACTAGCTTATAACCCGTGCTAAGCACGGGTTTCTTTTGATAGGTTATAACATTTATTTAACATTATAATTATGTTTTTATATAATTTTTATTTTTAATAAATTTTTAATTTTAATTTAATATAAATTTATATAATGAAATACATGGTTTAAATTTTGTTTTGTAAAATTCTAAATTAAAAATGTCGTTGATGGGTTCGAACTTTGAATTTTTAATAAATTAATTTAATCATATAATATATCTTATTATTAGATCTAACGATTGTTATTTATTAATAAAAATAATGATTTGTATATATGGTGAGATATTTTTGGGTGTATATTAGTGATCGCAAGATTAATTTTAAATTAAAAAGTACTCCATGTTTTAATTACATAAATTACTATTAAAAATAATTGGTGTGATATTTTGGATATATATTAGTTATTGTAATATTAGTTTTAAATTAAATGGTAAAGTGTTTTAATTAGAAGTAAAATTTTTAGAAAAAATGAATAATTGAGTTGTTGGAGCAGAAAAAAGAGTCCAAGTAGAAGTGGATGAAGGAATTTTAATCAGAATATAATTACGTTAACATTAGTAATTAGATTTTTGAGTTGTTTTTGTAATTTAATTATTTAATTATTGTAATATTAGTTTTAAATTTAAAGGTAAAGTGTTTTAATTAGAAGTAAAATCTTTAGAAAAAATGAATAATTGAGTTGTTGGAGCAGAAAAAAAGTCCAAGTAGAAGTGGATGAAGGAATTTTAATCAGAATATAATTACGTTAACATTAGTAATTAGTTTTTTGAGTTGTTTTTGTAATTTAATTATTTAATTATTGTAATATTAGTTTTAAATTAAACGGTAAAGTGTTTTAATTAGAAGTAAAATCTTTAGAAAAAAAATGAATAATTGAGTTGTTGGAGCAGAAAAAAGAGTCCAAGTAAAAGTGGATGAAGGAATTTTAATCAGAATATAATTACGTTAACATTAGTAATTAGCTTTTTGAGTTGTTTTTTAATTTAATTATTTATTTTAATAATTAGGATAAACAAACCGAAAACCAAAACTTAGGATAACCAAACCGAAAACCAAAACTTTCAATGTTTCGGCTTTAATATAATAGTATAGATAGAAGGATGTAATAGTATAGAATATAGATTTGAAAATTTATTATATTGTTAACCCATATATGTCATGTTATAATTTTTTTTTTCTAAACTAAGTTATTTGTTAAGTAATTTGGTTTTTGTACACCTAAAATCGTTGAAGAAAGAATCGTAGGGAAAAGTGATGGCTTGCGAGGATTCTAATCGGGTATAACTGAAAAAGTTTATATTATTTTAAATTAATTATATGTATATTAAGTCGTATGGTGAAGTGTGGGCCTGCGAATATTCTAATCGGGTATAATTTAAAAAGTTTGTATTATTTTTAATTAATTATATGTAATTTAATTTATTTTGGAATGTGCTAATACTTTTTTTGGAAGGTGTTAACCAACCAACCAACTAACCAAATAGACCATGTTTTACTTATAATAGTATAGTATAGATAGATAATTGACTAAAATAGAATTTAATATTAATTAAATAATATTAAATATCTCATATATATTATTTATTATTAATATTAAATAATATTATTTTAATAATATTTTAATATAGACCAAATATTATTTTTAAATATTATTTTATTTATATTTTAATAATTATATATCTCATATATATTATTTATTATTTAATTATATATATATATTATTAAATAATAATCGTTTAATTATATTATATATTGTTCAAATTATGACTATATTTTATCATAATATAAATGGAAGTATCCTATATACTTATATTCAAATTTTTGTTGATATTATCGTATTCAAATTATGATTCAATAATAATCTACAATGTAATATTTGTCTAAAATAGAATTTAATATTAATTTGTAATTGTGTGAAAATTTTATTGCTTATTATACAGTTTTAGTTTGTTTTCACTTTGTTGATTTATAATTTTTTTGTAAATTTGTTAATAAATATGTGTTTTAAATTCAAATGTAATTGAAAGAGTATGTAATTGAATATTAATTGGAGTGTCATTATAAGCGTTTGTTATTAAGTAAAATATGTGATTTAATTTCTGCAAAATAAAATTTTATATGAATTTTAATTTATTTTTTGGAAGGTGTTAACAAACTTTTTGGGAAGGTGTTAACCGACCAAAAAACCATGACTATATTTTATCAAAATAATATAAATGGAAGTATCGTATATACTTATATTCAAATTTTTGTTGATATTATCATATTCAAATTATGATTCTATAATAATCTATAATGTAATATTTGTCTAAAATAGTATTTAATATTAATTTATAATTGTGTGAAAATTTTATTGTTTATTATAGAGTTTTAGTTTGTTTTCACTTTGTTGATTTACAATTTTTTGTAAATTTGTTAATAAATATGTGATTTTAATTCAAATATAATTGAAAGAGTATGTAATTGAATATTAATTGGAGTTTAATTAAAAGAGTTTGTTATTAAGTAAAATATACGGGTTTTTCTTTTTGCAAAATAAAATTTTTTATGCATTTGAATTTATTTTTTATTTTTTGGAAAGTGTTAACAAACTTTTTTGGAAGGTGTTAACCGACCGACCAACCAACCAATTATATTTTATATTTTATTTTTTGGAAGGTGTTAACCGACCGACCAACCAACCAATTATACCATGTTTCGCTTATAATAGTATAGTATAGATTATCATATTCAAATTATGATTCTATAATAATCTATAATGTAATATTTGTCTAAAATAGTATTTAATATTAATTTATAATTGTGTGAAAATTTTATTGTTTATTATAGAGTTTTAGTTTGTTTTCACTTTGTTGATTTACAATTTTTTGTAAATTTGTTAATAAATATGTGATTTTAATTCAAATATAATTGAAAAAGTATGTAATTGAATATTAATTGGAGTTTAATTAAAATAGTTTGTTATTAAGTAAACTATGCGGGTTTTTTTTTGCAAAATAAATTTTTTTATGCATTTGAATTTATTTTATATTTTTTGGAAAGTGTTAACAAACTTTTTTTGAAGGTGTTAACCGACCGACCAACCAACCAACCAATTATATTTTATATTTTATTTTTTGGAATGTGTTAACCGACCGACCAACCAACCACTGATATCATGTTTAGCTTATAATAGTATAGTATAGATGTATAAAGGCTACATAGAGTAACATGGAGAGGTAGCATCAAACAAGAGAAAGGTTGAGGTTGTTAGATGAAAATCTATCTATATCTATACTATTATATAAAAGCCGAAATATGAAAAGTTTTGGTACCTGTTTTTTGGTACTTCGTGAATTTACTTATTTACCCTTCATTAAAAAGAAAAATATATTCTATATATATATATATACCATTAAAACACCTAAAATATATAATAACAAAAAATAATTAATGGTAATTAGTCGATTGCCTTTTTCACATTTACTTTAGTTGAAGATATTACCTTTTATAAACACCTAAAAATATATCATATCTTCCAATCATTAATATTTCCTTTTGAATTAAAACACGTTACCTTTTGATTTATATGATATTACCTTTTATAAACACCTAAAAACATCAATCGTATCATATCTTCTAATCATTAATATTTCCTTTCGAATTAATTAAAACACGTTACCTTTTTTATTTAAAACTAATCTTATCATACCATATTTTTCAATTATTTATTAAAATATATTAAAAATCCATATACGTTTTTTTAAGGAAATATACGTTATTTATAATAAGGAAACATTAGTATAATTCGTAAACATGAGTATATTAAATTATATTAAATTAAAATTGAAAATTTATTAAAAATAATGATTATATAAAACATAATTGTAATATTAAATCTCTACTATTATATAAAAGCCGAAACATTAAAAATTTTGGTAATTATTTTTTGGTACATGTTTCTTGGTATTTCGTGAATTTACTTATTTACCCTTCATTAAGAAAAATATATATTCTATATATATACCATTAAAACACCTAAGATATATAATAACAAAAAATAATATATGGTAATTAGTCGATTGCCTTTTACACATTTACTTTTAGTTGAAGATATTACCTTTTATAAACACCTAAAAACATATCATATATTCCAATCATTAATATTTCCTTTTGAATTAAAACACGTTACCTTTTGATTTATAAGGACACATTAGTATAACTCCATTAAAAAGAAAAAAACCATTAGTATTACTTCATTAAATGCATTAGTATAATTCGTAAACATGGGTATATTAGTGTAACGCCCCCAAATCCACCCTGACAGGGGACCCGGGTCGTCACATTGTCTCAATATCCTGTAGCACAAGTTACGCAATAACAAAGCAAAATATATAATACAACGGAGCATAAAATGTCCCACTCCGCAGGTCCAAGATCGTCTTCACAGTATAATACAAAACAACTTGATACATCTCGAATTAATATGTTACAAAGGTTCACATCAGTAGAAATATAAAGATTCCAGTTGGATCTTCTAATTGTTGTCGCCATAGCCTTGCGCTTTCCCTTTCCCTTTATAGCCCTGGCTGGACGTCTCGCCTTTCTCCGTCTTGACAGCTGAACAAAATGTTGTAAAGCAAGAATGAGCAACTATAGTGCTCAGCAAGTTCTCTTCTCGCTCGGTATATAAATATAATAAGGTTTACCGAAATAAGTACTCAAAATTTTAATATCGAATGTAACAATGTGATTTGACTCAAATTTATCTTGAAAATATCATACTCGAAAGGCTCAAAACTCATCTCAAAACATAATACTCAAAAGACTCATTTGATATAACTCTGATAACTCATGATGTAAGAATGAACTGGTCTTCCACCTCTCCGTATCTCGGTGGGGCGATCAACTAACCAACCAAGAATACCGGCCTCCGATGACACCGCACTTCGCCCGATCACGGCTACAATACGATATCAACTATAATATATATGTATGAATGCTAGCATCATAATGGTTATCAATTCAACCAAGGCAACGAATGCCTAAATATTCTCGGGTCCGTAAAACGGTACACGAGTCTCTCTTTCTCTATAAAGGGCCTCTTGCCCAAAATTGACCAGTAGAATACAGAATTCCCGAATAGTTGGGTACAGATAACTTGAGATAACTCTTTCAGAAAATATTTACAAATCTGGCGGACTGCCAGTATGACTCAATTTCACCACCAATCCGAACAATGGACTGATGTAAATCCTCAATAATAATTTATCGGTTGACATGAACAAAATGCCAAACCTTGACAATAAAATCGACTATCTCGAATCTATGAGAATAGTCCTAAGATTAAAGTAATTGGGAGTCGTACTGAACAAATAGTACTTCTCGATATTTATAATACTCAACATTGATGAACGTGTAAATAGAATATTTTTCACTTGATCGACGAATAAAAATCTCTAATAATTATAATTTTAAACTCCTATCGGTTAGTTCAAACGAGGAACTAACTGAAAGATAATCAATAAATAACGATTGAATTTGTACAATAAATTCAATCGAAAAGAATAAATTTAACTATCTCGGACGAATGAGATTAGTTTCACTGAATAAAATAATAGTCGTCTCGAATTAATGAGATCGACCCGATATCAATTAAATTGTTTCTACGCATATAGGGATTATAATTCTCAAATAAACTAACTTGACAATATAATAATATTTAACAAGAAATAATTCTCAAAAGAAATTATTGCATCATATAGAGCAACAGATAATCTCAATATATAACATCTCAAAAATAATTAAGGAATTAAATAACACGAACAGAAATTCACAGTTTCCAAAAGTTAGGGTAAGAACGAACTTGCCTCGATCTCGAAGTGCAAATGAATGCAGATAAAAATTATACTCTACCCGTGAACTTGGCGTCGATCTACGTCTCGAGAATTATTTTCTAAAAAAAATAGCAACCAGAAATACGTAAGCGATTCTTCAGAATAAAATACTCCCGATCCGATAATCTAATTAATAATAATATAATATCTCATAAAATCTCCGGAATAAATAAATAAATATTTATTCGAACACAGGAATTAAATCTGGGGAATATATCCTATTTTTTAATATCTGGAAATCTAAATTCTTACTCAAAATGAAAAATTCAAACATCCGTTTTTATTCAATTTAAAACCATATTTATTATTCTCATTTTTAAACTAATTGTCAAAGAATTTCTAATTTACTAAACTCATGAATATAAAACAAATATTAAATCTCTAAATTAAATCTGACTTGATCCGGTTAATTAAAATAAACCGGAAAATATTAACAAAAACAGCTTTCCAAAATAAAACATATTTTATTCTAATTATTCACAAATATACCCCTTTTATTGTAAATTAATAAATCTCTATTCAAAAACACAAAATATTATTATTTAATTAATAAACCAATCACTATTTTATTTAAATAAATCATTTTTAATAAAACTATTTAATCTTCTAAATTTAATAACGTTCCAATTAAATCCTATTTAATTAAAACACGAATAAAATGTATGGTCCTAAATTTGGTACGTCAATATTATATTAATATTCTACAGGAACGTGGGGCCCACCTGTGGGACCCACCTGATCAACCTCCCCTTCCCCTGTTCTCTCTGCTCTCTCTCTCTCTCTCTCTCTCTCTCTCTCTCTCTCTCTCTCTCTCTCTCCCTCTCTCTGCTATCTCTCTCGCAATCTCTCTCGACTACAACCTCTCCCTGCATCTCTCTCAGTTTCACCTCCCTCTCCGCCTTATCTCTCCCACGACCTCCCTGTCTCTCCCTCGATCTGTCGACTCTCTCTGCATCGACCGCCACAACAACACCCCCCCGATTTTGAACCTTAGCAGCAACAACCCATCTCCCCCAGTCTCTCCCCATTTCTGTCCCTCTCTGCCTCCCTCGTATCTCTCTCAATTCCCCCTCTCTGAACAATCAATCTCTCTCTCGTCGAACACCCAACACCCAACAACAATCTCTTTCGTCGCCCCTCTCTCGAACAACCACACAACAAACGAATCAATTAACAACAAGCAACACAATTCTCTCTCGTCCTCAACCTCCTCTCTCGATAATACCGACCAAAGCAACAGCAAAACGAAACAATAACAACAACCTGCTCTCTCTTCTACTTTAATAACCACCATCACTCCATACATCGATTATAACATCAATCAATCCTCACAAAACACAACAGGCCGACCAGAGAAATCAAATCAGAAAAAAATAAGAGTAAAGAACAGTTTATTAAGTTAACTACCTGTGCTCAGTTGTGTGTATGTATCGGTTCTTTTAGAAGAGATAGGAGATGTAATGTTTAAAAAGAAAAGACTAGAACTGATGTTTGATATAATTGCTTTGTGAAGTATATGCTAGGTACCCTGTTTTGTGTCTCTGAATGGTTCGAATATATATAGAAAGAGATAAGCAACCGGGTCTTTGTTTAGAAAGTAAATGAATCTCACCCTGTATTTTATCATTTTATGTATGTACAGATCAGTATTGTGATTAATCATGAAATTGGTAATGGTTGTGATAAAAAAAATAAAAAGACTAAATCATGGAGAAAAAAATCATTGCAACATTTAGTGGTGTAATCATCATAAAAATTGTTTATTTAATAGGTGGGTAATTATTAAATTAAAAGAATAAAAAAATGGGGGACAATTATAATGATGCAAATATTTAATATAATTTTAATAAAAAGATTTCGTTTTTTTTTCTCCCGCTGACTAATTAAAACGAAACTCTAAAATTCGGCTCAAAATTAAAATATATTTCGAAAATTTACGGATATTACAGTCTTCCCCCCTTATAGGATTCCGTCCTCGGAATCAAAACTACGCACTAAACAATTCCGGATATTTATTCCGCATTTCACTTTCTAATTCCCACGTGGCTTCCTCAACTTGGTGGTTTCTCCAAAGTACTTTCACTAAATTTACTTTCTTAGTTCTTAACTCTTGCACTTTGTAATCTAGGATCTCCACTGGCTTTTCTTCGTATGTCAAATCTGGACGAATTTCCACTGGTTCGTAGGTTATAACGTGCCTGAAATCAGAATGGTACTCTCTTAACGCAGAAACATGAAACACATCGTGGATATGCTGAAGGTCTGGAGGTAGGGCCAACTGATAAGCTAGTGGTCCTATCTTCTTAAGAATCTCGAAGGGTCCTATATATCTGGGACTTAACTTGCCTTTCTTTCCGAATCTCATTACTCCTTTCCAAGGTGAAACTTTTAGCATCACTTTATCTCCCACTTCAAACGCTTTGTCTTTCCTCTTTAGATTTGCATACTTCCTCTGTCGATCTTGAGCTGCAACTAACCTTTTTCGAATAACCTCGGTTGCTTGCTTAGTTTGTTGAAGTAATTCCGGTCCTAGTATCTTCCTTTCTCCTACTTCATCCCAATATAAAGGTGATCTACACTTCCTTCCGTACAAAGCTTCATAAGGTGCCATACATATGCTCGAATGGTAACTATTGTTGTAAGCAAACTCGACTAGGGGCAAATGCTCATCCCAACTTCCTTTAAAATCAAGTGCACAGGCTCTTAACATATCTTCAACTGTTTGAATCGTCCTTTCACTTTGTCCATCGGTCTGTGGATGATAAGCAGTGCTCAGATTTAACTTCGTGCCAAGACATTCTTGAAAACTTTTCCAAAATCGAGAAGTAAAACGGGCATCTCTATCAGATACAATTGAAACAGGTACTCCGTGACGAACTACAATCTCCTTTAGGTACATGTTCACCAATCTCTCAACAGAATACTTATCACTAATTGGTAGAAAATGCGCAGATTTAGTGAGTCGGTCGACAATAACCCAAATAGCATCGTGGCTGGCTCTAGTTCGGGGCAATCCTACGACAAAATCCATGGTAATATGCTCCCATTTCCACTCGGGTATCTCTAAAGGTTGTAGAAGTCCACTTGGTCGTTGATGTTCTGCCTTCACTTTCTGACATGTCAAACACTTACTTACCCATTCTGCAATCTCCCTCTTCATGTTGGGCCACCAATAATTCAACTTGATGTCTTGATACATTTTTGTGCTCCCTGGGTGAATGGAATATCTCGAGTTATGCGCTTCACTCATAATTTCTTCCTTCAACTGTGTAACATTAGGAATCCATATTCTCGTTGCAAATCGCTTAATTCCCTTTTCATCTTTTGAACTTAGAAATTCTTCTCCGGTCAACTCTGATCTTCTTTCTTCCATCACTTGCTCTTGACAACGTCGAATCTTCTCGAGTAACTCTGGTTGAAACTGAATGCTGTAAACTCTTTCATTGTTTTGGACTGGGATCTTGACTTCTAATTCCATCTTCTCAAATTCTCTAACCAATTCTTCTGAGGTTGTCAACAGGTTTAGTCTCTCCTTTCTACTTAATGCATCAGCTACAACATTAGCCTTCCCTGGGTGATAGTTTATCGAGCAATCATAGTCTTTGATAAACTCCAACCATCTTCTTTGTCTCATGTTTAATTCCTTCTGCGTGAATATATACTTTAAGCTCTTGTGATCCGTGTAAATCTCGCATTTCTCTCCGTAAAGGTAATGTCTCCAAATCTTGAGTGCGAAAACAATAGCAGCAAGTTCCAAATCGTGAGTAGAGTAACGGGACTCATATTCCTTCAGTTGCCGAGAGGCATAAGCTATTACTTTTCCGTGTTGCATCAAAACACATCCCAAACCCTTGTGAGAAGCGTCGCTGTAAATTACGAAATCGCCTTTCTCATCGGGTAAGGTCAACACCGGGGCAGTAGTCAATCTCTTCTTCAATTCTTGAAAGCTATCTTCACATTTGGGGGTCCATTCGAACTTTTCACTCTTTCTAGTAAGTCGAGTCAGTGGCGTAGCTATCTTTGAGAAATCCTTCACGAATCTTCGATAGTATCCAGCCAATCCAAGGAAACTTCTAACTTCGGTGGGAGTCTTGGGTCTCTCCCAATCTGCTACGGCTTCTATCTTTGCGGGGTCTACAGAAATCCCTTCGCCGCTTACAATGTGTCCCAAAAATTGAACTTCTTTTAGCCAGAATTCACACTTCGAGAATTTCGCATATAACTTTTCCTTCCGCAGCGTTTCCAGAACTAGACGGAGGTGTTCAGCATGTTCCTCAGGAGACTTCGAGTATATCAGGATGTCATCAATAAATACAATCACGAACTTGTCCAAGTATCTTTTGAACACACGATTCATCAAATCCATAAAAGCAGCTGGCGCATTCGTCAATCCAAAAGACATGACTAAGAATTCGTAATGTCCATATCGGGTCCTAAAGGCAGTCTTAGGGATATCTTCAGGCTTGATCTTTAGTTGATGATAGCCGGATCTCAAATCGATCTTTGAAAAACATCTAGCTCCCTTAAGTTGGTCAAACAGATCGTCGATTCGAGGTAAGGGGTACTTATTCTTAATGGTCATCTTGTTCAACTCACGATAATCAATACATAGTCGCATAGATCCGTCCTTCTTCTTCACGAACAGCACTGGAGCTCCCCACGGGGATACACTTGGTCTGATTACGCCTTTGTCAAGTAATTCTTGCAGTTGGGTAGCCAACTCCTTCATCTCAACTGGAGCCATACGGTATGGTGCTTTGGAAATTGGTGCAGTTCCCGGGGCAAGATCGATATTGAATTCTATTTCTCTGTCGGGCGGTAATCCAGGTAACTCTTCAGGAAAAACATCTTCGAATAGATTCACTACAGGGATTTCATCAATGGCAGGGGCTTGCTTCTCGTTGTCAACCACATAAGCTAAGTAGGCTTGACACCCACTCCTTAGTAGTTTCTTCGCTTGAATCAAAGTCAGAAAATTACTAGTAGGTTTCCTTCCGCGAAATTGTATTCTTTTGCCGTTGGGTCCCTTTACACTAACCCACTTACGCCGACAATTGATTTGGGCATCATAACGTGTCAACCAATCCATTCCCAGAATTATATCAAACTCCCCTAAATTAAAAGAAAGAAGGTCTGCTTCGAAACGTTGTCCTTGGATTTCGATTCCACAATCTGGACATATCTGATCTACAGGGACTTTTTCCTGATTTGCTACTTCTATAATCAATGTCTCCCCTAATGGTACGGACTGAATATACAATTTATTCCTAAAATTCTCCGATATGAAAGATTTTGTTGCTCCCGAATCAAACAAAACACATGCATCTACAGAATTGACTAAAAGTGTACCTGCAATCACATCACTATCAGCAATAGCATCCTTCACCGTCATGTTGAAAGTACGAGCAGTTGGCTTGTTGCTGGGAGGTGCCATGAGTCTAGGTGCATTTGTCTCCTTTGGTGGTGACTTGCAATCTCGTGCAATATGTCCTTTCTTTCCGCAATTGAAACAAGTAACGGCCTTATCCTTGCAGTGAGAAGAATAGTGCCCTTTCTGTCCACAGTTGTAACAAACAATGCTGGCCAGATTACATGGTCCTGGGTGCTTCCTTCCACACGTTTTGCATTCGGGTAGCGGTGGCCTCCCTTGAATTAGATTGGCTGCCTGAGTGGGTCTGGACCTTTGATTGTTTCCCCTAGCGTCTTGATTCTCAGTTCTCTTTGTATCATTGCTTCTGTCTTCCCGCTTCACAAAAGGTCTCTTTCCATTCCGATCGTCCGGCTTCCTCTCAAAATTATTTCCACGATTCTGAAACTTCCTTTTCTTCATATCCTTGTCCTTTGAGTACAACTCAGATCCACTTTCCACAATAGATGCTTTTTGAACCACAGTAGCATAGTTGGTGATTTCTAGGACCGCAACTCGATTCTGGATCCACGGCTTTAGCCCTAGTTGAAAACGTTTAGCTCTCTTTTCGTCCGTATCCACATGGTAAGGCACAAACCTAGAGAGTTCAGAAAACTTGGCTTCATATTCAGCTACAGTCATGTTGCCTTGCTTGAGTTCCAGAAACTTGACCTCCATTTGGCTCTCCAAGTATTTAGGAAAATATTTCTCTAAAAATAGCTGCGTGAACCTGGTCCAGGGTATGACTACGTTCCCTTCCATTGCTCTCTTCGATTCCCACCAATAATTCGCCTCACCTTTTAACATATAGGCTGCAAAGATGGTTTTCTTCTCTTCTTCTACCCCTACGATCTCAAAGGTCTTCTCTATTTCACGTAACCATATTCTTGCTTCAACGGGATCGGTAGTACCCTTAAACTCAGGGGGATTCAGAGATTTAAAAGATTTGAAACTAACGGTAGCCTGTGTCAGTTGAGCTGGAGGTGGATTCCCTCCTATATTTTGGTATAGCTGAGGCTGAGGGTTCTGGGTATGCTGAATAAGAAAGTTCATAAGTAGACTCATCGGGTTATTTTCTTGGTTGGGACCTCGAGCGAGTTGTGGTTCCGGGTTTGGAACTTGGTTCTGAGGTGGGACCTCATTCCCTGGATTCACCTCGGGTTGAGGACGAGGATTCTTTGCGGGTCTTCCTCTTTTTGGTGCCATTTTTTTCTATTAAAATTGAAAACAGGAGCTTGGTCAAACTAGGTAAAATTATAACAGAATATCGGTGCTGGTAACGTAAACTCTTAAAATCTTATGTCGAATTTCTGAAAATGCTGAAGATATATCTCATGTGTCACAATATATATATATTTTTTTTTACAGGAGTACTATTATTAAAGCGCAACAACAATAATAAATCTGAAACAGGTAAGGGTGCAAAAATATTAATATCCACATATAATCCATCATGGTACCATAAGGTACGTTTAATGCATACATCTGATACAAGCTAGCCAACTCATACATAAACACCATAATGCAAACAAATCTAATGCATCACTATACAGAAAGTGGGTCATCAAGAACAAGCCCAAGCTACAATATCAGCTACGGTCTCAACGGCCAAACATCTCACCCACGCGTCCCTGGAACTCCTCGATAGCTCTGGCAATCAACTCTGTAACAGCATTGCGATCCACGGCTCCTGTACTAGAGGATGGTAGGGCTGTGAGATCAGTCTGTAGCCCAGTCAGAATAGCAATAGAGATCTGATGTACGATCTCCATAGGAACATTCCTCACAAGCAAGCTGCCTCCTCCATGAACTGTGGTAGGGTCGATCGACAGTAATCGCAATATAGCATCTCTAGTGGCAAAAACCTCCTCATAACGAAGCCATGCCCATCGAAACTGCTGGAAAAGATAATCATGAACCATCCAAGGTACAGGCCCTCGATCCCCTCTCGGCTGCGTGGGCATACCAACTGGCTGTGCTGGGAAAGGTGGAGCAGATGAGATAATCACCTCTGAAGCAGGGATATGTATAGCAGGTGCAGGAGGAGTAGTATCACAAGCAGGCATGGCACTGACAGGTGGAAACATGTAGTCAGGCACGGTAGGGACTGTCGGCGTCGAAGCATATACGGGAACAGGTAAAGTAAACAACTCAGCAAGAGCTGCAACTCCTGTAGGTACATCAACTCCGGATACTGGAGCTGACAAGGTAGGTACAACCTCAATACGGACGGGTGAAAGCTGGCTCTCATCAACTGGATCAGTAATCTCGGGCACTGGGGTCTCAACTCTGAACGTCTCAGGGGTAGGAGCCTCTAAATCAATCACTGGTGGAGGAGAATCGACTATCTCAATGATCTGGTCAGGAGAATCTACTAAATCTATCACATGTGGAGGAGAAGGTGTAAGGATCTGAACTGAAGAATCCTCCGTGTCACTAACCATCAGCATAAACTCTTCAGACGGGTCACTGTCTGAACCTGAGCTAAGTGGTCCATGCGGGTAAGGTGTAGGAGATCTATCTCGGGTAGAACGAAAATCAGCTGGTCTGGAAGTAGACATCTACAAAAGTACGAAAATCTCGGTCAGGTTTCAATCAACTAGCTATGCCTATAAATATATATAAAGGCGTAAGGCGCTTAGTGCCAAAATCTCAACTTCGTATCATATCTCTAAATTCTCACGTCGCGTTATAGTTCTAGGTTCGTATTATATCTCTAAATGCTCGCATCGGGTTATACTCCAAGTACGATTCCTAAAAATATAACTAAAGCTCTGATACCAAAACTGTAACGCCCCCAAATCCACCCTGACAGGGGACCCGGGTCGTCACATTGTCTCAATATCCTGTAGCACAAGTTACGCAATAACAAAGCAAAATATATAATACAACGGAGCATAAAATGTCCCACTCCGCAGGTCCAAGATCGTCTTCACAGTATAATACAAAACAACTTGATACATCTCGAATTAATATGTTACAAAGGTTCACATCAGTAGAAATATAAAGATTCCAGTTGGATCTTCTAATTGTTGTCGCCATAGCCTTGCGCTTTCCCTTTCCCTTTATAGCCCTGGCTGGACGTCTCGCCTTTCTCCGTCTTGACAGCTGAACAAAATGTTGTAAAGCAAGAATGAGCAACTATAGTGCTCAGCAAGTTCTCTTCTCGCTCGGTATATAAATATAATAAGGTTTACCGAAATAAGTACTCAAAATTTTAATATCGAATGTAACAATGTGATTTGACTCAAATTTATCTTGAAAATATCATACTCGAAAGGCTCAAAACTCATCTCAAAACATAATACTCAAAAGACTCATTTGATATAACTCTGATAACTCATGATGTAAGAATGAACTGGTCTTCCACCTCTCCGTATCTCGGTGGGGCGATCAACTAACCAACCAAGAATACCGGCCTCCGATGACACCGCACTTCGCCCGATCACGGCTACAATACGATATCAACTATAATATATATGTATGAATGCTAGCATCATAATGGTTATCAATTCAACCAAGGCAACGAATGCCTAAATATTCTCGGGTCCGTAAAACGGTACACGAGTCTCTCTTTCTCTATAAAGGGCCTCTTGCCCAAAATTGACCAGTAGAATACAGAATTCCCGAATAGTTGGGTACAGATAACTTGAGATAACTCTTTCAGAAAATATTTACAAATCTGGCGGACTGCCAGTATGACTCAATTTCACCACCAATCCGAACAATGGACTGATGTAAATCCTCAATAATAATTTATCGGTTGACATGAACAAAATGCCAAACCTTGACAATAAAATCGACTATCTCGAATCTATGAGAATAGTCCTAAGATTAAAGTAATTGGGAGTCGTACTGAACAAATAGTACTTCTCGATATTTATAATACTCAACATTGATGAACGTGTAAATAGAATATTTTTCACTTGATCGACGAATAAAAATCTCTAATAATTATAATTTTAAACTCCTATCGGTTAGTTCAAACGAGGAACTAACTGAAAGATAATCAATAAATAACGATTGAATTTGTACAATAAATTCAATCGAAAAGAATAAATTTAACTATCTCGGACGAATGAGATTAGTTTCACTGAATAAAATAATAGTCGTCTCGAATTAATGAGATCGACCCGATATCAATTAAATTGTTTCTACGCATATAGGGATTATAATTCTCAAATAAACTAACTTGACAATATAATAATATTTAACAAGAAATAATTCTCAAAAGAAATTATTGCATCATATAGAGCAACAGATAATCTCAATATATAACATCTCAAAAATAATTAAGGAATTAAATAACACGAACAGAAATTCACAGTTTCCAAAAGTTAGGGTAAGAACGAACTTGCCTCGATCTCGAAGTGCAAATGAATGCAGATAAAAATTATACTCTACCCGTGAACTTGGCGTCGATCTACGTCTCGAGAATTATTTTCTAAAAAAAATAGCAACCAGAAATACGTAAGCGATTCTTCAGAATAAAATACTCCCGATCCGATAATCTAATTAATAATAATATAATATCTCATAAAATCTCCGGAATAAATAAATAAATATTTATTCGAACACAGGAATTAAATCTGGGGAATATATCCTATTTTTTAATATCTGGAAATCTAAATTCTTACTCAAAATGAAAAATTCAAACATCCGTTTTTATTCAATTTAAAACCATATTTATTATTCTCATTTTTAAACTAATTGTCAAAGAATTTCTAATTTACTAAACTCATGAATATAAAACAAATATTAAATCTCTAAATTAAATCTGACTTGATCCGGTTAATTAAAATAAACCGGAAAATATTAACAAAAACAGCTTTCCAAAATAAAACATATTTTATTCTAATTATTCACAAATATACCCCTTTTATTGTAAATTAATAAATCTCTATTCAAAAACACAAAATATTATTATTTAATTAATAAACCAATCACTATTTTATTTAAATAAATCATTTTTAATAAAACTATTTAATCTTCTAAATTTAATAACGTTCCAATTAAATCCTATTTAATTAAAACACGAATAAAATGTATGGTCCTAAATTTGGTACGTCAATATTATATTAATATTCTACAGGAACGTGGGGCCCACCTGTGGGACCCACCTGATCAACCTCCCCTTCCCCTGTTCTCTCTGCTCTCTCTCTCTCTCTCTCTCTCTCTCTCTCTCTCTCTCTCCCTCTCTCTGCTATCTCTCTCGCAATCTCTCTCGACTACAACCTCTCCCTGCATCTCTCTCAGTTTCACCTCCCTCTCCGCCTTATCTCTCCCACGACCTCCCTGTCTCTCCCTCGATCTGTCGACTCTCTCTGCATCGACCGCCACAACAACACCCCCCCGATTTTGAACCTTAGCAGCAACAACCCATCTCCCCCAGTCTCTCCCCATTTCTGTCCCTCTCTGCCTCCCTCGTATCTCTCTCAATTCCCCCTCTCTGAACAATCAATCTCTCTCTCGTCGAACACCCAACACCCAACAACAATCTCTTTCGTCGCCCCTCTCTCGAACAACCACACAACAAACGAATCAATTAACAACAAGCAACACAATTCTCTCTCATCCTCAACCTCCTCTCTCGATAATACCGACCAAAGCAACAGCAAAACGAAACAATAACAACAACCTGCTCTCTCTTCTACTTTAATAACCACCATCACTCCATACATCGATTATAACATCAATCAATCCTCACAAAACACAACAGGCCGACCAGAGAAATCAAATCAGAAAAAAATAAGAGTAAAGAACAGTTTATTAAGTTAACTACCTGTGCTCAGTTGTGTGTATGTATCGGTTCTTTTAGAAGAGATAGGAGATGTAATGTTTAAAAAGAAAAGACTAGAACTGATGTTTGATATAATTGCTTTGTGAAGTATATGCTAGGTACCCTGTTTTGTGTCTCTGAATGGTTCGAATATATATAGAAAGAGATAAGCAACCGGGTCTTTGTTTAGAAAGTAAATGAATCTCACCCTGTATTTTATCATTTTATGTATGTACAGATCAGTATTGTGATTAATCATGAAATTGGTAATGGTTGTGATAAAAAAAATAAAAAGACTAAATCATGGAGAAAAAAATCATTGCAACATTTAGTGGTGTAATCATCATAAAAATTGTTTATTTAATAGGTGGGTAATTATTAAATTAAAAGAATAAAAAAATGGGGGACAATTATAATGATGCAAATATTTAATATAATTTTAATAAAAAGATTTCGTTTTTTTTTCTCCCGCTGACTAATTAAAACGAAACTCTAAAATTCGGCTCAAAATTAAAATATATTTCGAAAATTTACGGATATTACAATTAGATTATATTAAATTAAAATTAAAAAATTATTAAAAATAATAATTATATAGAAACATAATTGTAATATTAAATAAAATTTATAACATATTAAAAAAACACCATATCAATAAATTTTGTTTATAACATAACAAAATGTTATTATAATTTTATATATTTATATCTTCCAATCAATAATGTTTTTTCCTAATTTAAACATGTTAACTTTTAATTTAAAACATAATCTTGCAATAATTAATATATACCCAAAAATCTCACACCATATCTTCTAATCACTAACAAAATATAATAGAAATTCGTATACCACGAATAATGACCGTTAGATTTTTAGATAAAAATCAGAACCGTTAGATCTAATGATTGAATATATTATATGATTAAATTAATTTAATAAAATTTAAGGTTCGAATTCCATCAACGACATATTTATTTTAAAATTTTGTAATATAAGTTTTAAACCATGCATATCATTAATTAATTTTTTATTAAATAATTTAAGTTAAAATTAAAATAAAATATTGTAAATAATAATTATATAAAAACGTAATTGGAACATAAAATAAAATTTATTACATATCAAAAGAAATCCGTGCATCGCACGGGTTATAAGCTAGTATACTATAATGTCCGAATATTGGAAATGCACCAAAAGAATTTAAGGTATTTGTTTGAATTTTCATTTTTTTTGATTTTTTTATTACAACTCTTTTCTTGCATTAAATAGCTATTAATGATATTTTAATTAGTCTATTTAATTTGTTTAAAAATTAGCAAACTTTATTGAACTTTATAGTTATTATTTCAATATTAAATATTAATTATATATAGTTAAGTTTATTTTTAGGTAAAATGACAACTAAAAATTGTTTGAATTGCGTTCTTTTTTATTCACTATTCAAGATCACATTAATTTCTTTTCAAATGACTATATATAGGTCAGAAGACTTTAACTTCTCAAACAATTTTTATTATCAATAATTGTGAAATTCGTAATAAATTATGGAATTAAAGTGCCCATGTCCATATCATCAGTATTTGGTAGGATCGAGCAATTTCCATACAATGTGACCAGCACTTCCTAGTCAGTAGTCATATCCCATCCTCATTGTGTAAATTCACCGAGATCGTTGTAACACTGGCTGATACGGATTATCACTGTAGGCTATTATCGAGATGTTCAACACTGCACACTAGCACCATCCAGTCATCCACAAATGGCGTGAGATAACTAACATGAAATCGATGCAGGATAATTTAGTTGCTCATCACTTTGCAAAACTGGTATCTTTTGGTATATTTTTCTTTAGAAAAATATTGGGTTCAAAATTTTTAATTTTTAATTTTACTTTAATTAATTAGAACACAACAATTTTCAAATAAAACCATCTTATTGTAATGAGTATATTTAATTGTAACCAGAAAGTGATTCTTTGATATTGTTTTGGAATACAAATTCTATATTTAATAAAAAAAAATATTAACTAAATATTCTTACAAAAACCTGTTACAAAATATTATAAACATGTTAAATAGTAAAAAAAATCTAATTAAGTAGAATTACGAAATAAAAACACTGCAGGGTTTGTTTTTGCTCCCCCGGGTTGCCAAGCAATCATGCCTCCGCCACTGATTGGAACAAACTTACTTCTACGTTCTTACAGACGACACCAAATGTAGGAATTAGGAGTTTTCTGCGTACAGAAGCTTCGTTTGGATCTGCAAGTGTGAAGAATGTGAGAGATTGGCCCCCGATTCACCTCCGATGTGTTTGTGTAAATTGTGATCGATTGAATTACCAAACCTGCCAGTTGTGCGACGAACGTGAAGACGAGTGGGAGACGTGTCCCACATCTTTAGGAGTGGACAAAACTGTTTGAGGAGACCGTTGTTTTGTGAATGGGACTGGGTTCCCTTGGACCTACTTCAATCTTCTGCCACAAGACCTAGAGCTGTTCACGAACCGAGCTGTTCGCGAACAAGCTCGGCTCGGCTCGTTAAGGGTTCGGTTCGGCTCGAGCTCGTTAAAAGCTCGAGTCGAGCTCGAACAAGATTTTTTGTTTGTTAAGCTTAACGAGCTCGAGCCGAGCTTTAGGGTGTTCGGCTCGAGCTCGGATCTGCTCGGCTCGAGCTCGGCTCGTTAAAGCTCGAAAAAAATCAAAATTTTTACTTTTTATTTTTTTATCTCCAACCAAATTAATTTTTTATTTTTTGAAAATTTGGGAATATCACTAAATTAGATATATCTTGTCATCCGTACGGTTGGATCGTCGAGAAATATTTTTTAAAAAATAGAAACAACAATTCGTGATAAAGCACTAGTTACTAGTACTAGTTAAATTAGTAGTGATCTACTAAGATCTCCAACCAAATTAATTTTTTATTTTTTGAAAATTTGGGAATATCACTAAATTAGATATATCTTGACATTCGCACGGTTGGATCGTCGAGAAATATTTTTTAAAAAATGGAAACAAAAATTCGTGACAAAGCACTAGTTACCAATACTAGTTAAATTAGTAGTGATCTACTAAGATCTCCAACCAAATTAATTTTTTATTTTTTGAAAATTTTAGAATATCACTAAATTAGATATATGTTGACATCCGTACGGTTGGATCATAGAAAAATATTTTTAAAAAAAAAGAAACAACAATTTGTGACAAAGCACTAGTTTCTAGTACTAGTTAAATTAGGAGTGATGTACTAAGATCTCCAACCTTTTAATTTTTGAAAATTTGGGAATATCAATAAATTAGATATGTCTTGACATCCGTATGGTTGGATCGTCGAAAAATATTTTTTTAAAAAATAGAAACAACAATTCGTGACAAAGCACTAGTTACTAGTACTAGTTAAATTAGTAGTGATCTACTAGATCTCCAACCAAATTAATTTTTTTATTTTTTGAAAATTTGGGAATATCACTAAATTAGATATATCATGACATCCGTACGGTTGGATCGTCGAAAAATATTTTTTAAAAAATAGAAAAAATAATTCGTGACAAAGCACTAATTACTAGTACTAGTTAAATTAGTAGTGATCTTCTAAGATCTCCAACCAAATTAATTTTTTATTTTTTGAAAATTTTGGGAATATCACTAAATTAGATATATCTTGACGTCCGTACGGTTGGATCGTCGAGAAATATTTTTTAAAAAATAGAAACAACAATTCATGACTACTAGTTAGAATAGTAGTGATCTAATAAGATCTCCAACCAAATTAATTGTTCGCGAACAGCTCGAGCTCGGATCGAGCTCGGCTCGGCTCGAGGCTGTTCGTGAACAACTCGAGTTCAGCTCGGTTCGGTTCGTTAAGAAATCAGCTCGGTTCGTTAAGATCAAAGCTCGGCTCAGTTCGTTAAGGTCAAAGCTCGGATCGTTTCTATCAAAACTCGGGTCAGCTCGGTTCGTAAACCGCCCTAACAAGACCTTCGGCCTGGCCCAATAAGAAAATTGGCCGAAGGTACTTGATTATGGAAGAATAGTTTGCATTTGCTCAATAATTAAAGGAAAAGCACTTGATTATTTAAAATAATAATTAAAGAACATTTAGATATTTCGATGATTAATTAAAATGATGATAATGCTTGTGGCCAGTGATTTAGATGTTGTTGATAGCCTCCAACAGGTTACTGAACCCAAATGTTTGTATTTGTTTACTTTTCATATCTTCGACTTTATGTTTCAAATAATGGAACCTTTAAATCTTGTTTGATTTGCGTCCACCAGCATTTTAATTGGGCATTGTTTTGTTCTTTTTGAAATTAATTTCTTTTTTGTGTCATTTGTAATTTAAAGTAGATATAATATGGTTATTCATTGACAATCAAGATTTATTATAAGTTCAATATGGGGGTTTGTTTTCAAGTTTTTGTTTGAATGTTAAGTATCAAACAAAAAAA
This sequence comes from Saposhnikovia divaricata, assembly GCA_036435485.1. NCBI lineage: Eukaryota > Viridiplantae > Streptophyta > Magnoliopsida > Apiales > Apiaceae > Saposhnikovia > Saposhnikovia divaricata. The sequence continues at coordinate 5,538,065 of CM071598.1, read as the reverse complement.
AGTTTGTTAGTAAATTTGGTTTATATATATAGGCTAGCGTTCAAATAGAAACCAACCTTATAATAGAAACTAGAAACCTACACTAAATAAATTATATTTCATTTATTTTAATGGCCCCGCTAGGGGCACCTTCACAAAAAACGTTTAAAATTCTTGGCTCTATTCAACAAAAATATAAAAAAATAAAAAAAAATTTTAAAAAAAGTTACTGTTCACGTGCCACGTCATCACGTGAACAGTAACTTTTTTTAAATTTTTTTTTTTATTTTTTTATATTTTTGTTGAATAGAGACAATAATTTTAAACGTTTTTTGTATTGGAGTACCCCTAATTTGGTCATTAGATTAGCTTGTAATATTTAATTTAGGTTTAGTTTCTAGTTTCTATTCTAAGTTAGTTTCTATTAGAACAAGATATATAGGGTCTTGTTCTAATAGAAACTAACTTAGAATAGAAACTATAAACTAAACCTAAATTAAATATTTCAAGCTAATCTAATGACCAAATTAGGGGTAATTCAATACAAAAAACGTTTAAAATTATTGTCTCTATTCAACAAAAATATAAAAAAAATAAAAAATTTAAAAAAAGAGTTACTATTCACGTGATGACGTGGCACGTGAACAGTAACTTTTTTTAAATTTTTTTTATTTTTTTGTTGAATAGAGCCAAGAATTTTAAACGTTTTTTGTGAAGGTGCCCCTAGCGGGGCCATTAAAATAAATGAAATATAATTTATTTAGTGTAGGTTTCTAGTTTCTATTCTAAGGTTGGTTTCTATTTGAACGCTAGCATATATATATATATATATATATATATATATATATATATATATATATATATATATATATATATATATATATATATATATGTCATTGCTTCATAAAAAACATTTTTACATAAAGATCAACAAAGAATACTATAGATACTAACATAAAATTTCATTTAGATTCTAGTTCTAAACCATTTAAGCTTTTAATATGAATAATAATAGAATCAAACATGAATTAACAATAAATTTGAATTAAACGTAACATGTTACGAATTTTATGTAGAATTTATTCAAAAAATGTCTATTAAATTCTATGTTAAATTCTATGCTACTACCACTTAGTTATTATAAACTGAATTGGGTGTGATGGATCATTTTCAAGATACCCGAAATCCCATCATGATCGAAATTTAAAACGAAAGTACTTTACGAAAATGAAGGTACTTGATTATGGAAGAATACTTTGCATTGGTCAATAATCAAAAAGAAAAGCCCTTGATTGTTGGTAGATCGTCCGGGTTGAGTTTCCTTGTAAATAATTTAATTTATTTTATTTGTAGGATTTTGCGTACCAAACTGTAGTGGCCCCCTTCTAGAAACAAAAACGAAAGTACTTTACGAAAATGAAGGTGCTTGATTATGGAAGAATACTTTGCATTTGCTCAATAATTTAAAAGAAAAGCACTTGACTATTGGTAGATCGTCCGGGTTTTTTTATTTGTACAAATTTTTTCTAGTTTTCATTTCTTGTACACTCCTATAAAGAGTGAGGCATGCTACCACTTAGTTATTATAAATTGAATTGGGTAGGGGTGACCGCGGTGCGGGCGGTGCGATTTTTCCTCAAAACCACGGACCAACACATGCATGCGGTTTGGTCAAATTTCCAAACCGCAACCGCATCGCGAAATTTTAAAACCGCGAAATTACGGTGCGGTGTGGTGCGGTTCGTTGCGGTTTACACCTTTGATAAAATAATTATAAATCTAAAATTTTAATTTTCATGTGGAATTAAAATTTTTATAATTCTTACTCGACCACATTTCTTAATTCTTATGCAGACCGTGACCTCTACAAACTCAATGAAATACAAACACTATAGTATGAAATATTATGATACTAAATTAGAGAAAGATGGGCTAACCCATTATAATTTATCAGTAAGCCCCACCATAAGCCTCTAAATTAAACTACCACTAGGCAATAGGCAATAACGAAGCAAATAGCTTGCAAACTATCCCTTAAATCATTAACAAAATACTAACATAATATATATATATATATATATATATATATATATATATATAATCAATATATATATGTATATAAATAATATATATATAATTGTATAATATATTAAATATTGCGGTGCGGTGCGGTTTGAACCGCATTTCAGAAAACTAAAACCGCAACCCGCACCGCACCGCGTGGTTTCTCAAAATTTGAAACCGCAACCGCACCATAGAAAATAAAAACCGCGCGGTGTGGTGCGGGTTGGTGCGGTGCAGGCGATTTTTGTGGTTTGGTGCGGTTTATGATCACCCCTAGAATTGGGTGTAATGGATCATTTTGAAGATATCCAAAATCCATTATACCACGTATTAAAATGCGCGTGTTACGTGATACTATTTATTTTTCTTTTCCCTCCCCTCCTAGTTTTCGAGTTATCTTCGGTTAATCAAAAATCATTCACATTATCTATTACAGATTTTTTCATTTCTACCAATGCCTCCAATTCCAACCAGTCCATTATTCACTTCAATCTCTACCTTGATAATTTAGAAGATAGAATGCGAGCTTATTACTGTAATCTCAACCTCACTTTCTCTTATAATGCAAGTGGAGGTATTGTTCCAGTAGGCAACTATACCGTACATGCATTTCGCCAGGGTTTGGAAAAGCACACCGAGAGAAAGGATTATGTGGTGATGACTAACGGGATTTCATGGCAAGAAATTTCCAAGAACTTGTCATCATCGTCGTCTGGTGTGGTTTTTAGGGTGGATTTGTCAGGTGCAGTGAAATTTAGGGAGTTTATTTCGAAAGCTAAAAGTAAGACACGGAAGATAATGGCCTGGGCTAACGTGGAGGTTGATCGGAACACTGGCAAGAAAATCAGCAAGAAAGCTATTATGCTTAAGCAAATGATTGTACATGATGTTAGTGGCTGGGTAACATTTGCTATTATCTTCTACGTACTTGTGGTACTTTGTTGTCCGTGCTGGTTTTGCCCTCTTGCAATCTGCTGTCGCGATGCTTGTGGCCAGTGATTTAGATGTTGTTTATTGGCCCCAACAGGTTACTGAACCCAAATGTTTGTATTTGTTTACTTTTCATATCTTCCACTTTATGTTTAATTTTGCGTCCACCAGAATTTTAATTGGGTATTGTTTTGTTCTTTGTTATTTCTTTTTTGTGTCATATGTAATTTAGAGTAGATATAATACGGTAATTCGTTGACAATCAAGAATTATTATAAGTTCAATATGGGGTTTTGTTTTAAAGTTTTTGTTTGAATGTTAAGTATCAAACAAGAAAAAGTTTGTTAGTAATTTTGGTTTTCAATTTATAAATAGAGAAAAATGGTCCTACAGTTAACTGTAGGGAATTTCCTAAAGTTAAGCTATCAAAACTACGTAGTTTTGATGAATTTTTTTATTTGTTTAGAAGGGCCCCGCAGGGGCATTATTGATTGTGCATATGTGTCACAATCTTAATGGTTAACTTTAGGAGAATTTCCTAAAGTTAACTATAGGAACATATTACCCAAATAAATATATGTCATTATTTCATAAAAGACATCCTTACATAAAGAACAATAAAGAATACTATAGATACTAACATAAAATTTCATTTAGATTCTAATTTTAAACAATTAACAATAAATTTGAATTAAACCTAACATGTTCCGAATTTTATGTAAAATTCGTTATTCAAAAAATGGATCATTTTCAAGGTATCCGAAATCCAAAATACCATCTAGTAGGTTGCTTGTTTTGGTGGACACTAGTTTTTATCGTTACCCCCTCCCCTTAAAGTTCTTGAATTATCTTTGGCTAATCAGATCACACGGGGTTTATACTAGCTGACTTTTTGGCAACTTCAATACTAGTAAAAAAAAAACTCTAAAGGATATGGGCTAAAAATAAGACCTAAAGACACATTTAATTTTGCATTAATTAGATACAGTATGCTCCAAATGTGGGGCCAACCAACAGGGTCCAAAACCATATTTTAAATATTAATTTCGTAATTAATATTGGAGGTGAAAAATAGCTCAGCAGATAAGAGTCAAACAAGTACTCTAGCGTGACTTAGCCTCCAAGGCACCTAATTCTACATGGAAACTGACTCCTACAAGGAAGGAGTTTAGAACCTTCCTCAAGGAGGTTACTTACCCTCCAAGTCTCCTACTCCTACCATAAATCTAAGGCTTCTCAGCCTATATAAAGGGTCTGACCCCTCATTCTCAGAACTACGTTGGCTTGATTATCTAGGAATACAGAGATACGTAGGCATCTTGTGAGGACCGATCAGTCTTGAACGCAAGAACAGTCATTAAAGCTCGAAGCTCGCCAACCTAGCATTAAATGTACAAACCCTCGATTTTATTTCACAACATTTGGCGCCGTCTGTGGGAAGACAACATCAACCATGGTTCAAACACGAAGAACAACACCAGTTGTAACTGAGGCCGTGCCACTCAGCTCTGCTCCACCCCACACCGAACAGGCTCCCTCAGCATCAGGGGCGATCATCCAACAGGCTCCCCCAGCATCAGGGGTGATCACCCAGTCTCAAGTTTCTCAACAATCAGGGGCGATTCCCCACGTTGAGAGTACGCTTCCTCTGATCGACCAAGCAGGACGAGGAACCAACCCTCTTCAGATGGTGTTCTCTCCTCTTTTTAATCCTGACAACCCACCACCAGGGGTACAGATCCACACCACGGATCTCCCCTTGAATATTAACCCTAGGTATGGTCTGTCTAACCACCCTCTAGCTGCTCGGGGAGCAGGGCCAAGCAGACATGTCATGCAAACACAGGATCCATCCTATATTGGAGGCTTGGGTCCTTATCAGTACGACTACTCTGGCCCCTATTCTGATGATTCATCATCTGAGGATGATGATCGTGATGAACATCCAAGGAGGCGACGTGTTAGCAGAGAACCTCGGGCGAGGACCCAAGGAATCCATGATGGACCTCCACAAACGACTGAGGAGAGGATTAAGGCTCATGAGGCTGAGATCCAAAGGCTAAAGGATGACGTAACAAGGGAACAGGAAAGACAGAGTCTGATTCGACCCCCTCCAATCTCAAGAAGGATTCCCGTTATAGAATTGGGGAGGTCCTCAAGAAGACAGAAGAGGGCTGATGTCCCAACAAGAGAAGCTATGAGGGTGGAAACCCCCAGGAGTAATCCCAAAGATCTCATGCCACTTGGAGATCCTGATGATCCCACACCCCCGTTTACTGAGGAGGTGATGAATGCTCATATTTCTAGGAAGTTTAAGATGCCGACAATTAAGGCTTATGATGAAACGGGTGATCCCGCAAATCACGTCAGGACGTTCTCAAATGCACTGATGTTGCAACCTGTAAGTGATGCCATAAAGTGCAGAGCGTTCCCCCAAACCCTGTCGGGCATGGCTCAGAGATGGTATAGCCGATTGCCTGCGAACTCTATTGGCTCTTTTAAAGAGTTGAGTGCCGCCTTCGTTATCCAATTCATTACCGGAAGGGTGCATGAGAAGAGCTCCGCATCTCTTATGTATGTGGTGCAAGGAAAGAATGAAAATCTGAGGGATTACCTCAAGCGATTCACTAAGGAGACCCTGAATATCACTGATTTGGAAAATAAGGTGGCAATGGTAGCCCTGGAACACGGAACCACTAACCTCTTCTTCAAGAGATCATTGGCGAAGCATCCCCCTGAGAACATGGCTGAGCTCTAACGAAGGGCTGATAAGTATATTAAAGCTGAGGATAGCATGAAGAAAGAAACCACCATAGGTGGAGGAGGAGGTAACAATGACTCCAAGAAGCGAAAGCAAGACCAGGATTATGATGATCAAGAGTATGATGCTGGGGACAAGTATCCCCGAACTAGCGAGAACTCCGACTCTGCCCCTAAGAAGAACCAAGGGTCAAGGTTCACTGAGTATGCAAGGTTGAATACTCCTAGGAGTCGAATCTTGTTGGACATTGAGAATGATAAGTATTTCAGATGGCCGAAGCCACTCAGGGGTGATCCCGCAAAGAGAAGCCAGAATCAGTATTGCAGATTCCATAGAGACGTGGGGCATGACACTGACGATTGCAAGCAACTCAAAGATAAGATCGAGTTTTTGATCCGTAGAGGGAAACTGTGGCACTTCACTAAGGGTGAAGACCGTGGTAGTCAGAGAAGAGACTATAATAGAAGGGATGACGATCAAGATCGCAACCCACAGCCCCGAGGGCCAGTAATCAACATGATCTCATGAGGCCCGACTGCGGCCGGGACAACTAGGAACTCTCGAAAGGCTTATGCCCGAGAGGTGTTGCACATCGTGGGAGAGGCCCCGAAGTGTGTAAAAACTGAGGTAGCGGTTAGTTTTGATGACTCAGACTTGGAAGGGGTGAAGTTCCCCCATGACGACCCATTGGTCATAACTCCTGTGATTGGAAACTCGGAGGTGAAGCGAGTCTTGATAGACAATGGAGCTTCCGTTGACATTCTGTTTCATGATGCATTTGTGAAGATGGGATACACTGATTCTCAGTTGACCCCCAATAACATGCCTATATATGGATTCAATGGAGTAGAATCCAAAGTTGAAGGGACTATTCAGCTGCCTGTAACTATCGGGCAAGAGCCCAAGGAGGCCACTCAGATGTTGAACTTCCTGGTAATCAAGGCGGCTTCAACGTACAACGCTATCCTTGGAAGGACTGGACTTAATGCATTCAAGGCTGTTGCCTCAACCTATCATGTGAAGATCAAGTTCCCTACCAGGAATGGTGTTGGAGAACATAAAGGTGATCTGAAGATGGCACGAAGCTGTTATGTAGCCTCGTTAAGGCCTGATGGAGTCGGGGGGCAGGTCCTTCCGATTGAAGACATGGATGTCCACAGTGGTAAGGAACACAAAGAAAGGTCAGCAGAGGATATCACACAGAAGCCTCGGACAGCCATTGAGGCAAAGGCGTTAACTGACTTTGTGGTTGAGTGTACCATTGGCAACCAAGAAGTCGGGGGGCAGGAGGTAGTACCCCAAGCAGGAAGTGAACTTCAGAATAAGAATGAGGAAACCAGAAGGAGTGGTGGGTGCTCTATTTTGATGGAGCATCAAAAATAAAATCAAGTGGTGCAGACCTAGTCTTGAAAAGGCTCAATAGGGCTTAAGTTATCCTAGTAGGACTTAGCTTCATATTTATATAGTAGAAGTAGAAATAAGGTTCATTAAAACCATTGCAGAGCATGTTGCTCCGAGTAGGATAGTAGTACTCTATGTAAGGGTTGAACCCATTTCAAGTTATTAATGCAAGTTTGTTTTCCATTCATTGATTGTGTATGTGCCAAGCACCTGATGTGTGAGGCAAAGATGACTAAGTACCGAAAATAAAAGAATACCCGAATGGAAACAAACAAATTCATTCCCCGAAGGGTAGAGTTAGGTTACAGCAGATAAGAGTTTAAGTCCTTGAAGGACCCTGGAAAAAAAGACAAACGTTGAAGTCCTGATGGAACACCCGCTGAAGAAACATATTGCATAGCCCGAAAGCCAATGGAAGGCTCATCAAGTGGGCAATCAAACTAGGAGAATTTGATGTTGAGTACAAGCCTAGGACGGCCATCAAAGCCCAGGCTCTAGCTGACTTCGTGGTTGAATATACCATTGACAACCAAGAAGTCGGGGGGCAGGAGGTAATAGACCAGGAAGGTCAGCAAGGTGAGAAACCCCTGGAAGAGAAGAAGGAATATTGGTTGCTCTTTTTTCACGGGGCATCAAAAACAAAAACCAGTGGTGTAGGTTAAGTTCTGCAAATCCCCGATGGGTTCACACTCGAGTATGCCTTGAAGTTGGACTTCCAAACAACCTACAACGAGGCGGAGTATGAAGCTCTGATAGCCGACCTTAGACTGATAAGAGCCCTGAGGGTCAAGAACCTGAAAGTCTGCGGAGACTCAAAGTTGGTAGTCTCACAAGTCAATGGAGAGTTTGAGGTTAGAGAAAAGAATATGGCCAAATACTTGAGGATTGTGAAAGCTGCGATAGCCCAGTTAGATGAGTGCCAGGTAAATCCCAAGGGAGGAGAATACAAAGGTCGATGCCTTATCTCAATGCAAGGGTCGAGACCCATTCTTGGAGCGTCTACTTCCAAGTCCTGAAGACCCCCACCATCGATTCGAAGTTGGTGGCACCGTTTGATGTAGGAAGCTGTCAGATAGACCCTATCAAAGCTCATCTTAAGACTGGTTGGCTCCTTGATATTTCCTTGAAAGCACGAAAACTGTCTGTGAGAGTGTTAAGATACGTATTGATTGAAGGTCTCCTCTATAAGAGGTCCATTGCCATTACATACTTAAAGTCTTAAATTTCAAATCCCGACACAAAATTTAAACCTTGATGGCCAACAAGGCAGTCTGTCTCCAATCGAGCTTGTCATTAGAAATTAAGAGCCGCCAGCCAAAATTGAAACTTAAGCAAGGTCCTATGAGTATAAGAAGAAGGTTGAAATCCTGATAGAGGGTTGACAATCAGCCAAGGCACACCAATGTTGTGGATCTAAATCTCGATTTGTTATTATTGCTAGGGTGGTTGAGCTTCGCGCTTTAATGGCTGTTTCTGCGTTCGAGACTGTAATCGGTCCTCACAGAGTGCCTACGTATCTCGTATTGAGAATCAAGCCAACGTAGTTCTGAGAATGAGGGGTCAGGCCCTTTATATAGGCTGAGAAGCCTTAGAATTATGGTAGGATTTGGAGACTTGGTGGGCAAGTCTTTGAGGAAGGTTCTAGATCTATTCCTTGTAGGAATCAGTTTCCATATTGAATTGAGCACCTTGGAGGATAAGTCAGGCAAGAGTAATATCCTTGTTTGACTCTTATTTGCTGAGCTGTTTATTACCCTTAATACTAATTACGAAATTAATATTATAATTAGGGTTTTGGGCCCATACTGGTGGGCCCCACGTTTGGACCATTCTTGGCCTAATTAATGCCACATTAAATATGACTTTAGGGCTTACTTTTAGCCCATATCATTTGCCCCCCAACTTCTAGGAAAGCTGATCAGGCTTTCCTTGAAGTTTAACTTGTCTAACTCGAGACTCGGGTTAGGGTTTATCTTTGTACACTAGTGTTTCACGAGTATTGTCTTTATGTGAAGCGTGGAGCGACCGACGCATTCACGACAATGTTAATTCGATGCTAACCGGCACTAATCAGTCTTGACGATGCTTAAACAATGTTTAAACAACGTTAAGCAGCATAAAACGGCACTAAACAGCGCTAAACGGCCTTAAACAATGCTTAAACAGTGTTAAACAATGTTGAAAGGATAAATTGGCACTCACGGTGCTTAAACGATACTAATCGGTGTTAATCGGCACTAATCAGTGCTTAAACGACACTAATCGGTGTTAATCGGCACTAATCAGTGCTTAAACGACACTAATCGGTGTTAATCGGCACTAATCAGTGCTTAAACGACACTAATCGGTGTTAATCGGCACTAATCAGTGCTTAAACGACACTAATCGGTGTTAATCGGCACTAATCAGTGCTTAAACGAAACTAATCGGTGTTAATCGGCACTAATCAGTGCTAAGCGAAGCTAAACGGAGGAGATTCGGGAAAATTTTAACCTCTTCCGGGCAACGAGGCAGCCGACAAGGGTCCCGGTCAGCTGCCAGGTGCTCCTGGTCGGCTGCCAGGAGATCCTGGTCGGCTGCCAGGAGATCCTGGTCGGCTGCCAGGAGATCCTGGTCGGCTGACCCTTCCTTGATGCACCTGGTCGGCTGCCAGGAGATCCTGGTTGCCTGCCGGGTGCTTCTCGATCGTCTGACACGTGCTTCTCGATCGTCTGACATGTGCTTCTCGATCGTCTGACATGTGCTTCTCGATCGTCTGACATGTGCTTCTCGATCGTCTGACATGTTGACGGGAAATCCATGTTGACATTAATAATGTCACACGATGCTTAAACGACGTTTCAATGTCTGAGTAAACGACGTTAAATGGCATAAAACGGCACTAAACGGTGCTAATTCGAAGGTCGATGTTTGTCACGGAAAGTGAGAAACCTTCAGCAAAACCATCAAACGATTCAATCAAACGATAGGGGTTGCCAAAATGAGTATCGGGAAGTCAGATTGAGCCTCTTTGTGGCTCCCGGTCAGCTGCCAGATGCTCCTGGTCGGCTGCCAGGAGATCCTGGTCGGCTGACCCTTCCCTGATGCATCTGGTCGGCTGCCAGGAGATTCTGGTTGCCTGCCGGGAGATCCTGGTCGGCTGCCAGGAGATCCTGGTCGGCTGACCCTTCCTTGATGCACCTGGTCGGCTGCCAGGAGATCCTGGTTGCCTGCCGGGTGCTTCGGGTTGCCTGCCGGGTGCTTCTTGATCGCTCGACAGGTGCCTCAAGTTGTTTGGAAGTGTTTTGGTCACCCATGACTTTCAAGGATCCAAAATCTTGATCTCGATCTCGATCTTGATCTTCGATTTAGTATATTGGTCACCCGTGACTTTCAAGGATTCAGAACCTCAATCTCGATCTTAGGGATCCAGAACCTCAATCTCGATCTCGATCTTGATCTCTGATTTAGTATATTGGTCACCCGTGACTTTCAAGGATTCAGAACCTCAATCTCGATCTTAGGGATCCAGAACCTCAATCTCGATCTCGATCTTGATCTCTGATTTAGTATATTGGTCACCCGTGACTTTCAAGGATTCAGAACCTCAATCTCGATCTCGATGTTGATCTTGATCTTGATCCTAGGGATTCATGAGGTCGGCTGCCGGGAGATCCAGGTCGGCCAGACCCTTCCTTGATGCACCTGGTCGGCTGCCAGGAGAGCCAGGTCGGCCAGACCCTTCCTTGATGCACCTGGTCGGCTGCCAGGAGATCCTGGTCGGCCAGACCCTTCCTTGATGCACCTGGTCGGCTGCCAGGAGATCCGGGTCGGCCAGACCCTTCCTTGATGCACCTGGTCGGCTGCCAGGAGAGCCAGGTCGGCCAGACCCTTCCTTGATGCACCTGGTCGGCTGCCAGGAGAGCCAGGTCGGCCAGACCCTTCCTTGATGCACCTGGTCGGCTGCCAGGAGAGCCAGGTCGGCCAGACCCTTCCTTGATGCACCTGGTCGGCTGCCAGGAGAGCCAAGTTGCCTGCCGGGTGCTTCTTGATCGCCCGACAGGTGCTCCATTGTTGCTATGTCGTGCCTCTCGGAGCTTTTCGCAATGCTTGGAGTCTCGTTTTAGAATCACGTCCTTGATCATGGATGTTGTACACCTCCTTTCAGAGCATAATTAGTCTCTTTAATAGCAAAGACTAACTGATTGCATTCTACCTTCTTTAAACGTAATTAGCTCCTTAAGCTCAGATGAGTGCCTTGGCACAGCTTATTACTATATCTTGACGTAAATCCTTCTTTTCTTTCCCGGAATCATATATACCGGTATAATTATTGGCGGATATAGCAGATGAAAATCCATCTTTCTGTGGATGAACGATAGATGACCTGCAAACACGAACCAAGCTGTGTTTCAACCTGATATAGAAGGTCATCCATCTTCTATAAAAGAGTGGGGGGAGCCTTCATTTTCATTCACTTCACTTCTTCTTACTTCTAAAATTCTCTCTGAAGTTCTCAAGTTCTAAAGCTCTCATGCTCTAGCTTCAAGTTCAAGCTCAAGATGGCAGATGGCGACCGCGCTCCAGCTTCGTCATTCTCTATGTCGGAGGCGATGGCCAAGAGAGCCTTGGCCAAAACATTGCGAGGTAATCTTCGACTGAATCCCCCTAGATATATTGATCGTCGATTTGATTCTTTAATTGACTTGTTAAGTACTATGAGGGATGCATTTCCCAACAATTCTGAGTTAGCTGCGTATCATAGTCCGTCCAAGTTCGACAAGCAAGATGTCGAAAATATTAAGAAGTTATATGGCTCTCCGGATGTGATCAAGGTTTGTCTCCCTGGCTTAGCTGACAGAACCTGTAATTGGCACCCAGAGAAGCTATGTGTCTACAAAGGTGCCCTAGAAGCAGGTCTGAGATTCCCGGTAGACCAGTTCATAATAAGGCTCTTGGCGGAGCTTCAGGTTCATCCCTGCCAATTGTATCCTAATGCATGGCGGTTGATTATCATCTTTATGCTGAGATGTCGAGATCTAGGTATCGAGCCTACTACTACCATGTTCAGGAGCATATTCGCCGCCAAGAATTCTTCTGAGGCTCAGAAGGGTTGGGTCACTATTCAGCATAGATCCAATGTTCCACATATTGTGAATGCTTTTTCATTCCCAGATTCCCATCATTACTGGGACAGAGAATTCGTGACTCTGGTATGGCGTGGTGGCGATTGGGGCCAATTCTTTATGTCTAAGTTTGGGGAAGTGCATGATGCTACACATTTTGTATGTGATCTTGACGAGGAGGAGCTTTTTGATCGTGATCGACTACTTGCTGACGACGGCCGTACTCACTACAAAGTTTTCTTAACCGAGAAAAGACTTGTAGAAGCTGGACTTAGCTTACTTTCTGCTGATGGTAATTTTTTATCTTCATATTATGAACCATGTTTGTTCTTATTCCGATATCTTTTCTGTTGTCTTTTCAGTTGCTGAGGAGATCGACAATCGGCCCGAAAACCAGCCGAAAGTTACTAGGAGGATGATCAAGAGAGCCGAGGCGGCTTGCATTCAACCCGGGCCGAAGATCCCTCAGTTTCTGTCGGGATGCTCTTCGAAGAGATCACGGAATGCTGACGGGAGAGTCAAGACCCCCTTCATCCCTGGTTGGGGAATTTGTGAGCAAGATTCTGTCTTGGGATGCCCAGAGTCTGCCTTGGATTGGTCCAAGTTCAGCATCACTCCCCCCGACCTTCTGATTGTGACAGCCGGGGACAAATTTGACGAGGCGGAGAAACTCGGGGCTCAAGCTCTATATCAGGTTTCCCACCTTCCTTCCTAGACATAGTGTTTTTACTTAACTTGTGATTATAACTGACTTATTGGTTCTTTGTTCCAGGCGAATGCCCAGTTCCAAGCTAGCACTCGGCTAGGCCGTGCATACCGAGATGAGAATGTGGCTTTGAAGAAGGAGAAAGCAACTCTTGATGAGAAATATCAAGACTTGGAGTCCAGGGCCATCCGGGCTGAAGCTGATGCTCATTCTATCCAGAGACAGTATGACTCCCTGTATAACAAGAGGGCAATAGATTGCAAGCAAGTGGTGAAAGCTTACCAGGAGTCTGAGGATTTCTTTGAACTTATAGATAAGCATGACGATGAAGTACGCCCGGGTATCATGTCTGTTGGCTGGGATCGAGCCATCAATGCTGTGAGTAAGAGGCATCCTATTGTGGTTTTCCCGAGGGACTTTCCAAGTCCGTATTGTCAAGTTGTTTCGGGCGCCGAGGCCATGCCGGTAGCTCAGGCTTCGGGCTCCGGCTCTAGGGGAAGTCATCGTCGTTCTGGTTCCGGCTCGAGGGGTGTCCGAGCAGCTGTGGATGGCTCAGTTTCCTCAGATCCTCGAGGGAAAAGGCCTATGACCGTGCAGAAAGGGAGAGTGGTTCGTCCAACAGTCCTCTCGAAGAAGGTAGTTGGAGATAGTTCCTCTTCCGAAGAGGAAGAGGTTGAGGCAATGGAAGTGACAGCTCCACCAGTCGCGGTAGCCGAACCGGGTAAGGGCCATGATGAGGACAGCTCTGAGGAAGAGAGTGATGAGGGGAGTAGCGAGGAAGAGACTGATGAGGAGGAGAATGACGAGGAGGAGAATGGCGAGGAGGGTTCCTCGGATGAGTAGCTGGGATTGCTTCGGGCCTTGCATGGCCTAACTTAGCCGTATGTGGCTTTTATTTCTAGTATTTCAATCACGGTGCTTCGTGATTAAACTTTTATTCGGTCTAAATGATGTAACCCTAACTGTTGGCCCTTCGGGGTCTTTATTTATGCACTTGTTTGTTTTATTCGTATGTTCATTTATTTTCGGTACTTGGTCTCCCTAGACTCACACTCAACAGGTGCTTGGTACGTAAACAAAACATAGAATCATAGAATGAAAAACAAGTTTGCATTAATAACTCAAAAAGGGGATAAACCCTTACATAACTCATTATTGTCCTACTCGGGGCATCAAAACCCTGGGATGGTTTCATGGAACCTTATTTCTACTTCTCCTACTAGATAAATAAAAAGCTACATCCTTGCAGAGGCAACTTAAACATAATAAATCTTGAGGTTCAAGGCATGCCAAGTACGGGGCACCTCAACCCCGTCCAAAGTCTCCAACTTGTATGATCCTCGTCCCAACGTCTTCCTGACTCGATACGGCCCTTCCCAATTTGGGGCTAGTTTTCCTTTCTGGCCAACTCCAGAAGCCTCGATCTTCCTCAGAACCAAATCACCTTGCTGAAAGAACCTCTCCTTAACCCTGTGGTTGTAATAGAAGGATGCTTTCTTTTGATGCTCCACATTTCTGGCGTTTGCCTCGTCTCTGACTTCATCAATCAGATCCAGGGCGAGCTTCATACCTTCTTCATTTGTCTCAGGTTCAAATGCCTCCACTCGAGGTGATGCATGCATAATCTCCAGTGGCACAACTGCCTCAGCTCCATAAGCTAGCAGAAACGGGGTTGTTCCTGTGGTCACCTTGCAAGTAGTGCGATAAGCCCAGAGTATAGGCAGTAACTCGTCTACCCAGGTGCTCCTTGAGCGTTCAACCCTTTTCTTAAGTCCATCAAGGATGATCCGATTGGCCACCTCGGCTTGTCCATTTGCTTGCGGATGTGCTACCGAGGTAAAACGAAGCTCAATAGCATTCTCCTCGCAATACTTCTTGAATTCTTCATTATTGAACTGTGTCCCATTATCCGTCACAAGGATTCGCGGGATGCCATACCTGCAGATTATGTTCTCCCAAAAGAACTGGGAAACTTGCTTGGTGGTTATTTTGGCTAAAGGCTTAGCCTCGATCCACTTGGTGAAGTAGTCAATGGCGACAATCAGAAACTTCCTCTGTGCTGATGCCATAGGGAAAGGCCCAAGAATGTCCATCCCCCACATAGCAAATGGAATGGGGGAATTGACTGATGTTAACATCTCAGGCGGCTGCCTGACAATCGGAGCATGCTTCTGGCACCTGTCACACCTCTTGACATAATCCTGTGCATCAGCCAGCATCTCTGGCCAGTAGAATCCCAAGCGGGTTATCTTGTGAGCGAGGGCCCTGCCCCCCAGGTGCTGCCCACAGATTCCTTCATGAACTTCTTCCAAAGCCTCTCTTGCCTCTTGAGGCCTCAAGCACTTCAAGTACGGGATGACAAATGATCTCTTATACAGAATGCCCTCAATCAAGGTGTATCTCAATGCTCTTACTGAAAGTTTTCGTGCCTCCAAGGCATCATCTGGGAGCCACCCGGTCTCAAGGTGTGCCTTGATGGGATCTATCCAAGAACTTCCCACATCAATTGGTGCCACTAATTTTGAGTTGATGGTCGGGGCCTTCAAGACCTGGAAGTAAACACTCCCTTCATAGTTTTCTATCTCAGAAGAAGCAAACTTAGATAGGGCATCGGCCTTAACGTTCTCTTCTCTCGGGATGTGTTCTACATAACACTCGTCAAACTGAGTCATGACAGCTTTTACAACTCGCAGATACTTTGCCATAGTTTCATCCTTGGCCTCAAATTCACCATTTACTTGAGAGACTACTAATCTTGAATCTCCACACACTTTGAGGTTCTTGACTCTCATGATTCTGGCCAAGCCTAGACCTGCTATCAAGGCCTCATACTCAGCTTCATTGTTGGTTGTTTGGAAATCCAACTTTAAAGCATATTCGACTGTGAACCCATCGGGGCTTTGTAGTACTAAGCCTGCGCCACTAGATTTTGTTTTTGATGCTCCATCAAAATAGAGCACCCAGTATTCCTTCTGATCAGGTTCAAGTTCTCCATCTCTATCTTGCTTCTCAGGGGTTGTTATCATTTCCTGCCCCCCGACTTCTTGGTTGCTAATGGTGCATTCAACCACGAAGTCAGCCAATGCCTGAGCCTTAATGGCTGTTCGAGGCTTATATGTGATGTCAAATTCTCCAAGTTCAATCGCCCACTTGATTAGCCTCCCACTAGCCTTTGGGCTATGCAAAATGTTTCTCAACTTGTGTGCCTGGAAGTACGGGCGTAACTTCCTCGAGGCTGTTACCAATGCCAATGCGAATTTCTCGACGGGAGAGTAATTCAGCTCCGCCCCATGCAACACCTTGCTCACATAATAGATAGGTTTCTGGACCTTCTTCTCTTCTCGGATGAGAACGGCGCTCAACGCTTGCTCGGATACCGCCAGGTATATATAAAGAGTCTCTCCGGGACTAGGTTTAGCCAACAATGGGGCTTCAGTCATGTACTTCTTCAGTTGTTCAAAGGCCTCTTGGCTCTCACGAGTCCACTCAAAATCTTTCACCTTCTTTAATGCTTGAAAGAAAGGCAGGCATTTGTCACCAGACTTGGAGATGAATCTTCCTAAAGCCGCTACTCGGCCTGTCAACTTCTGCACATCTCTTACAGAGCGTGGTGGCTCCATGTCTAAGATCGCCTTGATCTTGTCAGGATTGGCTTCTATGCCTCGCTTTGAAACCATAAGACCCAAGAATTTGCCTGATCCAACGCCAAAGGCACACTTAGCTGGATTCAACATCATTTTATGGTGCCTCAGCACTTCGAATGCCTCTCTGAGGTGCTTAATGTGGTCTGCCTTGAACAGGCTCTTGACTAGCATGTCATCAACATAGACCTCCATGGTTTTTCCAATCAGATGGGCGAATATCTTATTCACCAGTCGTTGGTAAGTAGCTCCTGCATTTTTTAGACCGAAAGCCATAACAAGATAGCAGAAAACACCGAAGTCAGTTATGAAAGATACCTTAGGGACGTCATCCTTGTGCATCTTAATCTGATTGTAGCCGCTAAAACCATCCATGAAGTTTAGCATCTCATGTCCAGCTGTGGCATCTATTAACATGTCTATCCTTGGTAGAGGAAAACAATCCTTAGGGCATGCGTCATTCAAGTCGGTGAAGTCTATACTCATCCTCCACTTACCGTTGGCTTTCTTGACCATCACTGGGTTAGCCAACCATTCCGGGAACTGAATCTCTTCGATAAACCCAGCTTCTAAGAGCTTGTCAACTTCCTGCTTTATGGCCTCTTGCCTTTCAGGTGCAAAGTTCCTTTTCTTTTGCTGTATTATCTTTCAATTGGGATCAACATTCAACCTATGAGTTATGAGTTGGGGATCAATCCCTGGCATATCAGCCGCTGTCCAAGCAAACACATCGCCATTCTCTTGCAAGAATGCTATCAACTCGCCCTTCAGGGGTTCCTTCAAAGAGGCTCCAATGTAAGTCACCTTCTCAGGGTCACCTAGCTCCAGAGGAATAGGTATTAAATCCTCTGCTGGCTTTCCTCGGTGTTCATCATCGCCACGGACATCCATGTCTTCGATCGGAAGTACCTGCCCCCCGATTCCATCAGCCCTTAGTGCAGATACATAACAACTTCTCGCCATCTTCTGATCACCCTTTTGTTCTCCAACACCTTTCCGGGTTGGAAACTTAATCTTCATATGATATGTGGAGGCCACAGCCTTGAAAGCATGAAGTCCAGTCCTTCCTAGAATTGCATTATAAGTTGAGGATGCCTTGATCACAAGGAAATTCAGCATCTGAGTAGCTTCCTTAGGTTCCTGTCCAATGGTCATGGGCAACTGAATAGTGCCTTCAACCTTGGATTCAACTCCATTAAATCCGTAGATTGGCATGTTGGTGGGGGTCAACTGGGAATCGGTGTATCCCATTTTCAAAAACGCACCGTGAAACAAGATATCAACAGAAGCTCCATTGTCTATCAAGACTCGTTTCACCTCCGAGTTTCCAATTACAGGAGTTATGACCAACGGGTCGTCATGGGGGAATTTCACCCCTTCAAGGTCTGAATCATCAAAACCAATCACTATCTCAGTCTTGGCACGCTTCGGGGCTTCTCCTACTATGTGCATCACTTCTCTAGCATAGGCCTTTCGGGAGTTCCGGGTAGTGCCGGCTGCTGTCGGTCCTCCCCAAATCATATTGATTACTGGCCCTCGGGGCTGTGTATTACGATCACGATCACGATTGCCGTCTCTTTTGTCATTGTCTCTTCTGTCATAGTCCCTTCTTTGGGTACCGCGATCATCATTCTTCGTGAACCTGCCTAGCTTTCCTTTCCGGATCAAAAACTCAATCTCATCTTTCAGCTGTCTACAATCATCTGTATCATGACCCACATCACGGTGGTACCTACAGTATTGATCTTTGTTCCTTTTCGCGGGGTCACCCCTAAGTGGCTTCGGCCATCGGAAGTCTTTGTCCTTCTCAATATCTAGCAAGATCTGACTCCTAGGAGCGTTCAACCTTGCATAATCAGAGAACCTCGGTCCCAAACCTTTCTTCGGTGGTGAATCAGAATCCTTGCTAGTCCGGGGATACTTGTCCCTAGCATCGTATTCTTGCTCTTGCTTTCGTTTCTTCGAATCAGTAGAACCCTTGTCATTGCCTCCTGTGGCTTCCTTCTTCATGCTGTCCTCAGCCTTGATATATTTGTCGGCTCTCTGTTGAAGCTCGGCCATATTTTCAGGAGGATGTTTTGCCAAAGACCTTTTGAAAAAGAGGTCAGTGGTTCCATGTTCCAGGGCTACCATGGCCACCTTATTTTCCAGATCAGTGATGTTCAGCGTCTCCTTGGTGAACCGCTTGAGGTAATCTCTCAGATTCTCATTCTTCCCCTGCACCACATACATGAGGGATGCAGAACTTTTCTCATGAACTCTTCCGCTGATGAATTGACTCACAAAAGCAGCGCTCAACTCCTTGAAAGAGCCAATTGAGTTTGCAGGTAAGCGGCTGTACCACCTCTGAGCCATGCCAGACAAGGTTTGAGGGAACGCCCTACACTTTAAGGCGTCGCTCGCAGGCTGCAACAGCAGTGCATTCGAGAACGTCCTAACATGATTTGCGGGATCGCCCGTTCCATCATAGGCCTTGATTGTTGGCATCTTGAACTTCTTTGAGATGCGGGCATTCATCACCTCCTCCGTAAACGGGGGTGTAGGATCATCAGGATCCCCAAGTGGCATCAGATCCTTAGGGTTGCTTCTGGGGGTCTCCACCCTTGTTGATTTTTCAGTTGGGGCCTCGGCCCTCCTTTGCCTTCTTGAAGGCCTCTCCAAATTTATAATTGGAATCCTCTCCGCAGTTGGAGGTGGCTGAGCTTGATTCAATCTATCTTGTTCTTTTGCAATATCGTCCTTTAACTTTAAGATCTCTGCCTCATAAGCCTTGATTTTCTCAGCAGTTGTCAAGGGGAGTCCATCAGGGATTCTTCGTGTCCCTCTTTGAGGTTCTTTGCTGGCACGTCGCCTCCTCGGGGCTTCATCTCGATCATCATCCTCAGATGACGAATCATCAGTATAGGGGCCAGAGTAGTCATCATACTCTCGATCCCGGATCTGTAAGGCATGACCGCTTGGTCCAGGCTCTCTTCGTCGAGGGGGATAATTAGGCAACCCATACATAGGGTTGGTGTTCAAAGGGAGATCCGTAGTATGGATCTGTACCCCCGTGCGATTAACGTTACCAAGGGGAGAAACCACCATCTGGAGAGGATTGGTTTCTTGGCTTTGATGGACAATCACAGAGTGGGTCCCCTCTACTTGGGGAGTCGTCCCTGGGGGCTGAGTGGGTAGAGGTTGAATGACCGCCCCTGTCGATGGGAGTATTTGTCCTTCTTCAGTGGCGATAAGCGGATCAGAAGTGACTGGTGGAGCAGAGTTAAGAGGCACGGCCTCAGTTGATGTTGTCCTCCGTGTTTGAACCATGGTTGATGTTGTCTTCCCACAGACGGCGCCAAATGTTGTGGATCTAAATCTCGATTACGATTTGTTATTATTGCTAGGGTGGTTGAGCTTCGCGCTTTAATGGCTGTTTCTGCGTTCGAGACTGTAATCGGTCCTCACAGAGTGCCTACGTATCTCGTATTGAGAATCAAGCCAACGTAGTTCTGAGAATGAGGGGTCAGGCCCTTTATATAGGCTGAGAAGCCTTAGAATTATGGTAGGATTTGGAGACTTGGTGGGCAAGTCTTTGAGGAAGGTTCTAGATCTATTCCTTGTAGGAATCAGTTTCCATATTGAATTGTGCACCTTGGAGGATAAGTCAGGCAAGAGTAATATCCTTGTTTGACTCTTATTTGCTGAGCTGTTTATTACCCTTAATACTAATTACGAAATTAATATTATAATTAGGGTTTTGGGCCCATACTGGTGGGCCCCACGTTTGGACCATTCTTGGCCTAATTAATGCCACATTAAATGTGACTTTAGGGCTTACTTTTAGCCCATATCAACCAGATTTGAAGTCAAGTGCTCAGTGGCAAGTGAACTTCTTGAACGATCAACCGAGAAGCAAGACCTCCACTATATGAAACAAGGGGGCAAAAAATAAGGGACTCCATCATTTCAACATCTTAGAATGAGAGTTAAAGGTTGAATGGTCGATGATAACCAACAACCACGAATGAAATCTCGTTTTCGAATCAAGAACTCAGCAAACGAATTAAGGCCCTGAAGGTCACGAAAGCTAAGAAACGGGTCGTTTCAAGGTTCCGCAGGAATCTCAAAAATTCGAAAACAATAAGGCTGGGAGCCCGACAAAAGCCAAAGAAACGGTCCTTAATGAAAATTGGCCCAAAGGATAGGAGCCTAGAACACCAACGCCCAAGAAGCTAAATCTCCTAGGCGTTGGATCAAATAAAGCCTCCTTGGCGGGGATACCCACGCCAAGGCTGGAGTAACAAATGAAGGGCACTAAAGAAGCCACGCCAAGAAGGCTTAAAATCCTATGACAAGGTATCACAAAGTGCCTCCTTGGCGGGGATACCCACGCCTTGAGTGGTTGTACAAATGAATGGGATGTAAACACCCACGCTCCGAAAGCCATATCTCCTAGGTGCGGTTTAGAGAAAGTCCTCCTTGACGGGGATACCAACGCCAGAGCATCTTTACAAAATCAAGTGGGTAAATTACCCCCGCCCAGGAAGCCAAATCCCCTGGACATGCTTCAAGAAAAAGCCTTCTAGGCGGGGGTACCCACGCCGAGAGCACCTCTCCAAACGACAAGCCATTTTTCATTAATTAAAAAGGAATAAAATCTTTAAAAAATTCTGAAAATAGGCAAATAATAATGATAAAATAGGTAAAAATACCTATTAAATCAAGAAAAGATGAGGAAGTAATTTATAAAATTATTTCTAAGGCATGAAGCCCAATATTTTATTTTTGATAAATATTATCGAAAATAAAATAAATAGAACCTGAAGGTTCAAAAAAAAAAATTCATCAAATTAGGCACGCCACCCAGGCCTTTTCCTCTAGGCGTCAAATGCAAAAAGACTCCTGGGCGGTCATACCCATGCCGAGGGTATATTACAAAACTGGTCCGTTTTTCATTTTTAAAAAAAAAAAAACTAGAAGCCACGCCTCCCAAGTCAGTTTGCTGCGCGTGGAAACAAAGGAGGTCTCCTGGGCGGCCATACCAACGCCCAGGGTGTATTACAAATGAAGAGGTTGAATGCAAAAGTGCTATTTAGTACCTAAGCTTTGCAAAATTCACGTATTGATCCCTCAAGTTTATAAAATGACAAAGTCATCCCTGAAAGTTTGAAAATTGACAGAATAGTCCCTTTAAAATTATAAAAATTCCTAAATTATTAGGAAAAATTACAGAAAACACCTGTGGGTACATAAAAATTCCTAAAATATTAGGAATAATTAAGAAAAATACCTGTGGGTACACAAAAATTCTTAAATTATTAGGAAAAATTACGGAAAATACCTGTGGGTACATAAAAATTCTTAAATATTATGAATGATTACGAAAATACCTGTGGGTACATAAAAATTCCTAAAATATTAGGAATAATTAAGAAAAATACTTGTGGGTACATGAAAATTCCTAAATAATTAGGAAAAGTACAGAAAAATACGAGGTAAATTATAGAAATATTTTCTTGACAAATTTAGAGATAATTTATTCTATTAATGCATAAAAGCTCTATAAAAGTCCCGAAATTGCTAAAAGCAAGCACAAGTTAAAGCCTCGAATAAGGCCAAAATCCCCATGTGAGGGTAGGAAAATTAAGAAGTCCCAGGTAAGGGATAAAAACGACCCCGAGTCTCGATTAAGACAAAATAACTTCTACGAAAGCCTGATCAGTTTTCCTAGAAGTTGAGGGGCAAATGATATGGGCTAAAAATAAGCCTTAAAGACACATTTAATGTTGCATTAATTAGACCCAGTATGGTCCAAATGTGGGGCCAACCAACAGGGTCCAAAACCCTATTTTAAATATTAATTTCGTAATTAATATTGGAGGTGAAAAATAGCTCAGCAGATAAGAGTCAAACAAGGATATTACTCCAGCCTGACTTAGCCTCCAAGGCACCTAATTCTACATGGAAACTGACTCCTACAAGGAAGGAGTCTAGAACCTTCCTCAAGGAGGTTACTTACCCTCCAAATCTCCTACTCCTATCATAAATCTAAGGCTTCTCAGCCTATATAAAGGGCCTGACCCCTCATTCTCAGAACTACGTTGGCTTGATTCTCTAGCAATACAGAGATACGTAGGCATCTTGTGAGGACCGATCAGTCTCGAACACAAGAATAGCCATTAAAGCTAGAAGCTCACCAACCTAGCATTAAATACGTACAAACCCTCATTTTATTCCACAACACTAAAGAAAAGTCTTGCTTATTTGTTTCTTCCCCGGCTTCTTTAGCTATTATATTCAAATGTGCAGTGGAGCTTTCTTGTCTAACAACCTTGAAAATGTGTTTGTGAATGATAGGCCACTTGCATCTCATTTTTTAGTTAGATTAGGGTGTCCAATTATTGTAATTGCTAGCATAGATACCTGTCAATTTTAAGGTATTAAATTTAACAAGGCCTTAAGACTAGTTGTTAATTTATAATTACATATTGTAAGCTTATATTATAACCCACTTACAGGCTATGAGACATTTGAGGACACATCCAAATCATTAAAGTGCCCATGCATGTCCATATCATCAGTATTTGGTATTGAGCAATTTCCATACCATGTGACCAGCACTTCCAACTGATCATATCCCCTCATTGTATAAATTCACCGAGATCGTTATAACACTGACTGATACGGATTACCACTGTAAGCTATTATCGAGGTGTTCAACACTGCAGACTAGCTCGGAGTATGTGAAATTTTCTTAAATTTATTAATTAGTACGATATCCCATTTACCATCCAGTCATCCACAAACGGCGTGAGATAAATAATATGCTAGGTGAATAATTTGTTTTTATGTTTTATTCATTGCGGACAATGAATCATTCAAGTGTGGGGAGGTGTTCTCACGAATACAATTAGTATTAGATATTTTAAAATAAAAAAAATAGAAAATTAAAAAAAATTGTGTATGATTGCCTTGTTGATAAGTTATAATTTTATATATATTTTAGATAATTTTATTCCCATATTTAATTTCATTTTGCATTGATTTGGATATCTATATATATTATAATGCCTGGAGATCGGAAAGTCACCAGAAGCGTTTAAAATAATTTTCTTGAATTGTCGTATTTTTGATTTTTTTGTTAAAATTCTTTTTGAGCATTAAATAACTCTTAAAGGCATCTTAATGACATTTATAATCATTAATTACAATTATTAAATAAATAAATATATTAAATTTACTTCATATTATTTATATAAAAGATTACAAACTTTATTTGAGCATTATAAGTATTATTTCAATATAAAATATTAATTATATGTATATAATTAAGATTATTTTTTATGTAAATTAACGACTTAAAAATTTTTCACATTACGTCATTTTTATTGTGTCAAAATGTTATACACATGTTGTTTTATTATATTATGACAAAATAAATTAATATTCTAATTATATAAATTCTTATACGTTTATTGAGCATGTATATTATGAGAGGGGTGTCGGTTTTAAAAATGTTATTTAGTTATATTTAATATTGTAATTGCTATTTTCCATGTTTATAATATTTTTAAAATTATTAAAATTCTTGATATATAATGAGAGTATTATTTAACTAATAATTCATAAAAAAACTATTTTAAATAACTTTTTTTAGAATTTTTTTAAAATATCTATTAATTTTATATTAATTTATCTATTTTCCGTAGCTAAAAATAAAATTTTATTAACCGCGCGATGCGCGGCTAAGTTGCCTAGTTTATTTAATAAATTTTGATGTTTTATTGTAGAAAACAAGAATTAGTAAGTTTGAAGAATTTGGGATTAAAGAGCTATTTTGGAGCTAAAAATGGAAGAAATTCGGATTTATTGAGCTACACCCGCTTTCTACAGTATTTATTCCATATCCGGAGTTGTAGGAGTCGGATTTGGATGATCTTACAGTCCACGCGAAGCTTAGAAAATTATCTTCAATTCAAAGGGATTAAATGAGCAAAAAATCCGATTGGAGCAGCTCAAAATCTGAGGAGCAAATTCAGTTCCGAATTTTAGTGGAAATTCTTTTTGGATTTAGAATTTTCTTGTAGTTTATTTAAAAGCATGTATTGATGTATTTATTGATTAGCCATTTGCAAAGAAAATTCAACCGAAAGTTTTTGGTGAAGTGGTTTGCAAAAGAAAGAAAAAGCATGTACCAAAGTGACTAATGATGAAGAATAATGATGAGGAATATTAATGATGGAGGCATTTTTTTATGCAAATTGGGAGACATTAATGGGCTATAAAATGAAGAGCTTGCAGGAGGAGAGAGGACACCAACTTAGACAATACATGGAATTCTAGATAGAAAACACACTGCACACATCAACACCACATTCCATTCTACATTCTAGTATCAATAATTCGGCAACTACAATTTGCTAGGGGCTTGGAATTTTATGTACACCTTGGCTTAATTCTTCATTTTATTGCAAATTTGAGGTACTCTTTAATTTTATCTGTTTTGTTAATATATGTTTCACATGTATTGTTTTATTATTTTTGTCAATTCTATTAATAGCATGAGTGAGTAGTTTATTTCTAGGGTGTAAGGGGGAGCCATGTTTACACCACAGTAATGCTTTAATCTTATTTGTTGTTTAACGGATATAAAATAATTCTAATCGATATGTTATGAAATTTAATTTGTGTTATCGGCCGGTATCATTAATTAACTATTTGCGAATAGGAATAATAGATCGAGAGATTTTATTCTATAGAGGCATACATACGATTAGCGGAATTGAATTTTAGTGCGAGAGCATAATTGGACTTCCGAGAGCGTTAATGCTTGAGAGAGATTAACACATGCTCTAATTATTTAAATCCGTTAAATTACTACATCCATAAAATTTGTTTCGGTGTAAACATGGTGAACCCGGTCGCCCTAGACTTTTAGTTAATCGACTTTAAAACACATTTATTTGCGTTATTTAGTTATTCAAAAGCTCTCAATAATTATTTTTAATATAGAAATAATTTATGACAATTAAATTAAAATTAATAAAACCTGTCTCCCTGTGAACGAACAACATAAAAATATACCACATCAAATTTGGCGCCGCTGCCGTGGAGGCAAAATTATCGATTTTAAATTAATTATTTCTTATAGTTTAGATTTTATTTTGTTCAGTATAATAAAAAAATTAAAATAACAAAAATATTAATTTTATTAAGTTCCAGTTCGTATTTTCTGCAATTGTTTTGGTTTAATTCGAAGCAAAATAATTCTCCCCTGTTTTAGTAGGGATGGGAACGGGTCGGGTTCGGTTCGGGTTTTGCAAAATCCAAATCCAAATATTTTCGGGTTTTAAAAATAAATCCATATCCATATCAAAATCCAAAACTCAATATCCAAATCCAAATCCATCAGGTTTCGGATCGGATCGGGTTTTTTTCGGGTATTCAAAATTAAAAATAGTGTAAGTAAGTTGCTTAACAAAAAAAATAAAAAAAATAGTGTAAGTTAAAAAATACCGCTACATCCATGACAATTTATTTTCTCGATCTTTCCATATCTTCTGTCTCTCCCTCCCTCTCACACACACATAAATATACAAGCACCATGACCTCCTAAGAGGACGACACTAAGTTATCCAACATGTATATTAATTTTATCAATATTCACTTCGGTCAGGGTGCTAACTAGCCATTAGAGTGTAGTATTCTATTGTTATCACCACCGACATCATCATCCAGGTACCACGACTCAACAAACACATCAAAGCTTTTAATATATAGTAAGTAAGTTTAAAAATGGTTTTAAATCCTAATGGGCCTAAGGCAATGTGGTCTTATTAGAGCCCAATATGTATAATATGTATTTATAATATACATTTATATATAATATATAATATATAAAATATAAAATATAATAAATAAAAATCGGGTATTTTTCGGGTTTCGGGTTCGGCTCAGGTTTTGATCGGGTTTCGGGTTTCGGATTGGGTTTCATGAAATCCATATCCATATCCAAAATCATTCGGGTTTAAAATTTAAATCCATATCCATATCCAAATCCAAAAAATCGGGTTCGGATCGGATAAAAAATCGGATAAAAAATCGGGTATCCGTCGGATCGAATTTTTTTCCCATCCCTATGTTTTAGAACCCAATCCATTTACTCTGTTTTTTTTTTCTTTTCTTTCGTTACTACACAGTGTACACACACAGACCCAGTCAAGCTTTCTCCCTATTCTTCTTTCAGACCACCAGCCCCTCTCTCTTCCATCCCTCCTCCTTCGTTTCCCCACAAAACAACACAGCCTCCTCCTTTAGTCCCCTTTCTTCACTGCACAGTGCACACACAAACATAACCACCGTTTCTCTCCCTTTCAATACGATTAAACCCAATTTTTTTCCTTCTTCGTTTTATTCCTTTTTTAATCAAGGCAGTTTAATTTTTCTGAGTTCTATTATTATGGAATGATGCTGAGTTTTCTGCGTGGGTTTTGATTTTTTTTTTCTTCGTTGCTTAATTCTTAGTTCTTTACTGAATTTTTTTTTTTTTTGGCGATGAATCTTTATTGCTGGAGTCGTGTGGTTATGTTGCTATTTGTTTGTTAAATTTATTCTTGAATCGCTGAGTGTTTTCTGCGTTTGATGTTATGTTTCTGTGTGTAGCTGATGTGCGAGTTTCGAGTCCTGAGTTGTGCTGAGTCGATATTTGTTGGACTGTTGGAGTTTGTAAATGATGAGTTCTGAGTCTTGTTTGACTGGGTGTTGCTGAGTTTATTGGTTTATTTTTGCTTTCTTAATCTTTGGCTAGCTTAATGTACAAACAAGTCATGCTTAAATTTTGAATTTTCTGTAAATAAAATTTAATTCAAATAAAAAAATTAAAAAGTGGGAGTGCGTACCTCTACTTAAAAGAGCGTGTACTTCTACTAAAAAAATTAAAAAAAATATAAAAAAAATACATATTTTATATTTTGTTTAATTTGTTAAATTTTGTGTTAAATTTTTAATTCGTCTATTTTTCCATTTTCTCATTGGAACTTTAGTTCCAATTGAGACCGGTTTTACTACTTTTCTTGTTTTTTGTTGTTGATGCACAGGTCTACAGAAGACGCAATTAGAACTCCTGATTCTACTCAGGATCTTAATTCCAGAGAACCTCTACAACAATATATCGATAAACAGAGAAATAAAACGCAGCAAAAAATCCATTTCTCAGAGATTAAAATGGCGAACCTTCCTTTTAAATCTTTGAAGAACTATTCACAGCCTTCTCCGAGTGGGGTGCCCGTTGGCCTCGCTATGCCAGCTTTTCAAGCAGCAAACTTTGAGATCAAACCGGCGTTACTCAGTATGATCCAACATAATCAGTTTGCTGGTCTTCCCTCCGAAGACCCTACACTTCATCTGCAAAGGTTTCAACAGCTCTGTTCTACCATAAAACATCAGGGGGTCACTGCAGATCAGTTGAAAGTCATGTTTAGTTTTTCTCTTCGAGACAAAGCTAAAAAATGGCTGAATGATATTAAAGAGATCGAGTGGGATGCAATTGCTCAAGCATTCTTAGTTGAGTATTTTCCTCCGAACAGAACCGATGAATTGGTAAATCAACTGACTTCATTCAAGCAAGATTATGGAGAATCTCTTAGGGATACTTGGGAAAGATTCAAGGATATACAACGTTCATGTCCCCATCATGGTCTTGAGAAATGGTTTCTTCTTAAACATTTCTATAATGGTCTTGACCCAGAAACGAAAAGTATGGTTGATAGCGCTGCAGGTAGTGTATTTCTAGATAAAGGAGTTGATGACGGATATGCCTTTCTTGCAAACTTGGCTGCAAATCACTTTAGTAACCCGAGAGCACCCAAGAAGGGGGGTAAAATCGAAGTTGATGCATATTCTCTCTTATCATCTCAACTTGCTGCATTAACTCAGGAAATCCATTCTTTGAAGACTACATAGTCAGCCACTCCTCCAATGAGCATTAATGCATTATCATCTACAGCTCCTATGCAAAACTCTCTGTGTGAAGTATGTGGCGTCCAAGGCCACTTTGGTAACGAGTGCTCGTACAATGTTCAAATTCACAAAATTTTTAGATGGAGCAAGCAAATATTTTTCAACAGAGGCAACAGTACAATCCATACTCGAACACTTATAATCCGGGGTGGAGAGATCATCCAAATTTGTCATACAGAAACAACAATGCTCAGAATCCATCTTTGCCTAATCAGCAGCAGCAGTATCATCAATCATATCAACCTCCTCCACAACAGCAGTATCGATATTCTCAGGGGCCTGTGAACCCTCCTGGATTTCAGAGACCACCTCAGCAACTCACTTGTCAAGACAGTCGAACTGCACAACCTGATCAAATGAGCGATGTGATGAAAATGTTGATACAAATGCAAAAGACTCAAGAGGAGAACATGAGAGAGATAAAATAGTTGAGGCCTCATAATAAGATGATGGAGACTCAGATTGCACAACTGGCTACTTCTTCTAATGCAAGGCAACCTGGCTATTTGCCATCTCAACCATCTTACTTCAAGGAAAATGTGAATGCCATTACTCTTAGAAGTGGTCTCTCATATGATGGTCCTCCAATGCCTACTGATGATGTGAACATTGACAAAGAAAAGGAAAGCACCAAAGATGACAAGGTTGAAGAAGTCGTTGATCATACAAATGTAGATGGAACTGAAGGAAGCAAGAAAGACGAATCAGAGAAGACTATCACTGTTCCTCCACCATTTGTGCCTAAGTTACCGTTCCCTAGCAGGATGAATAGAACAAAGGTAGAACAACAGTTTGGTAAGTTTATGACACTTGTCAAAAATCTTGAGGTAACAATTCCTTTCACAGACTTAATTTCTCAAGTTCCATCTTATGCAAAGTTTTTAAAGGATATTCTGACAAGGAAAAGATCTTTTGGTGAAGTAGAGACAGTTGCTTTTACTGAAGAGTGTAGTGCTGTTTTACAAAATAAGTCTCCACCCAAACTTAAAGATCCTAGAAGTTTTTCAATCCCATGTCATTTGGGTGCATTATTTATTGACAAAGCTTTATGTGACTTAGGTGCTAGCATCTCTGTCATGCCCCTCTCAATTTTTCAAAAATTAAACATGGGAGAATTGAAATGCATACAAATGACATTACAAATGGCAGACCGTTCTATAAAATATCCATTGGGTGTTTTAGAAGATGTGCCTGTCAGGGTTGGAAAATTTTATATCCCCGTAGACTTTGTGGTTTTGGATATGGAAGAGGATAGCCAGATCCCTATTATTTTAGGTAGGCCATTCCTATGTACTGCAGGTGCTATTATTGATGTTAAAAACGGGACTTTATCTTTGAGTGCTGTTATTGGTGTTTGTGAATCTCGGATTTTGTAAGTCCCCTAACATAACAATTGTAAGGATTTTATAATTTAAAATAATGCATGATTGGTGCATTGTCGAGAGAAGAAAATAGTGTAATTTGAGAAAAATGAATTTTGGGGTATTAGTTTGAATATTAAAAATAATATAGAATTTGTAAAACATAAATAAAGAAAAGAAATGAAAAATAGGAAGTAATAGTATTGCTATCGTAGAGAACTTATATGTAGAATACTACTATAATTAAAATATTGCCAACAATTTGATTAGGAATTTGAATTATAAGTACGATTGGAGAGAATGGATTTTGGGGTGTAAGTTTGGATAATTAGTGAGATGTTAAAAAGAAAAAGAGAGCAAGTAAAATTGATGGTCAAATCGTGAGTATGTAATGCAAAAGTTCATGGGTTTATAGAGCAGGACAATCCTTTTTTGATACAATTATTGATGATTGTAAGAATTTGCTTAAACACTTTAGTGAAGTGTTAGTTGTGTTTGTTCTTAGGTCTGCGAATACCGTAGCGCATTTGTTAGCAACAGCTACATATTCTATGTCAGGCTTTCAGGAGTGGTTAGTTACTGCTCCAGATTTTATCATGTGTAATATTGCTGCTGAGGCAGTTTAGTTTAATGCAAGTTCGTTTATCTCAAAAAAAAAAGAAGGTGGAATGGCCTGATAGTTGATCTACGAAAATGTATTAATGGACTAGTACAAAGAAGAAAAAAATAAGAGAAGCAAGCTTTAAGTTCAGCCCATGTAAAGAATTCACACATTAGCCCATAGTTAACTGCCTAATACATCAAAAAAAAAAATCGGTTGATGCTGAAAATATTACTCCCTCTGTTCCCTTTTTCTTTTCTTGTTTGTTGATTGTCACAGGTTTTTATGCAAACAAATCATTAGAGGGAAAAATTAACATATTTGAAAAAGAAGTGGGAAATGATATTACCGCCTAATCTTGCTTTACAAGGACAAATCCACAATTAAATATCTCCACCAATAAGATTACAGGAGAGTAATTCAACAACCAATCACAGGTTCAGAAATGAATTCTTCTTTCCCTTTTGATTTGAATCTGCCAGCAGATGAAGACACATCAGGGCAAACACAGGAAGAAACACATGCTCATCATCACAAAAACAGGCCAAAGCTCAGTTGTGACTCAAGGATGCAAGTAGTTATGTGGCTGTTGAACCAGCAGATAGTGGGGAAACTAAAGCATGGTGCAATTCAAGAAGTGGCCAATCTGTTCAACGTAACAACAAGAACAATCAGCACAATATGGAACACTGCAAAGAGGCAAAAGACAGCAGGTCAGGCATACAACATGGCAACAAAGGGTCATAATGCAGGGAGGAAAAGAATACAAGTGGAAGCTAATGCAATTACAGAGATAAGCATGGGGGACAGATCATGCATAAGAGACTTGGCAGTGCAGCTTAAAGTTTCTACAACTACAGCAAGTAGAATGATAAAGAGGGGACAGATTAAGCCCCACACAAACCCTTTACATCCTGCTTTGAAAGAGGTAAACCTAATTCAAAGGGTTGAGTGGGTCCTAAACCTGTTAGTGGGAGACACACCAACAACAAAGAGGCAATATTATCCCATGTTCAACTTTGTACACATTGATGAAAAGTGGTTTTATTTAAGCAAAAAATCACATAGGGTTTACCTGGAAAGAAATGAAAAGGGCAAGTACAGGGCTGCCAAGTCAAGTAAATTCATACCCAAAGTTATGTTCACAGCTGCTGTAGCAAGACCAAGATTTAATGAAAGAAATGAGTGCACCTTTGATGGGAAGATAGGTATCTTCCCATTCACTTACCAAGAACCAGCCAAGAGGGCTTCCAAATACAGAGCAAAGGGGACAGTTATCACCAAGATAGTTGAATCAGTTGGGAAAAAGGAGACAAGGAGCATGTTAATCAATGATGTAATACCAGCAATCATGCAGAAATGGCCACAAACTGAAGGTCCAAAAACTGTATACATACAACAAGATAATGCAAGGACACATATAACTCAAGATGACCTAGAGTGGCAACAAGTCTATCGACAAGGGGACTTCACATTCATTCTTGTGCAACAACCACCAAACAGTCCAGATTTAAACATTCTGGACTTGGGTTTTTTTAGAAGCATTCAATCTCTAATGCACAAAAAAATGCCTAAAGATGTTGATGACATGTTGGCAGCAGTACATCAAGCTTATTCTGAACTAGATGCAACAACACTAAGCAATGTATAACTATCCTACCAATTTGTCATGAATGAAGTCCTGAAAGTTAAAGGTTCGAATGATTACCTTGTGCCTCATGTCAATAAGAAGAAATTAGCAGCTGAGGGTAAGCTACCAGTTCAAGTAACTGCACCAATGTGGGCTGTCCATGAGGCATGGAATTACTTGCATGGAATTAGCACCTAAGGGGACATGTACTAGTGCTACAAGTAAGATTAGTTTTAAGCACAACATGTATTAAAATTAGTCTTAGTTTTAAGCACAACATGTATTACAAGTAAGCAGTTAATGTACATATACTTATTTGATCTCAGATTGTCCCCAAGCATCATCGACATAAGTACAACCACTAAGCACACACATGCCTCCAGTTAGTGAAACTGGTTGCTTATGGCACAGTAGGGCATACATTGTCGCAGCAAATTCAACTATCATCATAGATCGAAAAAGAAGGGGGAAATGAGATTACTGCCTAATCTTGAATTACAAGGGCCAATCCACAATTAAATATATCCACCAATAAGATTACAAGAGACTAATTCAACAACCAATCAAATCTAAGTACAGGGCATTCGATTAAAAACAGGGCATTCGATTAACAACATGACATTCCACTACAAGGAAAACAGGCTCAGACAACGGTTTTTGCCCGTTGTCTGACGCCCTGTTTTCCTGTTGTCTATTGAGGCGCCGTCTGATGCCTATATCAGACAACGGTACCAAAACTGTTGTGTGAGCCTTCTTCAACAACAGTCCGTATTTACTGAAACGTTGTGTGAATACTAGAAACAACAACAGTTTGCGTTTAAAAAGTATTGTACAAACTACATTACAACAATGGTCCTTAAATCAGAAACCGTTGTTCTAGGCATGTTTAGACAAGGGTTTTTTGTTTTGGTTGTGTTGTCTATTTCGTTTGCATCCAACACAACATTAATTGGTTGGGTTGCAGTATAGTTTTATAGACAATGGTCTTCTATATCTGTGATGTTGTGTTAAATACTTTCTCACAATGGTTTTATAGAAAGAAACCATTGTTGTTTCGTTAGTTAGACGATGAAATTGTTTTAAAAAGTGTTGTCTGAATATTTGTTACACAACGATTTACTTGAACAGAAACCATTGTAGTTTTTGTTGTTAGACAATGTAAGAGTTTTATAAAGTGTTGTCTGAATATTTCGTTCACAAGGGTTTTAATTGTTAGATTCGTTGCCTGAGCTGTTTTGACACAAGTTTTTCTATTTTAGCGTTTTCATTTATGTGTTGTGCGAGTAACTGTAATACAAGTATTTTTATCTTATTGTTTACATTTGTGTTGTATGAGCAACTGTAACACAAGCTTCTATTCATTTTATTGTTGTCTAGGTTCTATTTTGACAATACTTTGGTATTTCATAGTATTGTCTACAAGTACATTAGACAAAGGTATAATTTAAATGTGCAAACTAAACAAATTACTAAATGGCATTGTCTACAACCTTTAGTAAATAACATTACTAAAATTCCAACCATAAAATCAACTCTGATTATCAGAACACCAGGAACTCTTGTTGCTTCGGGATATTGCTGCAAGTTCCGGTAAACACTAGTCCTCGGGATCCTCCCAAGTGCTGCTGTTCGTGGCCTGGTCACTTGTAGGAGAATTTTGGCAAAGGAAATAGATACCTGTGATATAAATCGATGACGTTAAAAAGCCATACCTAAATTTATTTTTTATGGTCTGCAAATTAACACCTGGTGAAAGAATGATTTCAGTGAATCTTGAATATGGTAAATATTTTCGATATGTTCATCTTAAACATTACCCCGTGGTTAGGCTTTGGCTGTATAATCAGCAGAATGTTTTCCAACTGTTTGCCATTGCTTCCATTTTGTATTTCTCATAGTTTTCCACATTTTGTTTGCCCCTACGACATAAAGGCTAGATCAGTCCCTTGAATCAGTAGAATCTGAAAAAGTGTTTCGATCAAAAGTAATGGGACAGTGCGACAGAGGACAAGACTGTTCAGGACTAACAATTAATTTAAACGAGTTTGTCTAAGATTCAATAATGTCCTTTTCTAAATGTTCTTAATTTCAGGCAAAAGAGATACAGTGACAATTTTTTTGAAATATTTTATGTCTAAAAGGAATTCACTTTGCAGATTTTTGGACAAGGCCATGATAATTGATGAGACAGATGTTTTAAACCAAAAAAGAAACAAATGGAGACTATGTTCTGTCAATCAAGTTGAAGCAGTGAAGCTTGTTTTCCGGCTATTCCCTATCTGGATAAGTACCTTCATGTTTAATGTTGCTATCGCACAACTAGGCACAAACCGGTTACTTACATAGAACCCTTAAGAAGCAAATAGTCATTGCCGAAAGTGGTAGAATATGTGAGAAACACTACAAACTATAGAACTTACAACAGGCTTGTTTTGGATGTTGCTAGCGGGATTTGCATACTTAAGAGTGTTTAGAGTTTCTTCTGCATTGATATCAGCCGGGCTAACACAGGCTGGTGGTAGGCAAGGAACACAACAGAGCAAAATTAAGTATTAATCAGCTTTAAGCAACTTCAAGTGGAAAACGAGGGATAAATCATGTTAATGCCCTAAAGGCTAACCAAAAAAGCTACATACAAAGTCAACAACAATGCACATAGAATTATACTTTACCATTAAAACCAAGAGAATGAACAAAACTAAATCTACAAGCCCTAATTGAAACCACGAAGAGAAAGCCCCAATTGAACCCCTAATTGAAAATCAAAATAAAATAGTTAAGAAGAGCAAAATCAAACAAGCAACGAAGAACATAATCAAAATCAAAAATCGAGAGAGTGTTTACCAATTAATTAAATCGAACGAGGGAGCCCCGGTTTATTACCTGCAAAATCAAAATTAATTAAACCCTAATTTTGAAGAGAAGAGGGTAAAGAACAGAATAAAGAAGAGAAGAAAGAAGCCAAAGGAAGAGAGAATTTTGATTTGATACAGAGTGCGTGTGAGCTTTTTCAATTCAGTTTCCGGAGAGTAGAGAGAGTCGAGAGAGAGTGCGCATATGGAGGAGTGGGTAACAGGAGAAAGTGTACTCTAGTATTATTTTTGTCTGGGGGTAGCGGGATTTTACTAATTTGTTTAGGAGGGAAAAGTGCCGCCTATTTTTTACACAAAAGTTTTCATTTTTTTTAATTTTTGAATTAATTTTTCAGTTTATTACAAAAAACTCTCATAATTTAAATTTTTTTAAAAAATATCATACGCATAAAAATCAATTGGAGAGAAAGAGGAAGGTTTTGTTACCTGTTTGAGAACATGCTTCGGATTGTTAGCAACTACAAAAAATCAATTGGAGAGAATGAGATATATATATATATATATATATATATATATATATATATCAATTGATATATATATATATATATATATATATATATATATATATAGATTAATTAGTAAAAGATTGAGATTGAGAGATTGAGAATGAGAGAGAGTGTGAGAGTGAGAGAGAGGTACCTGTTCGAGAGAGAGCGAGAGTGTATGAGAGAGATAAGAGAGTGTATGAGAGAGGGACTTAAACTATTTTTCCCCAAAAATTATTACCCGGTCGATTTTCCCCCAAAAATTTCATTTTCCCCCCTAAATATTTTACTTCCCCCCAAATATAATTTTAACAATTTTGTTAATATCTACGGTACAAATTGATTTAAATAGCTGGAAAAAAAAAAGACAACGGTTCCTATCCTTTGAATCTTATATTATTAATTAGTAATTAATATGTTAATTTGTTCAATATTATGAGTGTGATTATATCGTGGTTTATAAATCGATCGATAACAAGAACTATATTATATATATATATAGCACTCTATTAATACGTGGTACTATTTATTTGCAAAGGAAATTATCGTTCATATATCGAATAAATTTGTTATTTATATAAATGAAATATCAACCAGTCTCGTGTTCGCGATTCTTGATAAAATAAAGTTATCGAAACCCTAAACCCTAACAAGTGATACGGATTTTACATTACCCATGTATTATTCGAATAAGTATAAGTAAATACGGTAAAAAATGTCTTACGCTATTATGTTTCAACTTAATAACACATTCGAAGCCGTATAAACGGTACAAATTGATTTAAATAGCTGGAAAATAAAGACAACGGTTTTGCCGCCAAAACTGTTGTGCCAAAGCACCTCAGACAAGTCTTTTTTCCAAAATACCGTTGTGTAATTCAGACAACGGAAATATTTGAAATTCAGTTGTGCAATATGCTTTCCAACAACCGTTTCCATATTTAAAAAACCGTCGTATGGATCATACAACAGTTTTTTTTAAATTTCTGTTGTGGGATTGCCGTTTGCACAAGCATTTTTTTAACAGAAACCATTGTCTGAATACTATTTCGTTTTCGCCCAAATTGACGCTTTTAATTTATAAATTTTTCACTCCCGTTCCTATCCTTTGAATCTTATATTATTAATTAGTAATTAATATGTTAATTTGTTCAATATTGTGAGTGTGATTATATCGTGGTTTATAAATCGATCGATAACAAGAACTATATTATATATATATAGCACTCTATTAATACGTGGTACTATTTATTTGCAAAGGAAATTATCGTTCATATATCGAATAAATTTGTTATTTATATAAATGAAATATCAACCAGTCTCGTGTTCGCGATTCTTGATAAAATAAAGTTATCGAAACCCTAAACCCTAACACGTGATACGGATTTTACATTACCCATGTATTATTCGAATAAGTATAAGTAAATACGGTAAAAAATGTCTTACGCTATTATGTTTCAACTTAATAACACATTCGAAGCCGTATAAACGGTACATATTGATTTAAATAGCTGGAAAATAAAGACAACGGTTTTGCCGCCAAAACTGTTGTGCCAAAGCACCTCAGACAAGTCTTTTTTCCAAAATACCGTTGTGTAATTCAGACAACGGAAATATTTGAAATTCTGTTGTGCAATATGCTTTCCAACAACCCTTTCCATATTTAAAAAACCGTCGTATGGATCATACAACAGTTTTTTTTAAATTTCTGTTGTGGGATTGCCGTTTGCACAAGCATTTTTTTAACAGAAACCATTGTCTGAATACTATTTCGTTTTCGCCCAAATTGACGCTTTTAATTTATAAATTTTTCACTCCCGTTCCTATCCTTTGAATCTTATATTATTAATTAGTAATTAATATGTTAATTTGTTCAATATTGTGAGTGTGATTATATCGTGGTTTATAAATCGATCGATAACAAGAACTATATTATATATATATAGCACTCTATTAATACGTGGTACTATTTATTTGCAAAGGAAATTATCGTTCATATATCGAATAAATTTGTTATTTATATAAATGAAATATCAACCAGTCTCGTGTTCGCGATTCTTGATAAAATAAAGTTATCGAAACCCTAAACCCTAACACGTGATACGGATTTTACATTACCCATGTATTATTCGAATAAGTATAAGTAAATACGGTAAAAAATGTCTTACGCTATTATGTTTCAACTTAATAACACATTCGAAGCCGTATAAACGGTACATATTGATTTAAATAGCTGGAAAATAAAGACAACGGTTTTGCCGCCAAAACTGTTGTGCCAAAGCACCTCAGACAAGTCTTTTTTCCAAAATACCGTTGTGTAATTCAGACAACGGAAATATTTGAAATTCTGTTGTGCAATATGCTTTCCAACAACCCTTTCCATATTTAAAAAACCGTCGTATGGATCATACAACAGTTTTTTTTAAATTTCTGTTGTGGGATTGCCGTTTGCACAAGCATTTTTTTAACAGAAACCATTGTCTGAATACTATTTCGTTTTCGCCCAAATTGACGCTTTTAATTTATAAATTTTTCACTCCCGTTCCTATCCTTTGAATCTTATATTATTAATTAGTAATTAATATGTTAATTTGTTCAATATTATGAGTGTGATTATATCGTGGTTTATAAATCGATCGATAACAAGAACTATATTATATATATATAGCACTCTATTAATACGTGGTACTATTTATTTGCAAAGGAAATTATCGTTCATATATCGAATAAATTTGTTATTTATATAAATGAAATATCAACCAGTCTCGTGTTCGCGATTCTTGATAAAATAAAGTTATCGAAACCCTAAACCCTAACACGTGATACGGATTTTACATTACCCATGTATTATTCGAATAAGTATAAGTAAATACGGTCAAAAATGTCTTACGCTATTATGTTTCAACTTAATAACACATTCGAAGCCGTATAAACGGTACATATTGATTTAAATAGCTGGAAAATAAAGACAACGGTTTTGCCGCCAAAACTGTTGTGCCAAAGCACCTCAGACAAGTCTTTTTTCCAAAATACCGTTGTGTAATTCAGACAACGGAAATATTTGAAATTCTGTTGTGCAATATGCTTTCCAACAACCCTTTCCATATTTAAAAAACCGTCGTATGGATCATACAACAGTTTTTTTTAAATTTCTGTTGTGGGATTGCCGTTTGCACAAGCATTTTTTTAACAGAAACCATTGTCTGAATACTATTTCGTTTTCGCCCAAATTGACGCTTTTAATTTATAAATTTTTCACTCCCGTTCCTATCCTTTGAATCTTATATTATTAATTAGTAATTAATATGTTAATTTGTTCAATATTATGAGTGTGATTATATCGTGGTTTATAAATCGATCGATAACAAGAACTATATTATATATATAGCACTCTATTAATACGTGGTACTATTTATTTGCAAAGGAAATTATCGTTCATATATCGAATAAATTTGTTATTTATATAAATGAAATATCAACCAGTCTCGTGTTCGCGATTCTTGATAAAATAAAGTTATCGAAACCCTAAACCCTAACACGTGATACGGATTTTACATTACCCATGTATTATTCGAATAAGTATAAGTAAATACGGTCAAAAATGTCTTACGCTATTATGTTTCAACTTAATAACACATTCGAAGCCGTATAAACGGTACAAATTGATTTAAATAGCTGGAAAATAAAGACAACGGTTTTGCCGCCAAAACTGTTGTGCCAAAGCACCTCAGACAAGTCTTTTTTCCAAAATACCGTTGTGTAATTCAGACAACGGAAATATTTGAAATTCTGTTGTGCAATATGCTTTCCAACAACCCTTTCCATATTTAAAAAACCGTCGTATGGATCATACAACGGTTTTTTTTAAATTTCTGTTGTGGGATTGCCGTTTGCACAAGCATTTTTTTAACAGAAACCATTGTCTGAATACTATTTCGTTTTCGCCCAAATTGACGCTTTTAATTTATAAATTTTTCACTCCCGTTCCTATCCATCTTATATTATTAATTAGTAATTAATATGTTAATTTGTTCAATATTGTGAGTGTGATTATATCGTGGTTTATAAATCGATCGATAACAAGAATTATATTATATATATATATATATAGCACTCTATTAATACGTGGTACTATTTATTTGCAAAGGAAATTATCGTTCATATATCGAATAAATTTGTTATTTATATAAATGAAATATCAACCAGTCTCGAATAAATTTGTTATTTAATATGTGGTACTATTTATTTGCATTTGTACTGTGAGCAGGTTAGCTCCATTTTTAATTTTTTTTTTTGTATCCTGTAAATCAGACAACGGTTTTAAACAAGAAACCGTTGTCTGAATCAACAATAGACAATTAGCCTAAAAGAGTTGTCTGATAACTTTAACTCAGACAACACTATAAAAAATTGTTGTTTGAACAAATGTTACACAACAGTAACAGAAAAACTGTTGTCTGATTCCAACAACAGTCCCAAAAACCGTCGTATGAATGGCGAGAGTTAGACAACTGTATTTTCTGTGTGTTGTTTGAATTAAACTCAAACAACGGATCAGAAAAACTGTTGTCTCTTTCTAACAACAGTTTTGTGTGCTCTTGTCTGAAACATTTTCAGACAATGGTTCCGGAAAACTGTTGTCTAAATATGAAATCTGTGCAACACTACATTTTAAATACCGTTGTCTGACTTCATCTAATAGACAATGGTTTTTTGCGTGTTGTAAAAACTGGGATCAGACAATACTTTTTTTTCTTGAACACGGGAACCGTTGTCTGATCTTTTCGGGCAACACTTTTTTTGCAGAGTGTTGTCTGATCAGTGTTGTCTGATAGCAGATTTGGTGTAGTGTTCGATTAAAAACAGGGCATTCGATTAAAAACAGGGCATTCGATTAACAACATGACATTCAATTAAAAACAGGGCATTCGATTAAGTACATGACAATCGATTAACTACAAAAACAAGCATATAACTACACATATAAATTGAAAACAATTTTACATCTATAAATTGAAAGCATCTGCAACATACGAACAAGCAAATACGAACAAAAACAGGATTCGATTAACTACAAAACAAACACTTAAGTACAAGCGATTAAAAGCAAGCGAGTCAATATAAGTAAACAAACATGCAATTAACTACATTTACACGCGATTAACTAGAAAAACAAGCAATTAACTATAATTACAACCGATTAATAGCAGAAAGAAGTTGACGATAGAACATCTTTACTCCGATTAGGACCGAGAGCATGCATCATCTGAATTAGCCTCAACAACCAGATCCACGTCATCGCTCGACGGTTCCGGAGCAACAACAGCGGCCACTTCGACTGGATCGGAAGAAACAGGGGACGGAGGAGCTTGATATTCATCCAAGGGGACTTGAATAACACTTTCATGCAACGGCGATCGAGGGTTTTGATCGACCGTCACATCCGATTTGGCCACTGATTCCTCATAATCAGTAGGAGCAAACTTTAATCGCAGATATTCACCACTATAACCGTGTTCCCCATCACAAGAATCACCTTTGTCACAATGATCGGGATCTGAGCACTCGTACTTAACTGTATTACCAGATTCATCATCGGAATCGGAAAACCCATAATGTAAACTCATGTTTTTTATAGAGTAATTAGGGTTTTGTGGCGGATAATAGAGAGAGGCGGATAATAGAGAGAGGCGAAGGGACGAGAGAGAGACGGAGAGAAATGAGTTTAGGGTTAAATGGGAGTAGGTGGGGGTATGAATAAAATATAATGGGAATTAGTGTGGGGGTATTTTTTAAGAGTAGAGTATTTTGTTTGTTATGGACAAAAATAGAAACAAGAAAAGTAATTTGAATATCCTTAAAAGGAAAGTAGGAAAAGAAATAAGGAACGGAGGGAGTAGTTGGGGTCGTGAGGCGCTTTATCCAATATTATATTATTCTTATTAAGTCGATATATGGAGCCTATATATACGAAGAGAACCCTTCATTTTTCGAAACCCATTCCACCAACTATACATTTTATTTATTTTAAAATTTAGGTGTGATGGGTCGTTCTGAAGATCTCCAAAATCCAATGTACCACCTAGTAGGTTGCTTGTGTTGGTGGACACTAGCTTTTATCGTTACCCCTCCCATTATAGTTTTCGAGTTATCTTCGGTTAATCAAAAATCATTCACATTATCTATTAAAGATTTTTACATTTCTACCAATGCCTCCAATTCCAACCAGTCCATTATTCACTTCAATCTCTACCTTGAGAATCATGAAGATAGAATGCGAGTTTATTACCGTAATCTCA
Organism: Saposhnikovia divaricata; assembly: GCA_036435485.1. Taxonomy (NCBI): domain Eukaryota; kingdom Viridiplantae; phylum Streptophyta; class Magnoliopsida; order Apiales; family Apiaceae; genus Saposhnikovia; species Saposhnikovia divaricata. The sequence continues at coordinate 5,496,229 of CM071598.1, read as the reverse complement.
ACCTCACTTTCTCTTATTATAATGCAGGTGGAGGTATTGTTCCAGTAGGCAACTACACCGTACATGCATTTCGCCAGGGTTTGAATAAGCACACCGAGAGAAAGGATTATGTGGTGATGACTAACGGGATTTCATGGCAAGAAATTTCCAAGAACGTGTCATCATCGTCGTCTGGTGTGGTTTTTAGGGTGGATTTGTCAGGTGCAGTGAAATTTAGGGAGTTTATTTCGAAAGCTAAAAGTAAGACACGGAAGATAATGGCCTGGGCTAACGTGGAGGTTGATCGGAACACTGGCAAGAAAATCAGTAAGAAAGCTATTAAGCTTAAGCAAATGATTGTACATGATGTTAGTGGCTGGGTAACATTTGCTATTATCATCTTCATACTTGCGGCGATTTGTTTTCCATGCTGGTTTTGCCCTCTTGCAATCTGCTGTCGCGTGGCTTGTGGCCAGTGATTTAGATGTTGATTGGCTCCAACAGGTTACGGAACCCAAATGTTTCAAATAATAGAACCTTTAAATCACAGAAACCCTAATTTTCTCTCTCTCTCTAAACACGAGATCTAGCGGCCGGGCTTCCATCGATTTTCTCCGGTGAAAAACCTCAATCCCTTAGTTTCTTTTCATTTTTCTTGTTTATGTTTTGGTTTATCTTTTCTTCTTATCACAAATCCCGGAACTTCCGATTTCTTCTTCTCTGTTTCAAGCGAGTTTTTCGAAGGCCGGTAATCTCTTGTTTATGGGTTCGATTTTTAGATCTAAGATTTAAAAATGTTTTGCTTATTTGTTTCTTCCCCGGCTTCTTTAGTTATTATATTCAAATGTGCAGTGTGGCTTTCTTGTCAACAACCTTGAAAATGTTTTAAGTTAGATTAGGGTGTCCAATTATTGTAATTGCTAGCGTAGATACCTGTCAATTTTAAGGTATTAAATTTAACAAGGCCTCAAGACTAGTTGTTATCGTTACCCCCTCCCCTTGTGGTTCTTGAATTATCTTTGGCTAATCAGATCACACGGGGTTTATATTAACTGAGTTTTTAGCAACTTCATTACTAGTAAAAAAACTCTAAAGAAAAGTCTTGCTTTTTTGTTTCTTCCCAGGCTTCTTTAGTTATTATATTCAATTATTCAGAGGAGCTTTCTTGTCAACAACCTTGAAAATGTTTGAGAATCCACTTGCATCTCATTTTTAAGTTAGATTGGGGTGTACAATCTATATATATTATAATGCCTGGAGATCGGAAATGCACTAAAACAGTTTAAGGTATTTTTCTTGAATTTTCGTTTTTTTGATTTTTTTATTAAATTTTTATCTTGCATTAAATAACTATTAATGATAATTTAATTAGTCATTAATTACACCTATTAAACATATATTAAATTTACTCTATTTAATTTGTTTAAAATTTAGCAAATTAGTTGAACATTATAGTTATTATTTCAATATTAAATATTAATTATATATAGTTATGTTTATTTTTAGGTAAAATAACGACTAACAATTGTTTATATTGCGTTATTGAGAAAGTCGTAATAAATTATTGAAGTACAAGATATTTACTTAATATATGGAATTGTATGCAAATAATACAGACAGATTTTTAATTTTGCACATGAATAAATAATACATGAGTTATGATCAAATCGATTAAATTTAACAAATCCAGCAATTTATCGAAAGATAAAATTGATAAAAAAACTATGCACCCATTATTTCGTTATATTGTGTCGAAGTAAATTTTTATTGTAATTAAACAAATTCTTACACTATTCTTGAATATGTATATTATGTCGGCTTTAAAAAACGTTATTAACCTTAACTTCTCAAACAATCTTTACTATTTATGATTGTGGAGTCGTAGTAAATTATGGAAGTACACGGATTTTTACTTAATATCTAAAGGTTGTAAACAAATCATGCATATAAATTACACATTAGTTATGACTAAACTAATTAAATTGAACAAACCCAACCACTTTATCGGAAGATTAAATTGATAAAAAATTTATACATCCATTGTTTCATTATATTGTGTCAAAATAAATTAATATTCAAATTAAATAAATTCTTACACTATTATTGAACATGTATATTATGAGAGGGGTGTCGGCTTTAAAAAACGTTATTAAGTTGTATTCAATATTTGTAACTTTTGATCGTAAATTTTACGTTCATATTGTAATTTTTATTTTTATATGTTTGTGATATTTTTAAGATTATCAAAATTTTGTATATAATGAGAGTATTTTTCTAATTAATAATTCATGTAAATTATTTTTAAATTAATTTTTTATAGAAAATTCATAAGAGACCAATCAATTTTTAAGAATAATAGAAATTAAGTTATCTATTACAATACTTTTATATAAAAATTTATAAACCGTGCGAAGCGCGGATAAATTGGCCAGTTATTGTAATTGCTAGTGTAGATACCTGTCAATTTTAAGGTATTAAATTTAACAAGACCTTAAGACTAGTTGTTAATTTATAATTAACTAGATGATATCCCGTGCTTGGGTCGAGATAATTTATTTAAATTGATCTTTTTTTATTAAATTTTTATAACATTTATTTTATTTATTACAAAAAATATTTTAAAAAATGATAAAAGGTACAAAAGAAAACTACGTTATTTATGCAACTTAATAGTTTATAATTAAAGAATTGTAATTACATCATAATTTCAATAATTTTAGAAGACACGCATCTAGAAGAAAGTATCATTAAAACGCGATTTCACTTATTAATAAGATATTAGATGATAACGCGTGCGAAGAATTTTCTTATTAATATAGGTCATTTTATATATTATTTATTTTAGAAAATCAAGGAAAAAAAACTAACTGATTCAGATATATACGTAAAAATGTATATGATTATGATAAATACGTTGTTTGACAACTGAATAGAATTATAATAAAAAATTACAATTATAATAGTATTTAACAATTTTATTATTTTATTAAAAAATAATATATAATCTTAGTAGAAATAAGAATCTTAGGGGTGGAACCAAATTTTGGTACCGAAGTACTATTAAAAATGGATTTTGTTTGTTATAGATAAAGTATGTCACCCTAGATCAACTTATGTATTAGTAGTTTTTTTTATTAAATTGTAATAATAGAATTATAATATAATTTTTTTAATTCATTTTATAAATACATGCAACATAGAATTCTAAGGGAAATATGATATAGATTTTATTTATTATTTATTTAAGATTATTTTAAGACAATCAAGAAAACAAAACATACATGATATGGTTTTAATGCATACTTCTTTTGTAAAAATCAGTATGATTATAGTAAAAGAATTATAATTATAACAGAATTTCAAACAATTTTTTTAGAAAATAATATGAATTTTAAGAAAAGTATGAATTTAGGATGAAACTAAAATAAAGGTGGAATCAAATTTGTTACAAAGTACCATTAAACAGGGTTTTTATTAATAAAGATTCTACATTTGTTAGTGTTTTATAAAATGTTATACAATCAAACTACAAACTACATTGGTGTTTTACAAAAATCTATATCAAGTAACCGTACATGGTATTTTTTATTTGTTGGTGTTTTACCCTCTATTTGTTGGTGGTTTTTATCGTAGTCTTTTTCTTGTAAAAAAATTTATAAACAAAAGAATTATATAATCATAATTAGAATTCTATTTTTAATTCTGTTGTGGAATAAAATCGAGGGTTTGTACGTATTTAATGCTAGGGTTGGTGAGCTTCGAGCTTTGATGGCTGTTCTTGCGTTCGAGACTAAACGGTCCTCACAAGATGCCTACGTATCTCTGTATTGCTAGAGAATCAAGCCAATGTAGTTCTGAGAATGAGGGGTCAGACCCTTTATATAGGCTGAGAAGCCTTAGATTTATGGTAGGAGTGGGAGACTTGGAGAGTAAGTAACCTCCTTGAGGAAGGTTCTAGACTCCTTCCTTGTAGGAATCAGTTTCCAAGTTGAATTGGATGCCTTGGAGGCTAAGTCAGGCAGGAGTAATATCCTTGTTTGACTCTTATTGCTGAGTTGTTTTTCACATCTAATATTAATTACGAAATTAATATTTAAAATAGGGTTTTGGACCCTGTTGGTGGCCCCACGTTTGAACCATACCGGATCTAATTAATGCAACATTAAATGTGTCTTTAGGGCTTATTTTTAGCCCATATCATTTGCCCCGCAACTAGGAAAACTGATCAGGTTTTCGTAGAAGTTATATTTGCCTTAATCGAGACTCAGGGTCGTTTTTATCCCTTACCTGGGACTTTTTAATTTTCCTACCCTTACATGGGGATTTTGGTTTACACTAGTGTTTCACATATATCGCCTTATTATAAAGTGTGGAGCGACCTACACATTTACGACGATTGGCCTTATTCGAGGCTTTAACTTTTGCTTGCTTTTAGCAATTTCGGCACTTTTATAGAGCTTTTATGCATTATTAGCATAAATTATTGCTCAATTTGTCAAGAAAATATTTCTATAATTTTCCTCGTATTTATAGTACTTTTCCTAATATTTAAGGAATTTCCATGTACCAAAAGGTATTTATTTCAATTATTCCTAATATTTTAAGAATTTTCTTGTACACACAGGTATTTTCCTTAATTATTCCTAATAATTTAGGAATTTTTATGTACCCACAGATATTTTCCTTAATTATTCCTAATAATTTAGGAATTTTTATGTACCCACAGGTATTTTCCTTAATTATTCCTAATAATTTAGGAATTTTTATGTACCCACAGGTATTTTCCTTAATTATTCAAAATAATTTAGGAATTTTTATGTACCCACGGGTATTTTTCGTAATTTTTCCTAATAATTTTAGGAAATTTTTTATACCCACATGTATTTTCCTTAATTATTCCTAATAATTTAGGAATTTTTATGTACCCACGGGTATTTTTCGTAATTTTTCCTAATAATTTTAGGAAATTTTTTATACCCACAGGTATTTTCCTTAATTATTCCTAATAATTTAGGAATTTTTATGTACTCACGGATATTTTTCGTAATTTTTCTTAATAATTTTAGGAAATTTTTTATATCCACAGATATTTTCCTTAATTATTCCTAATAATTTAGGAATTTTTATGTACCCACGGGTATTTTTTGTAATTATTCCTAATAATTTAGGAATTTTTATGTACACACGAGTATTTTTCGTAATTTTTCCTAATAATTTTAGGAAATTTTTTATACCCACAGGTATTTTCCTTAATTATTCCTAATAGTTTAGGAATTTTTAGGTACCCACAGGTATTTTCCGTAATTTTACCTAATAATTTAGGAATTTTTATAATTTTAAAGGGACTATTCTGTCAATTTTCAAACTTTCAGGGATGACTTTGTCATTTTATAAACCTGAGGGATCAATACGTGAATTTTGCAAAGCTTAGGTACTAAATAGCACTTTTGCCATTCAACCTCTTCATTTGTAATACACCCTGGGCGTTGGTATGGCCGCCCAGGAGACCTCCTTTGTTTCCCACACCCAGGAGAAAAGCATGGGTGGCGTGCTTGATTTTTTTTTTTTTTTTGAACCTTTAGGTTTTATACATCTTATTTTCGATAATTTTTACCAAAAATAAAATATTGGGCCTCATGCCTCAAAAATAATTTTATAAATTATTTCTTTATTTTTTCTTGATTTAATAGGTATTTTTACCTATTTTTATCATCCTTTCTAGCCAATTTTCAAAATTTTTAAGGATTTTATTCCTTTTTTAATTTCCGAAAAGTGGCATGTCGTTTGGAGAAGAGCTCTTGGTGTGGGTACCCCCGCCTAGGAGGCTTTTTCTTAAAGCACGCCCAGGAAATTTGGCTTCCTGGGCGTGGGTAATTTATCCAATTGATTTTGTAGAGATGCTCTGGGCGTTGGTATCCCCGCTAAGGAGGACAATCTTCTAACTGCGCCTAGGTGATATGGCTTCCTGAGCGTGGGTGTTTACATCCCCTTCATTTGTTACTCCAGCCTTAGCGTGGGTATCCCCGCCAAGGAGGCCTTATTTAATCCAACGCTTAGGAGATTTGGCTTCCTGACCGTGGGTGCTTGCATCCCCTTCATTTGTACAACCACTCTAGGCGTGGGTATCCCCGCCTAGGAGATGTTTTTGCCAATCATGTCTAGGAGATATGGCTTCCTGACCGTGCGTATTTTTTCACCCTCAATTCGTACAACCTTGGCGTGGGTACCCCCGCCAAGGAGGCACTTTGTGATACCTTGTCTTATGATTTTAAGTCTTCTTGGCGTGGGTACTTTAATACCCTTCATTTGTTACTCCAGCCTTGGCGTGGGTATCCCCGTCGAGGAGGCTTTATTTGATCCAACGCCTAGGAGATTTAGCTTCTTGAGTGTTGGTGTTCTAGGCTCCTATCCTTTGGGCCAATTTTCATTTATGGACCGTTTCTTTGGCTTTTGTCGGGCTCCCAGCCTTATTATTTTCGAATTTTTGAGATTCCTGCGGAACCTTGAAACGACCCATTTCTTAGCTTTCGTGACCTTCAGGGCCTTAGTTCGTTTGCTGAGTCCTTGATTCGAAAACGAGAATTAATTCGTGGTTGCTGGTTATCATCAACCATTCAACCTTTAACTCTCATTCTAAGATGTTGAAATGACGGAGTCCCTTATTTTTTGCCCCCCTTGCTTCATATAGTGGAGGTCTTGCTTCTCGGTTGATCGTTCAAGAAGTTCACTTGCCACTGAGCACTTGACTTCAAGTCTGGTGTGCCTTGGCTGGTTGTCAACCCTCTATCAGGATTTCAACCTTCTTCTTCTACTCATAGGACCTTGCTTAAGTTTCAATTTTGGCTGGCGGCTCTTAATTTCCAATGACAAGCTCGATTGGAGACAGACTGCCTTGTTGGCCATCAAGGCTTAAATTTTGTGTCGGGATTTGAAATTCAAGACTTTAAGTATGTAATGACAATGGACCTCTTATAGAGGAGACCTTCAATCAATGCGTATCTTGACACTCTCACAGACAGTTTTCGTTCTTTCAAGGAAATATCAAGGAGCCAACCAGTCTTAAGATGAGCTTTGATAGTGTCTATCTGACAGCTTCCTACATCAAACGGTGCCACCAACTTCGAATCGATGGTGGGGGTCTTCAGGACTTGGAAGTAGACGCTCCCAGAATGGGTCTCGACCCTTGAATTGAGATAAGGCATCAACCTTTGTATTCTCCTCCTTTGGGATATACCTGGCACTCATCTAACTGGGCTATCGCAGCTTTCACAATCCTCAAGTATTTGGCCATATTCTTTTCTCTAGCCTCAAACTCTCCATTGACTTGTGAGACTACCAGCTTTGAGTCTCCACGGACTTTCAGGTTCTTCACCCTCAAGGTTTTTGTCAATCCAAGACCGGCTATCAGAGCTTCATACTCTGCCTCGCTGTAGGTTGTTTGGAAATCCAACTTCAAGGCATACTCAAGTGTGAACCCATCAGGGCTTTGCAGAACTAAACCTGCACCACTGGTTTTTATTCTTGATGTCCCATGAAAATAGAGCTTCCAATACTCCTTCTCTTCCAGGGGTTTCTTACCTTACTGACCTTCCTGGTCTATTACCTCCATAGAGCTTCCAATACTCCTTCTCTTCCAGGGGTTTCTCACCTTGCTGACCCTTCCTGGTCTATTACCTCCATAGAGCTTCTAATACTCCTTCTCTTCCAGGGGTTTCTCACCTTGATGACCTTCCTGGTCTATTACCTCCTATCCCCCGACTTCTTGGTTGTCAATGGTATATTCAACCACGAAGTCAGCTAGAGCCTGAGCTTTGATGGCCGTACTAGGCTTAACATCGAATTCTTTTAGTTAGATTGCCCACTTGATGAGCCTTCCATTGGCTTTCATGCTATGCAATATGTTTCTTCAGCAGGTGTTCCATCAGGACTTCAACATTTGTCTTTTATCTAGGGTCCTTCAAGGACTCAAACTTTTATCTGCTGTAACCTAACTCTACCCTTCGGGGTATGCATTTGTTTGTTTCCATTCGTGTATTCTTTTATTTTCGGTATTTAGTCATCTTTGACTCACACATCAGGTGCTTGGCACATACACAATCAATGAATGGAAAACAAACTTGCATTAATAACTTGAAATGGGTTTAACCCTTACATAAAGTACTACTGTCCTACTCGGAGCAACATGCTCTGCATTGGTTTTAATGAACCTTATTTCTACTTCTACTATATAACTATGAAGCTAAGTCCTACTAGGATAACTTAATCCCAATCGAGCCTTTTCAAGACTAGGTCTGCACCACTTGATTTTGTTTTTTATGCTCCATCAAAATAGAGCACCCACCACTCCTTCTGGTTTCCTCATTCTTATTCTGAAGTTCACTTCCTGCTTGGGGTACTGCCTCCTGCCCCCCGACTTCTTGGTTGCCAATGGTACACTCAACCACAAAGTCAGTTAATGCCTTAGCCTCAATGGCTGTCCGAGGCTTCTGTGTGATGTCCTCTGCTGACCTTTCTTTGTGTTCCTTACCACTGTGGACATCCATGTCTTCAATCGGAAGGACCTGCCCCCCCGACTCCATCAGGCCTTAACGAGGCTACATAACATCTTCGTGCCATCTTCTGATCACCTTTATGTTCTCCAACACCATTCCTGGTAGGGAACAGCCTTGAATGCATGAAGTCCAGTCCTTCCAAGGATAGCATTGTACGTTGAAGCCGCCTTGATTACCAGGAAGTTCAACATCTGAGTGGCCTCCTTGGGCTCTTGCCCAATAGTTACAGGCAGCTGAATAGTCCCTTCAACTTTGGATTCTACTCCATTAAATCCGTATATAGGCATGTTATTGGGGGTCAACTGATAATCAGTGTATCCCATCTTCACAAACGCATCATGAAACAGAATGTCAACGGAATCTCCATTGTCTATCAAGACTCGCTTCACCTCCGAGTTTCCAATCACGGGAGTTATGACCAACGGGTCGTCATGGGGGAACTTCACCCCTTCCAAGTCTGAGTCATCAAAACTAATCGCTACCTCAGTTTTTGCACGCTTCGGGGCCTCTCCCACGATGTGCAACACCTCTCGGGCATAAACCTTTCGGGAGTTCCTAGTTGTCCCGGCCGCAGTCGGGCCTCCTGAGATCATGTTGATTACTGGCCCTCGGGGCTGTGGGTTGCGATCTTGATCGTCATCCCTTCTATTATAGTCTCTTCTCTGATTACCACGGTCTTCACCCTTAGTGAAGTGCCTCAGCTTCCCTCTACGGATCAAAAACTCGATCTCATCTTTGAGTTGCTTGCAATCGTCAGTGTCATGCCCCACGTCTCTATGGAATCTGCAATACTGATTTTGGTTTCTCTTTGCGGGATCACCCCTGAGTGGCTTCGGCCATCTGAAATCCTTATCATTCTCAATGTCTAACAAGATTCGACTCCTAGGGGTATTCAACCTTGCATACTCAGTGAACCTTGGCCCTTGGTTCTTCTTAGGGGCAGAGTCGGAGTCCTCGCTAGTTCGGGGATACTTGTCCCTAGCATCATACTCTTGATCATCATAGTCCTGGTCTTTCTTTCGCTTCTTGGAGTCATTGTTACCTCCTCCTCCACCTACGGTGGTTTCTTTCTTCATGCTATCCTCAGCTTTAATATACTTATCAGCCCTTCGTTGGAGCTCAGCCATGTTCTCAGGGGGATGCTTCGCCAATGATCTCTTGAAGAAGAGATTAGTGGTTCCGTGATCCAGGGCTACCATTGCCACCTTATTTTCCAAATCAGTGATATTCAGGGTCTCCTTAGTGAATCGCTTGAGGTAATCCCTCAGATTTTCATTCTTTCCTTGCACCACGTACATAAGAGATGCGGAGCTCTTCTCATGCACCCTTCCGCTAATGAATTGGATAACGAAGGCGGCACTCAACTCTTTAAAAGAGCCAATAGAGTTCGCAGGCAATCGGCTATACCATCTCTGAGCCATGCCCGACAGGGTTTGGGGGAACGCTCTGTACTTTAGGGCATCACTTACAGGTTGCAACATCAGTGCGTTTGAGAACGTCCTGACGTGATTTGCGGGATCACCCGTTTCATCATAAGCCTTAATTGTCGGCATCTTAAACTTCCTAGAAATATGAGCATTCATCACCTCCTCAGTAAACGGGGGTGTGGGATCATCAGGATCTCCAAGTGGCATGAGATCTTTGGGATTACTCCTGGGGGTTTCCACCCTCATAGCATCTCTTGTTGGGACATCAGCCCTCTTCTATCTTCTTGAGGACCTCCCCAATTCTATAACGGGAATCCTTCTTGAGATTGGAGGGGGTCGAATCAGACTCTGTCTTGCCTGTTCCCTTGCTATGTCTTTCTTTAGCCTTTGGATCTCAGCCTCATGAGCCTTAATCCTCTCCTCAGCCGTTTGTGGGAGTCCATCATGGATTCCTTGGGTCCTCGCTCGAGGTTCTCTGCTAACATGTCGCCTCCTTGAATGTTCATCACGATCATCATCCTCAGATGACGAATCATCAGAATAGGGGCCAGAGTAGTCGTCTTGATAAGGACCCAATCCTCTAATATAGGGTGGATCCTGTGTTTGCATGGCATGTCCGCTTGGCCCTGCTCCCCGAGCAGCTAGAGGGTGGTTAGGCAGACCATATACCTCGGGTTAGTATTCAAGGGGAGATCCGTGGTGTGGATCTGTACCCCTAGTGGTGGGTTGTCAAGATTAAAAAGAGGAGAGACCACCATCTGAAGAGGGTTGGTTCCTCGTCCTGCTTGGTCGATCAGAGGCAGCGTACTCTCAACGTGGGGAATCAACCCTGATTGTTGAGAAACTTGAGACTGGGTGATCACCCCTGATGCTGGGGGAGCCTGTTGGATGATCGCTCCTGATGCTGGGGGAGCCTGTTCGGTGAGGGGTGGAGCAGAGCTGAGTGGCACGACCTTAGTTACAACTGGTGGTGGTCTTCATGTTTGAACCATGGTTGATGTTGTCTTCCCACAGACGGCGCCAAATGTTGTGGAATAAAATCGAGGGTTTGTACATATTTAATGCTAGGGTTGGTGAGCTTCGAGCTTTGATGGCTGTTCTTGCGTTCGAGACTAAACGGTCCTCACAAGATGCCTACGTATCTCTGTATTGCTAGAGAATCAAGCCAACGTAGTTCTAAGAATGAGGGGTCAGGCCCTCTATATAGGCTGAGAAGCCTTAGATTTATGGTAGGAGTAGGAGACTTGGAGGGTAAGTAACCTCCTTGAGGAAGGTTCTAGACTCCTTCCTTGTAGGAATCAGTTTCCAAGTTGAATTGGATGCCTTGGAGGCTAAGTCAGGCAGGAGTAATATCCTTGTTTGACTCTTATTGCTGAGTTGTTTTTCACATCTAATATTAATTACGAAATTAATATTTAAAATAGGGTTTTGGACCCTGTTGGTGGGCCCCACGTTTGGACCATACCGGATATGATTAATGCAACATTAAATGTGTCTTTAGGGCTTATTTTTAGCCCATATCAAATTCTTTTTAAAAAAACATAGTATTCTGGGGAACATAGGATTCTACTAAAAAATTACAAATAAAAGAATTATAATTATAATAGGATATCTATTTTTATTCTATTTTAAAAAATAACAAAAAATTATAGGAGAAGTAGGATTTTAAGGGTAAAACCAAAATATAGTGCGAACCAATTTTAGGTTGAAACCAAAATATAGTACGAACCAAAAAGATGGTACCATTAAAAGAGGGTTTCGCTTATTAATAAAGGTTATAGATTACGTATTGTAAGCTTATATTATAACCCACTTTACAAGCTATGAGACATTTGAGGACACATCCAAATCATGAAAGTGCCCATGTCCATATAATCAGTATTTGGTATGGACTATTGAGCAATTTCCATACCATGTGACCAGCACTTCCTAGTCATATCCCCTCCTCATTGTGTAAATTCACCGAGATCGTTGTAACACTGACTGATACGGATTACCACTGTAAGCTACTATCGAGATGTTCAACAACACTGCAGACTAGCTCGGAGTATGAGAACTTCTCTTAAATTTATTAATTAGTACCATATCCCATTCACCGTCCAGTCATCCACAAACGGCGTGAGATAACTAACATGAAATCGATGCAGGATAATTTAGTTGCTCATCACCTTGCAAAACTGGTATCTTTTGGTATATTTTTCTTTAGAAAAATATTGGGTTCAAAAATTTTAATTTTTAATTTTACTTTAATTAATTAGAACACAAAAATTTTCAAATAAAACCATCTTATTGCAAAATTCTTTGATATTGTTTTGGAATACAAATTCTATATTTAACAAAAAAAATATTAACTAAATATTCTTACAAAAACCTGTTACAAAATATTATAAACATGTTAAATAGTAAAAAAAATGTAAGTGGAATTACGAAGTAAAAACATTGCGGGATTTGTTTTTGCTCCCCATGGGTTGCCAATTGCAATCCTGCCTCCGCCACTGATTGGAACAAACTTACTTCTACGTTCTTACAGACGACAATGTAGGAACTAGTTTTCTGCGTACAGAACCTTCGTTTGGACCTGCAAATGTTAAGAATTTGAGAGATTGACCCCCGATTCACCTCCGATGTGAGAATAAGTTAACCGGTCATAAGGTATGAATGAATGTAAAAGAGCTTGTGTTTATGTAAATTGTGATCGATTAAATTACCAAACCTGCCAGTTGTGCGACGAACGTGGAGGCGACGGGAGACGTGTCCCACGTGTTTAGGAGTGGAAAAAACTGTTTGAGGATACCGTTGTTTTATGAATCGTACTGGTTCCCTTGGACCTACTTCAGTCTTCTGGCACAAGACCTTCGGCCTGGCCCAATAAGAAGATGGACCTCCAACATGAAGGTACTTGATTATGGAAGAATAGTTTGCATTTGCTCAATAATTAAAAAAAAAACACTTGATTATTGGTAGATCGTCCGGGTTGAGTTTCCTAGTAAATAATTTAATTTATTATATCTGTACAAATTTTTTTATAGTTTTCGATCATTTCTTGTACACTCCTATAAAGAGTGAAGCATGCTACCACTTAGAGCATCTCCAAGAGTCTCTTAGCTCACTCCTAAATATATTATAAACAATTAAGCTCTTAGCAAGTTATTACATTGATTTGTGTGTCAACTCCAACAATGCTCTCTATTATGGCTCTTTATGGTTGTAATAACTAATTATTACATAAATTCTTCATTGCTTCCTAAGCCTCCATTGATTGCTTCCAACTCCCTTTTGAATTATATTACAAAAGAACTCGAGTTGCATTCGAGATATAATAATTACAAGAATAACGACATGCAAGTCGTATTTAATTATTACAGACCATAAATAAAATTAAAACATTTATTCTACAGGTCTTTAGGGGCCATAACCAATGCACCATGCTCATATAACAATAATAGACATCACATTTATCATGATCATATCATATATAACGATTAATATTTAACTCCTTAATTAAATACCTAATTATTTAAAAGGAATTAAAATTAATTTAAAAAAATCGAATTAATAATAATTTTAAATTCACAATTTAAATATTCAATTATTAAAACTTTAAATTAATTAAATTAAAGTCGAATTAATAATAATAATATTTAAATTCATAATTTAAATATATTATTAAAAATCGAAATTAAATTAATTAATAAAATTTTGAATTAATAATAATTTTTAAATTCATAATTTAAATATTCATTTATTAAAACTTTAATCATTAAAAGCATTAGGAATCTAATGATTAATACCAATAAGTATATAATGGCCACTAACATAATTCTTAAAGCAAAAGTAAAAGAAAAATGTTAAAGTATAAAAAGAAAATAAATATTAAAACAGTTCATCATGCTGCGCACAGACTATCTGTTGCTGTTTCTGGCCGCCCACTGCTGATAAGCATTACAGTAATGCGCAACACCTGTAGATTTCTGGCAAAACGCATTCTGGTAATGCGTAACCCCTGTAGAAACCAGGCGACACGCATTACCAGAATGCGCATCACTAGTTTTCCCAGATTTTCCCAGAACCTGCAGAATCTCCAGAAACTTTACAGAATGAAAATTTTCAGTTTTTATCAATTCTAAAATTATTCTAATGATGTGATTAACATATCTAACATATAGTACATCATTCAAAACATGTTATAACAATTTATAACATCATACAAACAATTATAACAATTTATAGATAATCTTTTGTATGTTAAAATGAAGCATGGCAAAATTCATAAAATTCATGCATGTTTCATTTTCAAGAACACAAGACCAAATCATCCTTTTATACATGTAGGTCTGATACCATTGATGGAATTCGGGCATGATAACGCAACGAAAATGATGTAAATAACAATTAAAAACGAATTCCAAGTCCCGGATCCATGTATAAAATGATGATCATGGTATGAAAAATGTCAAGAACAAGATTGTACCTCTTTCAAGCTTTCCTAAGGATGACAAATGGAGGTCCTAGCTTGTTGATTTTCAGAGCTAAAAGTATGACTCCTCCACCGGTATCCACACCCGAATGCTTACTTGAATCGTCGAACGATTATGCCACGGAATTAGGTACTAGCCAAAATAAATAATCAAGAATGTGTTCTTGACTTAGCTTGATTTTCTCTCTTGTTTCTAACTTGTATGATCTAAAATTTCAGTTGTGTTCTCCTTGGAAGACTTGCCAACAATTGGCTTATAAAGAGAAATAAAGCAAAATGGAGCCTTAAACAATTAGGACATTTTTATTTAAACAAATCTTATTTATTTAAATAAATTAATTAAGTCACACTTAATTAATCAAATAAGTCAAGAAAATACATCTTCAAATTTTATCTTTAACTAATCAAGTCTCACTTAATTAATTTTATAAAATTCGAATTTTTTATTTTTTATTAATTTAATTCATAATTAAATTATTATTAATTTAAATTCATGAAAAAAAATTAATTTCCCTTTTAAACATTCTTTGTGTGTGACCCTGTAGGTTATTATTTAATTGGCAATAATTTTATTCTCTAATAAAATTACAAACAATGTGCGGCGCCTAGTAACACATCATTGCTACCCAATTAAACAATAATTAAATCAACGATTCAATCAACCTTTTATGATTAATGTTCCATGTAATATAATCCTTTTAAATCATGATATTACAGATTAAACTCGAGGCATGTAATGTGTCATCCTCTTCATAATTTAATCTTCATTTTTCTTGATCGATGAGTAGACTATTAATCAAATCAACATTTGAGCATGACCATGCATTTCATAGTCTCACTCAAACAAGAGGCCGATAATATCACTCCTTTATCAGAAGATTTAAATCCCATCTAGATCATTCATATTTCTCACATGATTCATAATATATCCGATATTCACCTTTATCATTATCCGGCTAAAGATAACTTTTGATGAATTCAAAATATATTAATTCTCATGTAGAATTATAACGACTTCAGGTCTAAGGATCATTACACCATTATCACTGTGAGAATACATATGACACTTTTATAATTTTCCATGATGTATCTCACTGTGGGTCTGTCCAGTACCCCGTACTCGTACAGTTACCTATGCATTGATTTTAGTATCTCCGTACTTATGACCAATGAGATGTGGTCATCAGTCAATTATCATACTGTTATAGGGAGAATATTGTATAACAATATTTTGGAGGTTTGCTGGATTTATGGAGCAAAATACGGATATTTTGCTATGAACACGAAGAACATAGGAGGAGATTTGTGTTTGTTTGTGGCTGCACTTGATAGGTGTTTTCAGTGATGAACTGTCAATCATCCCGTATCAAGGTGCCTACGTACCCTATTTATAGGGATCAAGCCTGACGTAGTTCTTGGAGAACAAGTTACCTAGGCGGGCTAGGGTTTTAAGAGATAAGCCAAAGTCCAAGCCCACTCGTTTAGGGCTGAGGTGGCAATGAGTCATCAACCCTATCCGTGATCCATGGCCCAGATGTGGAAGCCCATAGTCTCGAACGGATAGAATTGGCTAATAAAGAAGTAACAAGGGCCTTGCATGCGACCTCGAGGGGTCCGGCCATGCGAAGCGAACCCTAGTGTCCAGCTACTCATGCGACCTCGAGGGATCTGGCCATGAGCCTTCCAGTAGAGAGGAGATAGTGATCTCGCTGTAGTGACCCCGCATTGGAGGTTATGTGCGAAGCGATCCTTTGACGGGAGCCAAACTAAGCGATCCCCGGGTTGTGACCCCGGTAGATGCGACCCCGAGGCTGAGCTAGCATGAGAGGTGCAGAGGCCTAGCGTGAGAGGCGCAGAGGCCTTTTCCTTTGTTATTGGCATGAGAGGACGCCCTGAGTAGTAGCAGAAGGTCGTAGTGAGGAGACCCCTGGGGCGAGTGTCTTCAAGAGATTTAAGAGATAGAGGTGAGGTGATCCCTGATCGGGCCTCATGCCTTGTTTATCCTTCTTCAATATTCGGGCCCATTGAGAGATATTTGAGCCCATTAGGAGATAATTGAGCCCATTAAGAGAGGTGGGCCCCTTGTATAGTCGTTTGAGCTTGTTTAGGATCTATGCCGAGATTCGGGCATAACAACTACCCCCCGAGTCCATATTGCCATTGAAAATGCGATGTGGACTTAAAACTTCGATGCGAGGCCTGTGCTCGCTATAGATTGCTGTAGATGAAAGCATAGCTATCTCAAGTGCCTTGGGATTGCATTGCGACCCCTATGAATTTGAATGGTTGTAGACAAATGTCGTATTCTGAGATTTGCTCCCAACTACTAAGATGATGACATGTGTTGTGTGTCTTTCAATTAATGCGAAGGCATGTATAAGTGAGTGATAGTGACCTCGAAGGTACTTCCAAGCGCCATTTGGTTCTGCAGGGACTTTGAGAGGCGACCCCATAGGGCCTTGCAGTCATAGATTGTTATAATTATATCTTCTGTCCAGCTGATATGTGAGCTCGGGCTTTCACATATATCTTCAGGTCTTCTTAAAGTATGATGAGAGGACTCCCCTCTACTCCTTGTTATTATGATGAGAAGCCTCCTTATAAGTTGAGAGGATTGCTTGCAGTCTCATATGCTGCGAGGCCTCCTTGCAGCCTTATCATTGCGAGGCCTCCTCGCAGCCTCTTACATTGCGAGGCCGCCTCACAGCCTCATACGTCACGAGGCCTCCTCGTAGCTTCTTACATTGCGAGGCCGCCTCGCAGCCTCATACGTCGCGAGGCCTCCTCGTAGCTTCTTACATTGCGAGGCCGCCTCGCAGCCTCATACGTCGCGAGGCCTCCTCACCACCTCATATATTGCGGGGCCTCCTTGCAGCCTCATATGTTGCGAGGACTCCTCAATTCTTGTAATGAATCTGCTTAGAGTTTGTATCAATTTTCAAGCATAGCAACTACCCCCCAGTTATTCGGTGCAGCAGCTGTAGCGGAGAACTATTTTTTCTGGTCTTCAAAATTTTTTCAAAGTAAAATCAAAATAATTATTTTGATTTGTCAAGAAGCTTCCTCGCTTGGCAGCTTTCAATTTTTTTTATTTTAACACGAGCCCATGTCTCCTTGTAATGGTCACCATGCGACAATTGTTTTTATGGGGAGGAGTCGTCTCCATATTTTTTATTGACGAGGACACCAGTGCTGCCTTATTTTCTTTATTCCTCCCGCGATCCTGTCCATGTCCAGCATCTTCTATAAACATGAAATTTTTGAGGGCCCCGCTAAAGTGAATTTACAAAAACATTACACACGACCTGAGAATAAGCTCGTGTGTTAGTTTTTCCATTTGTTTGTCTTTTAATTTGTATAGCGCGTGGTCCCCAACATATTGGCCATCCAGGTGACTTTGCTATCCATGCCAATTTTGGTTCTTGATCTCGTTTTTAATTTTTTTTTTATTGTCAAAAACGTAACATCCATGCTTCGCCTTTTTTCTTTTTGTTTTCTTTTTTTTTTTGGCTCCGCAATAAAACTTCCTTTCTTCAGAATTGTAACTTGATAATTTCCTTGATAGCCTCGTAGTCTCGCGTGTATAAATTTTGCCAGCTACATGCATTCCTTGCAAATTCATATCCAATATTAATTCTAATTTTCCTTTTCTTTTCCACGTATTGCTCCAAAACGAGACCCTTCCTTCACTTTGCAAGGCTGCTTCGCATATCTCCATACAACTTGTCCTCAATTAATTTTTTTCTTTCTTCGAGCACGCAATCACCTCTTCGAATAGAGTTTTAAAATTCAATATATATCCAACTTGTATTTGTAATGTGAGCCCATAGATCCACTTCAACAAATCCATCTCCAAATCAAATATTTCGGTCCGTAAAATTTTTTAAATCCTGAATCGCATATTATTTTGGGCCTCCTCATACCTCGCCTATAAATACCCCTTCATGGGTTCATTATTCACCTCTCTTCAAGAACACAAGTAACTTAACACCAAGCTTGCTCCAATATCTACGGTGCTTTGTTTAAGCGAGTTATTTAGTGCACACGCATCCAAGTTCTTCGCGTTCATCCAGATTTACATCTTCCGAATAAGGTTTGATTCTTCAATCCTTTAAATTGCTTTTGTTTCTCCTCTTTGCAGTTTTTTCTCTTTGCTTGTATGATCACCATGATTGTCCATGCCATATGCTCTTCATGCTTGAATAATTATCACATACATGCTTCACACATACATTCATGCTTTTTGCTTAGTTGAGTTGTCCACCCCCATGTATCAATCTTGTGTTTGAAGAGAAGTGACAACGAACAGACTCATATGCAGCATAAAAGGACTAAAATCATTGTAGGTCCTAATAAAGGCTTTAATAAAGAGACTCGTCCATTCACTTGGAAATTGAAGAAGATGACTCTCCCTAGTTGTAGCTCCTCCCGCGTTCCCTTATCAAAGAGACAACCTCTAAGTAAAGAAAAGGCTCCAGAGCAGCTCCAGAGGGCTCATGCTAAAAAGAATGCTCATCCTTCCTTGGCCTCCCCATCATCATATGAAAAGGTACAAGCTAAGGTGCATAGTGATTAAAGCTCGTGTTCGCAAAGAGGCATCGTCCATGCTCATGTCGTAACTGAAGTGGTCCCTCATCAGACCAAGATTACTGAGGAAAACCTCGAGGAGGAGACAGATGAAGAGGAGTCCCTTACCACAAAAGAGTTGGAGGATGTCACCCGTACAGTTAATCTTTGTAATTATGACTATGTTCCTGAGCTCTCTGATGATGAAGCTTATGTCCCTCCTGGTCAACCAATGCTTGAAGGTACCATGTATCCCCAAGGAAAGAAGAGGGTAGGGCACATCCTCTGCTGCAGAGATCTTCTAACCAGCCTCGATCAGGATACCCTATTAGAGGCCATCGAAAAGTATCAAGTAGAAGGTCATATTATCCTTTCTCAAGAGCATATGCGATGTTACCGCTTCAATCACCCCGCATGGTTTTAACTACTACACTCCTTGAACTTGGAGTTTCTTCACCTCTTCATCCATTCATTCGTGAGGTGTGCGAGTATTTTAAGGTTGCTCCCATCCATATTAATCCGAACGGGTACAAACTCATGATTGGCCTATACATCATATATAACATCGAGGGATACCCCAGATTGACCGCTGAGCAACTCAATTACTTTATCACCAAAAAGAGTTGTAAAGCTAAGGAATTCGGCTATGTTTATTTCTCTGTCTGGCCAGAATTCTATTGCAAGAACTTGATTCTGGGTGGTTCAAGAGATCCCAGAGACTGGAAAAGTCCGTACTTCTATATTTATGATGTGCCGCGTATGCCGACCGCATTTAACATTAACAAAGGTATGTTTCTATGACTTAGCTCCATTTCTTCCTACGAAATTCATTAGCATCGTGGGTTGTGGCACCAACCATATTTACATTTATTTGCTTCATTACAGACACACCACGACGTTCTATGCTTGTAGGCGAACACAAGCAGAGAGCAGACAACATTCTTAAACTTCCTGCTGAGAAGAGAAACCTTCAGCTCTTGCTTACCGAAGAGAATTTAGTTCGGTGTGGGTTTCTAAGGCAAAGGGCGAGAATGACCATGAAAAAGAACATCATCACTCCTCCCAAGGGGGTAGACGATATAGGTGTCGTTGACAAATGTAATATGAGGCCATGACCTCTACTCCATATGCATTGCATTGCAGCTCGTACTGACTTGCTGCATCACATACCACTTGAATTGAATCAATTTGTTGCTGCATGCCTTGCTTACTAATTTTGCCTTGTATTGATGTATTTTCTTCTGTATACTTGCAGACATGGCTTCCAAGAAATATTCTGTGATTCCTTTCTTGAAGAAGGACAAGGCTGCGAGTACCTCTCGTAATCCTTCTGGCGATCCGACTCACCATTCCTCCCTTGCTGGGGGTTTAGCTACCAAGTCTGATGTTGTCATGCCTCCTCCTAAGCAGACCACTCTCACAACGCCTCTTCGACAATCATCTTCTTCCCTCCATCCTAGCAGGAAAAAGCCCACTGAGATATCGATTCTTCATCAAGAACCACCACTAAAGAAGAACAAGGACGACAAGAGTTCATCACCCTCTCATCCTCCCCCTGGACTGGTTCGCCAGACTTTTGGCGAGTTGGCACATGCCCATGTTTCTGAAGTTAGTATGTATTCCTAGTCCCTACAATCTCTGGAGGAGTCCAATGCTTCCAAGACTAAAGCTATAGCTGAGCTTTTCTTCCATCATTTGCGTCACCACAAGGAGGTTCGAGCCTTGGCTTCTTCCAATAGTAAGATGAACGAAGAGATTGTGAATCTCAAATCCATACTTGCACAGGCTCAGGCTGACGCTGAGAACGCAAAGGATAATTGCAGGAAAGAATTTGAAGGCACTACTGAGAAGCTAAAGAGAGAGCTTCACAAGGAGAAGTCAGCTAGAAAGAAGCTTAAGCTGGATCATGATGTTGAGAAGGAGAAGTCAGACTCCCAGATCAAGTAGATTACAGACCGCGTCGCTGAGCTAGAGAAGGAAGTTAAAGATGCTGCTGATGCTCTCCCTACTATCATTGAGGAATCTGAGACCCAAGGATCTGTTGATTTCATGAAAAAGTTCCTCGAGAAGGTTGACAACTTTGATTGGTACCGGTTGGGCGAAGAGACTGAGAAGTTTGCTGATAACCTCAAGATGGAGATGAATGAGGAATCGGCAAATGGATCCCCATGACTTCCTTTTATTGATTTTAAACTTTATATGCTAGACTCAGTGGAGATGTGGGCACTCCCTTTATTTGCCTCGCGCTTGTAGACTTAATTCCTTTTACTTATTTGGATGCTCCCTGAACCTGAATTGACTTGCTTTATTGATGCTCCTTTATTTGATATTTATAATATTTCAAAGGACCATAGGCCTCGTATGTGCTTGCACAAGGGACTCATGTTGCATGATTTTAGCATGTACAGATTCCTCCATATCGCCTCTTCATATCTGTTAAATTTTTCCCAAGTGTTTTAGAATAGCTGATGGGGTCTTCAAATGATCCTGATTGCACCTATGGACTGAGAGGCCTCGCATCGCAAGGTGTCGAGTTTGCAGCCTCGCGTCGCTAGGTACGGCCTCGCAACGCTAGCTATGGCCTCGCAATGCTAGGTGTTGGCCTCGTAACGCTAGGTGCTGGCCTTGTCTTGCAATTTTTCAAATGTCCTGCTAGAAGTGGTGTTTATGTAATGCCACTACCCCCTGAGTCATCATTATCATTGTAGATGTGATGAGGAATCAAAGTCTTTCAGCAACCTTGCATTATCATTGTAAATGTTTTAAATGCCTCTTGACTTTACTCCATTTGACCTGTTTTACCTTGCATCATTTGTGGCTTGCTTGAAGGGAGAGGAATGAGTTTTAGAAGTCCTTGATGGAACTGCAGAAATCAAGCGAGGAAGCTTTGAAGAAAAGTGTTGATGGGATCGCAAGACTGACAGGCGATCTGAATGCTGTCAAGGCCGAATTTGCAATTGCTGAAGACACATTCCTGGTCAAGGGCCAAGTTACCTTCATGAAGGGATTCATCAGAACAATCCCTAATTTTGATTGGGACCATCTCGGACCTGGTAATGCTGACTTCGCAGAGACACAGGAGAAGGAGATCGCCGAAGAGGATGCTGCTGAAGCGAGGCTAGAAGAGGAAGCAAGACCTGTAGAGGAGGCAAGGCTGGTAAATGAAGCTTCTACAGTCAACCAGGATCCACCTGCTCCTTAAATTTATTTTGCCATTTGGTGAAGTTTCGAACTGCATCGGGATCGCATGGCGACCCTATGATTGTGAACTTTCATCGCTTTGACTCTTCATTCTGTGTTGTCTTTTTTTTTTTGCACATAACATACTTGCATTAGTAATTTTGCTTCGCAGTCGCTAAGCCTCAGGTTGATGTCATTTTTACTTTAGCTTTTCCTTTAGACGTTGAGATGCAGTATGTGCTAGCAGGTGCGAAGTGCCTTGAATAGTTTCAAATTTGTGTTCCTTTGATTAGATTCATTTGATTGTTGTAGATAGCTTAGGATGTGTGTTGCTACTTTGAGATAGTTTCAAGTACGATCCCCGCATCGTTGAGATGGCTTGGACCTTAAAAACAACTAGGGACGAGGCCCTAAAGTTGACATGTAGGGGCGAGGCCCTGTAGTTGAAACGTAGGGGCGGGGCCCTGTAGTTGATACATAGGGGCGAGGCCCTTAAGTAGATCAAGTATGGGCGAGGCCCTAAAGTTAATAAAGTAGGGGCGAGGCCCTAAAGTAGATCAAGTAGGGGCGAGGCCCTAGCGTTGACAAAGTAGGGGCGAGGCCCTGTAGTAGATCAAGTAGGGGCGAGGCCCTAGCGTTGATAAAGTAGGGGCGAGGCCCTGTAGTAGATCAGGTAGGGGCGAGGCCCTAGCGTTGACAAAGTAGGGGCGAGGCCCTAGCGTTGATAAAGTAGGGGCGAGGCCCTAATGTTGATTAGCTTTGCCTAGCTTGTATTAACTTTTCCGGAGCAGCAATTTCTGAACTATGTCCCACAAATTTCATAAGCTTCAATTTTGTACAGGCCCCGTTGATCTAGTCAACTTTGCTCCAGCCATCCACTTCGCATGTGCATAGTTTTACCATTTTCAGCCCGTAGATTTCAAATGTCCCACTAGAAGAGGTGTTTATGTAATGCTACTACCCCCTGAGTCCTTATTATCATTGTAGATGTGATGAGGAATCAAAGTGTTTCAGCGACCTTCTTGTATTATTTGGAGTTGACACCATCTATAGTGAAGAAAATTTGATGTGATCTCGCTATGAGTAGACCTGACTTCTTCAACGCTATCCCGCTAGTTGGCCTCATCACGCTATCCCGAGGCACTCCCAAGGCTAAGCGAGAGCACATGTAATAAGATATTGAGGTCTTGAGCTCATTTTGATCTTCAACTACTTTGGCTTCTCTCCTTTCATCTCTAGTGCGAGCTCGAGGTAAATGATGAGAGCCTCGGGTTCAGCCTCGTTATTTGTTGCTTGCTCTTCCAAATGTCTTGAGATAGTTGATGACCTCCTCATTGTCGGCGAGGATCAGGGGCGTCCCCCTCTCCTCGACAAGGATCAGGGGCGTCCTCCCTCTCCTCGACGTAGAGGTATTTCACTAGTGAAGAAGCATCTCATGTAGAAGTATCTCATTAATAGGCATCTCCCTAGGAGACATCTCGCTAGGAGGCATCTCAAGATCTCGATAGTTACTCCATATTGGGGCCTTGCTAGGAGATGTGGGTCGCTTAGAACCTTGACCCTTGCCTTGGTTTCGCTTCTAGTGATGTAGCTTATCCTTCTCGAACCCGGCCTTGCTACGCTAGGTGCAAGCATGGCCTCGCTCCTATGGAGTCGCTCCTACGGGTCTTCCTCCTCGTGGGTCGCAGCCCGGGGTCGCATTTGGGTGTCATAAGCTATCCCAGGGTCTTGGCTTCGCTCCTTGGGGGTCGCAGCCCGGGGTCATACGCTATCCCGGGGTCTCGCTCCTCGGCCTCTCCGTTCTTCTTGTTCGAGTTAGTCATCGTTCTCCCAAATTAATGACTCCCCTCGTTCTAGCGCCAAATGTTATAGGGAGAATATTGTATAACAATATTTTGGAGGTTTGCTGGATTTATGGAGCAAAATACGGATATTTTGCTATGAACATGAAGAACATGGGAGGGGATTGGTGTTTGTTTGTGGCTGCACTTGATAGGTGTTTTCAGTGATGAACTGTCAATCATCCCGTATCAAGGTGCCTACGTACCCTATTTATAGGGATCAAGCTTGACGTATTTCTTGGAGAACAAGTTACCTAGGCGGGCTAGGGTTTTAAGAGATAAGCCAAAGTCCAAGCCCACTCGTTTAGGGCTGACGTGGCAATGAGTCATCAACCCTATCCGTGATCCATGGCCCAGATGTGGAAGCCCATAGTCTCGAACGGATATAATTGGCTAATAAAGAAGTAACAAGGGCCTTGCATGCGACCTCGAGGGGTCAGGCCATGCGAAGCGAACCCTAGTGTCCAGCTACTCATGCGACCTCGAAGGATCTGGCCATGTGCCTTCCAGTAGAGAGGAGATAGTGATCTCGCTGTAGTGACCCCGCATTGGAGGTTATGTGCGAAGCGATCCTTTGACGGGAGCCAAACGAAGCGATCCCCGGGTTGCGACCCCGGTAGATGCTACCCCGAAGCTGAGCTAGCATGAGAGGCGCAGAGGCCTAGCGTGAGAGGCGCGGAGGCCTTTTCCTTTGTTATTGGCATGAGAGGACGCCCTGAGTAGTAGCAGGAGGTCGTAGTGAGGAGACCCTGGGGCGAGTGTCTTCAAGAGATTTAAGAGATAGAGGTGAGGTGATCCCTGATCGGGCCTCATGCCTTGTTTATCCTTCTTCAATATTCGGGCCCATTGAGAGAAATTTGAGCCCATTAGGAGATAATTGAGCCCATTAAGAGAGGTGGGCCCCTTGTATAGTCGTTTGAGCTTGTTTAGGATCTATGCCGAGATTCGGGCATAACACATACTAACCTCAGTGTATTATTATTGTCCTAAGTAATAATAATACTTGGTTAGGGACATTTAAGAATATGATACATTCATTATATATAATCTCATGTTCAAGTCACATACTTGCAACTATATAATTTGTATCAAGATTCTAAGGACATTTATTATACTTTATTTATTTCGCAGTAAACAAAGCCAATAATAAACATGTATATATATCGAATATATAATATCACTCAAACATAAATATAATGTATACATTGCCTCTAGGGCACCAATACTAACAATCTCAACCTCACTTTCTCTTATAATGCAAGTGGAGGTATTGTTCCAGTAGGCAACTACACAGTACATGCATTTCGCCAGGGTTTGAATAAGCACACCGAGAGAAAGGATTATGTGGTGATGACTAACCGGATTTCATGGCAAGAAATTTCCAAGAACGTGTCATCATCGTCGTCTGGTGTGATTTTTAGGGTTGATTTGTCGGGTGTAGTGAAATTTAGGGAGTTTATTTCGAAAGCTAAAAGTAAGACACGGAAGATAATGGCCTGGGCTAACGTGGAGGTTGATCGGAACACTGGCAAGAAAATCACCAAGAAAGCTATTAAGCTTAAGCAAATGATTGTACTGTTGGATTTATTTAATTTGAAACTTAGAATAAGTTTTATTTATTTATCAGCTTGTTAGCAGTTTATTGAGTATTTGAATTAGTCTTCTAGTCGTGGAGATTTATTAGGAGCTGCACGTAGTAGTAGAGTCAGTTTGAAATTGTTTGTTTAGGAAGTTCCTACTTTGTAGCCACGTTTCAGTGTTTCCTTTCCTTATATTGTAATGCTTGACAAATGAATAAACGGCAAAAAACAGTTTCCACGATATTACTTGTTCTTCGATTGTTAAAGTACGCTATATTCATACATACATATACGCAGGTCTGGTTTGTGTAGATTCTAGATTTGGTATCAGAGCAGGTTTCATTGTATGCCAAAATATATGCCAAGGATGACAACCACGGAGACAAGGAAGCTTAAGGAGGGTGCGATTGGTTTGAATTACCCAATGCTAGCTAGGAGCAATTACACAGCATGGGCACTCAAAATGAAAGTGTTTATGAAGGCTCAGGGTGTGTGGAAGGTGGTAGAAACCAACGAGAAGGGAGCTGTAATTGACGACAAACAAGATCAGATCGCCCTGGCTACCATATACCAGGGGATCCTTGAGGATATCTTGTTGTCTGTGGCCGATAAGGAAACGGCAAAGGAAGCCTGGGAGGCTATTAAGACTATGTGTCAAGGCGCAGAGAATGTAAGGAAGGCCAGAGTTCAAACTTTGAAAAGCGAATTTGAATCTATCTGTATGAAGGACGGGGAGCAGTTAGACGAGTTTTGCTTGAAGCTTAAGGCACTGGTGATGAACATACGCGCTTTGGGAGAAACCATCGACGAGAGTTACGTGGTGAAAAAAATGCTCCGAGAAATGCCACAAAAGTTTTTGCAAATTGTTTCTACCATCGAACAATTTGGCAATTTGGAGACCATGTCGATTGATGAAGCGATTGGTTCGCTGAAAGCTCATGAGGAGCGAACAAAAGGACCAGTAGATGGTAGTGGAGGACAGCTACTATTAACTGAGGAGGAGTGGAAGAAACGTGAGAATGCAGAAGGGAAATTGTTACTGACAAGGGAGGAGTGGATCAAAAGAAGGAAAAAAGGTAATTCTGAAGGATCTGCTAATCAGAGGTTTCGAGGAAAAGATAAGGGACGGGATGAAAGCAAAGTGAAGTGCTATGGCTGTGGAAATTTTGGTCACCATATCGTTGAATGCCAGAAAATACGAAGAGAAAAGGACCAAAAGCAGGAGATCAATATGGCCCAGGTTGAAGACGACGAACCAGCACTGTTGATGGCAGAAAAGGGAGAAGACAAGAATGATCTTATGATGCTCAACGAAGAGAAGGTGATACCAACGTTGAGAGAGAAAAATTACAGTGCAGGGTCAAATCTATGGTATTTGGACAATGGTGCAAGCAACCATATGACCGGAGAACGTGCAAAGTTCAAGGAGTTGAACGAAGATGTGACCGGGCAAGTGAGATTTGGAGATGGTTCGTCAGTGAAAATTGAAGGCAAAGGATCTGTGAGCTTCATTTGCAAGAACGGAGAAGAACGCATCCTACATGAGGTATACTACATCCCTATGTTGTGTAACAATATTATAAGTTTAGGTCAACTGTCTGAGGAAGGAAACAAGGTTATTTTACATGGTGATTTCTTGTGGGTCTATGATACGAAAGGAAGATTGCTCATGAAAGTTAAAAGGTCGTCAAACATATTGTATAAGATTGTCATAGAAACCAGTAATGCGACCTGTTTGATAGCTAAGGTAGATGAATTGAGCTGGTTGTGGCACTCCAGACAAGGGCATGTGAACTTTCAGGCTCTGAAATAGATGCATAATGCGAAGATGGTGCATGGCTTGCCGAGGTTTTCTCAACCAAAGGATGTATGCTCCGGTTGTCTCATGTTAAAGCAAGTGAGAAAGGTTTTTCCACAACAAGCCCACTATCGTGCAGAACAAAGTCTGGAAATGGTGCAGGGAGATCTTTGCGGACCAATAAGTCCTGCAACTTCAGGAGGAAACAAGTACTTTTTCTTACTTGTGGACGACTTTAGTCGCATGATGTGGGTATTCATGATCAAGAACAAAGATGAGGCGTTGACCATGTTCAAACGGTTCAAGGCACAAGTCGAGAAAGGTACTGAACTACAGGTGAAAACTTTTAGGACTGATCGAGGAGGAGAGTTTTGTTCACGAGAATTCAGTTCGTTTTGTGAAGAAAGCGGCATAACCAGACACTATACGGCTCCCTACACCCCTCAGCAAAACGGGGTGGTAGAGAGACGAAACTATACAGTGGTGGCCATGGCTAGAAGTCTTCTCAAACAAATGAATCTACCTTTGACGCTGTGGGGTGAAGCTGTACGACACTCCGTGTATTTGCTAAACAGGTTACCTACCCGTTCGATGAATGAACGAACCCCATATGAAGCATGGAAGGGGTTTAAACCGGACATTGGGCATGTGAGGGTGTTTGGCTGCTTGGCGCATATGAAGCAACCATGAGTGCATGTGAAGAAATTGGATGATAGAAGCAGACAAGTAATCCACCTCGGAAGTGAACCTGGTTCGAAGGCATATCGTCTTTTGGATCCTGGTAACAATCAAATCCTGGTGAGCCGTGATGTCGTCTTCGAGGAGGAGAAGACGTGGACTTGGAAACAGGATAAGCATGTGGAAATTGTCTCTAGTCGACAACCCACATTTGTTGTCACTACTGGTGGTATGGAGCGAGAGGAAGAAGAGTCAGACAGAGAGCAAGAACAAGGCTCGACTACAAATCTGAACTCTGATGAAGAGGGACACACACCTCGAACACAAATGTCTGGACAAAGCATTGATTCTGAAAACATAGATGGAAGCATTGAACCGAAACGATTTAGATCGTTAGTTGATGTATACAATGACACTGAGGAGGTCGAATTAGACGATGAACTTCTCCTTATGGGGGTCGATGAGCCTAACAATTACAGTCAGGCAGTGAAGGAACGAAATTGGAGGAAGGCGATGCAAAGTGAAATGGAGTCTATAGAACAGAATAACACCTGGAAATTGACTGATCTGCCAGCTGATCGCAAAGTGGTAGGTTTCAAGTGGATTTACAAGATTAAACGGGATGCAAATGGGGAAATAATCAAGTACAAAGCAAGGCTCGTGGCCAAGGGTTATGTCCAAAAACAAGGGGTTGATTTCGATGAAGTATTTGCTCCAGTCACCAGGTTGGAAACAGTTCGTTTGTTGCTCGCCTTGGCTGCTAAATGTGGTTGGGAGGTACATCATTTAGACGTAAAGACGGCTTTTTTAAATGGTGACATCCAGGAGGAGGTTTATGTCTCTCCGCCGGAGGGATTTGTCAAACCATGACAGGAACACAAGGTTTATAAGCTTCAGAAGGCTCTCTACGGATTGCGTCAGGCTCCACGGGCCTGGTACGCCAAGTTAAACAAGTATCTCGAGGATCTTGGTTTTGTCAGATTCCCTCATGAACACGCCGTGTATGTAAAAGGCAGGGGTGAAGATTCTGTCATCGTAGGTGTGTACGTTGATGACCTTTTGGTCACTGGTGCAAGCATTGCTGCAATTGAGGAATTTAAATGCCAGATGAATGATGAGTTCGAAATGAATAATCTTGGTAAGTTGTCTTACTACTTGGGAATAGAGGTGAATCAGAAAGAAGGATTTATCGAGCTGAAACAAACGAGTTATGCAAAAAAGGTACTGAGTAAAGCTTGTATGGGTGAATGTAATCCGTGTAAGTATCCCATGGATCCAAGGGTACAACTCACAAAGGACGAAGGAGGTGAGAAGGTCGATCCAACAGATTACAAAAGTGTGATTGGTGGACTACGTTACCTTGTCCACACACGTCCGGACATCGCTTTTGCTGTAGGAATTGTCAGCCGTTTCATGGAGAACCCCACAGTCATTCACAAGAATGCAGTAAAACGCATTTTGAGGTACGTGAGAGGGACTTTGGACTATGGTCTTATTTATTCAAGGAACAGCGAAAATAATCTGCTCATGGGGTATTCAGACAGTGACCTGGGTGGGCAAACTGATGATAGGAAGAGTACAGGGGGCATGGTATTTTACTTAAACGACAACTTGATTACGTGGGTCTCTCAGAAACAAAGATGCGTTGCTTTATCATCTTGTGAAGCTGAGTTCATGGCTGCAACTGCAGCGGCTTGTCAGGCGATTTGGTTGAAGAACTTGTTGAGTCAATTAACTGGGAAAGTGGTCGGTCCTGTCGTGCTGCACATCGATAACAAGTCAGCCATAGACTTGGCTAAGAATCCGATGTTTCATGGGAGGAGTAAACATATAGATATTAGGTTCCACTTCATTCGTGAGTGTGTCGAACGGAAGGAGATCATTGTTAAACATATCATATCAGACTTGCAGCGTGCAGACCCATTGACGAAGGCAATGACTACGGTTAAATTTGAGCGAATGAGACAGTTGCTAGGAGTTGCTCGACTGGAGAAACGAGTTTCAAATTAAGGGGGTGAATGTTGGATTTATTTAATTTGAAACTTAGAATAAGTTTTATTTATTTATCAGCTTGTTAGCAGTTTATTGAGTATTTGAATTAGTCTTCTAGTCGTGGAGATTTATTAGGAGCTGCACGTAGTAGTAGAGTCAGTTTGAAATTGTTTGTTTAGGAAGTTCCTACTTTGTAGCCACGTTTCAGTGTTTCCTTTCCTTATATTGTAATGCTTGACAAATGAATAAACGGCAAAAAACAATTTCCACGATATTACTTGTTCTTCGATTGTTAAAGTACGCTATATTCATACATACATATACGCAGGTCTGGTTTGTGTAGATTCTAGATGTACATGATATTAGTGGCTGGACAATATTTGGTATTATCTTCCTCCCACTTGTGGTTGGTTGTTTTCCATGCTGGTTTTGCCCTCTTGCAATCTACTGTCGCGATAATTGTTGCCAGTGATTTAGATGTTGTTGATTGGCTCCAACAGGTTACTGAACCCAAATGTTTGTATTTGTTTACTCCTTTCTTCGACTTTATGTTTCAAATAATAGAACCTTTAAATCTTGTTAATTTTGCGTCCACCAGCATTTTAATTGGATATTGTTTTCATGTTTTGTTCTTTGTTACGTATTTCTTTTTTGTGTCATTTGTAATTTAGAGTAGATATAATACATATTCATTGACAATCAAGAATTATTACAAGTTCAATATGGAGTTTTGTTTAAAAGTTTTTGTTTGAATGTTAAGTATCAAACAAGAAAAAGTTTGTTAGTATATATATAAAATAAAAATTAATATTAAAATAAAAACTAGAAGCTAATTAGATAAATATAATATAAGGGTTGCTAGGGCATCACACACAAATACAATACATCCTCACACACATTAATACCTTATATATAATAAGCGGGACATCTTATCCAAATTTTTGGTCGTCGTTGCTGTACTACCAAAAGCATATGACCCGTTGGATTAAAAAATTGGATTAAAAGTCATACGTTGGATTATAAATTATATCCTTATATATTTATTTATAATTTTCACTTTGTCAATTTACTATAATACCCTTTTCTTCATAATCTGTTGTTTATAATCCGTTGGATTATAATTTTTGTTTATTTAAATTTTATCTATGTGTAGTGTTTCATAGCATTGAATAAAAATAGAAAAGACGTTCAAAGTTATAGAAATTATATCCTTATATTTTTATTTATAATTTTCACTTTGTTAATTTACTATAATACCCCTTCTTCATAATTCATTGTTTATAATCTGTTGGATTATAATTTTTGTTTATTTAAATTTTATCTATGTGTAGTGTTTAGTAGCATTGAATTAAAATAAAAAAGAAGTTCAAGTTGTAGCACGTTTATACATGACTAACATATAATATTATAATATATTGTATAATTTTAAAACTAGAGGGTTTTTTATGATTCTTGAGCATAGTCATAAAAAAATCTGTTCAGCTACATGATTTTCACGTGCAAATTGATCTGGTGCTCTCCTGTACTGTCATAAAATTTGTACGTATATATTTTTGTTGCCAATGGATGTGAATTTTTTTAATTTAAAACAATGTACAAGGCTTTTGCAGCATTGTGATACTAAAGCCAACGTTCAGATTTTGATTCAGATGTAAAAGTAAAATTCATTGTAAGAATGTTTAGCGAGAAAAATAAAATTATATGTATCTTTATATTTAACGAGCTTTTTATTCGTTTATAAATAAACAAATAAAAAAGATGTCTACAATTAATTGGGAAAAAATCCTAAATGAATTATGAATTGAAAAAATGTCTACAATGAATTGGAAAAAAAATCCCAATACAATTATAATTACATTATTCTATCAAAAATCTATATATACAACGTGTACACAAATCTATTTCT
This sequence comes from Saposhnikovia divaricata, assembly GCA_036435485.1. Lineage (NCBI taxonomy): Eukaryota > Viridiplantae > Streptophyta > Magnoliopsida > Apiales > Apiaceae > Saposhnikovia > Saposhnikovia divaricata. The sequence continues at coordinate 5,464,253 of CM071598.1, read as the reverse complement.
GTATTCAACCCTAATTATAGTTATAGTCGGTACATGTATCATATAACAAATTCCAAAGCTTTATTTAAATTATGATCATCGTATTATTACCCCCACACACGTAATCCAGGATTTGAACTCCACCTTGGCCAAACAGCAGACAGTGTGCATAGTTGGGGCACTGCTTTGCTGTCGAGATTTTCTCATAAACCAAAACAATATCTGTCAAAAAGAAACAAACTTCTTCAAGATAAAACATAAAAATTCAGTTATGAATTTGTGCATCAGATTAATATCTACAAATGAAAAACAAAAAATTAAAAATATATATTTATATATACATATATATTTAAAAATATTTAATAAAAATCAAATTAATATTTATTATTTAAATAAAAAATATTTACTTTAAGATCTAACGATCTTTACTATTTCAATATATAATAGTAAAACGAAGCTATAAAATCGAATTCATATTTATTAAAAAATGAAAATTATTTTTTTAAAAAGAACCGTGCATCGCACGGGCTATAAGCTAGTATATATTAATTCTATTATATAATATCCGAAACATTAAAAGTTTGGTCGTTAGTCTACCCGTTGGTTTTACTTATTTACCCTTAATTAATTATATATAAATTCCATCCTACTAACTAATCAATTTATTTTTTCAGGATAAACATATTATTTACCCTTACTTAATTACAAATAAAATTCAACCCACTAACTAATCAATTTCCTTTTTCAAGTTAAACATTTTATCTATTCTATTTTTCAATAATTAAATAATTTCATCTTTCAAGTAAAATACAATATTATTTATATCTTTTTTAACTAAAATTTCTCCTTCAATAATCAGTTCCTTTTGTAGGTTAAACATATTACCTTTTCTATTTTTCAGTAACTAAATAATATTCTTTTTCAGGTGAAATACAATATTTTTATATTTTATTTAACTAAAATTTTCCTTTTTTCAAAATTTTATTTAATAAAATAACATAATTATTTTATAATTACTATTAATTAATCCATTACCTTTTCAGCCAAAACACGTTATCTTCTCTCTTTTTTCTAACTAAAAACTATTTTTTTCCAATTATATCATGGACGGTTACCTTTTCCAACCAAAATACGTTAACTTTTCTTTCTTCTCTAACTAAAATTTCTCTTTTTTCAATTATATCACTAAAAGTTCTATTTAATAAAAATAATAATATTATAATATTAATAATTAACCTATTACATTTTCAGCTAAAACGTATCATCTTTTCAATTTTTTCTAATTAAATTCTCTTTTTTCTAGAAATACGACGGGTAACATTAATTTTCATTTTATAAAAACACTACGAGCAATTTTATTTAGGGAAATAAGATAATTAAATTATAATTGCTATAAACTAATCAATTACAATTTTCACCTAAAAGTCTAAAACATGGTACCTTTTTATTGTTCACGTTACTTTTTTTATTTTCTCTAACTAAAATCTCTTTTTTCCAATTATATCGCGAACGGTTTTATTTAATAAAATAAAATAATAATACTAATAATTACCTATTTCATTTAAAACATATCATTTTTTTCTATATTTTAATATTATAATACTAACTAAAAACTCTCTTTTTCCAATTATATCATGAACGGTTACCTTTTTGGTGGGGGTTACTTTTTTCTACCAAAACACGTTACCTTTCTCTTTTCTCTAACTAGAATCTCTCTTTTTCCAGTTATATCACTCGTAGTTCTGTTGAATAAAAATAAAATAATAATATTATAATATTAATAATTAACCGATTACCATTTTAACTATAACGTATCATCTTTTCTATTTTTTTTCTAATTAAATTCTCTTTTTCTCTAGGAATATCACGGGTAATATTAAATTTCATTTTATTAAAATACTATAAAAAAATTTATTTAATAAAATAAGATAATTAAATTATAATTTCTATAAACACCATCTAGTAGGTTGCTTGTTTTGGTGGACTCTAGTTTTTATGGTTACCCCCTCCCCTTATAGTTCTTCTTGAATTATCTTTGGCTAGTCAGATCACATGGGGTTTATATTAAATGAGTTTTTAGCAACTTCAATACTAGTAAAAAAAACTCTAAAGAAGAGTCTTGCTTATTTGTTTCTTCCCCGGCTTATTTAGTTACTACCTTATAACCCGTGCAAAACACGGTTACTTTAATATCTATATTTTTTATTTTTTTTAAGAGTAAATTGCACTTTAGTGGCTTGTACATTAATTTTTTTGCACTTAGATGGCCAATTTTTAAAAGTGAACACTTTGATGATTGTAGTTTAATTTTTTTGCACTTAGATAGCCAACTTTTCGAAGTGAACACTTTGATGACTTACCTTTTTTTGGTTTAGGACTTTGGTGGCCAATTTTTTTTTGTTTAGCACTTTGGTCACCAAATAGCGTCAAAATTAAAAAAAAACTTGGCCACCAAAGTGTTAAATAAAAAAAGTTAAGTTATCAAAGTGTTCACTTTTAAAAGTTGGTCATATAAATGCAAAAAAATTAAACTATAGTCATCAAAGTGTTCACTTTTAAAAGTTGGCCATCTAAGTGCAAAACAATTAAAATACAAGCCACTAAAATGCAATTTACTTTTTTTTTAATTTTATATGTTATTAATTTACATATCAAAATGTTGTTTGATAAATATAAGATTTTACACATTCGATTTGATATTTGTACTCTATATTGAATTCTTAAAATTTGATTTTAACAACTTTACACCCCACGTGAAGTAACAAAATAATATTTAATTTAGTGATGATTTAACAATTGTTTTGCAATTAAATCTACGCAGAAACAAAAAAAAGAAGAAATTGACGATTTTTTACGTTGAAAAATCTATTCGATTTATGAATTCTACTTATAATTTGTTTTGATTATCAAAATACTCTTTTTATTATTTGAAGATAGTTCTGCTAACAACCAAATACGATTTTATAAATAAGTGTATGAGATATTTTGTTCAAAACTTTGATAATCGGTAGTTTGGACCTCCGTACGACAAAATAAATAAGAACCGTTAGATCTTAAAATAAATAGATGAAAACCGTTGGATCTTGAATAAAAAATTATTTTATATTTTAAGATGTTATAAACTAAAACGTGTATTATAATGAAATACGAAAATGTGTATGTCAATGATTTAAATCAGATATAATTAGGTTTTGGAAAATGCTAGAGTCCCTGAAAATTTTCCCAAAAACTGCCGTGTCACCTATATAATTAGTAACTTTCCTAATATTAATATAGGACCCCGTATGCATACATATGCGCCCACAGATTATAATTTGACACTTAGCGTGCCACATCATTCGGGATAAAATTCAGGAACCGTTTTAGGTTTTTTATATTGAATTACATTATCAATGTAGATCTTCTACATTGAATCAAATTAATGCAGAAAATTGTAATTTTCTTCTCTTGAGATTCTGAGTGTTTGCAGCTGAATAATAATTATTAAGTCATCATTAAATTAAAGATAATTTTATGAGTTTCGCATGGACTATAAAATCATCCAAATCTGATTTCTAGATCTCAAGATAGAACCCAAATAGTAAATATGATTTTTTTTAATACTAATAAATAAATCAATAAAATTCAGTTCTAGTACAACCTTTTTTAATTTTAATTATATTCTTTTCGGATTATGATTTTTTTTAAAATTCAATTCTAGTACAACCTTTTTTAAATAATATACTTTTCGGATTATAATTTTCTATCTAAAATTCAATTTTAATGCAACCTTTTCTAATTATTTCCTTTTTAGATTATAATTTTTTCTTTTAATATGATATAATCTTGATCGTTTATTTTCAAAAATATTAGATTCGACGGTTGAGATTATATTGGTAGTACAATGACCAAAATTATGGATAATATCCCTTTTTCGCTTGAAGAAGTTTGTCTAATGATATTTTAATATGTCAATATTTTGATAGATGGGATGAAGGTTAGAGGCAATGAAAAAGAATTATTTTGAAGTAACTAATGATCTTGTATATATAGATTTTTTCTTGATAGAATAATGTAATTATAATTCTATATATTATTATATTATGATTTCTTTTCCAATTCATTATAAAGATCTTTTTAATTTGTTTATTTGTAATTGATTTTAGTTTTTTGTTTTTTAAGATATTAATAATTAATGGAAGCATCAGCTACATGTGGTACAGCCTGAGGGAATCTTTCGGAAATATTCGATTCATAATTAGTAATCTGAACATTGTTGAAAGTGGATAGTATGGCATGTGAAAATCCAGGAGACTATTAAGGATTATAATCAGAAGTTATGGCATAATCAGACATAGTTTGTTCATTGTCCTCTTATCGATATTATATTATACTGCCTCATTTGATACGGAGTAGCTAATTAAAAGGTGACAACTCATAATTAAAGACTAATTATAATTTGTATACAACAAATTCATAAAAATACACCGTAGTTCTTTCTCTATTTCCTCTAATTTACTAACATTCTAAATACTTTTAATTTATAATCCTTATCATATTATAATTTTTTTTTAAAAAATTCAATTTGAATACCATCGTAGTTCTTTCTCTGTTTCCTCTAATTTACTAACATTCTAAATACTTTTAATTTATAATCCTTTTCATATTATACTTTTTAAAAAAAAAATCAATTCCATTACTACCTTTTTTAATGATATCCTTTTTAGATTATAATTTCCTTTTTAATATGATATAATCTTGATCGTCTATTTTTAAAAATATTAGATTTGACGGTTGAGATTATTGTGGTAGTACAGTGATATCCTTTTTAAATTATAATATCCTTTTTAATATGATATAATCTTGATCGTCTATTTTTAAAAATATTAGATTTAATGTTTAATATTATTTTAATTGTACAACGACCAAACCAAAATTAGGGATAAGATCCCCCTACACTTATTATATATAAGGATATAATTATAATATTCGAATGGAGATTTCTTGTCAACAACCTTGAAAATGTTTGAGAATGATAGGCAACTTGCATCTCATTTTTAAGTTATATTAGGGTGTCCAATTATTGTAATTGCTAGCGTAGATACCTGTCAATTTTAAGGTATTAAATTTAACAAGGCCTTAAGACTAGTTGTTAATTTATAATTTACATATTATAGTTTTATTTTTTTAAATTTATTTATAGTTTAATATATATAATATTATAAACATTATTTTTAATATGTTTGTAGAATTCAAATTTTAGACCTTTGTATATAAATAATTTTTAGTATTAAATCTAAATTAATATGCTATTGGTGGGAATTGAACCTTCAATCTTTCTATATAACATAATTTAATATTAATTTTTATTAAAATGTTGTTGGCGGGATTCGAACCTTAGCAACTTTTAGTATTATTGTATTTAATGGTCATGATGATCATGATGTGGATAACCAAAAATTGAGGATAACCAAAATACAAATTATCCTATTATATATTAGTATCAGTGTTATAAAAAGCGGGAATCAGACTTAATCGGTAGAGGCACTGTCCAGGAATTAATTAGGGATTAATCGGGTATTTGGGGATTAATCGAAATGATTAATTGAATAATCGGATTATTAATCAGTGTGGTAACCCATTGAACAGGGATTAATCGGTGATTAATTATCGATTTTTAGAAGAGAAATTAGTATACATTATAGATAGTATAGATAGTATGGATGAGACATTTGAGGAGGACACATCCAAATCATTAAAGTGCCCATGTCCATATCATCATCAGCAGTAGGGAGTATTTGGTATCGAGCAATTTCCATACCATGTGACCAGCAGCACTTCCTAGTCATATCCCCTCCTCATTGTGTAAATTCACCGAGATTGTTGTAACATACGGATTACCACTGTAAGCAATTATCGAGATGTTCAACATTGCAGACCAGTTCGGAGTATGAGAACTTCTCTTAAATTTATTAATTAGTACGATATCCCATTGATCATCCAATCATCCACAAACGGTGTGAGATATAATTATTAACTAACATGAAATCGATGCAGGATAATTTAGTTGCTCGTCACTTGCAAAATTGATATCTTTTGGTATTGAACAAATGTGGGTGAATTATTATCTTTGTGAGATATCTCCATATGTAATTTCAGACATTATATCCTTTTTTTAATGCAACAGTTTTTGAACTGACACTCTCTCCTCCATAGTTACCAAGTTCATCCACGCTGACGCACATAACAAATCTATCTATACTATTATATTAAAGCCTAATTATTAAAATATTATACGCAGCTATTCTCAACAATTTTCTTACATAATAACTAACTAATTACCTATTTCACTTATTAACTTTTTTAACTAAAATATCTTCTTCCCAAAAATACAATCGTTCTAATTAATGAAATAAATTAATAATATTATAATTACTAATATAACTAACTGATTGCCTTTTACAGCTAAAATGTAATATCTTTTCTATATTTTCTAACTAAAATATCTCATTTTCAAACTTGAACTTTTTACTTAATTATCCGCAAAACACAATCTTTTCTCAAAATATTACATGCAGCTCTTCTCAACGCTTCACCTAAATAATAACTAACCAATTACCTTTTTAACTATTACATTTTCTAACTTTTCTAACTAAAACCTCTTCTTTCCAAAAATATGGTCGTTCTTATTAATGGAATAAAGTAATAATATTATAATTAAAAATAACTAAATAATTATTTTATATATATATAATTATTATCAAATTATATCATTTAAAAATTTAACTTACAAAATTCATATCATAAAAAATTCATTCAAATTATTGAAAAAATCGTATAATATTAAATAAAATCTGTGCATCGTACGGGTTTTAAACTAGTATTATATAATAGCCGAAACATTAAAAATTTGGTCGGTCGGTCTACCTGTTGATTTTACTTATTTACCATTATTTAATTACATATAAAATTCATCCTACTAACTAATCAATTTCCTTTTTCAGGTTAAACGTATTATTACCCTTACTTATTACCCTTACTTAATTACAAATAAAATTCAACCAACTAACTAATCAATTTCCTTTTTCAAGTTAAACATATTATCTATTCTATTTTTCAATAACTAAATAATTTCATTTTTCAAGTAAAATACAATATTATTTATATCTTTTCTAACTAAAATTTCTCCTTCACTAATTAGTTCCTTTTTAGGTTAAACATATTATCTTTTCTATTTTTCAATAACTAAATAATATCCTTTTTCAGGTGAAATACAATAGTTTTATATTTTATTTAACTAAAATTTTCCTTTTTTAAAAATTTTATTTAATAAAATAACATAACTATTTTATAATTATTATTATCTAATCCATTACCTTTTTTTAACCAAAACACGTTATCTTCTCTCTTTTTTCTAACTAAAAACTCTCTTTTTCCAATTATATCATGGGCGGTTACCTTTTTCAACCAAAATACGTTACCTTTTCTTTTTTCTCTAACTAAAATTTCTCTTTTTCCAATTATATCACTAAAAGTTCTATTTAATAAAAAAAATATTATAATATTAATAATTAACCGATTACCTTTTCAGCTAAAACGTATCATCTTTTCAATTTTTCTAATTAAATTCTCTTTTTATCGGGAAATACGACGGGTAGCATTAATTTTCATTTTATAAAAACACTATGAGCAATTTTATTTAGTAAAATAAAATAATTAAATTATAATTGTTATAAACTAATCAATTACCCTTTTCACCTAAAACATGGTACCTTTTTATTGTTCACGTTACTTTTTTTATTTTCTCTAACTAAAATCTCTTTTTTCCAATTATATCGTGGACGGTTTTATTTAATAAAATAAAATAATAATATTATAATACTAATAATTGCCTTTTTCAGTTAAAACATATCATTTTTTTCTATATTTTAATATTATAATACTAACTAAAAACTCTCTTTTTCCAATTATATCATGGACGGTACCTTTTCATGGGCGGTTACCTTTTTTGTCAAAACACGTTACCTTTCTCTTTTCTCTAACTAAAATCTCTCTTTTTCAAATTATATCACATGTAGTTCTATTTAATAAAAATAAAATTATAATATTAATAATTAACCGATTACCTTTTCAGCTAAAACATATCATCTTTTCAATTTTTTTAAATTAAATTCTCTTTTTCTATAGAAATATCGCGAGTAACATTAAATTTCATTTTATAAAAATACTATGAAAAATTTTATTTAATACAATAAGATAATTAAATTATAATTTCTATAAACACCATCTAGGTTGCTTGTTTTGGTGGACACTAGTTTTTATCGTTACCCCCTCCCCTTATAGTTCTTCTTGAATTATCTGATTATCAGATCACATGGGATTTATATTAAATGAGTTTTTAGCAACTTCAATACTAGTAAAAAAACTCTAAAGAAGAGTCTTGCTTATTTGTTTCTTCCCCGGCTTATTTAGTTATTATATTCGATTGGAGCTTTCTTGTCAACAGCCTTGAAAATGTTTGAGAATGATAGGCAACTTGCATCTCATTTTTAAGTTAGATTAGGGTGTCTAATTATTGTAATTGCTAGCGTAGATACCTGTCAATTTTAAGGTATTAAATTTAACAAGGCCTTAAGACTAAATGTTAATTTATAATTTACATATTATATGCTACTAGCTTATAACCCGTGCAAAGCATGAGTTTTAATTTTTTTAATTTATTTATAGTTTAGTATATATAATATTATAAACATTATTTTAATATGTTGGTAGAATTCAAATTTTAGATATTTGTATATAAATAATTTTTAGTATTAAATCTAAATTAATATGCTATTGGTGGGAATTGAATCTTCAATCTTTCTATATAACATAATTTAGTATTAATTTTATTAAAATATTGTTGGCGGGATTCGAATCTTGAACCTCCAACTTTTAGTATTGTTGTATTTAATGATTATGATGAGGGATAACCAAAAATAGGGAATAATCAAATTACAAATTATATCCCTTTTACTTATTATATATTAGTATAGATTATAAATATAGTATAGATAGTATAGATGAGGCATTCGAGGACACATCCAAATCACTAAAGTGCCCATGTCCATATCATCAGTATTTGGTATTGACTATTGAGCAATTTCCATACCATGTGATTGTGACCAGCACTTCCTAGTCATATCCCCTCGTCATTGTGTAAATTCACCGAGATGGTTGTAACACTGACTGATACGGATTACCACTTTAAGCTACTATCGAGATGTTCAACACTGCAGACTAGCTCGGAGTATGAGAACTTCTCTTAAATTTATTAATTAGTATGACATCCCATTTACCATCCAGTCATCCATAAACGGCGTGAGATATAACTCCCACGAAATCGATCCAGGATAATTTAGTTGCTCATCACCTTACAAAACTGATGCCTTTGTTGGTATTGAACAAATGTGGATGAATCATTATCCTTGTGAGATCTCTCCATATGTAATTTCGGACATTATGTCCTCTTTTTAATGTACCAAGTTTTTGAAATTTTAAAAAAAAGTATTTCTACCATCCCATTTTATGCGATCCAGCCATTTTTTGCACGCTTTTTAGGTAAAAGTGGTATTTGTACATAATACTTTTTCATGATTTTTTTGTATAAAATTTTAAACTTTAAATATTTTTATAAAATAAAATTATGAAAAAATAATATATAAAATTACGCATTGAAATTATATATCGTATATTATATAATAAGAGTAATGGAGATAATAAAAGAGTAATACCATAGATCAAATGTTCGACTCTACAATATATTATATAAACTTTTTTTTTTTTTGAAAGTAAACGGAATTTTATTAAGTAATAGAATCAGCAACCAACATCTCCAACACGTTCAATGGAGGAGACACGACATCAATAAAGCTATTGACCAAACAGGGCACCCTAGCTAACAAATGGGCGACCTTGTTGGCATGTTTTTTAACAAACAAAACCGACACATCAGGCCTAGACTTAAGAATCGATATGCAGTCACGCAGAACATACTCGACCTCAAGACAATGCTCCTCCTGTTTCTTCAAGGCATTTACTACCAGAAGAGAATCACTCTTTACTTCCACACTCTCCACAGACATCGTTTGCAGCCATCTCAACGCTTCAAGAACACCCCATGCTTCAGCTTCAAACACTGGAATCTCTCCTGCTCGTCTTACTGTTCTCGCTTTAATGAAGTTGCCCGTGTGGTCTCTTAACACCATCCCAATCGAAAAATTAAGTTTATTATATAAACTTAATTTTTATATAGCCCATACAAAAAATTAAAATAAGTTGTGGACAACCCACAACATGCTTATCGTTCTTTCCTCACACTTCCACCCGACTACGTATTGATATCTTTCCCATATTGTTACCGATTATGAAAATAAATAAATTAATATTTTATATATAATTTGTAATAATATTTTTGAAACTGAATAAAATTTTATAATTTATAACACACTCCGACCCGACTATGTATTGGCCTCTTGTCCATATTTTTGCCGATTATGAAAATAAATAAATTAATATTTTATATATAATTTTTAATAATATTTTTAAAATCTTCTAATTCTAATTTTTTTATGCGCTTTATAATTCAATTTTTTTTAAAAAAAATCGGTTTTTTCAGTCCGGTACGTGCACGCTTAACTGTCTAGTTATCTCGACTCGTCATATTACTCGGTCCGGCATGTCACATCTGATTATTCTTATAAATCAAAATATATAAATTCAATAATTATTTATTTATTTTTCGCATGTTCAATTTTTAATATCTAATTACATTGTTTCTCGACAATGTAATTAATAAGAAAGCCCATACAAAAAATTAAAATATTTAATATTAATTATATTTAATGTCTTCTTATTAATATGTAATAAAAAAGATTAATTATTTTTTTCACATTTTTATTAAATCTTCTTATTTTATTACTTGGGCTTTCTCGACAATATTAATTATTTAATATTTAATTATATTTAATGTCTGTAGCAATGCCCATTATGCTCACTTTCTGGAATATATTTTTACTATTTTACGCTTATAAAGTACTCCGTATCCTTTTAATGATCTGATTCATAAAATCTGCTCTTTTTTGGATGCAAATTTAGTAGCCATGCCACTGGGTGATGTTACAAACATTGAGTATTGAAATACATGGTTTCAGGAATTGGGATGGCTAGTTGTAGTTGGTGATGGGCTCAGAATGGGGGGTTGTCACTTGTCAAAAAGTGACGTTGGTTTCGCAGTGTTGATACAACTTGCACGATAAATAATGTCAAACAAAATTCTGGGATCAAGCCCAAATAAGTACCATGAAAAATATTATTTAGAAAATAAATAATTATCACTTGATTAAAACAAAGTCAGCTTATCAAATAAAAATGCAGGGGTTTTTTTTTTTTGAATCAAATAAAAATGCAGGGGTTTTATTTTGATACATTTACAATATCATCATCTTCATTGTGAAGATGAAGTTGCAGTAACATAAACTTGCTAACAAGAAGATGAAGAGAAGAAATGAAGACTGTATAGAATTGTATTAAGAGAATTAACACTATTATGTTTACAGACTTGGTATTTATACAAGATGAAATATCTATCTCATCTAGAAGAATTCAGACGTTGACTAACAGAATATTCTAACAGAATTATAACTAACTGCTAGCTGCTGTACTGAGCTCTGTGTTGAGCTGTTGCTGAGCTGTCGTTGCTGAGCTGTCCACCTTGTGTTCTTTGTCCTCATATACCTCTATATTAGTAACATCCCCCTCAAGTTAGGAGGAGAGAAAAGATTACAAACTCCTAACTTGGAGCAGAAATTAAGCAGCTAAGCTGAAGACAATGCTTTAGTAAATATGTATGCAGGTTGTAAGGTTGTACTGATGTGAGTGGGAACAATCATGCCTAGTTGATGTTTTTCTCTGACCAGATGACAATCAAGCTCAATGTGTTTTGTCCTCTCATGCAAAACTGAGTTAGAGGCAATGTAGATGGCAGATTTATTATCACATTACATAGTGACAGGAGTAAGATTAGAAACAGACAGAGTATTAAACAAATTGAGAAGCCAAGTGAGCTCACAACAGGTATCTGCCATGCTTCTATACTCAGCTTCAGCTGAACTTCTAGAAACAGTATGTTGTTTCTTGCATTTCCATGATATGAGAGACTGACCAAATTTAACACAATAACCAATAAGTGAATGTCGAGAGGTTTTATCACCTGCCCAATCTGAATCACAATAGGCAGTGAGAGTCATAGGATTATTTGCTGACATAAGAATGCCTTGACCAGGGGCATTTTTAAGGTATCTCACAACTTTATAAGCAGCCTGTAAATGATCTGATGTAACACCCCCAGATCCGGGGTCAGGGATCTGGTGGTTACGGTCTTACATCCATTCATAATACTTGACTTGAGTCCACAATAAATAAATCACATGCTGTGACCCCACAATAATTACCACTCACACACACAACAGTTATAGTCCCAGAGATGAAATTGAAATAAGTCTTACATTAAAGGGTTACGAATAAAAGTTATTACAATCCCAAAAGGATAACATCATAGGTTTAAAAGTTTTGCCGTTGATTACATTAATTATACATATAGTTAAACAGGAAACAAAAGCTGTCTAACTATGCTACCTCAGCAATGGCGGCTAGCATCTCAGCGGGTAGTCCGGTGGGTCGGGTAACCTGCTTGCGCCGAGTGCGCCTGACGCGAGCCATCTGTCCTAGCTGTTGTTGTGACATAATATAAACAAAGCAAGGGTGAGCGAAAGCCCACCAACAAATATATAACTGAACGATAATTTAAAACAGTTCAAAGCTATCTTTTAAACCATATGCCATGCATTTACGGAAATGATGCCAGTATAATATGAACGATGAAGTTACAAGGTAACTTAAAGTATTTGTTTGAAGGAATATCTGCTACATCAAAGTAAGCGAGATATTATTATCGTTATTAAGAAGAGGAACTTGCAAGAAAGGGTTGCAATTCCAGTTATGACTCTTTTCCAACTCTGCCAACAGTAATCATGTTGCAGGAAATAAATGAATTTGGATGATGAACCAATGATGGAGTATTCACCGCGCCCGCTGTTCCAATCTTGATGATCAGTCGAGATCGTACAGCTCAATTTAGATTTACTACCGGTAGAAGGAAGAACTGACGGCTTTACTTGTATACCGCCATGCTAGCTCTCCCCGGCCAACGGTTGGGCCAAGGGGATGGACCGGCGCTACTCGGCCTCTTACACGACTCCTAGTTCAAATAGAGTTCATGATTCTGAATATAACGTTCGTCCCCCTTTCCCCAAGTATAATACTTGTTGATAAGACTCCACAAAGTAGTCGTATCTAGTTGGAAAGGAAAATTTACCAATAACTCCCAAGCTATTACTTGGTAACGGATATCAACTTGTTCCAGTAATCTTACCCCTCGAAAGATGAGAAGGTAAACAACGACTTAATAAGTCAACGGCACCCGAGTTGCGGGTGAAGGGAATACTTTATGACCGGGAAGTCGACAAGATAAATAACATTTTTCCAAGTAAGGTTCCCTTATTATTAAGAAGATAGACTCAAAGATGAATGATGTCTGGGAACCTTTCTTGATATAAGATTAATAATAATATGACTTCGAAATATTTTCTGTAATAATCGAAGAAGATTAACCTTATCGAGATTATTCTAAGTATGGAATAAATATTCAGAGAATATTTATTGAGTTAAAATATTGAAAGAATATTTGGGAATATGAAAGAATATTTTTAATCAGAGTATTTCTCAAAATAATCCCTGAAGAAATATCAGGAGAATATTTATTGAATAAATAAATATTTAAATGAATATTCAAAACAATATTCATTAATTAATAAGACCTGAAAAGAATATTTAAGGTAATATTCATGATTAATTAGGAATTTAAATGAATATTCAAAAGTAATATTCATTTAATGAATAATATCCTAAAGGAATATCATGTAATATTCATTTAGTAATCCAAGCCTTAAGGAATATTCGAAATAATATTCGATAATTAAATCAAGCTTCAGATGAATATTAAAATAATATTCATCAAGTATTTAATATCTTAAATGAATATTCAAAAGTAATATTGATTTAATAAAATAATAATCTAAAAGAATATCCAAAATAATATTCATTTAATAGTCTCATCTTTAGAAGAATATTCGAAATAATAGTCGATAATCAGTTCGACTCTGAATGAATATTGAGAAATATTATTCGTTGAATAGTTACGTTCAAATAATTATTTGAAGTAAGGATCGTTAAAATAATTAGTCTCGAACGAATATTCAAATAATATTCGTCGCCCAAATAATAGAAAATATTTACTTAAATATCTTCTTCCGAGGTAATCTCGATATATCAAGGAATATTGACTCCCGGTCTATTTTTGATTAATAAGATATATACGCCCTTCTATGAGGGTCTTATAATAACCGGCTTATAACTGATATATAACTATCTAGCTTATAAGCCAACAATAACATTCAGGGAACAAGTATATCAATTCAACTTGAAAGTAGGCATGCATGCAATGGCATATGTATATCAGCAATCATATATATATATTTATTCAATCACAACAACAGCCTAAAAGAAGGGAATTGAAACTTGCCTGGTAGTCGAGTACGGTAAGGGGTAGTGGTAGCGGGTCCCGGTTCAGCCTGGTGATCTATAAATAGCCAAGGCATTCGGGATTAATCACTTAACATATTAAAAGTTAAGTTATACTTAAATCGAAACACGTTCTCGAGTTATCTCGTTATACCCCTATTAGTGGATTACTTATTATCACTGATCCGACCCGACATTCGTTCGTTAATACGACATGTCACTGCACTTATACTTGGGACATACTTGAGTCATACGAGTTCTAAGGTTGATCGTTACGAACCAATCTTATACTCCGAGTTTTATCGCCCGTTTTCTAAGTGTTTTACCAAAGTTACAAAAGAGTCGTCTTTTAGGGGTTCGTTCGCGTTTAACCTTGACTCGAACATTTTTAATAAATCGAAAAATGCTCTTTTTGACATACGGTTTTCTTTCACACCTTCCTTCTTACCCCTAGTATTTATTTACCAAGATTCGCCATGACGTTACATTGCTTACGAGGGTTCAATTTCAGTTACGAACTTTTGTTTACGGATTCGAACTACTTTTAGTAATTTAGTCATAAATCCTAAACCGTAAGTCCGTTTCACGTGATCTTTATATCAAAACGAAGCTTATAACATAATCTAGCCTTTCATGGCAAAATCCGAGACTGGACAGTGTGTTCATGCTACTGCTAATCACGGTTTCTTAAGGCTAACGACAATCGGGCATTACGACGGCTATGTTTACATGATTTCCAAATTTCAAACCATCCAATAATTATAGTTTCCACTCCAAACAACATTTACATGTTATTCAACCATGAACTAAGACCAAGCAATGTCTTTCCGTTCATCTAAACTAATTTCACATTTAATAAATCCCAATCATAATCTTAAGGTCCTAAACATGCATTAAATCCATATAACTCATCTAAAATACCAAAACTTAAACTAAGAGCTTGGTTTTCAAGAGTGGTATACCTTCCTTGGTGTATGTATGAACTTATCAAGCCTTGTTTAGCCCTTATCTAGCCTTAGTGTAGCTTGAATAATCAAAAGAAATCAAGAAATAAAAGTTAGTTTATGAAGAACACTATTCATCATCATCTTTGATGATTTATTTGAAAATGATAAAAGATGAATTTGAAGCTGAAATTTCTAGGAGATCATTACCATGATATGTAGTACTTACCATAAAAATTTGAAGAACAAGTGATGGTTGGAAGTTGGACTTCCAATTAGCTAAGAATGGGCAGATTTTTATGAAGAAATGGAGAAAAATGGTGGTGGTTTGTTTTGTTTTGGTGATTTATGGCTAATACATGTATAACCCTTGCATATATAATGGATGCATCTCTTTTAATGTGTTGTTGGCAATCCAATGGTGCCACTTGTTGCTTCCTCATTGGGCCAAGTGTTGGCACTACAACAAACAACTCCATTTTTGCAAGAATGCAATTACACCACTCATCTTGTAGTTGACTTATAAGGATGTTACTTGGGTTTCTCCTTTTCCCACCAATTGCACTTGTTTGTCTCTTGGTTATTTATTCGTTCCTTTGTCCGGGTATTACTCAATTTCCTTGCTTGTTCGTTGATCGTTCGAGGGAATAACTCATTCGTTTCTAGTTAGGGTTTTACCGAAAACCTTCTTAATATTTCTAATACTATTCTTCATCTTACTTAATACTTCTCGAATTTAAATTCCTTAATTCCCTTTTATAACTCCTTAAGTCTTGTAGTGTCCAGGGAAATCTCGGAGGAAATAAAAGTGCTCTTTTTCTGAATCCGACGGCTTTTACATACACTTATTTTCTTCCTGGATCACTAATACGAACTCAGAAATCCGTTCCGAATACCGGGTATATCATTATTATAATAATATTCCAAATTCCACCAAAATCACTATTCATCACTTATTTTTATTTAATTCCTATAATTAGGAAAATGAACCTGGTTCACTCTCGAGTGCTTCTTAACCTTTTTACGGAACCGCTGGACTTATAATAGATATTGATTTGGATGACACATGAATAATCTTACTTGAAGTAATATACTTATATCCTTAGGAGATAGATCATTCTTACCTATGCCGTCAATCAAAAGTATTCTGCATGACATGTAAGTAATTGAATTCAAATCCGTTCCATTTATTTAATAGATCTTCGTTACATCGCAGTCATAACCACTATTCATTCTTACATCATTAAATACATAAAAGTTTTAATCCCACCCAAAATCTGGGTTCTTACAGTCTCCCCTCCTTAAAAGGATTCCGTCCCGGAATCAGTTTGAAAACAAGTGGGGGTACTTTTCTTGCATTGCGCTTTCAAGTTCCCAGGTGGATTCTTCTACATTGTGGTTCTGCCACAAAACTCTGACTAGCTGAATGACCTTGTTTCGGAGCACTTGCTCTTTCCGGTCTATGATTTCCACAGGTTGCTCCACATAGGTCAGGTCTGGTTGCATATCCACTTGCTCATACTCTACAATATGCTTTGCATCCGGATTATACTTCCTCAGCATCGAAACATGAAACACATTGTGCACCTGCTGTAGATTCGGGGGCAATGCGAGTTCATAAGCTAGTTCCCCAATCCGTCTCAAGATCTCAAATGGTCCAATGTATCTGGGACTCAGCTTTCCTTTCTTCCCAAATCTCATTAAACCTTTCCAAGGTGACACTTTCAAGAACACTAGGTCCCCTACCTCGTATTCCTTGCCTTTCCGAGCTAAGTCGGCATATTTCTTTTGTCGATCCTGGGCTGCTACCAACCGTCCTCTGATTAGATCTACTGCATCTTTAGTTCGTTGGACCACTTCGGGCCCGAGCATCTTTCGCTCTCCAACTTCATCCCAATACAAGGGAGATCGACATTTTCTTCCATAAAGGGCCTCATAAGGTGGCATCCCAATGCTTGAATGATAACTGTTATTATAGGAGAACTCAACCAATGGCAAGTGATCATCCCAACTCCCCTTGAAGTCTATCGCGCAGACTCTCAATATATCCTCTAGTGTTTGGATGGTCCTTTCACTTTGCCCATCTGTCTGGGGGTGGTAGGCTGTGCTCATGTTCAGCCGGGTCCCTACACATTCTTGAAAACTTCTCCAAAACCTGGAGTTAAATCTAGGATCTCGATCGGATACTATTGCGACTGGGACTCCATGTCGCGCCACTATCTCTTTTAAGTAGATGTCCACCAGTCTATCGACCGTGTACCTTTCGTTGATCGGGAGAAAGTGAGCCGATTTCGTCAGTCGATCTACAATTACCCATATGGTGTCATGATTAGCCTTGGTCCTGGGTAAACCTACTACGAAATCCATGGCTATATGTTCCCATTTCCATTCTGGAATCTCTAAGGGATGTAGAAGTCCGCTGGGTCTCTGGTGCTCTGCCTTCACTCGTTGGCAGGTCAAGCATCTGCTTACCCACTCTGCTACGTCCTTTTTCATATTGGGCCACCAGTAATACTCCTTCAAATCCCTATACATTTTAGTGCTACCGGGGTGCACTGAGTATCTTGAGTTGTGTGCCTCATTTAAAATCTCATCCTTGAGCTCCTGAAAATTTGGGATCCATATCCTGTACGTGTACCTCATGATCCCTTGTCTCTTTCGCACTTAATTTCCTCCCCGGTCATTAGCTCTTCTGTGGAGTTCTTTTCTTCCTCCATCATCCGTTCCTGGCACAGTCTAATCTTTTCTAGCAATGGAGGTTGGATTCTAATTTCCATCAACTTTTCTTGGCCCTCTTCAGGTAACTTAACCTCGATTTCCAACTTCTCAAAATCCTTCACTAGCTCTTTCTCTGAAGTTATCATCTTGAGCTTCTCTTTCCGACTAAGGGCGTCAGCCACCACATTGGCTTTACCCGGGTGATATCGAATTTCACAGTCGTAATCCTTGATTAACTCTAACCACCTCCTCTGGCGCATGTTAAGCTCTTTCTGAGTGAAAATGTATTTGAGGCTCTTATGGTCTGTGTAAATCTCGCATTTTTCCCCATACAGGTAGTGTCTCCAAATCTTTAAAGCGAAGACTATGGCTGCTAGTTCTAGATCATGCGTGGGATATCTGACTTCATAATCCTTCAATTGCCTAGACGCATACGCTATTACCTTGCCGTGCTGCATAAGCACGCATCCCAGTCCTTTATGCGAAGCGTCACTGTAAATCACGAAATCTCCTTTTCCATCAGGTAATGCCAGCACTGGGGCTGTCACCAGCCTCTTCTTTAACTCCTGGAAACTCTTCTCGCATTTCTCAGTCCATTCAAATTTCTCGGTTTTACGGGTAAGTCGAGTTAATGGAGCTGCGAGTTTCGCAAAGTCTTGGACAAATCTCCTGTAATATCCGGCCAGTCCAATGAAACTCCTCACCTCGGTTGGAGTAGTTGGCCGTTCCCAGTTTGAAACTGCTTCTATCTTGGAGGGGTCAACCAACACTCCTTCTCTATTGATCACGTGCCCTAAGAATTGTACCTCATTTTTCCAAAACTCACACTTGGAGAACTTGGCATATAACTGCTCCTTCCTGAGTATTTCTAAGGTTATCCTTAAATGTTCAGCGTGTTCTGCCTCTGTCTTTGAGTAGAAATATCATCAATGAAAACTATCACGAATTTGTCCAAATATTCCTTGAACACCCTATTCATTAGGTCCATGAAGGCTGCTGGGGCGTTGGTCAATCCAAACGACATAACTAAGAACTCATAATGTCCATATCTGGTGCGGAATGCAGTCTTCGGGATATCTTCAGGTTTGATCTTCAGTTGGTGATATCCCGTTCTCAAATCAATCTTAGAGAAGTATTCAGCTCCTCTTAGCTGGTCAAACAAATCGTCTATCCTGGGCAATGGATACTTATTCTTTATGGTTAGCTTGTTCAATTCTCTATAGTCGATGCATAACCTCATACTTCCATCCTTTTTCTTAACAAACAACACTGGTGCGCCCCAAGGCGACACACTGGGCCTTATCATGCCCTTATCCAACAATTCCTGTAATTGTTTAGCTAGCTCCTTCATTTCTACTGGGGCTAGTCGGTACGGGGCCTTCGAAACTGGCGCCGTCCCCGGGGCTAATTCGATGGCAAACTCAATTACCCTATCAGGTGGTAGTCCAGGAAGATCTTGTGGGAACACGTCCTCGAACTCATTAACTACCAGAATGTCCTGCAATCTTGGCACTTCCTTCTGAGTATCTATAACGTAGGCTAAATAAGCCTCGTTCCCTTTTCGTAACAATCTCTTGGTTTGCGCCATGGTCAGAATTTTCTGGGTCTGTCGCATCCCTTTAAACACTATTTCTTTCTTCCCTGGGGTTTTCAACTTAACCTTTTTCCCTTTACAATCTATCTGCGCATCATTGCGAGACAACCAATCCATACCCAAAATGACATCGAATTCCCCTAGCTTAAAAGGAATTAAATCGACATAGAAGGATCGTCCTCCTATTTCTAGCTTACAATCGGGGTGAATTTGATTAACCGGTACGATTTCCTGATTAGCTATTTCTACTTGTAAGGAATCTCTTAGTTGCTGGGTTTTAAGTTTCAAGTTATGCGCAAAATCTCTAGATATAAAAGACTTAGTTGCTCCTGAATCAAATAAGACATTTGCACTGACTGAATTAAGAGAAAAAGTACCTGCTATCACATCTGTGTCCCTCACGGCATCTTGTACTGACATATTGAAAGTCCTAGCAGTTGGTGGCCTATTTGAGGCAACCCTGCTTGCTCCTGATGCTGCTGGTTTGCTCTTTGGGCAATCCTTCCTCATGTGCCCTCGCTGTCCACACTGGAAACAGGTTGTGCTGTTAGGGATGACCGTGGTGCAAGCGGTAGCATAATGCCCAGCTCGCCCACACTTATAACAGTTTATCTGCTTCAGGTTGCACACCCCGGAGTGCCTCTTCCCACAAGTAGCACACAATGGCAATGGAGGTCGAGAAGGGTTGGAACGGGACATTCCTGATTGGTGGCCGCCCTGGCTCACACTCACACTCGCAGATGGTTTAAACCCTACACTCCTCCCTGGTAGGGAAACCGCTCCTCGATTAAACTTGGTTGGGGGTTTTCCTCCAGCGGATCTTCCGCCCATACTAACATGCTTTCTCTTTATCCCCCCTTTCTCTCTCTCTCTCTGCATCTGATCACTACCAGCCTCCACAATGGTTGCCTTCTGCACCAAGGTGGCATAATCTGTAATCTCTAAAACAGCCACCCTATTCTGGATCCACTGTTTCAGCCCTTGTTGAAACCTGTTAGCTTTCTTCTCTTCTGTGTCTACAAACTCTGGCACAAATCTTGATAGCTCAGTAAATTTAGCCTCATAGTCAGCCACTGACATATTGTTCTGTTTCAGTTCCAAGAACTTAAGTTCCATCTGGGTTTTCATGAACTTCGGGAAGTACTTCTCCAGGAATAATTGTTTGAACCTTTCCCAGGCTATGACAGCATCAGTCTCCATGTTTTTCTTGGCTTCCCACCAATAATTGGCCTCTCCCTTTAGTAGGTAAGTAGCAAAAACAGTCTTCTGAGCCTCATTGATACTCAGAATCTCAAAAGACTTTTCCATTTCTTTGATCCAGGCCCTCGCCTCAACGGGATCAGCCGATCCGTGGAACTCTGGGGGCTTAAGGGACTTAAAGGCCCTAAAGGAATTTGCCACTGAAGTGTTGTTGCTTGGTGGTGGTTGGGGGTATTGGTTCAAATTCTGCCTAAGTAGATCCATAAACTGGCCCATGGGGTTTCCGCCCTGGTTCTCCCCTTCCTGTTCTACTTCAGTTTCTCCACCCTCTATTTCCCTTTCAAATTCTTCAGAGTACAGGGGTTCATCCTCTGCTCCATACTGGGAATCTTCTTGCTCATTATAGTCCTGATCTTGTTCCTCACTACTTCCACGGTTTTCCTCGTGTTGGTTGTGACTTTCTTGGTCAGTAGATTCGCGGGGGTTAGCCCTAGTGCCCATTCGTCTTGGAGGCATTTTACTGAAAATTTGGAAAGTTATACATTAGGTTCACTGATCTGTTTTAGAGGATTTTTCCTTGCACATTTCTTTACATGATTGGGTTTAAAATCCCACAGTTTTATATCTCATGGCAACTTAATCGAAAAGTAATACATATGCTAATAAACTCGTGATCACATCCCAACAAAATTGTAATGACTGAAATGGAAACAAATATATACCAGGTACCGAAAAGGTACCACATCCGAGTTACAACGATAGTTTAAAGTACAACCATCCTAACAACAACAACAACAAGTCAAAAGTGAAATATGCTGTCTATCTGTCTAGTCTGCAAAAAGGGAAAACAAGTACAAGAAAACCATCCCTACAAAAGCCGGCACCACTATGTCCGTACATGACTAGACAACTAGACCACTGCATCACTACATCTGAAATCAGCCGTCACGACGAAACATCCTCCGAACCCTCCCCATGGCGATGCGGAAAACCTCCTCAGCCGCTGCTCTGTCTACCCTACCATGCCCATCAGTAGGCAACTGTCGCACCCTCACCCGAGCCCTCAGCTCGATGCGGGTCACAGCCCTATACCCAACTCTGTCACTGATAGTCCTCCTGCCCTGCACCCTCATCCGGGCGGCTCTCTCTGCTGCTAACTCACTCCTAGACTCTGCCAACCTGGCATCTGCCACAGACAACTCTCTATAAAGCCCGTTCACAATCAAGTTGTGAACACATACTGGGACTCCTCCTATCGGGGCATGAGGTGGGGTGGATGGCTCAGCTGGAGCGGCAGTCTCTGTCTGCTGGGGCTCTGGGGTAAGCTCCTCAAACTCGCCGGGGTAGGGGCTCACAGGTGGTGGTGGTGGGGTAGGGGCTCTCTCAACAGGGAGGAGTGGCACAAAAAGTCCAGGACTCCCTACAGCACCAACTACTGGCTCATCTATATCTCCCTCAACACCCTCATCCACCGGCACCACCTGATCCGTGGTCATGTCAGTGTCATCTCCCATAGTCCTGAACTCAGTCATAACCCAATAATCATCATCCTCAACCACTAACTCAGCGTCCTGTCCTGTCTGGACCCCCTCCGGGTCCTCCTCCCCCTCAGTCTCAACAACATCTGTGTCAGCATCATCCTGGACCTCCTCAGGGTCCTCCTCCTCAGACTCGATCACATCAGTATCAGCCTCAACCTGGACCTCCTCAGCGTCCTCCTCCTCAGGCTCAGTATCATCCTCAGGCAAGTGCTCATAGTATGGGTCCCTAGTCCGGAACATGTCCTCATCATGCTGTCTCGCAGTTGCCTCCTGGGCCGACAAGTCGCTCGCCTACACAAGACGAACTATGTTACTATCATGATACTTAAAAAGTTCCCGTAAGGGTTTTAGGTGAACCTGGCAAGGGTTCTTATTATATTATTGAATTTATTATTATATAACGTCGTATCATCTCTTGGGATATATAACTCTCGCTCTGATACCATCTCTGTAACACCCCCAGATCCGGGGTCAGGGATCTGGTGGTTACGGTCTTACATCCATTCATAATACTTGACTTGAGTCCACAATAAATAAATCACATGCTGTGACCCCACAATAATTACCACTCATACACACAACAGTTATAGTCCCAGAGATGAAATTGAAATAAGTCTTACATTAAAGGGTTACGAATAAAAGTTATTACAATCCCAAAAGGATAACATCATAGGTTTAAAAGTTTTGCCGTTGATTACATTAATTATACATATAGTTAAACAGGAAACAAAAGCTGTCTAACTATGCTACCTCAGCAATGGCGGCTAGCATCTCAGCGGGTAGTCCGGTGGGTCGGGTAACCTGCTTGCGCCGAGTGCGCCTGACGCGAGCCATCTGTCCTAGCTGTTGTTGTGACATAATATAAACAAAGCAAGGGTGAGCGAAAGCCCACCAACAAATATATAACTGAACGATAATTTAAAACAGTTCAAAGCTATCTTTTAAACCATATGCCATGCATTTACGGAAATGATGCCAGTATAATATGAACGATGAAGTTACAAGGTAACTTAAAGTATTTGTTTGAAGGAATATCTGCTACATCAAAGTAAGCGAGATATTATTATCGTTATTAAGAAGAGGAACTTGCAAGAAAGGGTTGCAATTCCAGTTATGACTCTTTTCCAACTCTGCCAACAGTAATCATGTTGCAGGAAATAAATGAATTTGGATGATGAACCAATGATGGAGTATTCACCGCGCCCGCTGTTCCAATCTTGATGATCAGTCGAGATCGTACAGCTCAATTTAGATTTACTACCGGTAGAAGGAAGAACTGACGGCTTTACTTGTATACCGCCATGCTAGCTCTCCCCGGCCAACGGTTGGGCCAAGGGGATGGACCGGCGCTACTCGGCCTCTTACACGACTCCTAGTTCAAATAGAGTTCATGATTCTGAATATAACGTTCGTCCCCCTTTCCCCAAGTATAATACTTGTTGATAAGACTCCACAAAGTAGTCGTATCTAGTTGGAAAGGAAAATTTACCAATAACTCCCAAGCTATTACTTGGTAACGGATATCAACTTGTTCCAGTAATCTTACCCCTCGAAAGATGAGAAGGTAAACAACGACTTAATAAGTCAACGGCACCCGAGTTACGGGTGAAGGGAATACTTTATGACCGGGAAGTCGACAAGATAAATAACATTTTTCCAAGTAAGGTTCCCTTATTATTAAGAAGATAGACTCAAAGATGAATGATGTCTGGGAACCTTTCTTGATATAAGATTAATAATAATATGACTTCGAAATATTTTCTGTAATAATCGAAGAAGATTAACCTTATCGAGATTATTCTAAGTATGGAATAAATATTCAGAGAATATTTATTGAGTTAAAATATTGAAAGAATATTTGGGAATATGAAAGAATATTTTTAATCAGAGTATTTCTCAAAATAATCCCTGAAGAAATATCAGGAGAATATTTATTGAATAAATAAATATTTAAATGAATATTCAAAACAATATTCATTAATTAATAAGACCTGAAAAGAATATTTAAGGTAATATTCATGATTAATTAGGAATTTAAATGAATATTCAAAAGTAATATTCATTTAATGAATAATATCCTAAATGAATATCAAGTAATATTCATTTAGTAATCCAAGCCTTAAGGAATATTCGAAATAATATTCGATAATTAAATCAAGCTTCAGATGAATATTAAAATAATATTCATCAAGTATTTAATATCTTAAATGAATATTCAAAAGTAATATTGATTTAATAAAATAATAATCTAAAAGAATATCCAAAATAATATTCATTTAATAGTCTCATCTTTAGAAGAATATTCGAAATAATAGTCGATAATCAGTTCGACTCTGAATGAATATTGAGAAATATTATTCGTTGAATAGTTACGTTCAAATAATTATTTGAAGTAAGGATCGTTAAAATAATTAGTCTCGAACGAATATTCAAATAATATTCGTCGCCCAAATAATAGAAAATATTTACTTAAATATCTTCTTCCGAGGTAATCTCGATATATCAAGGAATATTGACTCCCGGTCTATTTTTGATTAATAAGATATATACGCCCTTCTATGAGGGTCTTATAATAACCGGCTTATAACTGATATATAACTATCTAGCTTATAAGCCAACAATAACATTCAGGGAACAAGTATATCAATTCAACTTGAAAGTAGGCATGCATGCAATGGCATATGTATATCAGCAATCATATATATATATTTATTCAATCACAACAACAGCCTAAAAGAAGGGAATTGAAACTTGCCTGGTAGTCGAGTACGGTAAGGGGTAGTGGTAGCGGGTCCCGGTTCAGCCTGGTGATCTATAAATAGCCAAGGCATTCGGGATTAATCACTTAACATATTAAAAGTTAAGTTATACTTAAATCGAAACACGTTCTCGAGTTATCTCGTTATACCCCTATTAGTGGATTACTTATTATCACTGATCCGACCCGACATTCGTTCGTTAATACGACATGTCACTGCACTTATACTTGGGACATACTTGAGTCATACGAGTTCTAAGGTTGATCGTTACGAACCAATCTTATACTCCGAGTTTTATCGCCCGTTTTCTAAGTGTTTTACCAAAGTTACAAAAGAGTCGTCTTTTAGGGGTTCGTTCGCGTTTAACCTTGACTCGAACATTTTTAATAAATCGAAAAATGCTCTTTTTGACATACGGTTTTCTTTCACACCTTCCTTCTTACCCCTAGTATTTATTTACCAAGATTCGCCATGACGTTACATTGCTTACGAGGGTTCAATTTCAGTTACGAACTTTTGTTTACGGATTCGAACTACTTTTAGTAATTTAGTCATAAATCCTAAACCGTAAGTCCGTTTCACGTGATCTTTATATCAAAACGAAGCTTATAACATAATCTAGCCTTTCATGGCAAAATCCGAGACTGGACAGTGTGTTCATGCTACTGCTAATCACGGTTTCTTAAGGCTAACGACAATCGGGCATTACGACGGCTATGTTTACATGATTTCCAAATTTCAAACCATCCAATAATTATAGTTTCCACTCCAAACAACATTTACATGTTATTCAACCATGAACTAAGACCAAGCAATGTCTTTCCGTTCATCTAAACTAATTTCACATTTAATAAATCCCAATCATAATCTTAAGGTCCTAAACATGCATTAAATCCATATAACTCATCTAAAATACCAAAACTTAAACTAAGAGCTTGGTTTTCAAGAGTGGTATACCTTCCTTGGTGTATGTATGAACTTATCAAGCCTTGTTTAGCCCTTATCTAGCCTTAGTATAGCTTGAATAATCAAAAGAAATCAAGAAATAAAAGTTAGTTTATGAAGAACACTATTCATCATCATCTTTGATGATTTATTTGAAAATGATAAAAGATGAATTTGAAGCTGAAATTTCTAGGAGATCATTACCATGATATGTAGTACTTACCATAAAAATTTGAAGAACAAGTGATGGTTGGAAGTTGGACTTCCAATTAGCTAAGAATGGGCAGATTTTTATGAAGAAATGGAGAAAAATGGTGGTGGTTTGTTTTGTTTTGGTGATTTATGGCTAATACATGTATAACCCTTGCATATATAATGGATGCATCTCTTTTAATGTGTTGTTGGCAATCCAATGGTGCCACTTGTTGCTTCCTCATTGGGCCAAGTGTTGGCACTACAACAAACAACTCCATTTTTGCAAGAATGCAATTACACCACTCATCTTGTAGTTGACTTATAAGGATGTTACTTGGGTTTCTCCTTTTCCCACCAATTGCACTTGTTTGTCTCTTGGTTATTTATTCGTTCCTTTGTCCGGGTATTACTCAATTTCCTTGCTTGTTCGTTGATCGTTCGAGGGAATAACTCATTCGTTTCTAGTTAGGGTTTTACCGAAAACCTTCTTAATATTTCTAATACTATTCTTCATCTTACTTAATACTTCTCGAATTTAAATTCCTTAATTCCCTTTTATAACTCCTTAAGTCTTGTAGTGTCCAGGGAAATCTCGGAGGAAATAAAAGTGCTCTTTTTCTGAATCCGACGGCTTTTACATACACTTATTTTCTTCCTGGATCACTAATACGAACTCAGAAATCCGTTCCGAATACCGGGTATATCATTATTATAATAATATTCCAAATTCCACCAAAATCACTATTCATCACTTATTTTTATTTAATTCCTATAATTAGGAAAATGAACCTGGTTCACTCTCGAGTGCTTCTTAACCTTTTTACGGAACCGCTGGACTTATAATAGATATTGATTTGGATGACACAAGAATAATCTTACTTGAAGTAATATACTTATATCCTTAGGAGATAGATCATTCTTACCTATGCCGTCAACCAAAAGTATTCTGCATGACATGTAAGTAATTGAATTCAAATCCGTTCCATTTATTTAATAGATCTTCGTTACATCGCAGTCATAACCACTATTCATTCTTACATCATTAAATACATAAAAGTTTTAATCCCACCCAAAATCTGGGTTCTTACATCTGATCTGGGAGAAGCAAGAAATTGAGACAAAACTTGCACTGAATAGGCAATATCTGGCCGAGTTACAGTAAGATAAAGTAACCTTCCAACTATTCTTCTATAAGCAGAAGCATCAGAAGCAGACACATAAGAACTACTGTTGTTGTGCAAGTCATGATTTTGCTCAATAGGAATCTTAGATGGCTTAGCTGCTAATAACCCTGTATCCTTGAGAATATCCAGAGTATATTTACTTTGATGTAAATATATACCAGCTGAAGATCTAGCTACCTCAATACCTAGAAAGTATTTGAGAGCTCCCAAATCTTTAACCTTAAATTTGGTAGCCGAATATCCAATGACTGTTTGAATCAGACCTTTATCTGATCCTGAAACCAAGATGTCATCAATATACACCAATACAGCCACTATCTGATTATTGCTATGAAAAGTGAACAAGCTATTGTCAGAATGTGACTGAGTGAATCCATAATCAAGAAGAGCTCTAGAGAATTTTGAAAACTAGCATCTAGGAGCCTGCTTCAGTCCATAAATGGATTTCCTTAATTTGCACACCATAGTAGAACAATCTGTAATTCCAGACAAATCAACACAAGTAGACAGTTGCAAGTAACCAGGTGGCAATTTCATGTAGACAGTCTCATTTAAATCACCATGTAAGAATGCATTTGTGATATCTAATTGAGAGATATGCCAGTTCTTGGCTGCTGCAACTGCAATAAGAAGTCTAACTTTTGTCATCTTGGCAACAGGAGCATATGTTTCAAAATAATCCAATCCATAAGTCTGAGTAAACCCCCTTGCAACTAATCTTGCCTTGTATCTCTCAATACTTCCATCTGGTTTATACTTAATTTTGAAAAGCCACTTACAATCTACTATGTGTTGATCAGGTGGCTTAGGTACAATTTCCAAAGTACTGTTACTTTCCAAAGCATTAAGTTCAAACTTCATAGCTTGAAGCCAGTTGTAGTCAGTGGATGCCTGTTTATAAGTGTAAGGGATGGGGGATTGAACGGTAGCAGCCAAGAATTTTGCATGTGTAGGAGAAACCTTATCATAGGAGATATAATTCTGTATAGGATAAAGACAAGAGGTATGATGTACCTGTCTTGCTGCAGATGATGATGAAGAGCTGGGAACTAGATGAGCAGGCAAGCCATCATAATCCTTGAGTCTTGAAGGAATAGCTCTATTTCTAACAGGTCTGTTAGAAATAACATGAGTATGCTCTGATGGTAAATTGGATGAGGGATTATTGAGTGAGGGATTAGGATGAGTGTGAGTATTCTCTGAGGAGCTGTTGTGAGGAGAGTTAGTATGAGGTGAAGCTTGTTGATACAATGAAGTAGGTTCAGAAAGAACTAAAGAGTCATATGATATGAGATGAAGAGGGGACTCAGAAAACATCAAGTTTGATGTAGAATCAGAATCTGATTTCCAATTATCCTTGTGAAAAGGTTAAATATTTTCTTTAAAAACAATGTTTCTGGTTACATAACATTTCTTCATCTTCTTGTTAGCAAGTTTATGTTACTACAACTTCATCTTCAAAATGAAGATGATGATATTGTAAATGTGTCATGGTATCAAAGCCAGGTTACCTTGATTCAAAGATATCTTAACATCTATGTTCACATACGCATCCGCTGTTCAGAATCGAGCTACTAATACATCTTCAACGGTACTACGAATGTGATTGATATCAATCATCCCTCTTATCTGATTTCTGCTGATCATCCAGGACTGTCACTGGTTACAGAGGTGTTAAATAATCAAAACTATCACCATTGGAGTCGATCGATTAAGATCGCACTGTCTGCAAAGCTTAAACTCGGATTTATTGATGGAACTCAGGTGAAACCTGTAGATTCATCTCCACAGATGAGCTTATGGATGAGAAGTAATGATCTCGTCATATCGTGGTTGTTGAACTCTGTTTCATCTGAAATTCGAAAAAGTATCGTGTATCTCTCGACTGCAAAACAGATCTGGGATGATCTTGCTGCTAGGTATTCTCAGAGCAATGTGCCACGCCTATTTCATCACAAAAAGGATCTAGTATCACTAACTCAAGGTACTAAATCAATCACTGCCTATTTTACTATGTTTAGAAGCATGATTGATGAACTTGATAATTTTTCTCCAATTCCAAGATGTATTTGTGGTGCTACAACCTGTACTTGTAGAAATAATCAGAAACTTGATGAGTATGAGAAGTTAATAAAACTAAGTCAATTTCTTATGGGACTTAGTGATCAATTTACAACTGTTAGAGGTCAGATTTTGCTTATGAATCCTCTTCCTGATATAAGTCAAGCATACTCCATGTTACTCCAAGAAGAGAATCAGAGAGAGTTCTCCAATAATGTCATGAACAGTCCAGAGAGTGTAGCTATGAATGTTAAAGTAAATCCTAGTTACAAGCCAAAATCAATCAGAAAGGTTGCAGATCCAAGTATTGTGTGTGATTACTGTAATATGATTGGGCATACAAAGGATAAATGCTTTGCTCTTCATGGATATCCTGAGTGGCACAAGTTACATGGACAACCAAAACCAAAGTTCAAGTCAACTCAAAAGAAGTACAGTGCTAATATTTCTGAGATCAGAAATTCAGAGAATATAGTGATTGCTATGTATTCAAACAATGTTCAATTTCATAATTCTATGAATACTTGGATTATAGACTCAGGAGCAACACATCATATTACACCTTATTTTGATCTATTGATCAATGTTAAGTCTGAGCAATCAGATCTGTCTCTTCAAAATGGTCACAAAGCATGTGTTACTCATACAGGAGATGTAGTTCTTAATTAAGATATTATACTCAATCAGGTTCTATATGTACCTGATTTTCAGTGCAACCTTTTATATGTACCTGTTGGTCCCAGAGTATATTGCAGAAGGGGGGTTGAATGCAATATAGATAATTTCAAATCTTTAACTCAACAACAATGATAAAGATTGTAAACTATCTAGATAAGAATTGCAAACACAAGTAGTAATTCATAATGTTCTCAAAAAATAAATGTTTTGTTTATTTTGTAAAGTGTTGCTACAACCTCGAGAAAAATGCATTTCTCAAGCTTCGATTTCTTGTGAGAATCGCTTGCAGAAAGAATGAGAGATACGTCTCTATATAGACTAATCTTTCTTTTTCATCTCAGTCACATGGGTGGCGGAGCTGTTGTCGTTTTCAAGTGACAGCTCCTCACAATTTGCCCACACATGTGACCTTTCCTAAAATGCTATACAAACAGAGTTATCTTTAAGCATAAAGCATTCTGGGTTCTTTCCAAAATTATCTATAACAATTCTAGTAGATGCAGACTTGTCATACTCTTTGAATTGTCGAGCCTCGTCTTGTGATCTCTCAAGATTCTGTTCTGCTACAATCTTTGACGAATTGCAATAAATCTGTTTCTCGAATATCTAAACTGTCACGGGGGTTTGATTGAGATAAAATTCCCAAATTAAATAATTCAGTGAGACAGTAACCCTTGCCGCCAAGTTTGCTGTCATAGGAATATTCAGTAGTTTACAGTATGAGTTCCCGCCAATGTTGCTGTTGGAACTCCAAACTTGCTGTCAAGTGTGAGAATGTTGTTGTCCCCTGCTTCAGCCAATGTTGCTGTCAAACGAAACTTGTTGTCGTGACCTTGCAACATGCAGTCTTCTTATTGCTGTCGAACTGATGTATTCTCTTGAGACTTGAACATATCAATGAACTTCTTCTAAGATACATACTTATTACATTTTAGCAATTATTTGATTACAAGAACACACTCTGGCTGTGACAGTATGTTCTACTTAGCCTATACAAATAAACTAAGTACTAGTTAAGTTGTCTCTATGCTATCATCCATAAATCCTAACAATCTCCCCAAATTTGTTTTTATGGACAATAACAACAAATTCTCAATACAAGCATGCTGACAACTTAACTAACATAGATCAGAATAGGATTCTAGAACATTTCCAAGCATTTAGCATTACATAGGACAGTGATCTAAAGCAAAACAAGTACTCCTCGAGGTTGAGTAGATATGAGATTTACTTATCTTGTTATTAAGCTTTCCTGTTCTTTTTGTTCTCTCTCTTTCTGTAGAGAGCTTCTTCCAAGTACTTTCTGAGATCTTGCACTTGCTTCTTTTCATCAGCGGATATAGCATCATCTTCAATCTCATCAATGTACTGTTGGATTTGTCTAGAAAAGACATACTGAACATCTTTCAGATCAAACCATGATTCAAAACCATAGGTGTAAGTTCAGAATTTCAAGATGTTGTTCTCAATCTTGAATCTTCTGCCAGGAAAAGAATTCAACGTCACTCTTCTGTTTCTGTCAAGTTTTGGATCTTCATCTCTCCTACTATCAAAAATAACTTCCAATTCCCATGTACACAGTATTTCCAGTTTGTGAGACGATACAACAATTTCCAGTATAGACTTTTCAGTACACTGGTCCTCAACTTGTGAAAACTATCTGCATAGATTTCTTTTTTGCCATCTATGATCCTGAGAGGATTTTCCAGTGCACATGGCTGATAGTTTGGAGCTTCACTGTTCATCTTGTTGACTTTCTTGCATTTTTCTTTCAGCTCAGCTTCCACTACGTCAGCAGTCTGTTTACCAATATTAGCTTTTCTCCTAGCAGCTTCAGCAGCTAATTCGGCTTCATAGGCAGCCATAGCTTCAGGTGTATAGGAGGGCATCCTTTCTGTCCAATCATACTTATACACAAGTTCTTCCTCATCTATACTCACATCCTCATTCGCATCATCGATGTTTTTCCAGTCACCATATCTCTCATAAAATTTAGCATATCTTTCAACATGGTACTTTTAGATGTGTTCCATGGCTTTCTTAGGAACATTTTCATATGTCCCCATAAGCTCCACCATTCTTTCAAGCACGAAGTAATTGACTCTACACCTTACTGCTTGTGATGTTTGTTTGAGAGTGTATCTGTCTATTATTGTTGACATATTCATCATAGTGAAGTCCTTCTCAACAAACATGACTTTTGCTTTATCTTTCCAAAGAATGTATCTGGATGCATATTCCTTAGAATTATCCAGCTCCAATTCGACTGAAGTGATATCTCGTGTCGCAGCTTCCTTCTGGATTTCGAAGCTGTTTGTTTCTTTTCTTCGAATAGGCTACTTAAGAAACATCACTCCATGCTTCTTTTTCCTTGCTGCAGCCTTTGTCTTGCCCTTTCTTGGAACTATACGCCAGGCTTTGCTCTTTGTTTTTTCTTTCTAGACTTGGATATCTTGACAGTTTTGCCTGTGACAACTTCTTCATTTAAGCTCTTGACAGTGTCTTTCATGACAGTGTCTTCTTTGACAGTAGCTTCTTCGACAGTAACTTCACCATTCTTGACAGCTTCCTTGTTGACAGTATCTTTTTCAGCATCAAAATAGTCGATAACAAATCTTAAGATACTTCCTTCTAGCGTGTCAAGAATGTCTGTCTCTCCCTCATCTTTAGCTTCAACATCTTTCTTATTATCCTTGGGAGCTTCTTCCTTTGCTTCCTCCTGAGTCTGACTTCCAGTAATCTCAGAAGTTTCTTTGCCAGTTCCAGTTGTACCAGATCCTCCAGTTTAATCAAGATCATCATCATCAAGGGTGTCATCATATGTGCAGCTTCCACCACTTTCACTTCTTCTGGCATTAGCTTCAGAAATCAATTTCTTCACTTGAGAGCTAAGACTTTCATCTCTCTTTGCCAGCAGTTCGTGAATAGCTTTGACAGCCTTGACTTTGTCTTATCTGTTTCAGCACTCCCATGATTGTGTTAAAATGCAATCTGGGTTCTTCACTTAGGATCAGAAATCCAATCCTTTTAGCTCATGTGCTTGTGGTTGTTCTGTAGCAAATACCATAGGGTTCTTCAATCACTTCTGGTAGCTTTTCTTCAATAAGACCTTTAATTTGTGCTAGCAGATCGTTATTGAAGATTGTAGAATTTGCTTTCACTTTCGTTCCCATGGCATTCAGCACTCTAGCTTGCAGACTCTGCAGTGGCTGCATTGTAATGAATATAGAGATGCCAGTTTTCAGATAAACATCAACTACCCATCTTTTCTCCAGATTCACCTTCACAGGGATACTTTTTATTTTGTCCTTCAGTATTGGTGACAGTTTTGTATATACTCCTCCTGCCTCTTTTATGGCACTATTCACCAATGCACTGAATTCTTCATCTTTGTTCTGCAAAGTACTCTCCATGTAGCTAACCATCATCGTTTCTACCTCTTCTGGACTATATTCACTTCCATCAGACCAAATGTATCCTGTTATAGGATTTACCATTTCAGGCATTTTGTCTTTGCCTTTGTCGAGTCTGTTGGCTTCTTCTATTTCTCTCCAATGTTTCTGCAGTGGAGTTTCCATGACTTCAGGAGCTGGTTCATTGATTTTCAGAGAAGGCAATGTTGATGTTTAAGCCCTTTGTAATTGCTCCAATATTTCTTTAGTCACCAACATTGGCTCACCATCTAATTCAACAGATTCACCAATTCCACTAGCTCTCAACTCTTCACCAAAGATTCTATCTTCATTTGCATTTTGCTCCCCCTTACTTCCATCTCCATCTACTTCCATTTGCTCCCCCTCTTTTCTACTCCCCCTTGCTTGTTGCTCCACCTTGTGTCTCCTTCTCTACTGGACTTACGGTATTCTGATTTTGCACTTTATTCTGATCTACCACTTTCTCCCCCTTAGTTAAGTTGACAGCAATTAGGACAGCAGAAAATGATAACAGATTTTGTTGAATCTCAGCAAAGCCAGTAGCTACCATGTTGGACAGAGCATCAAGTTTAGCTTCCATGGATCACATCTGCCCTCAAGGGATTTCAACCTTGATTTAGCTTGTTTAGAAGGACCATCAGACCTTAAACTTTTTGAAGAGAAAGGAAAAGACTGAGGCAAGGAGGCTATGGGGTGTCTCACACTCTCATTGTTTTTCTGAGTGATCTCATCACTCCTCACAGAATGACTCTCAAGGCCTAGTGCCTTTTTGTGTGGGGTTCCCTCAAATTCACTCTGGACATGCTCAAGTCCCTCTCCTTTTGCCAACTCATTTGGCTGCCTCTCATTTTTATGCTCGCCTCTCTTTTCTTTTATCTCTCTTTTCTTTTGCACTCCCTCACTCATCCTAGATGCATGGGTATGAGCAGTACTTACATGCATTGAAAGAGAAGGTTTAGATTTTACCTTTTTGAAAGTAGAGATTGGCACATAATCATTATCAGAAGCATCTTCAACAATTACTGAATCTTGATCAAACTGTGCAGAGGTGACAGCATCTTTGCCCAAAATGTTACTGTCCACTGGTGGGTTGATATCAACTTTTGTGGTGTCACTGACAGCAGCTGAGGCTGTGACAGCAACTTCCTGAAGGTCAGTTGCTTTTTGGAGGTCAACCAAGATGTTGGCTGTTTCATTTTCTGACAAATTTCCATCTTGATCTAGCTCAGTGTTTGAGGGAGTGGTATCCATTTCACTTTGAGAAATGGGTTCTTGTGGACCACTTGATGGGGGCTCATCCATGTCTTGAGATGGATGATCAAAACCTGAAGGGTTGGTGTTAACACAATATCATGCAAGTATACGTGGTCACAAGTAATATAATTCAAGTTCGTTCCACAGAGATCTGGTTAAGTTCTTTTCAGTTAATGCACCTATTCAACAATGTATGGTTATAACTCACTGCTAAGACAAATAACAAATTGAGGTTTTAATTATCTAAATTAAACTAAGATGCAAATTATCAAACTAAGAATGAATTAACTACTCAGAATTAAACTGAATTACTTTTATTTGAATAAACATGGGACTCTAACTTCATTATCTACTTTACTTAGAGTTGATGCCTTTAATAAATACATATGATGCTTTTGATATCTGATCAGACAACACGAAACAAGTATAGGTTACCTCTCGGTATACTAATACCAAACTAATCATACATCCACAAAAGAGATAGAAGATGAATAGACACCAAATATGCTTAGACCCTATATCTCTATAAGATTTGAAAAAATAACGGTTGAAGAATAAGTTGTCTATTAAGATCACATAGGGCAGCATAATATCTCTATTTATGCCATAAATCATGATGTTAAAACATCAACCTATCCTATGCTAGCATGGCAAGTTCTAAATCTCAAGATCCACTCTCGTTTCGCAAGAGATTAATAATTCAATTTAGATGTTAGCTACGCATCTAAAAGCATTAAGATTAACCATACGAGGATATCAAGAATTCACCACACACATATCTTTGAAGCAATCAAACTACTAAGTTACAAAGATAAATCCGTTAGAATCCCATGACAACGATTAGTTCATAATTGAACCGTTCGTCACCATGGGATTTGATGAAAACATGGTATGAAACAAAATATGAATGAAAATAAGAATATTATTAAAACAAAGAGTTGAGAAAACAAATCTAGAATCCAGAATAACGCCTAAGAAAAGAACACAAAAGATGAAGTAGATCTTGATCCGTTGCTTGTCACGAGCGTTGAATCTCCCTCTCCTTTTCTCTCTTGCAATTATAAGCTATGATATATATATTTGATACAATTTACAATGATACAACATGTTTAAATAGGTCTTAGAAGTCTTGCCCAACAATAAAAGTACCAAAAATACAATTAAATTCAAAATAGAATAAAAATCAGGATTTTTTCAGCATTTTCGTGCGCTCTCAGCGCGCATTGTGCACTCTCAACGCGCACAAGTACTGTTTTATGCGATGTCAGCGCGGAACGTGCGCTGTCAGCGCGTACACTTTCTGCTAGAATTTTTATTTTACTTTAGATTGATAGAAAATTCTCCAAGCTTTGCGTGGACTGCTTACGGGCCTCAAACGGACTTGTAGAACTGCAGATATGGCCAAAACAGTGAAGACTGCGCAACCTACCCGGGAAATCTGACTTTTTTGCTAATTGCTCATTTCTCATCCGTTTTCTCTTCCGATTCTTTTGTCACTTCCCGTTCTTCAATTCCTTGACTCAAAATTCACTCGAAGATCAATGGAAAACATCAACCCTAATCGACATTTCACAAACCTGCACAACTGAACAAAACACATCAAAACTACAACAAACTTGAGACCAAGTCAATCAATTTAAGCCGATATGGAACGCTCCAAGTGGATATAAAATCCACTTATCAGTTGGGACTGTCCCCTTCTCTAGGTTGTTGAGAAGAAACAATTGATGGATTAGAGAATAAAAAAGGTGATGGTATAGAAGAGATTTCTGGCTGTTCCACAGAGATAACTTGTGGAACATCAAGAGTAGAAGTTTCATGACCCTCACTGTGCGCTAACTCCATGTGCATTTCTGCAAGTGTAGGCTCCTCATGGGTGAGTACATGAGGTTGTGCAGACTCTTTACAGGATGCCTTGGGAGACAGGCCAGTTTCAATAGATACTTCTTGTTTAGAAGAAGCACCTAGGGATGTGTTTGATTCCCTTTTATCCTCCACAGCCTTTTGTGAGATTGAGGGGTGGCTGATAGTGGTTTTGTCCCTCTTAGCTCTCTTCCTCTTAGACTCAAGAGGAACCAATGTGGGTTCACTTTTACTAAAATCCTTATTTGCTACACCAGGTGTAGTTTCTCCCTCAACATTCTCAGAACTACCACAAACTCCAGTTTCCAAGGGTCTTTTCTTGGATTCTTGCAAGGCTATTTTTGTGGCTTCTTTTGTCTGGAAGGTATGATTGGAACGAATGGTGTAGAATGTGGGTTAATTGAATTTGGGTCTAATTCAGCTTCATTCTCAATGGAGAAATAAACATACTTAGAAGGTAGTTCAAAATCAAGATTAGGCTCTTGATCAACCATGTGTTTGGTGAAACAGAGTGGAATATGTGCATTCAAATTTTGTGAATTGAGTGATGTGTGTGTATTTCTTTTCAAAACATTGAATTCCATGATTAGAGATGCATTATCATCAATACCACATAATAAATTTAAACACATTGTAAGAAAGCGAGGATAGACATGTACCTTCCTGCTCAGAGCTGACTTGAGTTTACTCATAAGCAGTTTTCCAACATCCACTTTGTAACCATGGACTAGAGAGTGAGTGAGATTCTTGATGTAGGAGGGAATTCCATTCCAGCTAGTGGTTTTGGTTGAGAAAACCTTCACCATGACATCAAAAATCATGCTCCATTCTTTTCTCAAAAACTTTCTGTCCATTTCACCAGTTGAGTACCAATTTGTTGTACCCTCTTCGAGAACAGGACCAGAATACCCAATTTTAAAGAAAAACTTCTTCAGGGTTTCATCACTTGCAAGTTCCTTGTATGATTCTTTAGCTTGCAGTCTAGTTCTCAAAGCTTCATTAATACCTTTTATTGTGAGC
The DNA here is from genome assembly GCA_036435485.1 of Saposhnikovia divaricata. NCBI lineage: Eukaryota > Viridiplantae > Streptophyta > Magnoliopsida > Apiales > Apiaceae > Saposhnikovia > Saposhnikovia divaricata. The sequence goes on along the minus strand of CM071598.1, from coordinate 5,426,226 downwards.
ATGCAGGTAACCCCTTTGATTTTGCAGCTTATGGTGTCTTTACCTGCACCTCCTAGAACAAAGGCAGATTTCCAGAATTCTTCAAGTTTTTCTAGGTCCAAAGGAGTGTTTCCATGAGTCTTGTTGATCAAGGTTCTGTTCTGTGTGTAGCAAGCTGTGTTAATAGCTTCTACCCAGAAATATGTTGGTAATTTAGAATCATTCAACATAGTTCTCGCAGCTTCAATGAGAGTTCTATTCTTCCTTTATACAACTCCATTTTGTTGTGGTGTCCTGGCAGTGGAGAATTGTTGGACAATGCCTTCTTCCTTGCAGAAGTTTCCTAATGTGGCATTTCTGAACTCAGTACCATTATCACTTCTCAGATATTGAACTTTTGCATTCGGGGTTCTATCAAGAACTCTTATGTGATCAATGATTTCTTGAGCAGCTTCGTCCTTTGTCTCTAAGAACTTTACCGAAGTGTACCTCGAGTTATCATCCACCATTACCAGGGCATATCTCTTTTTTGCAAGAGATTGAACATTTACTGGACCAAACAAATCCATATGAATTAATTTGAGTGGCTCAGTGTTGGTATTCACTTGCTTTGACTTGTGCACTGATCTTTTCCATTTACCCATTTGACAATCCTCGAACAATCCTTCTTGACAGAATTCCTGTTGAGGTAATCCTCTCACCAAATCCTTCTTCATCAGAATATTCATATTCTTGAAATTGAGATGAGAGAGCTTCCTGTGCCAAAGCATGCTTTCACCAACTGATGCTTTACTGTAAAAACAATAAGCCTTGTCTTTCTTCATAGAATTTAAGTCTGCAACAAACAAGCTTCCCTTCCTGACTCCTTTCAAGGAGAGGCTTCCATCCTTCTTGTGATAAATGTTGCAAACCATCATATCAAAGTCAACCTTGAATCCCCTGTCATTGAACTGGCTGACACTGAGTAGGTTATGCTTCAATCCATCTACAAGAGCAATGTCTTCAATGACAACATTTCCAATTTCCAAATAGCCATATCCCACAGTGTAACCTTTGCTGTTGTCTCCAAAAGTTATGATTGGGCCGGCTTTCTCCACAAAATGTGATAGCAGAGCTATATCACCTGTCATGTGTCTAGAACATCCACTATCGATGATCCACATGACTTGCTTCTGCTTTTTGCCCTGCAAAACAGATGATTTTAATTTGCATCTGGTACCCAAACTCTGTTGGGTTCTGCAGTTACAACATTATTATTCATATCATTCTGTTTCACATTTGAATCAACACTAGAATCCTCCTGTTTGACTTCTTTCACAGTCCACTTAGGCTTAGAGTTAGACTTGGTCTTTCTCTTGGTGGATGTTTCCTTTTACCAATATAGGCAGGCTTAAAAGTCTCAGCAGTTTGCATATAGGAACATCTTTCAGTAGACAGAATAGGCAAATTGAAACAAGTACTCATAACAACAATCTTGCATGGCATACAGTCAATATTATTACAGACGTCTACTTCTCTTTGCATGATGAGGGTTCTATGTAAGTTACCACTAACATTGGTCGCATTAACCTTGTTCTTGTTGGGTTTCTTACAAACAAATGTTAAATGTTGAGATGAGCCACAATTATTGCAAAGCTTCCTAGGAGCGTCTTTAACATGAGCATAGCCATTCTTCTTGTCAATTCCTAACTTGCCACCCTTATTCTTAGGCTTGTAGGCATTTGCCTTGACAGTATGTTCTGAAGTTATTGTCGAGCTACCTTTGACAGTACCTTTCTTTTCCTCTGTCTTGACAGCAGGTTTGAAAGTTGCTGTCTCAGGTTCTCTCTTAACAGTATCTTTTGAAGTTTCTGTCATATCCTTGTTGACAACTACTTTAGAACATTCTGTCTGATTACTTGGCAAAGTTTCTGTCACGGGAGACTTGACAGTATCTTTCCCTTCATCTAGTGTGCTGTCAATGCACTCATCCTCATCAAGAAGCTCTTGTTTGATGAACAGGGAGGTTTCATCAAAATCAGCTTGAAGATTTTTGAAAATTGGTTTGTAAACTCTTTTGAGAATATGAGGTTTGACAGCATCACTATCATCAAGAACAATTGCCTTTCCATGCCTCCTACCATACTCGAAGCCTATACCTACCTTTTGATTCTCAGTGTGATTATCGTGATATTCCTGGACTAACTTAGAAGAGTTTCTAAATGCTTTGAGTTTAAACTCATTTTCTGCAATTTGATTCCTGAGAAATTCTTCTATTTCCTTAGCACAGACAATATCATTTTTCAATTTAGTATTCTCTTGAGCTAATGAATTTAGAGAACTGGTTCTAAGCAATAACATTTCATTTTCAGATTTGAGAGTTTCATTTTGTTTAGTTAACTTAGCAATTTCTTCGTGAGCAGCAGATAAACTAACATGAATGTTAAACATCTCAGCACTTAAATCTTCAATGGTATGCTTGTATTCAGTTTTAAACATATCAAGTAAGACTAGAGATGGTACCTGAGTTAAGGAACTAGAAGCTTCATCATCAGATTTAGCCATGAGGGTCAAGTTTACAAACTCTTCTTCTTCCTCATCTTCAGAATCATCCCAGCATTTCCCTTCAGCCACATAGGCTTTACCTTGATTCCTCTTAAATTGATTTCCATATCCTTTTCCTTGATTCTGTTTTGGTCTTCTGCATTCAGTAGCAAAATGACCTAGCTCATTGCAGTTGTAGCACCTGAACTTCGACCTATCCACCATCCCGGTCTTGTATCCACCTCTCGTGGCACCACCAGCAGCTTCTGAAAAACTCCCTTTGTTGAACTTAGATGTTTGGCCCTGTGGCTTGTATGACTTGTCCCTTCTAAACTTGATGTTCTTGAATCTTTTAGCCATATAAGGCATGATTGGATTATCCATGCTTTCAATCTCTTCTATTGTGTAGAAGTCTTTATCTTCAACGTCTTTGAGCTGCAGAACCACCTTCCCCTCGTCATCCAACACCTCTTCAATCTTCAATGATGGTACTTGTGTTGGTTGTGAACTTTGTGAGGAGGATTCACTTGGACAAGCTACTTGTGGTTTATAAGCTACAAGGGCTCCTAACATGTTTGCCAACTTTCCTTTGGTTCCAGTTTAAATATCTCTCTTTTGAAAGAGTTCGAGTTCGTATGATTTGAGCACACCATAAAGAGTTTCCAGAGAGACATCGCTCAAGTTTCTTCCTTCTCTTATGGCTGTGACTTTGTGCTCAAGATGCTCAGGGAGAGTGAGCAGAAATTTGATATTGATATCCTTTCTATCATAGAACTTCCCATGAATTTGTAACTCAGCTATTAGCTTACTGAACCTTTCAAACATGTGTGTGAGTTCTTCGCTTGGCTTGGCCATGAAGGCTTCATATTGTGATACAAGGATTTGCCTTTGATTTTCTCGAACCTCTTCACTTCCTTCACACAGCAGCTCTATCTTGCTCCACATCTCTTTTGCAGATGAACATCCCATGACATTACCACACATGGCTTTGTCCAAAGTGAGAGAGTCGATTAAGATAAGTTGTAAGTAGTCATCTAAGGCTACTTTCTCCTTTTCGGTCTCTGTGTATTCTGAAGGCCTCTTGACAACCCAATGGGCTGGAATGACTTCGTCATTTACAGTATCAGCAGCTACTTCCTTTTGAGGAATGAAGGGACCGTTCTCAAGAATTCCCAAGTATAGTGGATGGGCAGCTTTGATAAATAACAAGATCTTTCTTTTCCAGAAATTGTAGTTCTCTTTATCAAAGATTGGAATCTTGATACCGCTTGACTTCTGAATACTCGTCATGATCTTCAGATTTGTATATCAATCTGTTGCTCTGATACCAGTTGTTGGTCCCGGAGTATATTGCAGAAGGGGGGGTTGAATGCAATATAGATAATTTCAAATCTTTAACTCAACAACAATGATAAAGATTGTAAACTATCTAGATAAGAATTGCAAACACAAGTAGTAATTCAAGATGTTCTCACAAAATAAATGTTTTATTTATTTTGTAAAGTGTTACTACAACCTCGAGAAAAATGGATTTCTCAAGCTTCGATTTCTTGTGAGAATCGCTTGTAGAAAGAATGAGAGATGTGTCTCTATAAAGACTAATCTTTCTTTTTCATCTCAGTCACATGGGTGGCGGAGCTGTTGTCGTTTTCAAGTGACAGCTCCTCACAATTTGCGCACACATGTGACCTTTCCTAAAATGCTATACAAACAAAGTTATCTTTAAGCATAAAGCATTCTGGGTTCTTTCCAAAATTAGCTATAACAATTCTAGTAGATGCAGACTTGTCATACTCTTTGAATTGTCGAGCCTCGTCTTGTGATCTCTCAATCTTCTATCGTAGTCTTGCAGGTCAGTTACAATCTTTGATGAATTGCAACAAATCTGTTTCTCGAACATCTAAACTGTCACGGGGGTTTGACTGAGATAAAATCCCAAATCAAATAATTCAGTGAGACAATAACCCTTGCCGCCAAGTTTGTTGTCATAGGAATATTCAGTAGTTGACAGTATGAGCTCCCGCCAATGTTGCTGTCAGAACTCCAAACTTGCTGTCAAGTGTGAGAATGTTGCTGTCCCCTGCTTCAGCCAATGTTGTTGTCAAATGATACTTGCTGTCGTGACCTTGCAACATGCAGTCTTCTTGTAACGTTACCATCGATGTATTGACAGTAACTTTATTATTGTTGTCGAACTAATGTATTCTCTTGAGACTTGAACATATCAATGAACTTCTTTCAAGATACATACTTATTACATTTTAGCAATTATTTGATTATAAGAACACACTCTGGCTGTGACAGTATGTTCTACTTAGCATATACAAATAAACTAAGTACTAGTTAAGTTGTCTCTACGCTATCACCCATAAATCCTAACAGTACCTAAGCTAACATCTGATAACTCTTGTCATGTTTCGTTCTCTGGATCAAAATGTATGTTTCAGGACCTTATTATGCAGAAGAAGATGAAAGAGATTGGTGAACTAGATGTAGGATTATACAAGCTTCAAGTCAGTTACAAAAATTCTGCTCCTGTTGTCTGTAGTGCTTCTTCTATCTTGAGTCAATGGCATACAAGATTAGGTTTGTCTGTCCTCAAATCTATTTCTGAGTTAGATATTAAAGCTACTCATGATATTACCAATTGTGACATATGTCAGTATTCAAAATTGTCTAGAATTTCTTTTCCTGTAAGACAGTCTAGCAGTAAAGAATGTTTTGAAATTGTTCATTGTGATGTTTGGGGTCCTTACAGACATGCTACACATGCCAAATGTAATTCTTTTCTTACTATTGTTGATGACTACTCTAAATGTACCTGGCACTGATACCATGACACATTTACAATATCATCATCTTCATTGTGAAGATGAAGTTGCAGTAACATAAACTTGCTAACAAGAAGATGAAGAGAAGAAATGAAAACTGTATAGAATTGTATTAAAAGAATTAACACTGTTATGTTTACAGACTTGGTATTTATACAAGCTGAAATATCTATCTCATCTAGAAGAATCCAGACGTTGACTAACAGAATTGTAACTAACTGCTAGCTGCTGTACTGAGCTCTGTGCTGAGCTGTTGCTGAGCTGTCGTTGCTGAGCTGTCCACCTTGTGTTCTTTGTCCTCATATACCTCTATATTAGTAACATATTCTGATCGAGGCATTCTAGCAAATAGTTGGAGACATTCTCTGCACCAAGTCAGTCGGGATACCTCTTCGTTGGTGCTTATCATTTGAGTAACAGTATTAAGATTGTTTTGTAAATCGTTGATCCTTTATTGCTTACGTCTACTCGTCAATCAATATATTGAGAACCCTTTGGACGAATTTCAAACAACTAGCAGGAACCTTGAAAAAAGTAGCAGGAGAGGTAGTAGGAATTTCGAACAACTAGCAAGAACCTAAAGAAGTAGCAAAAATTTAAAAAGCTAGCAGGAATCTGAAGCAAGTAGCAGGAACTTAGAACCATTAGCAGGAAGTTCGGACCACTAGTAGGAATCTGGAACAAGTAGCAAGAAGTTTAATTCTCATTACCAACACACATTCCTACTCATATTACACTATCAAAATTACGAGTTCACAATATAATTATAAATAATTCAGTCATTACTTTCATCTTTAAAATAAAATTAATTCAGTCATTACTTTCATCTTTAAAATAAAACTAGCGTAAAAGCCCGTGCAAGGCACGGGCTTGTAATTTTACTCATATTTTCCATCATATATAAAATATGTATAGACTATTGCAAAAGGAAATTCATATAATTTGTTAAAATTTACACTCAAATATAATTGTTTGAAAAATCAAATAGTTACACCAAATTTCGACCTTCATAACATGAGGATTTTAATGAAACTAAGTCTTATATTGTATGATGTATGAAGCTTTCAATTCTACACCCACATCAGTGCAGATTTTTTATCAGAAATTTTCTAAATCTGTCCTCTAACGCAAGCCCTGCAAGAAATGAAATACATAAACTATATCAGTAATATCAAAAAGAAAAACAAAAGGCATATACATTTTACCATACTCAAACCTGACTCTATATTCCTTGTCATTTTAAGTGCGCGGGAAAAATACATCGTGCTGAGATGTAAGAGATTTTCTTCCTGGACACCAGTAAATTGTAGAGGTATAAAATCTAAGTCTTGTGTACTGATACTTATTCTAGAGAGGTTTAAAAATTAAAAGTTTGTCAATATAATAATACCACTAATATTAACATGAATGTTGCTAGTCCGAGGATAATATGCACATGAATGTTCTAATGTCAGTTGTTTCTCTGTCCTTTTTACCCCACATTTTAAGAAGCTCTATGACTATATTCTTGAATGCTTGTCAAGGATAACATGCAGACAAATGTTCTTATGTCTAGTTCTTTCTATGTTAACCTTTTTACCGTTCATCATACCAATTTTCACTTCTCAGTTTTCTATTAGTCCTCGTGAAACAACATGAATCAGTAAAAAGCTTAAAATTCTACAGATAAAATAAATAGAGAGTTACCCGGAAAAAAAGAGACGGTGAGTGGCAAATATAGTATATTTGCGAAAGACATGAATAATAGCATTCCTCCCAGCCTAATTGTCAAGGGCATTACCAATAAGCCACAGTGTATCGATGAAAGCTAAGCAAAACATTCACATAATTTAAAGATTATTAATTATCGTCACAATAAAATACCTAATACCAAGCATTACTGCTGTAAACCATTTTAAAGATGCAAAATAAACAAATCGTAAAAGTAAAAACATTCAAATTATGCAGATAAAAGATGCAAAAAGTTACCCCAAAAGGAAAAAGTGAGATGGTGAGTGGCATCCATAGAATACTCATGAAAGACCTGGTTAATAGCATTTCTGCTAGTCAAGGCCTTAAAAATCATAACATGGTCTATCATAAAAAACAAAGAATTTCCCTCGTGTCTTCATCGACGCTGAAATTTGTAACACATTTCTTGCCAAATATAACACACGATCATAAGAGTAAAGGTCTTTCAATATAATCAAATGTGTAGGTCTTTCAATATATTGCACTACTTCCTGGTCATGTACTAAAAAGCGGAAAAAATTCTCATAAATCACATAGTTGATGGGTATGCAACTCAGCAAGATACAATCAGGTTCAAAGTAATCACCATAACATACAATTTTTCTTATTAAAATGACAAAATATTAAAAAAAATCTTACAAATGAGAAGGCCGGGACTCTACGCAACATAAGATCATGGGAGCGTCATGGCTATGGAGGTATAAAAGGCCTTGCAAGATCTGTTTACACCAATGTTTTAAAGCTCTAATGTGAATTGTTTTGCATTTTTTCTATACCTAACAAAAAATCAAAACCATTAAATTCATCACGGAAACCAAATACATGTATAAATGATCAAATCAAGTCAATATCATGCATATAATAGACCATACAATCAACTTACTGTCTGAGGTTACCAGAGGTAAATAATTCTGTCACAAAATTAATCTTTCTATTAGCAGCATTAACCCAAAAAATATAAAACTTCATGATAATGTTGTGCTTCAAAGTCATGAGCACATGAATTTCACAATACAACCTTTCAAGATCTTCGGGGCTTTGTAGAAAATCGAAAAGCTTTATCTGATTCCAGGCCACTTCAATCCCCACATACTCAAAAGCTCTATACCTGTAAAATAAATATGAATTTCAAGAAAAGGGTAAAATCTATTACTATATATTAAATGGGACAGAAGGGCAAAATATGCCAAAATATTTGCTATGAAAGGACCACAACTTGAGTGCCTACAACTTGCAACCCGACTTATTGCTGCGTGGTTTGAAAAGCTGAGCTCTAAAAACTTTCCAAATGATAAACCCCATGCAGCCTCAGGCAGTAGTACTCTTCGGGTGGCTAGAAGAAACCCATTAGTTCGAGGACATCGCAGGCATCTGTGCCACATCCAGATCTTGCCTTCTCGTTCTCCCTGCAAGAGAAACTCCGAAAGCTTCTTCACAGAGATTGTTAGGCTGCCTTGTCGATGTGTATAGGAATGCACGTGTGCTTCTGAAGGCATCTGACATGAGCGGCATTGGTAATTCTCTTTTGAAGGTATGATAGTCAGTTTTCATCTCAAGTTTTACAAATATGTAAATAGGCTTAGCAAATATTTGTGCATTGTATTGTGTATATGGAGAGAGAGAGAGAGAGAGAGAGAGAGAGAGAGAGAGAGAGAGAGAGAGAGAGAGAGAGAGAGAGAGAGTGTGTACTTGATCGAACAGATGGTCTCGCAAAAACCGCCCCAATGGCCGATCACAATTTCCATAGTACTTAATCCGAAAGAGTTGTGCACGCTCACAGATAGTTCCTTTCCACACACAACGTGTTGATAAAGACACCAGGATGCTTTGATTGTCCGAAGGTGAGGTAGGGAAGTCTTCTTTTAGCGACTCTGCCTCGTCCTGATGATTTTCTGATGAGGAGAATCTCAGATTGCCCTAAAGCCTTGGAGTTACTGAATCAGTAAAACCAGGAACTGTTGAAATAGACCTGTCGGTACATGAAGGTTTATCAGGTAATGCAACTGCTATTGGAGCCTTTAAAGGAAGTTCTGGGAGAGAGGCACCTTCATCAGCAAGAAACGATGTCTCCACAACCAAGTGATAAGCAGCAAATACCCCATACTGAACTAAAGATTTCACTTTAATTCATCACCGTTAGCACCCTTCACAGAATCTGGAATACAAATCATCGTAATTTGATTAATACAAACAACTAAACTGCATATACACGTACTCCTACCCAGAATATTTAAACAGTTGATACTAGTTGCTCAAAATACTATATCTACAAGACTACAGAGACTTTATGACACCCAGATTTCGTTTTCCTTCCATCAAACCCAGTCAAAATAAATTAAAGTTATAAAAATATATTCTGGTGTGTTTAGAACTTACAGTACAACCCAATGGCTTAGGGTAACCCTCAAAAGACATTAATGTTTTCGTTAACTTCTTCCTACCTTGCCCAACAGTGCCATGCACTTCCATAAACTTCTCCACATGAAACGAGTCACAATACCCTAACTTTTGTGATGTAAGATGATCGATTGATGGGACTATTTGTGCACCTGTGCAACGGGCCATACTTTCTAAAAGTGTCATTTTAATGTTTAAAACAAGTGATATGCCATTCGCAAGTAGGACATCATGTGCATGTCGAAAAACTGATTTCTCAACCAAAAGAACATTAGGGTGTTGAGCATCAATCTTTGCAACTGCCATCTTCAAGTAGACCATTTCCTGAAAACAATATAAAAACAAGAGTCTAAAACATTTAATAGTTTACATAATGTAAAGTGCTCGATCATTGCGGACGTGCAAAAAATATTATCTACATCTCAAGAGGAAGATGTTGAAACCTGCTGCAATAAAGTATCAACGCTTGACAAGTGATTAGCAACCCTCTGATACTCCAAGGCACCATCAAGTATCAGAAATCGCGATTTCTCTACTTTTGATGCCATTCTCTTATTTGCCAAATTTTTCTTACAAACAACCCCTTTAACCACCACACTAATGAACATAATATAATCTCGTCAAAAAACAAATATGATGACAGGGTCGCATATCAAGACCATTAAAGTGTGAAAAGTTATATTTGCAAGTAGAGTCAGTAGATAGGAGATTCTATAGATTTCAAGCATTAATTTCTTACAAATATATGCCTTTAGCTTATATTGAAGGTGAATGCCTAAAAAAAACTACCATTCCTTTCATGTGAATGTGGACTTTAAGAATAGGATCGCTGGTGGGTCCTTAAAGCCAGGGTAAAAAAGAAATAAAATTAAGGCTTTTAGATATAGGACCTTAGATAATTTATACAAGTTTGAGTGAAAAAAGGTACCCTCTTTAACATAATTACTTAAATTTTTAAACCATTGGAAAGCTAATGTAACTATCTACGAATTTCATATTATCCCTTGCATACCTGAAAATATTATGCCCTTGCAAATTTTTCCTAAGACAAAAAAAGATCTTTAATTAACTAATAAGCAAATTTTCATTAACAAAGGAATTACTCATGTCCACATATGTAAGTCTGGTAGTTGAAAGCATTAAACAAAATTTTTAGTAAAACATTCTCTCTAGTATACAATTACTCTGTCAGAAGTCCCCAATCAAGCCTAAATAAAATATATATCAATTCTTAAATCCATATAGCACAATCTAGATTACAGTTAAGCACCATCTGAATACATTTGTGCAAAACCAAAAAAAATTATAAATAACATTGAGAAAACTTTATCCACATCAGTTGACAAGGTCCTTATTTAACTAAAAACAAATTGTAATGTTTAATCTTAAGCATACATATAAGGTTTACCTCTCATCACGGCTCCCACAAGCTATGCATTTGATCTTGACATAACGACCAGGATCCATTCCACCGTCCTGGCTTTTATCTGGCTTCACAAGCGTGGCAGCTTCCCAGCACAAATATGTAACAATCTCTAACCAACTTTCTTTACTATCATCCACTGGAAGATTCTCAACCTGCAACAACTGGGCTATAAAAGCCCTAGAATTGCTTGTGTTCTTTTATGTCTAAAAAGCTAAAAACGAACATAATGTTATATATACATTTCACAGTTAAAATCGATGCTACCAAAGGCCATGACCCCTGATGCCCCCCTTTTTTTAATCTTAGCAGCATCTTATAACTCCGTTATGGCCTATACTCCCCCGCATAGACATGCTCTTTATGCTTGTAAGAGCCTCTGAAATCTTCGTGAGTGTCGAATTAGTTGCTGTTACTATTATTAAGGTATCCTGGAGTTCCCTTTTCTTTTTTTTGGACTTATGTTAAACCCTAACATCATCAATTATGCAATAACCTTGCTCAAACATGATGTCAGTATTCTACAATTTGATTTACCTATAATATTTTTTGCAATTAAGCTGATGCGGTTTGTTAAATTCATGTTTAATCAAATTCAAGACAACTGAAGATTCCTTAAATTCCATAATTCAGGCAATCCGCAAATGCCAATAACATACTTGAAATGCTGCAATCACCCAGCAAAACTAAACCAGAAAAGAAAGAACAATACCTGCACATAATGCTATATACACTAAAATTTTTAAAATAGTGTTTGTAAATAGTTTACCAAACCTCACGGTACTAACAATATCATTCGCTACTTGAGCAAGATTCGGTTTGACACCACCTACGCCAGATGATAATAGACCCCAGTAACATCATTTTCGCCAATACGAAAAACGTAAAGTGATCATAAACCAAACAATACCCCCACCCCAATTTGACCAAAAGCAGCAAAATGACTAACCCTAAACCTAAAACCCCGGAAAGAAAAGGTGAATTAAGAACAAACCAATCACAATCCACAAAAAATTAGGCAAATCTCATAATCACAATTACTTAAAGATTACTTAAAGATGATGGGATTACCAGAGATCAAATGTTGATCCACTTCCTCCTCCGTCTTCCTCCTAATCGAAGGACCACTATGAACCGATGAATTTTTGAATTCGATAAATTTCTGCGAATAGAGGGATATTAGGTCGCATTTTAGAGAACGAAAGAATAAAGCGTTGCCTGTTGCTGGGCACTTTCGTTATTTTGAGACAGATAAGGCTATATAGGTAATTTCACTGCAATAAAGTGGAACTTTTTACCCCTGTGTCAGCCTATAATATATATTCAGGGTCTTGTTCTAATAGAAACTAACTTAGAATAGAAACTAGAAATTAAATCTAAATTAAATATTTCAAGCTAATCTAATGACCAAATTAGGGTACTTCAATACAAAAAACGTTTAAAATTATTGTCTCTATTGTAATAACCCACCTATTTATTTTTTTTATAATATATAAATATTATATATTTTAATTAAGTACTTATTTTTAAGAAATATATTTTTATTGCAGATTAGATTATTAGTATTAAATTAAATTTGGAATTATTTTATTTGTAAATAGATAAGATTTCTGTTACATTATGATAAGAATGTAATTAGAATATTTATCTTTCAAATCTAAGTTTTCTTGATTTATGATTATCTGATTACTTTTATATATATATATATATATATATATATATATGATGACGGAGGGGTTTACAACTAAGTTACAATTATAAGAAAACGCAAGAAGAGAGAAAACAGAGTTAGGCAGGAAAAAGGGCCAGGCAATAGACACAAATAGTATATACCCGGATTCTTAACTCAGGTAATCATAAAATTCTATTTCTATGTGCCGTCTTTAATATGTATGGATGCATGAATTATAAGGCTAATGATTTTTAGTTCGTTTAATGTGCTCTCTGTTTGTTAGAATAATATTCTATATGTACATGATTCCTATGTATGTCCTTGTATTCATGTTAAATACCATAATTTTGATTACGAAAGTGGATCCTTTAAAAGAATTGATGTATCATTAGTTTGGTACTACTTTTAATTGGCAAATAATTTGTTTTTGTGATATAAAGCATTTATTGGATATTAACCTATGAGTAATATTGTTATAATAATTACTTGCAATTCAAGAACCCTTTTAGTGAATAAAGTTTTGCAGGAAGAGAAGATATCATGTTAATTTCATTCTCTTATGTTGTTATAAATATAATTTATTTGTTAGCTAGTAAAATTAATAGATTGACAAGATTGCATATTTTTGTTATCATTCTAATATGCACGTATATGCATGCCTCGGTAGTAGCTAGTCTGGTCTAGTTATGTACAAACTATGTGTTACTGCTACTTGAAATCTTGAATTATTATATTGATTAAAAATATGTATAAATTGCTTTGATCCTTAAATTGATTCCTAAGGACTAAATTATGATGACCAAAATTTCCAATGCACACCCCTGTACTTTATTTAGTTTGTTAAATTTAGTAGAGTTTTATGATGTGATAATTATTATATTTGTTATTTATTTAATTATCGGAATTAATTATTATTTATTTTACAAGTGTACGGTAAAAATGGTTACTAGATTCCTTAATTATGTTTTCCTAATTAGCATGATTTCTTCTAAAAGATTATAGCAACGTGCATGTGCATGTATGACAATGTGACACATGATCTTATATTGTATTATAGTAGAATCTTATAGCATTGAATTTAATTATCAAAATTGTGAATCATATGTTTCAGTCAATGGCATTCATTAATTTATGTGTACATATGAGTATGCTCAGTAGTGAAATCATAAGTGCTTTCTTTACAAAACCGTGAGTATTAGTTGGCTAAATATGTGTTAATTTAATATAAAATATTTTGTTGATAAATCTAAGTACTAAAATCTTTATCTATTTTTGTGTAAGATTTATGCCAAGTTTTGCTAGCTAGACTTAGATTTAAACTGGATTTTTATTTTGATGTACTGTATGCATGCGTACATGTTTTATAGAATTATTGTGATTTTAAAAGAAAAGCCATGCATGAATAAATAATTTATTATAAATTTAAATTGAAAAGTCATATGCCTGCTTTACCTATATTAATTATTCAACGAGTGCTACCTAATTTATGTTAGAGTTAAGGATATTAAATATTATTTATTATTTTATGATTAGATCGGGTTCGATCTTGTAGCAGATTTGTGACATTTATTGGATTAATTTAGACGTTATATTAAGGTACGAATTTCTTATTTTTTGTTCTTGTCTCCATTTAAATTGTATTCAATCATTTTATTTATTCTTTATTCGTTATATTTATCGTCGAGTTAATTTCACAAAATTGTGACCCTTGTACTCTATGTGCACTTTTTAGTGTGCAATCAGATATTCGTTTCGTACTCTCTATTTTTTTTGGGAATTGTTATTGCCTTACTCATATATAATTGTTTTGTTTCGCATTTTATTGCAACATTATTTTGGTCTGTTCTGTTCCGTTCTTTTAAATGAGTTTGGCAATATTTTGAAACCTTTTTGTTGGGCTCTTAGACCTATCTGTGTGGTTAAATCACAGACGAGTTCATGGAGTTCGGAGTGTCTGATGAACTCGGCACTTACTCGTATCGGTGCTGTGAGTATACGAGCACGTCTCTGGGGTATGAGATTGTGTATAGATCATGATCGCTAATGTGTGTTTTCTTCTTCTGGATTACCGAAGAAGGATTCTCTGTTTTGTAGGAATGCTTTGTGCATTTCATGTGTTTTCTTCTCGTGGATTACCGGGGAAGAATTCTCTGATTTGTACTTCGTTTTGTGCGAGTACATATTTGTATAAGAGACCCTTATGGATACATAACTTACTTGATTCAGCCTTATATTTGTTCTGTTTGAATCAGTATTTTATTCTTGTTGGCTATCTTGCTTATTTCACATTTGGACTTGATCTAAAAATTTTGTGTTGGTAAGACACAATTCATTTGGATATTTGTAACCTTATTTTATTTTTATATTATATTCGTACTGGGCATTTGGCTCACTCGTATTGTTTTCTTTCCGCAGGTAATCAGGGATAAACGGGGTTGAGATGAGTGATGCCAACCAGACTTTAGCCGCAATCTATATAGTTGTTTAAATAAATTTGAGAACTTACTAGATTTTGTTTTCAGACTTTTTAGTATTTTCATTTGAAGATTAAAACATTGATATTTATCAGGATTTTCGGTTCTTTTATAAATCGATTAAATATAATTTAGATTTTATTACGATATTTGTCTATTATTTAACGATCCGAAAAGTCGGGTTGTTACAGTTGGTATCAGAGCCGACTCTTGAAAGCTTGACTTGTCAAGTTGCCAGATGTGGGGACACGAAGGCTGGTGGTATTATCCCACAATGGACAGAGGTCCGGAGGTGGGGACACGAAGTCAGCCGGTATTATCCCACAATGGCTAGAGAGGAACGATCTTGGCCCTATGGGATATCCGTTCAGGCCTGACGAGGACGTCAGGAGTTTAAGTGGGGGAGTTTGTAACACCCCAGTCCCACATCGAGAAGATTTGGGACTTTAGTTCAGTTTATAAGGCAAAGTACTACTACTAAGTGCACCAACAAATCATGATCTTTTGGGGGCCTGTGGTGGGCTTGTGGTTTACCCAAGTTGGCTGCATTTGGGCCAGTTTACTTTGGCTTATTTCGGATTCGGAATCGGGACTCGACCCGATTTTCGAAAAAGGCTCGGGATTTGACCCGGGTTGTCACATATGGTATCAGAGCCGACTCTCGAAAGCTTGATTCGTCAAGTTGCCGGAGGTGGGGACACGAAGGCTGGTGGTATTATCCCACAATGGACAGAGATCCGGAGGTGGGGACACGAAGCCAGCCGGTATTATCCTACAATGGCTAGAGAGGAACGATCTTGGACCTATGGGATATCCGTTCAGGCCTGACGAGGACGTCAGGAGTTTAAGTGGGGGAGTTTGTAACACCCCAGTCCCACATCGAGTAGATTTGGGACATTAGTTCAGTTTATAAGGTAAAGTACTATTACTAATTGCACCAACAAATCATGATCTTTTGGGCGCCTGTGGTGGGCTTGTGGATTACCCAAGTTGGTTGCATTTGGGCCAGTTTACTTTGGATTATTTCGGATTCGATATCGGGGCTCGACCCGATTCTCGAAAAAGGCTCGGGATTTGACCCGGGTTGTCACATATGGTATCAGAGCCGACTCTTGAAAGCTTGACTTGTCAAGTTGCCAGATATGGGGACACGAAGGCTGGTGGTATTATCCCACAATGGACAGAGGTCCGGAGGTGGGGACACGAAGTCAG
Organism: Saposhnikovia divaricata; assembly: GCA_036435485.1. NCBI lineage: Eukaryota > Viridiplantae > Streptophyta > Magnoliopsida > Apiales > Apiaceae > Saposhnikovia > Saposhnikovia divaricata. Next base: position 5,409,984 of record CM071598.1, on the reverse strand, counting down.
CCGGTATTATCCCACAATGGCTAGAGAGGAACGATCTTGGCCCTATGGGATATCCGTTCAGGCCTGACGAGGACGTCAGGAGTTTAAGTGGGGGAGTTTGTAACACCCCAGTCCCACATCGAGAAGATTTGGGACTTTAGTTCAGTTTATAAGGCAAAGTACTACTACTAAGTGCACCAACAAATCATGATCTTTTGGGGGCCTGTGGTGGGCTTGTAGTTTACCCAAGTTGGCTGCATTTGGGCCAGTTTGCTTTGGCTTATTTCGGATTCGGAATCGGGGCTCGACCCGATTTTCGAAAAAGGCTCGGGATTTGACCTGGGTTGTCACATATGGTATCAGAGCCGACTCTCGAAAGCTTGACTTGTCAAGTTGCCGGATGTGGGGACACGAAGGCTGGTGGTATTATCCCACAATGGACAGAGGTCCGGAGGTGGGGACACGAAGTCAGCCGGTATTATCCCACAATGGCTAGAGAGGAACGATCTTGGCCCTATGGGATATCCGTTCAGGCCTGACGAGGACGTCAGGAGTTTAAGTGGGGGAGTTTGTAACACCCCAGTCCCACATCGAGAAGATTTGGGACTTTAGTTCAGTTTATAAGGCAAAGTACTACTACTAAGTGCACCAACAAATCATGATCTTTTGGGGGCCTGTGGTGGGCTTGTGGATTACCCAAGTTGGCTGCATTTGGGCCAGTTTACTTTGGCTTATTTCGGATTCGGAATCGGGACTCGACCCGATTTTCGAAAAAGGCTCGGGATTTGACCCGGGTTGTCACATATGGTATCAGAGCCGACTCTCGAAAGCTTGATTCGTCAAGTTGCCGGAGGTGGGGACACGAAGGCTGGTGGTATTATCCCACAATGGACAGAGATCCGGAGGTGGGGACACGAAGCCAGCCGGTATTATCCCACAATGGCTAGAGAGGAACGATCTTGGACCTATGGGATATCCGTTCAGGCCTGACGAGGACGTCAGGAGTTTAAGTGGGGGAGTTTGTAACACCCCAGTCCCACATCGAGTAGATTTGGGACATTAGTTCAGTTTATAAGGTAAAGTACTATTACTAATTGCACCAACAAATCATGATCTTTTGGGCGCCTGTGGTGGGCTTGTGGATTACCCAAGTTGGTTGCATTTGGGCCAGTTTACTTTGGATTATTTCGGATTCGATATCGGGGCTCGACCCGATTCTCGAAAAAGGCTCGGGATTTGACCCGGGTTGTCACATCTATTCAACAAAAATATAAAAAAAAATTTAAAAAAAAAGTTATTGTTCACGTGATGACGTGGCACGTGAACAGTACCTTTTTTTTAAATTTTTTTTATTTTTTTATATTTTTGTTGAATAGAACCAAGAATTTTAAACGTTTTTTGTGAAGGTGCCCCTAGCGGGGACTTTAAAATAAATGAAATATAATTTATTTAATGTAGGTTTCTATTTTTTATTCTAAGGTTGGTTTTTATTTAAACGCTAGCCAATATATATATATATATACAATAATAGTAATAGATTAGAAGTATTTCTAGTCCGTGTCTTCCACGAACGAATACGCTAATTAATTTTAATATAATATAAAAGTAACGAGTAGCATTACCGCATCCTCAATTTTGAGGTCCACTCGTTTTGACCAAACCTTCCAAATATAATCAAAATCAAAATCTATTCTAGATATTCATCAAACAAAAACAAAACGGCATCGTTCCACCCAAACATCTCCTTCCACGAACATCCGTTGATCCAAAACGGCAACTAACACGGCCAACACAAACAGAACAATCACAAAACATCACACAATTTTTTCTCTCATCTCCTTCCCTTATCTCTCTCTTTTTTTTCTTTTATTTTTCTTAACAACTTCAATTTTTGATTTTAGATTTTTTTTTCTGATTTGATTAAACAATCGAAAATTAATCTGGCTGGAATCTATTAATTAATTAAATCAGCTAGGGTTTTGTTTTGTAATTTACGGATCTAATCTTACCACCGATTCAATTTTTCTTATTTTTTTTGATTTTAATAAATAAAAAAAATAAGAAATTATGACTTCGCAGTTTGATCGGTGGGAGAAAGATCCCTTTTTTCCAGCTGCTGAAGAAGTTCAGGAATCTGCTGATAGGTATACATACATACATACATTCATGTATATATTTGCCCTAATTATTTGTTTTTATTGCAGTTTATTTTAATTATTTGTGATTTTAATGCAATTGGTTTAATTATTGTGATTTGGTGTTGTGATTGGGGGTTTATGATGATTGTGATTGTGATTAGGATGGAATCGACGTATCGAACGTGGGTTCATGCGGTGAAGAAGAATTCGAGTATGTGGAATGCTGATGAAATTAAGAGGGACTTGCTACTTGCTCTTGGGACTACCAAGTGGCAGGTATGCGTATTGTGATGATATCGATTGTGATTATCTTGTTGGCTTGTTTACGTATTTTTATGTTGTTTTATGGGTTATGATTGTGGTGGTTGTTAGTGAGGCGTTTTAAATTTAGTAGTGTGTAAAGATTTTTAAGGAGAATGTATGTTTTGAGGTGCATGAAGTTTGTTAGTGATGGTGTTCGTATGTTGTCGAAGGTTATGTATATGGAATTTTTAAGTTTGCAAATATGTGCGGGTATGATTTGGAAATTATGGTTTGTGAAAAAAGACGTGCTTTGTAATTGAAATTTAAGTGGTAGTAGGACTACAGTAGCGTTGTTAACAATTTTGAAACAAGATATCAGAATGTAAGTACTATATATGTTGATTAGTTGAGCTCCTTTGGGTCCTCGTTTATGGTTGTTGTGTTGCTGATGCAGTTGGAGGAATTCGAACGGGCAGTAAAATCAAGTTACAAGAATAGCACACTTGATGATGCAAAAGACAGGCACCGTGAGTTTATCAAGGCAATGGAGGCCCAAATATCTAAAATTGATAGTGCTTTGCAAAACTCAGCAGTTTCAGCAGGCAAGCCACCTCACCCGTGGGTGCGCTTGGACGAGGGAGAATGTAATGAGCTCGAGTTGTTTCTTACTGGATCGATGGCTTCCAAAGGCAAGGACTCTCCTACAGTTCATGCCCAGGACCAACTCCCTCCGAAGCCACCGGAGGCTAATAAAGAATCTCCACCGGGACGTGTGAAGAACTTTTCGGACTCTGTTGAATTGGCCCGTTTGGACCTTAGGCATGATAGGTTTCACGGTCATCGAAGAACTGCAAGTGCTGGTGCTGACATTGGTAATTGGAATATTGCAGTTGATGATAATGTTTTACTTCAGGGTTCTGCTATTGTACGGCGTGAGCAGCCTCCACCGAAGATACCCAGTGTTTCAGGTTTTCTAAATACCATGGAGTCTGCATCTAAACTAAAGTGGCAGAAAAATGGAAACAGGAAGTTGAAGCTTCCAGATCGCCAACAAGATGTTGACACTGCATTATTACAACCTAATCATTTGCCTAAAGTGAGTGCTTATTTTGTTTACTTTCAATGGGGATCTTTAAATTCCTTGCTCCACCACTGAAAGTGCTCTTTAATTACCTCTTTTTGATTATAATGATCATGTCATAAATTGTTATCATGTGACAGGGAATTAATGCATGCTACGATAGATGTAAGAGTTGCCTAGAAAATGGCGATGGGTGCTGTGACAAGCAACTCTATGGTTGGTATGGAGCCATTCAGAGGCAGCTACAAAGGTCGCAATATCATATGCAATACAGGCGACCAGTTCAAGTTGTCTTATGGATAGCCCTCTTCCTTTGCATCATTGGTGAGCTTACTTGAACTCTTACTTGTGCATGTCTAATGTGTGTGTTGATTGATTTGATAATTGATATAATTTTGGACAAGCTATCTCTTCAACAACAGCTTTTTAGTGGCTGATATGCATTACTATTGTGACAACTTTATGATTACTGGTCTGCCTATTTTTCTGCTCGAATTTTAGAATGATTGACAATGAGATGAAGTGAATAAAATGTCTTTAATTACTAATATTTTCTCAGAAACTGTGAATAGTATCATGATTTAACTCTGTATAGGGGCTCGGCCCTCAGTAGTTTTCTTGGCATATATATTAACATGGTGCTTCAATAGGTATTTTATGTACTTCTGCTACAATGCTTTTGTACAACACTGAATCTACTTCAAGACTTTTTAAAATCTAAAATATGAAAAATGGAATTTCCTAGATTTTGGTGGCCAGAAACGTCTTTATGTGGCACTGCAAAGTTCTTGAGGTTTGGTTATCTTATGTACAATATATTACTGGTTACAAGGTTCTTCAAGGGTGGAAATCCTATTGAAAATGAAACTGAAGTTTGGTAAAATCAAAAAGTACCAGGTTTGCCTTACAAATTTGATAGCAAATAAGGTTTTAGGAATACATTAATGCAAGTGTAAACAAGGGAACATGAAAAAATGATGATGCCATAACTCTTTATTGGGGCAAAGCCAGTAATATTGTCATAATACTCAACGTGATAACAACCTTTGATTTTAATGACTGGTCAAATTATCTTTGGCGACCTAAATAGAGAGTGTAATATTTATCTAATTTCATTAACCAACTATGATATACATACAGACTACAGTACAGAGTTAGTAAAATGACTTATTCTGTTAAGTAATAATCTAAAGAGAAAAAGGACCCTGAGATTTATCTCAGGAAACTTTCCTGAGATACTTTAAAAAACAAGCTTTAAAATTTATTGGGCCCGTAGGGCTAAATAATAATATTGTAAAATTTTAAACAAATCCTGATTTTACAAAAATGCCCACCCGATATTTGCATATAAAATCTTTATATTTTAGGGAACTTACCTAAGACATATCTTATGCTCCCTAATCTCTAATATAAATTTGTACAAATTTAGTTTCCTGCAATTTGCAATACTAATCATAACAAGCATTAATTCTTGGCTGGTGTTGAATCATTATGCCTTTAAGATATTCATTTATTAAGCTTTTCAGATCTTTGTAATGGGAAAGTATTCATATCTGCTTGTTTTTTGTTGATGGCACGGGGGTTATGGTAGTACTTGGGTGGTGTCTTGGATGTATGCTGGACTTATATTTCTCATGCATATTGTATCTTTAGAAAGGAGAACTCAATCACGGAGTTCGTAAAGATGCTCTGAATTCTGTAAAACGGTTTTAAATTTTTATTTAATTTTAGGCACAAGTTTTACCTACCTTGAAATAGAAAAATTTCATGGGAGGAGTTTTTCCATAAGTTTTTCACCCCGATCAGCTGGCAATCCTTTGCTAAATGCAGGAATTTATGATTTTTTTTTTTGTCGGAGCTTCTTTATTTGACCAGAAGAAATCGGAGCCTCTTGATTTTGCCAGCATTTTTTCTTCCGTTCTCCCTCTTGACTGAAACTCTTTACTTTGTCCATATAAATTAAAATTTCTACTAGACTTATCTTCACTTATAGTTTGGTCTCCTATTCCCCTTTCCATTAGGAAGTGGAAAGAGCCATATGCTCAGCACCAAAAGCAACCAAGTCATGCTGTTAAAGTTTAGAAGAGACATTCCTCTTTGCTAGAAGCTATTGAAGGAATCCAGGGTGGTCCCGTGCTTTTGCATTTGCTTGTGTATAATTTAAGATTTCACATCTTGCAGCGTGACTGAGAGAAGATATTTATGATATATAACGACAATTATCTGCTTGAAAAAAGACCAAAGTCCTCCATTGAAATTAGGAATTTTTTATATCAAATATATTTATGACTCACCACGAGGAACCCCACCCACTTTAGGTTAAAACTAGTGCATCACAGCAGAAGGTTTACCTTGTTTTGGTTTTTCCGACCCGCTTGGTTTTCTAGGAAAGGTTAACTCCTGCCATCCAGAGCACCTCCAAGGGATTCAGAAATCCGAACTTGGGATTTAAAACCCATTCTTGGCTCTTGCCAACACCCTTCAGCTGAGGATAACCACCTGATCCAATCCCTGTGGATTAGGATTTTTCCACAGTCTTGTAAGTGGTTGCAACTGAATTTTGGAAGCATATATTTGAAAGGATCCTTTTTTCTCTTAATGTGCGTGGCATATGAGTTCCAAATGTTCTAAGCATGGGGCCTAATTTTATTTGTTTCCCTCTGGCCTGAAGTGTTAACCACCCCCTACCCGCAACTCACACACACACACACACACACATCTATTTTGCTGAAATTGTTGGTGCTGAAAATGCATCACTTGTAATGATTTATTAAAAACATGAGCTGTTAGTGAGGTATGAACTCGTTTATGACTCTGGTATTACAGACTTATTAGTGCAATCACTTCAAAATAAAAATTCCAAGCAAAAATTTATGTAGCACCTGTTTTAAAAAAATATTAAGTATCAAATTTGGTGTTGCATTGTTGCCCAGTGACTTGAGGATTGGTTGAAAACTAATAATACAGGAAGGGCTTTATAGTTGAAATTGGCCTGGTTTTGATTGTGTCTTGCATAGTAATAGCGTTTCTTAAAACTAGTGACTGGCATCCATAGGAACTCCAATTTTCCCTGATTTTAGTTTGGTATATTGACTTGCACATCATAAGATCACCAGACTAAGTGACTCATGCTGGTGTGACAACAGACCTAAAGACTATCTATAGCTATCATGTGCTCAGGAGGTATTTGTGGCTTGCCCGCTTCCTATTTCCTAAATTTATAGGCATTAAGTCTGTGTACATCACACATCTTACCCTCCTTGGAGTCTTAAACAGTACGATGCTCCAAGTAAATTTGGTCTGGTTTTGACATAACATTCACTTCCTGGGCCTCTCTGGGCCGACATCAGATTTCAACCAGAGCCCATAATTGACATCTAAACAAAAGACGAGACTCTCTCCATACATAATTTCATTCAATTCAGTTGAATGGATCTCCTTTGGTGCTGTAGGCTTCATTTTGTAAATGAAATAACTCCGGTAGTCAGAGCTTTTGGAAAAAGCGAAAGTTTTGAAGAGCATTAAAGAAGAAAAATGCGCATTTTTACCTTTTAAAATTGTTTTGCATTTTTCATTTCATTTTCTTTGTCTTATTATTTTTCTTCATCAATCTATTATTTATAGTCATCTTAAACATTAAGCATTTTTATATTGTTATCAGGAAATTATATATTTTCTTCAAACAATTATCCATATGTTCTAATACTTTTTTAAATGTGGTGCTCATCTTTTGGGTTCTTACTGCAGTTTTAGTTGCTCTACGCAGTATCTGAAAAGTTGTGGATCCTTCAAATCTGGGAGGAAACATTGTGTGGAGGGTTCAGAAGTTCTTTTGAGTTGAGGCAGATATGGTTCTCCTGTCACTTCTGTGGATAGCTGATATTCAAACAGCATGCTGAGTATAACAAGTTATTGAAGGTCTAGTGCACTTTCAATCCCCATTTTTGTCTCCTTGTGTTTAAGGAGTCCGGTTTGAAAATGGTTAGTCTGTTGTATCATGTTAGGACGAATATGATGGAATGTGCAATGTGATGGTTGCCAGGTGGCAACCCACATTCGCTTTCTCCATCATTGAACTACGGATTTAAGGAAAAAGCTATAGTTGCACCACTTTCATCAATGTATATAATGTGTAATTTTTTCTTCTTTTGTAATTATTTTGGTGCAGTTAAGGTGTTCATCCATTTAAACAACGATCAAGAAGAGGTTGTAAAACTGATGGAATGCCGGAAAGTTATATGTCTTTGGATTATAACTTGACCCTATATATTCTTAGTTATTTTAGGGGTCAAGCTTACAACTATTCTTGTTACAGGTATAGATAGAATGCCTAAATGCAGAGATTGTCTAGTCTATTACTATATATGTTGAAGGGCACAGATTGCTATTTTAATGGATGTGAATTACGATTTTACTTTAATATTTTCAAAAATTACAAAAATGTCATCTTTTTTTATGAAATAAAAAAAATGTCATCTTTTAATAATTATTTAAAATTAGCATAATAACCCGTGCGAGACATGGGTTATCTTCTAGTAATTGATATAAATTTTGTGTAGTTTTAAGTCTTACGATTCTCTCTAAAATAATGATTTATACATCACATCATGTTTCGTGATCTCATAATGCGAGTTATGCATCATAATGCGAGTTATGCGCACAGTGGTTAATTGTAGCAAATACAGGTCGATCTACAAAGACTGAATTTTCAAAACCCTAATAATTAAATCAGGCGAACTAGACAAATAGGTTTGAGATGAGTTTTAATTAACCTAATTAAACTAATTAACAAAGATTATCAAATAATATGGAAAACATAGGAATCCGAATCTGTTAATCAATCACAATTAATATCAACTCGCCCTAAAATCAATCCTCTTTTCTTCACAAATAAGATATATCAATCAACGAGACAAGCATGTACTATGAAACTTGTTATCTAACAATAACCTATCAAAACTTCAAGGAGCAAGCATAGGTTATGAAAAACAAATCCGGTAACAATAATATATCAAAATCACTTTGTCAATTAAATAATTAAGCACCAAGGAAAATTATGAGAATCAATTAATATGAACGAGAAGAGATCAAAAGTAATTAAATCAACTTCATCTTCATCTTAGGGCAAGAAAATTAGCTACGCATAATTAAATAATTAACGAAACAATTATAATAATACCAAGTAAACATGAATCAACGATTTTAACAACACTAACTTTAATTATATATATATGGCCAGAAACTTAATAAGCCTAAATCTTAATAACGTGAATGACATGTATATAATAAATTAATAAACTAAGTAAACTACGAAGCATGCATGTATTAACTAGTACTAAATAATAAAGCAGCGACAATTGTACGCAGGAAGAAAAGAAGAATGAAGAATATTATATTAATAATTTAGAAGAGTATGCAGCCACCAACGAAAGTAAAACATGAAAATAAAGAGCTATCAAATTCTAGGTGTCTCAATTACAAGGGAGAAGGCCATATATATAGGGGAAAATATTGGGTTTGGCCCCTTTGATTACAATCCGATCTTGAATATAATTTCTTCAATTTCCTTTTCTTCTCGGATAAGTATTCGATTTTTCCTCCAATTTCTTTGACTTCAAGTATTTTCCACCTCCTTTCCCTTTTTGCACCTTTTCCTGCTTGAAATTTGTTTTTATTTATTTTCCTACAAAACAAAATAAAACAATTTATTAATTAATAAAATTACGGAAACGGACATAAAATATGTATTAAAAATATGATTAATTATGGACCTATCAAATGCCCCCATACCTATCTTTTGCTCAACCTCGTGCAAACTAATATAATATAAACTACTATATAAAAGATAATACCACTTCCGTAGGTGATCACGGTTGCATTTGGCATATGCAACAAGCCCTTTAAACCCCTAGGCAGCCCTAGTGGACGAGTGAGGTCTCGTGAGGGCCTATAGAGAATGTACCCACAAAATCCATCTAGCTCATATAAAAGATTGCTCAATGCAACACCACACATACAAGTCATCTCATGCTACATCAACTTATGAAATCAAAGTGAATTTGCAATGTCTTGGTGTGTAAGGTGCAAGTATTCACATAGTCTACTCAAAGAAATATGCAGAGGTCATTAAAAGTCCACGTCAAGTGTAAAAATAAGTTGGTAACCATGCTAAGCCCACAAGAGTACACCTTAGAGTCAAAACTTGGGATCTCATATGCAGAAACAAGTAATAACTCACATTTCACTCACAGAAGAATATTCACTCAAGAACAAGGGTAAGTGTATCACTCAATTCCAACAAAATCATAAGTATGCTTGACATTTGGTATCAATCTAACTTTAACACAACATACATTAATGATGATAATCAAAAGGTCTTTTATTTGGGTTGTAATGGGGCTAGGGACAAGGTATGTCAAGTAAGGCCAATTAAGGTGAAGTGTCAAAAACTAGTAGGAACCATAATAAATCATACACAACACCATACATCCTCCCCATACATGGATTTCTAAAAAATTTTCAACAAAATTCTTGAATAGTCGAATGAAGAAGGATCACAAAAACACAGAAACATAATTATGCTCTCATATGATTTTTTTTCTTCTTTTTTTTTTCTTTTCTTTTTTTTTTCTTTTTTTTTGGAGAGCTAAGATAAATATATACGCAACCACAATCCTTCATCAAAAATTTCTTGAACGACTAACAAGCAACAAAATCCAATATTTCCTTAAAATTAATGAACAAAAGTAAACCCCATCTCACACACCTTATTACTCCCTCAACTTCCTACTAGCCTTTGACAACTGGGATCAAGTATACGTAAGGCTACAAAAGAAAAAGGTCTAGGCAAGTGATGTGGTGTGTCATCGAAAAAATAGGATTAAGCTCAAAGGGGTAACTAATTGATCACATGTAAAGGGTGTGGTAATTTGGATAATAATAGGTTATTCCTAAATGCCTTTATCATCTTATCATCAAATAATGTCATGCATTTCAAGAAAGGTCTCAAACAAGTGCTAGCAATGCAAACAACATGTGGACACTCAAGCAAACGAATATAAAATGCAAAAGATATGCATATAGGCTCAAAATCTCACTTGGTGGTAAAACATAATTAATCCCAAGCAAAAGTCTCTTTAATGCACCTACTTGTACTCAAAGCATAGAAACCAAATCTTCTTGCACATATTCATGTCCTTTTAATTAATTACAACATTCAATAAGTCGACTAGTTTCAACTCGCTAGTGTATGTGTGTGCACAAGAACTTAGCATATCACTTCTCAATCAAAAGCATCAGAAACACTAGAGTACTATAGCATGTAAGGGTGCATCAAGCCAACTTATAACAAGTAATCATTTCACAAGGCTAGAATTATTTTTGTATTTTTTTCCATTTTTCAATTATTATTTTTTTACAAAAATAATACTACTAAATCCCTCCCCCATACCTAAATCATGCATTGTCCTCAATGTATGCAAATGAGAGAAAAATGACAAAGTAAAAGGATGAGAATACCTGATAAGGGCAAGACGAAGGAATAGAACTAACTACTATATACAACAAGGTAACTTGAGTCACGCATCAAGGAGGTGGATCACCTCCTCCTTATAATCAACTGGCAGTTCTAAAAATGGTTTAAGGCGTTGACCATTAACTTTAAATGTTTCACCAGTTTTAGGATTTTCAATTTCAATAGCACCATGAGGAAAAACAACTTTAACAACATATGGGCCCTCCCATCTAGATCTCAATTTGCCAGGAAATAAATGCAGCCTATAGTTGTATAAAAGAACTTTATGACCAGGAGAAAAAGATTTTCTCAAAATAGATTTATCATGCAAAATTTTAGTTCTTTCCTTATAAATCTTAGCATTTTCATAGGCATCATTCCTGATTTCTTCTAACTCAGACAGTTGTAACTTCCTATGACTACCAGCAGTGGGTAAATCAAAATTCAACTCTTTAATGTCCCAAAAAGCTCTATGTTCAAGTTCAACGGGAAGATGACATGCTTTACCAAACACAATCCTATAAGGAGACATGCCCAAAACAGTCTTAAAAGCAGTGCGATAAGCCCAAAGTGCATCTATCAACTTAACAGACCAATCTTTCCTATTTGAATTGATAGTTTTCTCTAGAATTTGTTTAATCTGCCTATTAGAGACCTCAACTTGACCACTAGTTTGGGGATGGTAAGGTGTGGCTATCTTATGAGTGATGGAATTCTTCCTCAAAAGAGACTCAAACTGATGGTTTTTGAAATGCTTACCTTGGTCACTAATTATAGCTCTAGGCGTACCAAATCTAGAAAAGATATTCTCCTTTAAGAACTTAAGAACTACCTTGTTATCATTAGACTTACTTGGTATGGCTTCGACCCATTTAGAGACATAATCAACCGTTAAGAGAATGTAGAGGTTACCAAAAGAGTTAGGAAAGGGACCCATAAAATCTATTCCCCAAACATCAAAGATCTCAATAACTAAGATTGGATTCATTGGCATCATGTTTCTTCTAGTGATCTTTCTTAAATGTTGACACCTACTACAAGCGGCACAAAATTCAGCAGAATCTTTAAACAGATTGGGCTAGTAGAAACCAGATTGAAGTATTTTAGAAGCAGTCTTTTTAGCACTAAAATGACCTCCACAAGCCTGATCATGACAAAAGGAAAGTATACTTCTAAACTCATGGTTTGGAACACACCTCCTAATTATTTGGTCCGAACAATACTTAAAAAGATAGGGATCATCCCAAAAGAAGTATTTGACTTGTGAGAGAAATTTGGATTTATCTTGCTTAGACCAATGAGAAGGAATATCACCAGTGACAAGGTAGTTAACAATATCAGTAAACCAAGGAGTGGTAGATATGGAAAGAAGGTGCTCATTAGGAAAAGACTCATTCAAAGGCATATCAATGGTGGACTCCACTACTAGACGGGAAAGATGATCAGCAACAACATTTTCAGAACCCTTCTTATCCCTAATTTCTAGGTCAAACTCTTGGAGCAACAAGACCCACCTAATCAATCGGGATTTTGAGTCTTTCTTAGAGAAGAGATATCTAAGAGCAGAGTGGTCTGTGTAAATAATGATTTTAGAACCTATAAGATACGACCTGAACTTTTCAAAAGCAAAAACAACAGCTAGAAGTTCTTTTTCAGTGGTGGAGTAGTTGAGTTGAGCATCATTTAGAGTCTTACTAGCATAGTATATGACATGAGGTATCTTATTAATTCTTTGTCCCAAAACTGCTCCTACGGCATAATCAGACGCGTCACACATAAGCTCAAAAGGTTGATTCCAATCAGGGGACTGAATGATAGGGGCTGAGGTCAATTCTTTCTTAAGATGATCAAATGATTGAAGGCATTCATTAGAGAATTCAAATTTTATGTCCTTGGAAAGAAGATTGGTCAATGGTCTAGCCTTTTTGCTAAAATCTTTAATAAAACGCCTATAAAAACCAGCATGCCCTAAAAAGGAACGAATTTCTTTGATAGATTTTGGTGGAGGTAGATTAGCAATGAGATCAATTTTAGCTTTATCAACTTCAATTCCCTTTGACGAAATTTTATGACCAAGAACAATTCCGTCTTTAACCATGAAATGACACTTTTCCCAATTAAGAACAAGGTTTGTTTCTTTACATCGTTTTAAAACTAAGTCAAGATGATGAAGACACTGATGAAAAGAAGAACCAAAGATGGAAAAGTCATCTATAAAGATTTCTAGGAATTCTCCTACCATGTCAGAGAAAATGCTCATCATACATCTTTGAAAGGTGGCAGGGGCAGTGGTTAGACCAAAAGCTAAACGACGATAGGCAAAGGTTCCAAATGGACAAGTGAAGGTGGTCTTTTCTTGATCCTCAAGAGCAATGGGAATTTGAAAATAACCAGAAAAACCATCTAGAAAGCAATAGTATGAGTGACCTGCTAACCTTTCTAAGATTTGATCAATGAAGGGTAGAGGAAAATGATCTTTTCTAGTGGCAGCATTTAGTTTCCTATAATCAATACACATTCTCCAACCAGATTGGACACGAGTGGGAACTAGTTCATCATCCTCATTGACAACTACAGTGATCCCTGACTTTTTAGGCACTACTTGAACAGGACTGACCCAAGAACTATCAGATATAGGATAGATGATTCCATTATCTAGACATTTAAGTATTTCCTTCCTAACAACTTCCTTAAGAGTCGGGTTTAACCTCCTTTGTGGCTCTCTAACTGGTTTAGCATCATCAACTAAGTGAATTCGATGTTGGACAATGGCAAGGCTAATTTCCTTGATATCGGATATGCTCCACCCTATGGCTTCCTTATTCTCTCTAAGTACAAGTAAGAGTTCTTCCTCTTGAGAAGGTGACAGATCAGATGCAACTATGACTGGAAGAGACTTAGAAGGACCTAGAAATATATACTTAAGAGTTTCAGGAAGAGGTTTAAGTTCTAATTCTGATGGACTTGTCTCAACTGATTCATTAGCTTCATAAAGTGGCAAAGGAGAAGGTTCTAACTCTTGGTTGAAACTAGGAATGGTGGACTCTAACATTTCATTGACCTCATTTTTATGACAAGTATCATCCCATTCTTGACCAAAGTAGTTTTGACAAAAGCTAAGCACATCATCAACATTCATGACTTCATTATCAACTAACTCATCAATCATGTTAATTTCTATGGGTTGGTCAAAATAGTCATTGGGTTGTTTTCCTACATTGAAAATGTTGAGATCAATTGTCATGTTTCCAAAAGTTAGCTTCATTAAACCATTTCTACAGTTAATTAAGGCATTAGACGTGGCAAGAAAAGGCCTTCCTAAAATAATAGGAATTTGATTTTTGAGACTCTTGACTGGTTCGGTTTCTAGAACAATGAAATCGACGGGGAAGACAAAATCACCAACCTTAATCAACACATCTTCCACTATACCTGTTGGAGTTTTAACAGAACGATCAGCTAACTGAAGAGTGACACTAGTCTTCTTAAGTTCACCTAAACCCAAGGCTTGATAGACAGATAATGGAAGAAGGTTCACACTAGCTCCTAGATCGAGTAAAGCTTTATCAATGAAAGTATCACCTATGACACAAGAGATGGTAGGACAACCAGGATCCTTATACTTCACAGGGATTTGATTTGACAAAATAGAACTAACATGAGATGTTAGGAAAGCTTTCTTAGGAACATGAGTGGTTCTTTTATGGGTACACAAATCTTTTAGACACTTAGCATAAGAGGGAACTTGTTGAATCACATCTAAAAGAGGAATGTTAATCTTGACTTGCTTAAAGACTTCCAAAATCTTATCTAACTGAGCAGATTGTTTGTTTGAAGTAAGTCTTTGAGGAAACGGGGCTTTCGGCTTAAAGACTTTTTCATTAGACACATCAAAGTGGGGTTTCGAAGGTGGTTCATCGGGTGATGATTCATCAGCTTTATCTACTTCAGAACTCTCGGAATTTGAAGATTGCTTAAGACTAGGATTCAAGAGTAAAGGATTTGGTTCAGATGTTAGCTTATCTTCTTCTTGAGTATTGACACCAGCTTGATTGTTGAATTGATTACCAGACCTTAGAGAGATAACAGAATTCACGTTTTCATGAGACTTTTGATTTGGATGAAATTTAGGATTTGTCTCAGGTTGACTAGGAAATCTATTTTTCTCTCTCTCACTGATTGTGTTTGCCAATTGACTGACTTGGACCTCTAGCTTAGATATGGCTTGAGTGTTGGAATTTAGTAACTGCCTATCTTGGGTCATAGCTTGCATGAAATATTGTTGAGATTTGAGTAATGCCTCCATACTCTTTTCAATAGAATTCAATTTCTTATCAGATTCACTAAAACCAGGAGGATTCATGGGGATTGAGTTTGGATAATGACCAAGATTTTGAGGTGGATATGAATTAGGATTTTGAGTTGGGTATGGACCAGGATTGGGCTTTTGAAAAGCAGGTTGAGGGTTTTGATTATACTGATTGTATTGACCTTGGTTCCATGAGAAATTTGGGTGACTCTTCCAACCAGGATTATATGTGGGTGCATAAGGATCATTCCTAACTCTAGGTTGAAACATGGCATTGACTTGTTCAATTTCAGGGCAATTCTCTACCATATGATTAGGAGAACTACAGTTTGCACAGAGAGACATTTGAGAGGACGCATTGTTGGTTTCTAAGGCTTCTAGACGTCTAGTGAGTGTAGCTAACTTAGCTTCGGTTGCAATAAAATTACCAACTGTGTGTAAGCCCTTAGATGAGTTAGATTTTTCAGCTTCTTGATTAGGTTCCCTAGTTGACTCCCACAACATTGTTCTTTTAGCTAACTCCTCAAAAAATTGCCAAGCTTCATCCTCAGTTTTATCCATAAACTTACCATTGCACATAGACTATAACAAAGCAGTGGTTTGGCTATCTAAGGCTTCATAAAGAATTTTGTAAAGTCTCCATTTTTCTATACCATGTTGAGGACATTTAGACAACAACTTTTTAAATCTATCAAAATATTTCGAAAAAGACTCATTCCGATTTTGTTGAAATTGGTTCATTTCATTCCTAAGTCTGTTTGCCTTATGGTTTGGAAAATATTTTTTAAGAAAGATAGCAACAAATCCCTCCCATGTGGAAATAGAATTAACGGGTTATAATATTTTTTAAAAATTTTAAATAAAGATTATTTAAGAAAAAATCGATAAAAATATATGTGTAATATCAATATAGATTGATGAACAAAATACTGTATAAATTAAATATACATAGATAATAAGATGTATTATTCATATATTTTTTTATATTGATTCTTTTTCATAATTTTTTAAGCCGACACCCGTTGTATCTATACTATTACATAAAAGCCGAAACATTAAAAGTTTGGTTGGTCGGTATGGTACATGTTGATTTTACTAATTTACCCTTAGTTAATTAAAAATAAAATTCATCCTACTAACTAATCAATTTCCTTTTTCAGGTAAAATAAAATATCTTTTTTATTTTATCTAACTAAAATTTCTCCTTTACCAATCAATTTTCTTTTTCTGGTTAAACATATTACCTTTTCAATTTTTCAAAACTAAATAATTTTCCTTTTCAAGTAAAGTACAATATCTTTTATATTTTATCTAACTAAAATTTCTCCTTTTCAAAAACATTACGAGCAAATCTGTTTAATAAAATAACATAATTATATTATAATTACTACTCCCTCTGTCCCTCTTGATTCTTTACGTTTGCGGACCTGTTTTCGGCACGCATTTTAAGGTACATTTTAAGGATAGTTCTATAAATTATTTTTGATATTTTCTTTTTTTGTATAAAAATAGAACAATTCTATTTTTATACAAAAAAAGAAAATATCAAAAATAAGTTGTAGAAGTATCCTTAAAATGCACCTTAAAATGCGTGCCAGACACGATATTTTTTATGTAAAGAAATGAGAGGAACAGATGGAGTATTAACTAATTAATTACCTGTACCTTTTCACTTTTCTCTAACTAAAATTTCTTTTTTTCCAATTATATCACGGCAATTACCTTTTTCAGTCAAAACACATTACCTTTTCTCTTTTCTCTAACTAAAATCTCCCTCTTTCCAATTATATCACGGACAGTTCTATTTAATAAAATTAAAATAATAATATTAGAATATTAATAATTAACTAATTACCTTTTCAGCTAAAATGTATCATTTTTTCCATTTTTTCTAATTAAATTTCCTTTTTTTATTTATTTTACAAACCGAGGACTTACCCTTTCTCTTTTCTCTAACTAAAATCTCTTTTTTTCCGATTATATCACGGACAGTTACCTTTTTCAGCCAAAATACGTTACCTTTTCTCTTTCTTTAAATAAAATCTCCATTTTTCCAATTATATCACGGACGGTTCTATTTAATAAAAATAAAATAATAATATTATAATATTAATAATTAATTGATTACCTTTTCAGTTAAAACGTAACATTTTTTCCTTCTTTTCTCATTAAATTTCCTTTTTTCCTAGAAATATCATGGGCAACATTAATTTCACATTTTATAAAAACACTACGAGAAATTTTATTTAGTAAAATAAGATAATTAAATTATAGTTACTATGACCTAATCAATTATCTTTTTTAACTAAAACATGTCACCTTTTTAATTTTCATGTTACCTTTTCTATTTTCTTTAACTAAAATCTCTCTTTTTTTATCACGAAATCTCTCTTTTTCCAATTATATCATGGGTGATTTTATTTAATAAAATAATATTATAAAACTAATAATTAACCGATGACCTTTTAGCTAAAACATATTATTTTTCTATATTTTCTAACTAAAATCCCTCTTTTTCTAGAAATATCACGGGCAACTTTAATTTCTATTTTTCTAAAAACATTACGAGCAACTTTATTTAATAAAATAACATAATTAAATTATAATTACTATAAACTAATTAATTACCTTTTTCAACTGAAACATGTTACCTTTTTAATTTTCTCTAACTAAGATCTCTCTTTTTCCAATTATATCACGGACATTCTATTTAATAAAATAAAATAATAATTTTATAATTACTAATAATTAACCGATTATCTTTTTCAACTAAAACCTATCATCTTTTCTGTATTATCTAAATAAAATCTCTCCTTTTCTAGAAGTATCATGGATAACAGTTATGTAATTATTATAAAATCATCTCATTTAAAAATCTAAGCCTGCAAAATTCATGTTTTAAAAAAAATAATTCAAATTAATGAAAAATTTCATATAATATTAAAAAAATCCGTGCATCGCACGTGTTTTAAGCTAGTATATTATAAAAAGCGTACCTCTAATAAAAATTTAAATACTAAAATTTTCTTTGATTTTGATTTTGATTTTGATTTGCACGTTGATGAGATTTTCTTAGGATGCAATTAGAGATTTAGGAGATGTTGTTGTAAAAAAAAGGTTAGAACTTCCTTTTTATATCCTAACTATAATATAATTTAGAGACGAGACTTACCTTTAATAACATCAATTATTTCCTTAATTGCATATTTGATGTACATCAATTATTTGCTTGATTGCATATTTTAGTTTGAAAATTAAGATAATTTAGAAAATTAGATAAATGGTTTTCGAGTTTTTAAAAAATCTACAAAATTGTATCTATAATATCAGTATAGATTGTGAACGCAATATTGTATACATGATAATAAGATAAAATTATTCATATATTTTTTTATACAGATTTTGTCTAACTATTTTTTAGGCCAACACTCGTTGTCTATATTATAAAAATAATAAATGTACACAATAATAAAAAATTAAATACTAAAATCCTCTTTGATTTTGATTTCGGTGTGCACATTGTTGAGATTTTCTTATGATTCAATTAGAATTGGAAGATTTTGTTGTTAAAAAAAAAGGTTAGAACTTGTATTTTATATCCTAACTATAATATAGTTGAGACTTGCCTTTAATAACAACAATTATTTCCTTGATTACATATTTTATATTTGAAATTTTGGATAATTTAAAAAATTAAATAATTTAGAAAATTAGATAAATAGTTTTTGAGTGATTACAAAGCCAAATGCCCGGGAAATTTCCTTTATATAATAGATAAAGAAGATGTTTCAAATTTCCTTTCAAAACTTCATATCTTTCTTATTTTGCTAATTAATTTGCTATATTTTGTATAGTATTTATCATACCGTCTTATAAATAAACTATATATTATATGTAATTATTAACCAATAATCGATATGTAATCCAAATCGCATTTGTATATTTTTTTATAAATTTTCTTAAAATTCATATTTCTACTTTTTTAGTATGTCTATAGTTTAATTGATTCTAATTTGACCAACCAATTTTTGTTTAGTGCATTTTTTTTATTAAATTTCAAAACAAAATTAACCACGAGCACTTCATATGTGATATTGTTAACAAAATAGTTGATCTCAAAGAATAATTATTTTATCTATGCATTTCATTTATGAGATTATGAACAAAACAATTTATCTCAAAATAATGATTATTTTTTCCATTTAAAAAAATAAAAAAAAAATTCTATAAAATCTATTTAGATGGGTAGGTTTAAAAATAATTATAAAAAAATACTGATCATAAGTTATAATATAAGAAATTTTATCTTAAATGAATAATTTAATATATATTAAAAATAATATAACCAAAAAGTATTTATGTATGTAGTGAATGAATTCCATTATAAGTATAAGTGTCAATCTAACCAAATTGGTTAGTGAGTTTGGTTTCATTATGGGAGGTCATGGGTTCAACTCCTTAGAACAACAATATTTTTTAAATATTTTAATTGAGTTAGGTTCGGTGTAGTGAAATCGTTACACATCTTCTCTTCTTATCTCTTCCTCTTTTATTTTTTATTTTTGAATAAATAAAATATTAATTTTATTATTTCTAGAATATTGGATAGATAAACTTACAGAAAATATTATAATCGATTGAGTATATTCTACAATTCTTTTTTGTCATTTTTAATAATTGATATAAAAAATAAATTTTAGATTACACATATGTAACCTAATACCAAAAAAAAAGGATTTATTTACATGAGTCTTCATGTATATATTAAATTCTTGAAATAAAAAATAAGATTTGGTTTTAAAAAATATGTAAATTTTAGTTATCAAATCATACATTATTAATAATTGCATCATATTAGTTTTACGTATATAAAAATTTAAATATGTGAGTTATATTAGGGGGTTTGTTCGATCAACTATTTAGACTTTCAACGATTTAAATATAATATCGATTTAAAAACATAAACATTTAAACATACACGAAAAATAATTGAAATTATGTTAAAAAGATGAGAACTCTAAAAATATGATCTATGTTATATATAAAAAATAAAATAATTAACACTCAAATTAAATCAAAAAAGATATCAAATTTTGAATCATAAATATTATAAAATTACAGTAATTTTCCATAATGATCAATTAGACTATAACTCGAATATAAAGTATAGTACATATGAATTTATATAATATGACAAATTGATCAATATAATATATAATGGTTAACTAATAACATATACTTAGATCATTATAGGATAAAATCAAAAAAATTAACTTAGATTTCATATACATGCACGGGTCATTAAGGTCGCTTTATCAGGTTTAACATTGACTAAAATATTTAGAAAAAATTAAAATTTTGTTAAAAAATAATTCAAAATATAATATAAATAATTAGTATGCAAAATTACAAAATAACTATAAAAATATTAGATAAATTGAAATCGTATCGTTTATCATATTTTTAATTATAAAACGATTTAATTATACATACAATTTTGGACGAGAAATTAGTTCAATGCCCGTATCTTGCACGGCTTTTACGCTAGTTATATATAAAAGCACAAGCACATAAGTTACACACAACTTGCATACAAATAACACATAAATTGCACATAATTTACATAAAATATATGTTGCTTAAATAATTTTCTAATAATAAACTATGTTGTTTATTATAATTAAGTGCTTTCAATTATTTACATAAAACACGAAAATACAAATATAATAGGAAATCTAGAAAACTATAAAAATTTTATTTATGTGTAATAATTTTATGAAAAAAGTAAAGATTATATATAATTACCGTTTCATATGAACAAATTTCCCTTATGTTTGCGGTAGACGATTTCATTTCTTGACATGTAAAAATCAAATATTCTCCTTATGCACTTGCTTGTACAATTTTAGTGGAAACGTACTTCTTGAGTATGTATGGACATGATATGATAGATATATGTATGTCAAATAATAGAGGTCGCTAGTACATTTAATAGAGGAAATATACAGATTCAAACCTAAACTTCAATTGGGGCGTTGAATTATGAAAACTGATACATGCTAGTTTTTTCTTAAACAATGACTTGCTTGTCTGATTAATAATCACACTAAATAGAAAATTATATATGTCAATGACGTTGGTCTAAGCAGCTGCCTTGCTCTATATTATGGCTTGTGCAGACATTTAATTCATCGTTCAAGTAACCTAAGTCTGGCTCTACATTATGCCTTGTTTATGTCTTGTGCAGAAATTTAATTTATCATTCAAGCTACCTATAGATTAATCGAGTTGCGCGACTTTAAACACATATTTTAGAGTACGCAAACATATATGATTTCTGGTACTGCCAAATAAAAATACTCTTAGAACTCATACCTATCGTATACTACATAGAAAAATGTATTAAATACAAGATAAGGGATTAGACAATTGTTTTCTGTATTGTCTTTCAATTTTCAATGAACCCGAGAGACAGAAAGGAAGTTTAAATGATTATTTATTTGAAATTTAAGAACTTTAATAATCTTATATAAATATTTTTATGAACGGCCCAGTACACTACACAAAGAAAGGAGCCTTCCCGAACCCTAATTAAACTTATATAAATATTTATCAACGATGTTTGTATTATTAATACATGCAAAATGGCTTTTGAGAACATATCCTGATAGCAAAGGTCCTTCATAGATTGTCAATCGATTCTCTCATCAGATTCAGGTGTGTTAACAAAATATGGCATCATGTTATTGGTTCTTCATTCATTATATCCCACCTTAAATATCAAAAACACTCCTTAGAAAAATGTATACTAAATGAAAATAAAACCTTTGTAGTCGTTAAGAATGTGTAAACTACATGATTTACCCAAAATCTCTATACTATACGTGAATCACGATCATGTGACCTGCACAAGAAGACTTTATACTAAGAACGTACTAAGAGTTTATGGGATGTGTAAGGGATTGTTATGTTTTTCATATGAACGCTATCGTGTAGGCGACCCTATATATATATATATATATATATATATATATATATATATATATATATATATATATATGGAACCCAACTTGTTTAAAAATCAAGAAGCTTCGTGAAATTATAATTCTAGCTTAGAGTATGCTATTTTTATCAAAACTCGGTATGCTTCTTTGAGCTTTAGGTATTATAATGAGGATCATAAAGTGATAGTGATTGCTCCTACAAGTGCTGAGACATGCATTGTTTGTTTACAGCTTCAGTACTAATACTTGGAACACTATTCGTCCTAATGTTCATCACCATATTCCTTTTTATATCGATGATCATTATGCGTCTACTATGCCTGTCGTACTTGTTGATCATACTGTTTATATGAAAACATGCTAGGTCACATGTTTTGTTAAGCAATGAGACCTTTCGATTGACCGACCTTCCAAAAGAATTTTTTCTACTTAATTTTGATTTTCATGTGGAAGCATATGGAGAAATAATAGCTATTTTTACACAAGACTATTCTTATGTTGGGTCTTTAATCATGTGGATATTGAAAGATAAGTCCTCATCGAAGTTTGTCTTCGGTTTGCTAGGAACTGGTCACCTTCAAGGAGTACGATTCCTGAATAAAGGAAGGTATGTCGAGATTTTGTATGCGATTTCGAGTTTCAGAAGTTAGGAAGTAAGATCTGCACATGCTGATAATCTTTCAAAACAAATTATTGGTCGTATGCATTCCAACTACGTGGAAAGCCTTCTACTACTCAATAAAGATAACCTTAAATGGCCAGCCTTCTCCTATTTCACCAAGCATGACAAGTTAAAGAAGTTAAACTTCTGGAATATTATTTCCAAACAACATGTTAAATTTTGATGTTCTAAATAACTATGGTAACATATTAGTTCCAGTAATATCTATGGCACATCTATCCCGTCAAAAGTTTACGAAACGTTTTTTCTTAATTGATCATGAAACTTTTAAATACCTTTTCCTTTTATGTTGATGCTACCTTGTGCAAAACCTTCCTGCTTATTGTATGTGTGTTGTGAATGTCAGATATCTCTTTCGATTTTTTGGCAATCCAGAGAGCTATGCTCTATGGCTATATTGATGTGCTTTTATAGTTAAAGTTCAGTAAGTTATGAATGACCTTCTGATTGAGCGGTATAGCTTAATTATGTTTTAGTCATTTAACTCTGAAATAGCCATTAATAGAACTTCTACTACTGCGTTCTTATTCAATTAATCACTTGATGTTGCTTATATTTGAATGCATTAGAGCATCTCTATTTGGAGAGCCTTTAGCAATATTATTATAAAGTGACATATCAGGTGGCATGAAATAGAGATTATGTAAAAAAAAATTACACTTCAATGCATAATTGTTCTTAAAAAAAATTATAGACAGTCATACTTGATTAGTTATATTTGTTGAACCTTAGCAAAAATATACACAACTTTCATTATAGCTATATTCATTGGAGTTCTACTTGACACCTTTATGTAAAAGTTTAATTATTTCCTAATTTAAAATTTTTAGCCAACCATTATACATATTGTCATTGAAGATACTCGCATTTTCAGTGATAATAGATAATAATGATTTAATATAATTTTTGTTTAAGGGAAATTTTGGTTCAGCACATGTAACCAAGATTGTCTTTAATTATTGTTAAGGATTTTGATGATATTGGAATCCATTTTCTTTTACATATCTATACTATATTATAAAAGACAAAATATTAAAAAATTTTGTACGGGACGATACTTACCTTATTTTATTATTTTACTTTAATACCTTTAATTATTTTACTTAATTATAAAAAAGTAAAACACAATATATACTATACTATATTATAAAAGATGAAACATTAAAAGTTTTGGTACGGTACTTTACTTACCTTATTTTATTGTTTTACTTTAATACCTTTAATTATTTTACTTAATTATAAAAATGTAAAACACGATATTTTCTCAAAATATTATACATAACTCTTCCCAATATGTTTCCTAAATAATAACTAACCAATTAGCTATTAACTTTCCTGAATTTTCTAACTAAAATCTATCCTTTACAAGAAGACAAAATATTATACACAGCTCTTCCCAATACTTTTCCTAAATAATAACTAACCAATTACCTATTACCTTTTCTAACTAAAATATATCCTTTACAAAAAGATGAAACATTAAAATTTTTGGTACGGTACAATACTTACCTTATTTAATTGATTTACTTTAATACCCTTAATTATAAAAAAGTAAAACACAATCTTTTCTCAAAATATTATACGCAGCTCTTCCCAATACTTTTCTTAAATAATAACTAACCAATTACCTATTACCTTTTCTTACTTTTATAACTAAAATTTAACCTTTACAAAAATATGATTGTTCGAATTAATGAAATAAACTAATTGTATTATAATCACTCATAACTAACTAATTACCTTTTATATCTTAAAGATAATATATTTTTTACATTTTCTAACTAAAATATATTACTTTCTCTTAAATAATAACTAACCAATTACCTTTTTCAACTATTCCCTTTTCTAACTAAAATTTTTTCTTTCCGAAATTATGTTCGTTCTAATTAATGAAAGATATTAACAATATCATAATTACTAATAAATAACTAATTACCTTTTCCAAATAAAATGTTGCATCTTTTTTATATTTTCTATCTAAAATATCTAATTTTCAATCTTGAATTTTTTAGTTAATTATTCTATTATAAAATTTTATATCTATACTATTTATACTATATTATAAAACACGAACATTAAAAGTTTTGGTATTTGTTTTTCGGTACGGTACGATATGTTACTTGCCTTATTTAATTGTTTTACTATACTAGCTTATAACCCGTGCAATGCACGAGTTTCTTGTATTATGTTATAAATTTTAAATTATGTTTTTATATAATCATTATTTTAAATAATTTTTTAATTTTAATTTGATATAAATTAATAAATTCATATTTACGGATTATACTATTGTTTCCTTATCGACGTATATGATTTTTAATATATTTTATTAATAACTGAAAAATATGGTGTGATATTTTCGGGTATATATTAATGATTGTAAGATTTGTTGTAAATTAAAAAGGTAACATGTTTTAATTAGAAAGAAAATATTAATGATTGAAAGATATGATACGATTGATCTTTTAAGGTGTTTATAAAAGTTAATATCTTCAATTAAAAGTAAATGTGAAAAAAAATAATCGATTAATTACCATTAATTATATTATGTTATTATTTATTTTAGGTGTTATATTTTTCTTGAAATTTATGGTGTGATATTTTGGGATATATTAATGATTGTAAGATTAAGGAAATAATAATGATCGAAAGATATGATACGATTAATGTTTTTAGGTGTTTATAAAAGGTAATATCTTCAACTAAAAGCAAATGTGAAAAAGGTAATCGACTAATTACCATTAATTTTATTATATTAATGTGAAAAAGACAACTGACATTAATTTTATTATGTAAATCGATTATTTAGAATTAATTATAACGTGTTTTAATTCGAAGGAAAATATTAATGATGGAAGGATATGATGCGATTGATGTTTTTAGATGTTTATAAAAGGTAATATCTCGACTAATCTATATATTATGTTATAATATATTATTATTTATTTTAGGTGTATTTATTTTTCTTTATAATGAAGGATAAATAAGTTAATTCACGAAGTACCAAAAAATAGGTACCAAAAAACAGGTACCAAAATTTTTAATATTTCGTAATTCGAAAGAAAATATTAATGATGGAAAGATATGATACGATTAACATTTTTAGATGTTTATAAAAATTAATATCTCGACTAATCTATATATTATGTTATTATATGTTATTATTTATTTTAGGTGTATTTATTTTTCTTTATAATGAAGGGTAAATAAGTAAATTCACGAAGTACCAAAAAACATGTACCAAAAAATAGGTACCAAAACTTTTAATATTTCGGCTTTTATATAATAGTATAGATTACCCTTAATTATTTTACTTAATTATAAAAAAAACAAAACACATCTCTTCTCAAAATATTACATGCAACTCTTCCCAATACTTCTCCCAAATATAACCAATTACCTTTTTCAACTATTACCTTTTCTAACTTTTCTAACTAAAATATTTTTTCCAAAAATATTGTCGTTCTAATTAATGAAATAAATTAATAATATTAATTAACTGATTACCTTTTCCAACTAAAATTTCTATTTTATAAAATAAAATAACGATATTACAGTTCCTAAAAACTAACCAATAACATTTTCCAGCTAAAACACATTAACTTTTCTGACTAGAACCTCTTCTTTCCAAAAATATCACGGACCATTCTATTTAATGAAATAACTAACAATATTATAATTGATAATAACTAAATGATTAACTTTTTCAGTTAAAATGTAATATATTTTATATTTTTTCTAACTAAAACGTAATATCTTTTATATATATTCTAACTAAAACATCTCATTTTCAAACTTTCTTTTCTTACTTAATTATCCTTACTTAAATATTTATTATTGATAAAAGCATGCTATATTTTTTTTTATATATATATATAACTAATTACTTTCATTTTTAGCTAATCCAATTGTGGAATGGAGCAAATAATTAGCCATCATGAAAATGGTAGCTGTGCCTCTCATACATTTCCAATTTCTAGCAGTAGTCTTAGCCTTGCAGTTAGTAGGTCATGTCAAAGGTCTCTGCACCTCCCCAGCAGTTGTATTTTCAGTCTCTTTATTAATGCATTGGCTTTTCAAAAAAAAAAAGGTAAACACATGTTATCATTCATACTCTAAAAATACTACGAGCAATTACATTTAATAAACTAAAATAATATTATTAAGAAGACTAATAACTAATAAATTACAATTTCAGCTAACACACGTTATCTTTTATATTTTCTCTTATTAAAACCTTTTCTTTTCCAATAGTATCACGAATAATCGTATTCAATAATATACTACCATAATAATTTATAAGTGAATAGTATCACGGATAATTGTATTCAATAATATACTACCACAATAATTTATAAGTGACTGATTACCTTTTTCAGCTAAAACGTATCATCTGATCTATATCTTATAACCATTTTTTTCTTTTTTAGAAATATTATGACAATATATATATATATATATATATATATATATATATATATATATATATATATATATATATATATATATATATATATATATATGTTCTAGGGAAAAGAGAACCAGAGAATTCAAAACTAAATTTTAAATATTTTTAATTTATTTTCACAAAATAATTGTTATAACACATTTCAATCGTCATTATATAATATCTAAAACCAATATCTGAATCATTTATTAAATATTGAAAATGATGTATATACGATTTCTAGAAAAATTCACTGAGATTCAAAAATAGATTCACAAAATTTATGATATTCAAAAACAGATTCTAGAATTTATCAAATTTTCTTTTATACTTACAAACCAAGTATTATTTTTAATTGATTTTTGGAAACACGATAGGGATATAATATATATATATATATATATATATATATATATATGCTTTTAAAATTAATGTTTTAAAGTAGTTCTCTTTTGAATCTTTTGAATCTTGGCATATATATATATATAATTATATTCAAGTCATGTTATTTAAAAATTGAACTTATAAAATTCATATCATAAAAAAAACATTCAAATTATTGAAAAAAATTATATAATATTATAGAAAATTGTGCATCACACGAGTTTTAAGTTAGTTATTAATTAAAGATATCACAAAAATATTATAACCAGGAATTCTTTATCGGATTTTAAGCTAGTTATTAATTAATCGAAGTAAAATATATATTATTGCTATTACGTTCAGACCAAAATATGTATTGAAAATTTTATTTTTCAAAATCAAGTGTCAGATTAATCAACATCATTTTTTTAAACATATTATTTATAAAAATGCCACATAAATATTATAATCCAGGATTCTTTATCATTGGGATGCTTTATTATCGCTCTTATACATTATATTTAACTAACTCATAGCCCGTGCAAAATACGGGTTACTTTTAAATATTTTTAAAATTAAATGATTAAATAAAATAGAATAAAATAATTTATTATGGATATAATTTAACATTATAATATTAATTAATAAAATTATTAGTAATAATAATAATAGTTATTTAATAAATGATATGTATTGTTAAAACTAATAATATAAAATTTTAATGTAAATTTGTTGTTAACTGGATTTGAACCTTGATCTTTAGAAGAGGAATCAATATCTATTATCTATTATATATATAAAGGAAAACCCCCGGGAGTTTGGTGGAGCTCTAGAATCGCTCGATTCATATTTATCTATTTTTCTAGAGCTCCTCTATTTTAAATATGTAAAATCGAAATTTCCTTCTTTAAATCCTATTTTTTAGAAAAGAAGTCAAAACTTCCTTTTTAAGACATTAACGCTAACATATTCGACATAGAAAAGGTTTTCGAATTTGTAAGAAAGAAAAATCTATATATATACAATCATTGCGGCTAACGATCAAATTTTATTTGTAACCCTTTTTATTTATTATATAAACTTAAACCGGAGCTTCGAGTTCAGATGGATTTTTTAGGTTTGTAGGTACTTTTAATGTCTTTGCATGATTTTTGTTTGCTTTCTCTTTTGCTGATTTTGTGCGTACAGGTACAAAATTATATAAACATTAACATAAACATCGTTGAAATAGAAAAGGTTTTCGAATTTGTAGAGAAGAAGAATTCAAATTACATATTCGAAATAGAAAAGGTTTTGGGAATTTGTTGGGAAGAAAAAGTTATATATTCGAAATAGAAAAATATATATATATTCTTTTATTATATATTCGAAAGAGAAAAGAAATTTTATATTCTTATATATATATATATATATATATATATATATATAATCATTACTTCTAATTATCAAATTTTATCACCATGTTTTTAATCATATTACTCGATTTATAAACAAATTTCTGTAGTCCAAAAATATTAGTTCTCTTCTTTATATTTATGTTTACGTTTAGAGTATCTGTATCTTCTTAAACATAAACAATTAGTCGTAATTTTGACTATTCTGTTATTTGTAAGATGCAGAAATAGACGTCAAAATTTTGTCGCAATACAGAAAAGATGGATGTAATTTGATGATATTTGTATAATCAGGTAAAGAAGCTGGATGCATTATAATGATTTGCACCTATCAATTCTGATTCAGGAGTTTCCTCAAGTACTACTATGCACTACAAGTTAAGAATTTACGATATCAATTTTTTTTATATATTGTTATGATAAAAGTTTTGGTTTGAATTTCTGTAAGAGACTATTTATATATTTTATTTATACATTAAAATTTTATGTTTGAACTATATAATTTTGATAAGTGGATTTTATATCCACTTCGAATGCCTCAGTTCGGCTTAAATTGATTGTTTTGGACTCAAGTTTGTGTAGTTTTGATGTGTTTTGTGTAGTTGTGCAGGTTTGCAAGAATATCTAAGCTTTTGTCGTTTTTGGAGATTTAATTGATTAAAATTCGGATTTTCTGGGAAGGCTGCGCAGCTTATACTGTTTTGGCCATATCTGGAGTTCTAGAAGTCCGTTTTCAGCGATCTTACTGCCCACGCGAAGCCTGAGAGATTTTCTACAACATGGGATAGGAAACAAGTGCAAGAAATATGCTGAATTAAATCGCGCACATGATCTTTTAAAAGAAGGCTATAAATTTACTGTTTTGCCCTTTTTCTAATTCTAATTGTATTCTAGGCAGTTTTGGGTACCTTCTTTAAATCCAAATTGTAATAGAAGGCAATTTCTTATTGGGCAAGATTTGTAGAGCCTATTTAAACACATCCTACCATTGTAAATCATAACAATTCATAGCTTTTAATCGTATCAAGGTACTTTCGATCTTCAATTCTTTCTTCAATATTATGTTTTCATTCATTATCATGTTTTCTTTATTAAATATGCGTAACTAATTCTCTAATCTGAGGATTGGGTAGTATTCCTTGGTATTCATGCATGCTTGATTATGTGATTTTCTGCTTTGCTGATCTGTTAATGAGATCTTAACACAATTAGGGGAGTCATGAACCTTTGATTGTATTCTAGGGATTGTAATAAGCTTGGGAGAGAAGTTGCAATCTTAGTACATGATTTAACAGACATAATTTGAATATTAGATCGGGAAATTAATAGGAGAATTGTGAGACATATAATTCTTGGCATTTAACAGTTTATAGATATACTTTGATTGTATCACGGGAGTGACAATTAGGGTGTAGCTGTAAGCACTATATTGTAGCCTGGGAGGGTATAGTATAACTTTAGAAGAATTTTTTTCAGCAAGGTAGGAACACAGATATCACATTAATATTGAGCATGTATTGAGACCAAGTGAAGAACCCCAGTTCTTAGATTGTTTTCCAACATATTTGAATCTCAGTTTAAAATCAATTCTTAGTGCTTATAATTAGTTCTTGGTTAATTTAGTTAATACACAAACCCAAAAATTCTTCTCACACACTTCTAGACGTAAAGAGATAAGAAACCTGAACTTGATATTACATTCAGTCCTTCCCTGCGAACGAACACACAAAAATACTACTAACAAATTTTCACTATGTCCACCTTCCCCTAGATGGAGAAGAGATTGTGCCAAGTGATCATGATCCATTGATATCTGTAAAATTCTATGTTTCCTTTTTGTCTTTCCTTTTAACCACTATTCGTTTCTTTGTCTATTTTGATCATAAATTTGATTTATATATATAAACGTTTGTGGAAAGAGTTTTGGTCAGACATGCACCAAAACAGTTGTTATTATATGTGTATTTTTCTTTAAACCTGTTAGCATCATACTTTATTATGATTTTGCACTTTTAAATTCTAATTACACATTCTCTTATAGAATTTTATGTTTTCTAAACCGAAATTAAAGTAAAAAAGGATTTTAATATTTAAATTTTTAATATTGTATATACTTGATATTTTTAAAATATATACAATGGGCGTCGACCTAAAAATTGTGAGGCAAAATCGATAAATCAAAGTCAAAGAGTATTTTAGTATTCAAATTTTTATTATTCGTATGCTTAGTATTTTTATAATATATACAAACGGGTGTCGGTCTAAACAATTGTGAGATAAAATCGGTAAAAAAAAAATATAAATAATTTATCTTATTATCTATGTATATTTAATTTATACAATATTTTGTTCACCAATTTATATTTATATTTTAGATATATTTAAAATTTTAAAAAGAATTGTGACGAAAAATCTGTAAATCAAAGATTTAGTATTTAAATTTTTATTATTATGTATGCTTAGTATTTTTATAATATATATAAAAGGGTGTCGGCCTAAAAAAACGTAACACAAAATCGGCATAGAAAAATATATAAATTATTTATCATATTATCTATGTATATTTAATTTATACAATATTCTGTTCACCAATTTATATTGATATTATAAAAATAATTTTATCATTTTTTTCTTAAATGTTCTTTATTTAAATTTTTTTTTAAAAAAAAATTATAAAGCCGCCGCGAAGCGCGGCTTAGTCGACTAGTTATATATATAAAGGAAAACCCCCGGGAGCTCTAGAATCGCTCTAAACCTATTTATCTATTTTTTTAGAGCTCCTCTATTTTAAATAATTAAAAAGTAAAACTTCCTTCTTTAGGGCCTATTTTTTAGATTAGAAATCAAAACTTCCTTTTTAACATTGACATTAAAACATTTTCGAAGTAAAAAGGTATCCGAATTTATGGGGAATAAGAAGTAAAATTTTTATATTCTAAATAGAAAAAAAAATTATATTTTAGAACTTCCTTTTTTAACATTAACATCTTTGAAATAGAAAAAGTTTTTGAATTTATATGGAATAAGAATTCAAATTTACATATTCGAAATAGAAAAGAAATTTAATATTTATATATATATACAATCATCACTTCTAATGATAAAATTTTATCACCAAGTTTGTAACACATTTTCTTGCTTCTGTTTGCTTTTGTCTTCGTTCATTTTTTTTTAATTTTTTTTATTCACTCCTATTTTGTTTAATTTTCAATGTATATGGCTATGTGTGTGCTCCACTGATTTTTTGCGATTTTCACTTTGCTTTTTTGTTGGTTTTTAAGGTTTGAACTTACTAATTTAATATCCGCTTTGTCTGTTTTATTTTTAAATTTATGATTTGTTATGATTTTAGTTATTATTATGGATTATTAGTAACAATTGGTTGTTCATTGCTTTGTATTTTGCATTTTTTTTAGTGATCTCGGTACAGAGACATCGATCGTGTGAATAATAATTAAGAGATCTTTTTATGAAGCACTCGAGAAATTTGGTACAAAAGGTTTCAACTTTTACCATTCCTTATTTATTTATTGTTAATTGTTAATTTATCGTTATTATCTTCTCATTATTCTTGATCATAATGATCTAACGTCTTCTTTTAATTAATTCAATCAAATCTTCTTTTTTATTATTATGTATTTATTACAATGGGTAACAGTCTAAGAAAACGTGACACAAAATCAACGTAAAAAATAAGTATATGATTTATTTTGTTTTCTATATATACATAAAAATTTGTAAAATATTGTGTTCACTAATTTATTTATAAATATTTATTTTTGATTTCTTTCTTAAAAAATCTATATTTTGAAAATTTTAAAAAAATATTATAAGACCGCCGAGAAACGTGTCTTATATGTATTTATTGCAACAGGTGTTGGCCTAAAAAAACGTGATACAAAATCAACATAAAAAATAAATATGTAGTTTATTTACTTGTCTATGTATACTTAATTTTGTACAATATTATGTGTATTAATTTATTTATAAATATCTTCTTTTCGATTTCTTTCTTAAATTTATATTTTAAATTTTTTTAAAAAGAAATAATAAGATCGATGCGCGGCTTAGTCAACTATCTATATATATAAAAGGAAGGTAAAGGGCGGTGAATTGGCGCGTCTAAGATTGGTGGGATCTATTTTTCTATTTTTCTAAATTTTTGATTAAAAAATAATTTAACTAAGATATAAGAGTTAAAATAGCTGAAAAGTAGAAATTATAAAAGGAATATAATTTTTATTAGAAAAGTAATTTCGTACAAATAGGATTCGGTAACCTAAAATATTGAAATTATAAAAGGAATCAAATTCCTATTCTCATCATCTATATAATCTGCTTCATTCTTCGCATTAGTATTTAGTAGGAGTATACGTATATTGTATGGCTCTCGAGTGTCTAACCCAAATTTTTTTCACATGCCCCCCATTGAATATCTTATACTATTATAAAAGTGTTCAATGTTTTATTATTAGGTTTATTTAATAATTTCTTTTGCAATTTAATTTTATGTGATATAATGTATTTGGATGCATTTATTATATTGATTTGGTTGATTATGTACATGATTATGCTATATATCCAGATCTTGGTAGTTAATTAATTATGTTTTAATTTTATATGCATTAATTTAATTGATTAATTTCATTATTCATAGGTTTGGATATCAAGATTTTGCGTCTCTAGCTGCTCTACCTAATAAGAGGTGTGATCTTTTTTCAATTTGAATTTTTGATTTTGTTCATTCCGGTTACATATATAATAGAGTTGGTAATTCAGTGTTGTAAATTTTGGAAATCGAAACAAATCGATTAAGGTATCGATTTGGGATTTATCAATAAATCAAGAATTTATCAGAACGATAAATCGGAGTATTAATCGGACGAATTAAATATAATGTTATATTTTAAAAATTCTAAATAATTCTATGAATTTTATACTAAAGAAATTTATATGCAACTAAAATTAAAACTACAAGCCTACTACACAAACAAACAAGATGTATTATGTATGTATTATTGTTTTGAGTCTTTTGAGTGGTTTGATAGCTAAAAATATCACTTTTCTCCCGCATTTGGCTCGATTTTCGACCCGAAATTAAAAAATTAGATTTCGGAGCAATTCGGTTAAATTATATCGATAAAATGGATCTGACAAATAAATCCGTCGATTTATCGGTGAATCGGGCGAAATCTACAACACTACTTGGTATTGATAATTTCTTGAAACATGTTAACACTTTCGATGAGTTAAAACATAATATTACCTACAGAATTCGCGTAAGAGACCATACAAATTAACAGGAGGTATACTGTGCTTGGGTGCTTGATGTAGAATTATACATCATTGTGCACCACTACGCATAACTTACATTATTAGGTTACATTATTTCGATTAATTATCTTATTTTCTTTTAAATATCAATATTTTTTTGTAATATATACACCATGTAATTAAGTTGACGGTGTGCCTACAGTCACGTAGATATGAACGAGGAGTTATGAACCCGTTTGATTATGACATCTAAAAAACAGAAGTTTCGTTCAATTGATATGCACGCTTTTTTACGTATTTATTTTTATACACTGTTTCAAATAAACAAGAAGTTTAGTTTTGAAAGAAAAAAAAAATCTAACAAACATATATGAGTTAAATTAGTAGTAAAAAAGTATATAATATATAGTATATAATTTTAATTAAGAAGTTAATTTTGTAAAAATAGGATTCATTAAAAAAATACAATTTTTCTAATTCTCGATATATCTTTTGTTTAATCATCAATATCTATATATAAAGGTGGATACGAGGGCCGTGATGTGTCATGTGCAAGATCGTTTGAAATTATTTTATTTTTTTTAATTTTTTGTGTATAAAAAATAATTTAACTAAAAGATAGGAGTTAAAATAGCTAAAACTTTCTTTTAATATAATCGAAATGGAATAGGTATTTGAATTAATAGGAAGAAACATATTCAAAATAGAAAGACATTCAAATTTATAGGATGAAACATATTTGAAATATCAAACCTTTGAATTTATAGAATTTTAATAATAATGAACATATAATATAACAATAAGTTTTTGTTATAATTATTATAATTGTGTGTTTTTTTCTAATTAATCTACTCACGCGCCATTGTGTTAGTTTGTAAATTTTCTTTGGCTACTATCTTTGATTTTGCACTCATGAACGTGGTTAATCATATTTCACTTTTAGTTTTGTAATTCTTTTCTTTCAACGTGTATAATTTTTTTTCCCATGAAAGTGTTAAAGCATATTTTGTTTTGTCATGAAAATTTCTTTTGCCTCTTTGGCCATGTTTGTTTAATCATATTAAGTAAAGGATAGGATTATAATTTTTTAAAATATTGAATCCCATGTTTGGTTTATAAAAATATATTTGGGATTAACACAATGATAGTCGTTCTTTAAAATTCTAATCACATGTTTGGTTTTGAGATATTAACGCATAACATTATAATCCCCACTAATACAATACTTGGTTGGAGGAAATATTATATAATCCCCTCTAACAAATTATTTTTTTAAGGATTATCTTCCCCTCACTAATCACTACAATCATTAGTCAAACAAATAAGGTAATAATCATTTTAAAGGATAATAGTCCAATCCATGTACTATTCCTCAAAATAAATATAAAATTTAAATTTAAAAGATTATAATTCTATCTTTCATAGACTGTTATCCTTGCATTATAATCCCATAAAACAAATATGACCTTTATGTACATAATTATGATAATGATAATTTGTTGATCTCATAATATCTACCTCTTTTTATAGCTATAATTAACTATTTGGTAAATGAAAGAACAATGAGTCAACGATTTGCATAACAAAACCGAGAATGATTAGTGTAAAGAAATTTCTTTCATTTAACTTTTTCTTTTTGCTTAAAATAAATTCTAATTTTATCATATCTACATCTTTTTATTGCTATAACTAGCTATTTGGTACATGAAAAAATAACGAGCCAACGATTTGCATAAAAAACTGAGAATGATTAGTGTAAATAAATTACTTTCATTTAATTTTTTCTTTTTGCTTAAAATAAATTACAATTTTCTTAACTAAAAGAATCTTAATCTCACAAAGTTCAGAAAAGATCTAAAAATATTGTACTATTTAACGAATACGACACTCTTATTCGTTAGCTTCTTAACAAAAATTAATGAAATATCCGGCATAATATGGAGCTGATCACGACAGTTATGAATAATGTTATCGACCTCCAATTAATTTATCCAGTTTAACTTAAACACTTCCTTTTTAAAATATTTATATTTTAAACATTATTTATTTGTTGGTTTTATGCTTTGTGTTATAGGGAGAATATTGTATAACAATATTTTGGAGGTTTGCTGGATTTATGGAGCAAAATACGGATATTTTGCTATGAACACGAAGAACATGGGAGGAGATTGGTGTTTGTTTGTGGCTGCACTTGATAGGTGTTTTCAGTGATGAACTGTCAATCATCCCGTATCAAGGTGCCTACGTACCCTATTTATAGGGATCAAGCCTGACGTAGTTCTTGGAGAACAAGTTACCTAGGCGGGCTAGGGTTTTAAGAGATAAGCCAAAATCCAAGCCCACTCGTTTAGAGCTGACGTGACAATGAGTCATCAACCCTATCCGTGATCCATGGCCCAGATGTGGAAGCCTATGGTCTCGCACGAACAGAGTTGGCTAGTAGAGAAGTAACAAGGGCCTTGCATGCGACCTCGAGGGGTCAGGCCATGCGAAGCGAACCCTAGTGTCCAGCTACTCATGCGACCTCGAGGGATCTGGCCATGAGCCTTCCAGAGAAGAGGAGATAGTGATCTCGCTGTAGTGACCCCGCATTGGAGGTTATGTGCGAAACGATCCTTTGACCCCCGGGTTGCGACCCCGGTAGATGCGACCCCGAGGCTGAGCTAGCATGAGAGGCGCAGAGGCCTAGCGTGAGAGGCGCAGAGGCCTTTTCCTTTGTTATTGGCATGAGAGGACGCCCTGAGTAGTAGCAGGAGGTCGTAGTGAGGAGACCCCTGGGGTGAGTGTCTTCAAGAGATTTAAGAGATAGAGGTGAGGTGATCCCTGATCGGGCCTCATGCCTTGTTTATCCTTCTTCAATATTCGGGCCCATTGAGAGATATTTGAGCCCATTAGGAGATAATTGAGCCCATTAAGAGAGGTGGGCCCCTTGTATAGTCGTTTGAGCTTGTTTAGGATCTATGCCGAGATTCGGGCATAACAACTACCCCCCGAGTCCATATTGCCATTGAAAATGCGATGTGGAGTCAAAACTTCGATGCGAGGCCTGTGCTCGCTATAGATTGCTGTAGATGAAAGCATAGCTATCTCAAGCGCCTTGGGATTGCATTGCGACCCCTATGAATTTGAATGGTTGTAGACAACTGTCGTATTCTGAGATTTGCTCCCAGCTGCTACGATGATGACATGTGTTGTGTGTCTTTCAATTAATGCGAAGGCATGTATAAGTGAGTGATAGTGACCTCGAAGGTACTTCCAAGCGCTATGTGGTTCTGCAGGGACTTTGAGAGGCGACCCCATAGGGCCTTGCAGTCATAGATTGTTATAATTGTATCTTCTGTCCAGCTGATATGTGAGCTCGGGCTTTCACATATATCTTCAGGTCTTCTTAAAGTATGATGAGAGGACTCCCCTCTACTCCTTGTTATTATGATGAGAAGCCTCCTTATAAGTTGAGAGGATTGCTTGCAGTCTCATATGTTGCGAGGCCTCCTTGCAGCCTTATCATTGCGAGGCCTCCTCGTAGCCTCTTACATTGCGAGGCCGCCTCGCAGCCTCATACGTCGCGAGGCCTCCTCGTAGCTTCTTACATTGCGAGGCCGCCTCGCAGCCTCATACGTCGCGAGGCCTCCTCGCCACCTCATACATTGAGGGGCCTCCTTGCAGCCTCATATGTTGCGAGGCCTCCTCATAGCAGTACATGGTACCCCAGTTTTTCGGTGCAGGCAGTTGTAGTGGAGAACTATTTTTTTTTTATCTTCAAAATTTCTTCAAAATTATTTTGGACTCCTCACTTGGCAGCTTTCAAAATTTTTTATTTTAACACGAGCCCATGTCTCCTCGCAGTGGCCCCCTCGCTACATTTTTTTTTCTCGCGTCGCGCTGCAAAGTACTCTTTATTCGCCTTGTAATTTCTTTACAACCTTGTGGAGCCGTGGTCCTTGTATTTGTACTTTCACCTCGCTGACTTTTCTTTCTTTTCTTTTTTAATATTTCTTTTTTCACTTTGGATGAGATCTCCTCGCCTTTCGCTGCTTCCTTATATTTTTATTAACTCTTGCTTATATTATAAAAGGACTCCTTGTGGCCTCCTATGTGGAGAAGCCTCCTCGCTGATAGAATAGGAGGACTCCTCGTGGCCTCATATGTAGAGAGGCCTCCTCCTGCTGATATAATGAGAGAACTCCTCTATACATGTATATGCGAGGACACCTTGTTTTTTTTAATAAGCCACATGTGCTCCTGTTAGTCCACACGCGGATCCCTGTTCGTCTTTTTTATTTTAGCTGATCATGCTTCCCCGCTTTTTAACTTCCTTTTGATCCTTGATTCTGTGGCCTCGTATTCCACTTTCTTTTATAGCCTTGTAGACAGACTTCATCCATCATGTTGCTGGGCTCTAGCCCCGACTCACATATGTTAGCTGGTGGGCTATGCATCTTTGAAAACTTATAATTTTGAATTTTCCCATGTGCTTTGGGATACCTGATTGAGTCTTCATATGCTCCAATTTGCTTATAAACTGATTTTAACATTGCCTAGAGATAGCTCCACACTGTATAAACTTACAGACTGACCCATCATCTCCAATGGGGTTAAGTGGTCTCGCATAGTAAGATATCGGGCTTGCGGCCTCGCAACGTTAGGTACGCGCTATTTCACCTCACATACAATTTTTTATTCTATTGTCCTCGCACGCCAAAGCTAGAAACGAGCCATGCATTAACCTTTTTTTTTTAAATCCTTGCACGGGACCCTTGGTAATATTCCATCCGCCATTTACTAGCTAGCATTGCACATGTCCTTCATGGTTCTCTTGGATATACATTCTGTTATCGCCCCAGTCCTCTCCTCGCATTGTTGATTTCTAAGTTCACGCAGAACTCCTTCATCTCCTTGCTATCAAATTGCTTCCCATTATCTGATATTAGCTGATATAGGATCCCATAGCGACACACAATGGCCCTGTATACAAAGTCCTTCAATTTTTTGGCAGCTCAGCCTCGGCCCACTTATTGAAATAATCCACATCCACCACTACATACTTGACTAATCCTTTAGCTTTGGGGAGCTTCCCAATAAGATCAATACCCCACATGGCAAAGGGTCATGGGCTTATGAGAGAAGTGAGATGAGCAACCGGGGCATTACTGAAATTGGCCCTTTGGCACTTTTCACACCTCCTAGCAAACTCAAAAGCATCTCTTTTTAATGTAGGCAAGAATACCATTGGCGAAGAATCTTTTGGGCTATAGAACTACCCCTGAGTGATTGCCACATACGCTTTCATGGACCTCCCTTCGGATGTAGTTGTACTGCTCACCATTTACACGCCTCAAGAGTGGTGTGTTGAACCCTCTTCGATATAGACTTTTACGTAAATTACATAGCGAGCCGCTTGGTACTAAATCTTCCTCATTTCTTTCTTTTCTTGGGGTATAGTCCCATTCTTCATATACTCCCATATAGGGGTCATCCATGTTGGCCCCTGGCTCGCTACCTCCATGACAAATTCCTCAGGATCACTAAGCTTAGTCTGGATTTCTAATGGAATAAGCCCAAGTAAGGTGGCCTCTCGGCGCGATCCCAACTTTGTTAGGGCATCCACTCCTTGATTTTTTGTCCTTATGATAAATTTCACTTTCACCTGCTTGAATGACTTCATAAGTCTCTGTACACATTGCAGATAGAGCTCGATTTGAGGCCCCCTAGCCTACCACCCATATCCAATATGACATGTGACCAGCATGGAATCGCTATAAGCATTGAGATTCTCCACCTTCATTGTAATTGCGAGCTTAAGGCCATTGATTAGGGCCTCGTACTCGGCTGCATTGTTTGAGGCTACGAACGAAGTGGACTGTGCTTCTTAACCTGCGACCCTCAAGGGTAACGAGCTCAATCCCGGCTCCAGCTCCTTCCTTATTAGATGCTCCATCAACATAGAGCTCCCACCATGAGGCTTAATTCTGTTGGTTGGCCTCGGACTCGACTAGCATGGGGGTCGCAACGAGAGCCCAAGCATCTCCTTCAGATAGTAGAGGGAATTCCAAGATAAAATATGCTAAAGCTTGTCCTTTCAAAGCACCTCGAGGCTTGTACTCGATGTCAAATTAGCTTAGTTCCACTGTCCGCGCTAGAAGTCTTTCCGAGGTCTCAGGCTTATGCATCACTTGCCTTAGGCTGTGCAAACCTCAATTTTATGAT
This sequence comes from Saposhnikovia divaricata, assembly GCA_036435485.1. Classification (NCBI taxonomy): domain Eukaryota; kingdom Viridiplantae; phylum Streptophyta; class Magnoliopsida; order Apiales; family Apiaceae; genus Saposhnikovia; species Saposhnikovia divaricata. The sequence continues at coordinate 5,369,350 of CM071598.1, read as the reverse complement.
CCTAAAAATATGGCCTCAACCTCCGTGAGGCCAAAACCAAGGCATAAACGAGCTTCTCCATGTTGGTGTAGTGAGTCTCAACATCTAGCATCATTTCACTAACATAATAAACATGGTATTGAACCCTTTCCTCCTCGTGATCTAACACTGCACTTACTGCATGCTCTCAGCTGGATACAAATAAGGATCTCCCCTTCCTTAGGCTTAAAAAGTAGAGGTGGCGAGCCCAAATGTTCCTTTATTTGATGTTTATAATTTTGCATTGTATTTTAGGCCTCGCATCTGCTTGCACAAGGGACTCATGTTGCAATGATTTTAGCATGTATAAATTCCTCCATAACGCCTCTCCATATCTGTTAAATTTTTTTCCAAGTGTTTTAGAATAGCTGATGGGGTCTTCAAATGATCATGATTGCGCCTATGGGGCCGAGAGGCCTCGCATCGCAAGGTGTCGAGTTTGCAGCCTCGCGTCGCTAGGTACGGCCTCGCAACGCTAGCTATGGCCTCGCAATGCTAGGTGTTGGCCTCGTAACGCTAGGTGCTGGCCTTGTCTTGCAATTTTTCAAATGTCCTGCTAGAAGTGGTGTTTATGTAATGCCACTACCCCCCGAGTCCTCATTATCATTGTAGATGTGATGAGGAATCAAAGTCTTTCAGCAACCTTGCATTATCATTGTAAATGTTTTAAATGCCTGTTGACTTTACTCCATTTGACCTGTTTTACCTTGCATCATTTGTGGCTTGCTTGAAGGGAGAGGAATGAGTTTTAGAAGTCCTTGATGGAACTGCAGAAATCAAGCGAGGAAGCTTCGAAGAAAAGTGTTGATGGGAACGCAAGACTGACAGGCGATCTGAATGCTGTCAAGACCGAATTTGCAATTGCTGAAGACATATTCCTGGTCAAGGGCCAAGTTACGTTCATGAAGGGATTCATCAGAACAATCCCTAATTTTGATTGGGACCATCTCGGGCCTGGTAATGCTGACTTCGCAGAGACACAGGAGAAGGAGATCGCCGAAGAGGATGCTACTGAAGCGAGGCTAGAAGAGGAAGCAAGACCTGCAGAGGAGGCAAAGCTGGTAAATGAAGCTTCTACTGTCAACCAGGATCCACCTGCTCCTTAAATTTATTTTGCCAGAGGAGTAATTTTGCTTCGCAGTCGCTAAGCCTCAGGTTGATGTCATTTTTACTTTAGCTTTTCCTTTAGACGTTGAGATGCAGTATGTGCTCGCAGGTGCGAAGTGCCTTGAATAGTTTCAGATTTGTGTTCCTTTGCTTAGATTCCTTTGATTGTTGTAGATAGCTTAGGATGTGTGTTGCTACTTTGAGATAGTTTCAAGTACGATCCCCGCATCGTTGAGATGGCTTGGACCTTAAAAACAACTAGGGACGAGGCCCTAAAGTTGACATGTAGGGGCGAGGCCCTGTAGTTGAAACGTAGGGGCAAGGCCCTGTAGTCGATACGTAGGGGCGAGGCCCTAAAGTTAAAACGTAGGGGCGAGGCCATGTAGTTGATACATAGGGGCGAGGCCCTAGCGTTAATAAAGTAGGGGCGAGGCCCTAAAGTAGATCAAGTAGGGGCGAGGCCCTAGCGTTGACAAAGTATGGGCGAGGCCCTAGCGTTGACAAAGTATGGGCGAGGCCCTAATGTTGATAAGCTTTGCCTATCTTGTATTAACTTTTTCGGAGCAGCAATTTCTGAACTATGTCCCACAAATTTCATAAGCTTCAATTTTGTACAGGCCCCATTGATCTAGTCAACTTTGCTCCAGCCATCCACTTCGCATGTGCATAGTTTTACCATTTTCAGCCCGTAGATTTCAAATGTCCCACTAGAAGAGCTGTTTATGTAATGCTACTACCCCCTGAGTCCTTATTATCATTGTAGACGTGATGAGGAATCAAAGTGTTTCAGCGACCTTCTTGTATTATTTGGAGTTGACACCATCTATAGTGAAGAAAATTTGATGTGATCTCGCTATGAGTAGACCTGACTTCTTCAACGCTATCCCGCTAGTTGGCCTCATCACGCTATCCCGAGGCACTCCCAAGGCTAAGCGAGAGCAAATGTAATAAGATATTGAGGTCTTGAGCTCATTTTTATCTTCAACTACTTTGGCTTCTCTCCTTTCATCTCTAGTGCGAGCTCGAGGTCAATGATGAGAGCCTCGGGGTTCAGCCTCGTTATTTGTTGCTTGCTCTTCTAAATGTCTTCAGATAGTTGATGACCTCCTCATTGTCGGCGAGGATCAGGGGCGTCCCCCTCTCCTCGACAAGGTTCAGGGGCGTCCCCCCTCTCCTCGACGTAGAGGTATTTCACTAGTGAAGAAGCATCTCATGTAGAAGTATCTCATTAATAGGCATCTCCTTAGAAGACATCTCGGTAGGAGGCATCTCAAGATCTCGATAGTTACTCCATATTGGGGCCTTGCTAGGAGATGTGGGTCGCTTAGAACCTTGACCCTTTCCTTGGTCTCGCTTCTAGTGATGTAGCTTATCCTTCTCGAACCCGACCTTGCTACGCTAGGTGCAAGCATGGCCTCGCTCCTATGCAGTCGCTCCTAGGGGTCTTCCTCCTCGTGGGTCGCAGCCCGGGGTCGCATTTGGGTGTCATAAGCTATCCCAGGGTCTTGGCTTCGCTCCTTGGGGGTCGCAGCCCGGGGTCATACGCTATCCCGGGGTCTCGCTCCTCGGCCTCTCCGTTCTTCTTGTTCGAGTTAGTCATCGTTCTCCCAAATTAATGACTCCCCTCCTTCTAGCGCCAAATGTTATAGGGAGAATATTGTATAACAATATTTTGGAGGTTTGCTGGATTTATGGAGCAAAATACAGATATTTTGCTATGAACACGAAGAACATGGGAGGAGATTGGTGTTTGTTTGTGGTTGCACTTGATAGGTGTTTTCAGTGATGAACTGTCAATCATCCCGTATCAAGGTGCTTACGTACCCTATTTATAGGGATCAAGCCTGACGTAGTTCTTGAAGAACAAGTTACCTAGGCGGGCTAGGATTTTAAGAGATAAGCCAAAGTCCAAGCCCACTCGTTTAGGGCTGACGTGGCAATGAGTCATCAACCCTATCCATGATCCATGGCCCAGATGTGGAAGCCTATGGTCTCGCACGAACAGAGTTGGCTAGTAGAGAAGTAACAAGGGCCTTGCATGCGACCTCGAGGGGTCAGGCCATGCGAAGCGAACCCTAGTGTCCAGCTACTCATGCGACCTCGAGGGATCTGGCCATGAGCCTTCCAGAGAAGAGGAGATAGTGATCTCGCTGTAGTGACCCCGCATTGGAGGTTATGTGCGAAACGATCCTTTGACGGGAGCCAAACGAAGCGATCCCCGGGTTGCGACCCCGGTAGATGCGACCCCGAGGCTGAGCTAGCATGAGAGGCGCAGAGGCCTAGCGTGAGAGGCGCAGAGGCCTTTTCCTTTGTTATTGGCATGAGAGGACGCCCTGAGTAGTAGCAGGAGGTCGTAGTGAGGAGACCCCTGGGGTGAGTGTCTTCAAGAGATTTAAGAGATAGAGGTGAGGTGATCCCTGATCGGACCTCATGCCTTGTTTATCCTTCTTCAATATTCGGGCCCGTTGAGAGATATTTGAGCCCATTAGGAGATAATTGAGCCCATTAAGAGATGTGGGCCCCTTGTATAGTCGTTTGAGCTTGTTTAGGATCTATGCCGAGATTCGGGCATAACACTTTGATTCATAGAAAAAGATATAACTATATAAAAGAAAACAATCTATAAAATGTATATAAAAATTATTATTTTTCTTTTACTTTTTGACTTATAGAAAAAATTATAATCACACAAAAGTTAGATCAACATCATAATAGAATGCTTTAACAAGGAATTGAGCAACACTATTATTATCGTATAATAAAAGATAACAAAACATGAGATAATTAATTTAGAAGGTCCTTGCAATCACTAACTACACTATCAAAATGCGATGACATATGAAGTGTATTTCAGATTGATTGCACAACTATGATATTGGGATGTTTGGGGAAATTTTTTTCAGAATAAGTTAACTTATTTTAAGATAAAGTTAGAGATTCCTAACTTTCCAACTTATTTTTGTAACTTATTGAATCTCAAACATATATTAAATACTTGTATAAATTTTTTTTATCAAAATATAAAAATTTTATCCGAAAATAAGTCCGTAAGGACTTATATTAAGGTGTGCCAAATAGGCGCATTGTCCTTTCTTCTCGACCGGGACAAAGAAGACTTATTAGGAGACAAATTTTAACAGACGAAAAATGAGAAAATGACTCACTATGGAGGAGTATCAATATATATATATAAAGGAGGATAGCGGGAGTTTAGGTGGCGCTCTAATATCGTCTCAATCGATTTTTCTAATTTTCTAGAATTTTAAACACTAATAAATATAAAAATATCAATTAGCATATTAGAAGTAGAAATAGAATAGGTGGTCAAATTTATAAAGGATAAGAGTTCGAATTTACAGGGAAGACATATGATTAGAAGTTCTATTGGAAGTATAATAAGTATTTATAAGGCATACGATTAAAAGTTCTATTGAAAGTAGAATAGGAGTTCGAATTTATATAGAATAAGAGTTTGAATTTATAGAAAAAATATATTAATAAAAGTTCTACTAGAACTAGAATAGGTGTTTGAATATATAGAGCAGACATATAATTAAATATTTTATAGAAACGATCTTCTTAAATTATATATTTTTTATATACGTTAATTATACTTATATTAGGAAAATTTATTCATAAATCCAATACTATTGTCATGAAAAAAGTCACCGTATTTAAAAAGAAAAGAATTGATGTGTTAAAATAATAAAAGAACAATGAGTAAAAGAACAATCTCATGCAGGAATCCTAAATAAATACAGGAGTATTTATAATATATAGAGAAAATAAGATGTGTTTTCATTTTCTAAAACTCCAAAAATTTTAGAAAATCTAGAAAGTATAAATTGGAATTCACTCTATTTTTTAGGTTTTGATTTCAAGGAAAAAAATTGTTGTGTAAGATAAGTATCATCAATAATATGTAATGAAGTTAGAATTTCGATCCCAAACGAGAGCGGCTCGGAATGTGTATAACGGGAAGACGACTCACTATAAAAGATTGTACTAGCTATTAAAATATCATATGATGTTATAAATTTTATTTTATTTTTAGGATTTGATTTTTATGGATAAACATTATCATACAAGTAATATATGTAAAAGTTAGGTTTTTGGTCTTAACGAGAGAGCTAATCAATAGTAATGACTGTGTTTAACAAGAAAGCGGTTCATTAGATAAGACCGTATAAAAGATGTTTAAATATATAATTAATACATAAAATAAAATATTTTATTGGAAGTAGAATACGAGGACGGTGGAGACGTCTTATACGATTTTTTAAAACTATACATCTTTTTTCCTAGAAATCCTTTATTTTAACTTTTTATACAAGTTAATTATACTTGCATTACAAAAATATATCCATAAATGTATTATTATTCCCGTAACGAAAAGTCTTCGTATTTTAAATTTTTTTTAATATGTTAACATAACAGAAAGACATTCCCATGCGAAAACTGTAAATAAATACAAGAATATCTATAATATACAGAAAATATAAGATGTATTTTCATCTTTTAAGACTCCATAAATATTAGAAAGTTTAAAGAATATAAAAATTGGAATTTACTCTCTTTATATAATGAAGTTAGAATTTCGGTTTCAAATAAGAGCGGCTAGAAACGTATTTAACGGGAAGACGGCTCGCTAGAAAAGATTGTATTAGCTATTAGAATTTGATACTGAAGTCATAATTTTTTTTTTATTTTTACGGTTCGATTTTATAGATAAAAAATATTATATAAGTCTTTATAATATATGTTAAAAAGTTTGGATTTCGGTTTTAACGAGAGAGCGGCTCAATCGAAAGAATCGTATTTAACAAGAAATTGATTCATTAGAGAAGATTATTTAATTATTAAAATTTAATATTAATATTATAATATAACATAAATGTATTGAATTTTTTAAAAAATATTGTAACGCCGCCGCGAAGCGCGGCTTTATCAACTAGTTGAACTATTAAAATTTAAATGTCATGTTATTATTTTTAACTATATATTTTTTTAAAAATCCGCAAAGAAAATTGTTTATTTGACAGAATTGTGCTAAACGGGAAGACGGCTCACACGAGAGAAATTATTTCTAATTATTTATACGCAATATAGTATTCTAATTATATGTTTATTAAATATTTATAGATAATCTTATATTTTCAAAGATTTTAAAAAAATTATATAAGGTCGCTGCGAAGCGCGGCTTATTCGACTAGTATCAATATATATATAAACGAGGATACGCGGGCGCTTCGGTGGCGCTCTAAAATCGTCTCAATCTATTTTTCTAATTTTTCAGAATTTTAGGATTTTAAATACTAATAAATTTAAAAATATCTTTTAACATATTAGAAGTAGAAAAGGCATTCGAATTTATAGATGAGAAGAATTCGAATTTGAATTTATAGGGAAGACATATAAATTCGAAGTTCTATTAGAAGTAGAATAGGTATTTATAAGGCATATGATTAAAAGTTCTATTTGAAGTAGAATAGGAGTTCGTATTAGAAGTAGAATAGGTATTTATAAGGCATATGATTAAAAGTTCTATTAGAAGTAGAATAGAGTTCGAATTATAGTGAATAAGAGTTTGAATTTATTGAAAAGATTGTCTCAATCTATTTTTTTATTTTTTTAGAAAAATAGATTGAGACGATTTTAGAGCGCCACCAAAACGTCCGCGTATCCTCCTTTATATATATATATATAGGCCTTTGCTCCATCCAGAACACTCTTATATAACAAACAACAAAGAACACCTTAGATCTATTAGATCCTTTGGCCCCGCCAGGGGCACCCAATACAAAAAGTTATTATTTTTTTACCCTCTATCAAGTCTAAAAAAAATTTGAAAATTACTGTTCATCTGATGACGTCATCATGACTGATGACGTCATCAGGTGAACAGTAAATTTTCAAATTTTTTTTTTTGCTTGTTTGCTAGAGGGTAAAAGAATAATAACTTTTTGTATTGGGTGCTATGACGGAACTCTTAAATTATATTAGATATGAGGTGTTCTTTATTGTTTGTTATATAAGGTGTTTGCTATGTAGTGCAACTCTCTCTCTCTCTCTCTATATATATATATATATATATATATATATATATATATATATATATATATATATATATATACTGATTTTAGGATTTTAAATATTAATGAATATAAAAATATCTTTTAACATATTATTAAAAGTAGAATAGGTGTTCGAATTTATAGAGAATAAGAATTCGAATGTGAATTTATAGGGAAGATATATAATTAGAAGTTCTATTATAAGTAGAATTGGTATTTGTATGGCATATGATTTAAAGTTCTACTTGAAGTATAATAGGAGTTCGTATTAGAAGTAGAATAAGCATTTATAAGGCATATGATTAAAAGTTCTATTGGAAGTAGAATAGGAGTTCAAATTTATAGTGAATAAGAGTTCGAATTTATTGAAAAAAATACAATTAAAAATTATATTGAAAGTAGAATAAGTATCAATATTTTGAATATATAAAGAAGACTTATAATGAAATATTTTATTGAAGTTCAATACTAATAAATAGAATATCTTTTAACATATAGGATCTCTTTTAACATATTAGATCCAAAATAAGTGTTCTTGAGGAGAATAGTTCAAATTTATATGAAAAAACTTTAATAATGCCTATATAACAAAAAATACCCATTAGTTTTCACGGACTTTTGATATTTGTAATTTTTTGTTTCTTCCTATTATATTGTTTTGTTTTCTAATTTCACTATCTTCTTATCATTCTTGCAGTGTGGAAGTTCTCCATGTATACCATGTCATGTATTTTTAAAACTTCATAAATTTTTGAAAGTTTAGAGAAAGTAAAAATTGAAATTCACTCTATTTTTAGGTTTTGATTTTAAAGAAAAAAATTATTGTATAAGATAAGTCTCATCAATAATATGTAATGAAGTTAAAATTTCGGTCCCAAACGAGAACGGCTCGAAACGTGTTTGGCGGGAAGATGACTCACTAGGATAGATCTTTTTAACTATTAGAATTTGATATTGATGTTATAATTTTTTTTTTATGATTCGGTTTTTATGGATAAACATTATCATACAAGTAAATATTTAAAAGTTAGTATTTCGGTTTTAACGAGAGAGCTGTTCAATAGGAAGAACCGTATTTAATGAAAAATTGGTACGTTACAGAAGATCGTGTTAATAATTAAAATTCAATATTGATGATATAATAGAATAGTAATATATTTTTATTTTTTTAGATGTCCTCAATCTATTTTTCCAAATTCTTAGAATTTTAGGATTTTAAATACTAATAGCTAAAAACTATCCTTTAATATATTAGAAGTATAATAGGTGTTTAAATTCATAAAGAAGAAGGATTTGAATTCAAAGGGAAGGCATATAATTAAAAAATTTGATTAGAAGTAGAATAGGTGTTTATAAGACATATAATTAAAATTTTTACTGGAATTAAAAGTTTAAATTTATAGAAAATATATATAATTAAAAAAATAATTGGAAGTAGAAAACGTGTTTGAATATACAGAGAATATATATAATAATTTTTTTTTGGACTTAGAATACGAGGACGAGGACTGTAGAGACCTTTTATAATATTTTTTAAAATTATATATTGTTTTTCTGAAATCCTTTATTTTAATTTTTTATACAAGTTAATTATACTTACCTTAGAAAAATATATCCATAAATTCAATATTATTTTCTTAACGAAAATTCTTCGTATTTAAAAAGAAAAAGAGTTATGGGTTAACATAATAGAAAGACATTCTGATGCGGAATCTGTAAATAAATACAAGAATATCTTTAATATACAGAAAAAATAAGATGTATTTTCATCTTTTAAAACTTCATAAATATTCGAAAGTTTAAAAAACGTAGAAATTGTAATTTACTCTTTTTTAAGATTTTAATCTTTAAGGAAAAAAGATAAGTATAATTAATAATAATATATATTGAATTTAGAATTTCGGTTCCAAATGAGACTGGCTTGAAACGCACTTAACGGGAATACGCTCAATAGAAAAGATTGTAAAAAATCATTATACAAGTTTTTATTATATATGTAAAAGTTGTGATTTTAGTTTTGATCAGAGAACGGCTCAATAAAAAAAATCGTGTTTAATGAGAAAGCGATTCATTAGAAAAATTATGTAACTATTAGAATTTAATAAAATTTATATTAATTTATTTTAATAAAAAGTTATAATGCCGCCGCCGCGAAGCGCGGCTTTATCGACTGGTTTAAATATAAAATATTACTTATTATTAGATCTAATGGTTATCATCTATTTACTAAATATTCAACAATTACTATTCTTTTAATAATTATTGAACCAAACAATCAAATTATCAATTATCTTCTAGTTTGCTTTATTTTAGATTAGTCTAGAAGTATAGATTACATTCTTTGAAAGATCTTGATGAGTGGAGTCTTGAACAACCTATGAGAATGAGGCTAATCACTCTAAATAAACCGAATATTAGACTCGTACCAAAAACATTATACAATATAAATAATGAAATTATTTGAGTATTTTTTTTACTAAATTACAACCATCTTTTCCTACTTTTAGTTTAATATTTACTAGCTTATAATTCGTGCGATGCGCAAATTTCTTTTAATATGTTATAAATTTTATTTTATGTTTTAATTATTTTTATGTAATCATTATCCTTTATTATAATACCTGAGTCTACCCAGGTATACAGTTAGATGCAGTTAGCCAATCAAAAAACTATGAATTATTTTAGGACCAATCAGAGATCATTCCTCAAATTTAGACCAATCATATTATATCAAAAGTTTTCCTTATTTACCATTCTTATCCCATTATACTAACCATTGTTAGTTAATAATTCTAATTTAAATATAGTAATGACTTTATTTAACATATCCATAAATTACTTATTTACCATTCTTATCCTATTTATGCTAACCCATAGTTTAAATATAGTAATGACTTTATTTAACATATCCATATATTACATATTTTTTTAATATCAAAAATATTTATAATAAATTAATATATTAAATTAAAATCAATTAGAATTATACAAATATATAATATTAAGCGATTTTCGCAATTTGAATTTTCCACTCTTTCGATTTACAATATTACGAATTAATTTTCATAAAAATATATAAGAGCCAATTAGAATTTACCACTAAATAAATTAATTATAAAAAGCAATCAGAATAATATATTATTACATACTAGCACATCTGTTCCTTGCGCCACTCTCTACGTATAGAGCTATTTTACAAAATTGCGTATTTATTAATTGTTTTTAACACAAATATATTATTTTAATGCATGGGTCTATTTTATTTATAATATAAAATATAATATCTTAATATCTCAAACACTCGATCTACAATCATAAGGTGCAAACAAATTTGAATAAATCCACTCTTATTCAATTAAATATTTTAAAACTTTAAAAATATTTACTACACCATTCCAAATACACCATCAAAATTTAAGTAATATAAACTTTTAATTAATCAATTATAAAAAAATAAATTTAATCAATTAAAATATTAAAAAATGAATTTTAAACCAATTATCATTAACATTTTACTTATCAGTATTTTTTGGTTATGCATGAATTAATAGGACAAATAAAGTGACTTGGCGATATATTTGAATTATTCAAGATACTGAACAGACTCTCAAATAGTACTAGACATTATTTGGTGTATAAATTATCAATCCAAAAAATAAAATTCATTAAGAGTCAATAAAAATATTGTTAGTGAATATTTTCATAGCAAATTGCTCAACTCAGCGCAAAAATTCTAATAAATCACTATTTTTTGATATTTCATAGCAAAATGGTCAACTCAACGCAAAAATTTTAATAGATCAATTTTTTATAGATAATTAATCTATCAACAAAAGGGCATATGTCATCTACACAAATAATCATTCAATTTTTTTTTAAATCATAATTTTTTATAGGTAAATAATTTATCAATAAAATGTCATACATCTACAAAAATAATCAAGATTGGACAAATACATATTAAAATAGATCATATCAAGATAACAAGGTTCGCTTAATCCAAACTGAAGGAATTTATGACCGTAGCGGAAGTGTAAATCACATTTACTTGCATAAAAACCTAATTAATCATGTATATAGATTTAAAAATTGTATGAAACACAAGAAAAATACCTTGATAGCTTTCCTGGGATTGTTATGAATGTTTCTATGATTTCCAGCAATCACCCCTCAAGTGTGGAGTGCTCTAATGGTATCCACCAAGATTAAATATCATATAGTAGATTAAGAACAATTGAGAAAATTAATTAAATGGTTTGGAATGATTTTGATGAACTTCAAAAGCTCTCCATGATCTTCTAAACCTCCTGGGATGTTTGTGTTATGTGTTTGTGATGTGTTTCCAACTCTTGGATATGTTTGATATTTAAAGAAATAAAGTCTTTACTTTATCTAATTAAATAATCATTTAATAATTAAAACCCTTTTAATTATTAATCCCATTCTGAAAATAATTCTCTCATAAAATTTAATTTCTCAAACTAAATTTTGTAATTAATAATTATTAAGAACTTTTCTTAATTTATTTATAATCTATTAAATCTCATTTAAATAAATTATAAATAATTGCTAATTAATTATTTATTCAATAAATAAATAATTCATAGCCATTATTAATTATTCTCATCATCTATAAATATTTAACCTTTTTATGGTGTGACCCTTTAGGTTCAATATTAAGCCGGTAGTAGATATAAATAATAATAAACTATTTATTATTACTTATACGAATTACTAATTAATTCGTTAAATATAATTACATAAGTAATTAATATTTATTCTACATCGTGAGTGATACTTTTGAATATATCGCGACTATCCGGATAATATGAATTCATTGCTTAGAATATATAAAACCTATTCAGCAAATGGTTACCGTACAATCAATTCCTTCTACCCGACAATATCCCGATTAAATACAAGGCATGGATCGCGTGTCAAACCTATTTAATTTAATCATATAATTTCTTATACATTATGTCTAGTTCATTTGAAATAGAAACTCTTTCTAACTTCAATTACTCTGGCCAGAGATTCCAGAACTAACATAGTAAGAACATCATAGGATATTCACTTTCTTTTACTGAAAGGGGTAGATTCTTTATCGATCGTTAACTATCTTCATATACAAATTCCTATACCCGGAATAGAACTAATGATTGTCCCTTGAGGACTTAGAACTAAACCAAAACATAGTTCATTGTATATAAGATTACTTTAACGGTCTCAAGTCTAAGGACACTTGTACCACCATCAACTTATGAACAACTATTAACACGTGAGTAAACTCCATTAGTCGTTCATTTGATCAAGTCACGTTCAGTGAACTTATTCTCCAATAAGCACCTACATACTAGCTATAGTGTCACCACACGAATGTCTATGAGAACAGACATCCTTCCGAGGAAGCACGCATAGTATGTACCGATCTTTACGGATTGACTAACTCCCAATTAGTTATCCTACGATCGGGAACTATTTAAGTTTAGTGTTTTCATCTTCTAGATCTCATTATTATAATCTCATTATAATTCTAGAAGCTTTACTCTAAACTATGGAACTTCTTATTTAAACACTTTAAATAGATAAAGCCCGTAATAAAAACAACAAGTCTTTTATTAATATAAATAAAATCAAATAAGATTACATGAAAGTATTTCCTAACCCATCACACATGATTGGGTTTAGGACAAAATACTATCAAACTCCCACTTGTACTAAAGCCAATCACTCTGGTATCTTATACCCATCTTATCTCTATGTCGATCAAAGTGAGCCTGAGACAATGCCTTAGTAAACGGGTCCGCTATGTTGTTATGTGTGTCAATTCTTACGATGTTGACATCCCCCCTTTCTATGATCTCTCGAATCAGATGAAAGCGCCGCAACACGTGTTTGGAATTCTTATGGGATCTTGGTTCCTTAGCTTGAGCTATCGCAGCGTTGTTATCACAATACAACACTATAGGATCCTCAATGCTAGGAACTACTCCCAAATCAGAAACAAATTTCCTCATCCAGACAGCTTCCTTTGCAGCTTCACATGCAGCTATATATTCCGCTTCCGCTGTGGAGTCAGCCGTTGTAGGCTGTTTGGAACTCTTCCAACTAATCACTCCCCCATTTAGAGTAAATACATACCCTGACTGGGATCTGCTACCATCGCCTTCTGATTGAAAACTAGAGTCAGTATAACCCTCAATTTTCAATTCAGATCCACCAAAAACAAGAAAAACATCTTTAGTCCTTCTCAAGTACTTCAATATGTTCTTCACTGCTTTCCAGTGTTCTTCACATGGGTTAGACTGATATCTGCTCGTCACACTAAGTGAATGAGCAACATCAGCTCTAGTACATAACATCGCATACATGATGGATCCTATTGCCGAGGCATAAGGAATCCTACTCATGCGCACCCTTTCCTCATATGTCTTTGGAGACATGTTCTCGGAAAGAGTAATCCCATGACTAATAGGAATGAGACCTCTTTTCGAGTTCTCCATGCTAAACCGTTTTAGCACTTTATCGATGTATGTACCTTGGGATAGGCCAATCGTTCGATTAGATCTATCTCTATAGATCTTCATCCCTAAAATATAGGATGCCTCTCCCAAGTCCTTCATAGTGAAGTTCTTTGATAGCCAGACCTTGACTGATTGTAACATCGGTATATCATTTCCTATTATAAGTATGTCATCCACATACAATATAAGAAATGTTACCGCGCTCCCACTAACCTTCTTGTAAACACATGGTTCATCTAAGTTTTTGATAAAATCAAACTCTTTGATTGTCTCATCAAAACGGATGTTCCATCTTCGAGAAGCTTGCTTCAAACCATATATGGATCGAAGCAGTCTACATATTAGATTTTCGTTTCCACTGGAAACAAAACCCTCTGGCTGTGTCATATACACTTCCTCTTCAAGTTTCCCATTGAGGAAGGCCGTCTTTACGTCCATTTGCCAGATCTCGTAATCATAGTAGGCTGCAATCGTAAGCAAAATCCTAATGGATTTGAGCAAGGCTACAGGCGAAAAGGTTTCATCAAAGTCAATCCCTTGTCTTTGTTTGAATCCTTTTGCCACAAGCCTGGCCTTATAGGTCTCCACCTGGCCATCTGCTCCTAACTTTCGTTTGTATATCCATTTGCACCCAATGGGTTTAACTCCTTCAGGTGCCTCAACCAAAGTCCACGCTTGGTTTATATACATCGAGTCCATTTCGGATTTCATGGCATCCAGCCATTTCTCTGAGTCATTACAACTCACAGCCTCTTCATAAGTCATAGGGTACTCATCATCAACAAATGACAAATCATCATCATTTTCAATGACAAGCCCGTAATATCTTTCGATTGGGCGGGACACTCTCTCTGACCTACGTAAAGGTTGTTCTACAGAAGGTTGTTCTTTCTGAACAGGTACTTCTTCTCTAATCGTTGCATTTTGTGGTTCTTGAACTTCATCAAGTTCAATATTTCTCCCACTGTTTCTATCAAGGAGGAACTGTTCCTCTAAGAAGTGTGCGTGTCTAGAAACAAATATCCTTTGATCAGAAGGATCATAGAAATAATATCCATGACCTTCTTTAGGATATCCCACAAAACTGCATTTCACGGATCTAGGTTCCAACTTATCATGTTCAACTTTCTTGACATAAGCTGGACACCCCCAAACCTTAACATGTTTAAGACCTGGTTTCTTCCCACTCCACATCTCATGTGGGGTCGTGAGAACCGATTTAGAAGGCACCTTGTTCAGTAAATACGCTGACGTCTCTAAAGCATAACCCCATAGTGATACTGGAAGATCAGTAAAGCTCATCATGGACCTCACCATATCTAATAGAGTGCGATTCCTTCTCTCAGATACTCCATTTAATTGTGGAGTATAGGGAGGGGTCCATTGAGAAACTATACCATTTTCTTTAAGATAACCTAAAAACTCTCCGCTTAAGTACTCACCTCCTCGATCTGATCGAAGAACTTTTATACTACGTGCGGTTTGTTTTTCTACTTCATTTCTATATTCCTTGAACTTTTCAAAAGCTTCGGATTTGTATTTCATAAGATATACATATCCTAACCTGGATCGATCATCCGTAAAAGTAATGAAGTATGAAAATCCTCCTCTAGCACTTGTTGACATTGGTCCACATACATCTGTGTGTACCAAGTCTAACAACCCCGCAGCTCTCTCTCCATGTCCAGTAAATGGAGATTTAGTCATTTTACCCATGAGACAAGACTCGCATGTAGGATATGATTCAAAATCAAAATGTTCTAGTAACTTATCCTTATGTAATGTGCGAAGTCTGTTCTCACTAATATGACCTAGTCTGCAGTGCCATAAATAAGTTGGATTTTTATTATCTCTTTTTCTTTTATTATTAGGTTGTTCAATTTGAAACAAATTATGTTCTAAGTCACATATATACAAACCATTATGTAATGTACCGTATCCATAAGTAATATTATTTCTCTTAATTAAACATTTATTATTCTCAACAATAAATGTAAAACCATCCGAATCAAGTACAGGAATAGAAACAATATTTCTTACAATAGATGGTACATAATAACATTTATTCAACACGATAGTTTTGCCCGTAGGCATATGCAAAGGAAATGATCCTACAGCTGCAGCAGCAACTCTTGCTCCATTGCCCATCAATAGAATCACTTCATCTTCCCCCAGAGATCTACTTTGCTTTAGTCCCTGCAACGAATTGCAAATATGAGACCCACAAGCAGTATCAAATACCCAAGTAGAAATCTGACTTAAAGACATATTTAGTTCAATCATGAACATACCTGAATCTGAAGCGGTAATCTCATTGCCCTTCTTATTCTTTAACTCTGCAAGGTAAACCTTGCAGTTCCTCTTCCAGTGTCCCACCTTGTTACAGTGGAAGCAAACTCCTTTGCTTTTCGGGTCAGCCTTTGGTGGAACAGGCTTATTCTCACCCTTTTTCTTATTCTTCGGCTTCCAGTTCCTCTTCCTCTTAGTAGAGGTACTGGCACCGATCATAAGAACAGAACCCCTTTTGGAGGGAAAATTCGCCTCAGCAGTTTTCAGCATGTTGTGGAGCTCAGCTAAGCTGGCATCCAGCTTGTTCATGTGAAAGTTCATAACGAACTGCGAGAACGAATCCGAGAGTGATTGCAAGATTAAATCTTGGCATAACTCCCCATCCATGACAAAACCTAACTGCCCTAGATGCTCAATCAGATTGATCATCTTAAGCACATGGTCATTCACAGACGACCCTTCAGCCATTCTACATTGGAATAGCTCTTTCGATATATCATATCGAGCGGTTCTCCCTTGTACATCATAAAGCTCCTGTAGATGTATCAGAATGGTAGGAGCATCCATTTTCTCATGTTGCTTCTGTAACTCAGGTGTCATGGATGCTAGCATGACACATTGAGCAACATTAGCAGCATCTAACCATTCATCATACACTTCTCGTTCATGGAAAAGTGCATCATACACTTCTCGTTCATGGATGCTAGCATGACACATTGAGCAACATTAGCAGCATCTAACCATTCATCATACACTTCTCGTTCATGGAAAAGTGCATCATCAGAAGGAGGTACAGGTAAAGGCGAGTCAAGCACATAATCCTTCTTCTCAGCCCTGAGAACGATTCTCAGGTTTCGAAGCCAATCAGCATAATTGGGACCAGTCAATTTGTTCGCATCAAGTATGCTACGGAGTGATAGAGCAGAAGACATGATCTATAAATCTGAAATTTGTGAACACATAACAACATTAGTAGATATCCAATTTTATTATAACACCTTATGAATCGGGTCTTTATTCATAGGTGGCTCCCACAGTTTTATTAAAATTATACAACCCTCAAATGTATAACTTAAGCATTCTCAATGCATGTGAGAATAGGGATCCTACTTTCCATTATATAACCTCGGCTGTAGCACGAAACGCTATGTAATGTTCCATAGGCAGATAACTCTTTATTAATTACATCTCATGTTATTCCCTAATTCCATTTAGCCTCTTGAATCATTGAATCACGGCTGTAGCACGTCTAAATTCAATATTCTAAGTCAAGTGAGACCCAACATCTCGTTAAATTAATAAGATCTCAATAGCCCACGGCTGTAGCACGTAACGACAATTGGATTCTAATTAATTATACGCATCTCATGTAATAGACAAGTAATTCCTATTTTTGAAAACGAAGCCCTCGGCTGTAGCACGAAACGACAAAGCTCAAAACTAATAATCACTTTCTACCATGTTGGAAGGTTATGACCGACACAAGCCCGTTGTGACATTGGCCATTTTATTACTTGATATTAAATAACGAGGGATTTTATATTATTTAGGTTACGAAACGTTTTCGTTAAAACCTAAAGTCAAACATGCATTTTATATACGATATATAAAATTATATATATTATCTCATGGCATTTCTATGCACACATATATATAGGCAAACATGTTATATCATGTTAAACATTGTTAAACATCTATATGAAACAATATTAGTATTTTAAAGCATTTTAACACAATTAAAACGGGCTTTAAAACACTTCCGGAAGCTATAACCATTTTAAAATTAATTTTTAAAATTTATTTGACCACTCCATTAGATCCGTCTCGAAAAAACGAATCCAACGATATATTATACGCCTCAAACGGAGTTACGGATCAACGGGAAAAGTCAAAATACGAATCAGGGTCAATTCTGTCACATACAGACCCTGTAACGCATTACCAGAATGCGTTACAGGCCAAAAATAACATTTTTACTCTGTAACGCATTCAGCAGATGCGTTACGTAGTCATGCTGACGTCATGCTGACGTCAGCATTCGACCCGGCCCTGACCCGACCCGATTTTCGACCCGACCCGACCCGGCTCGTGAGAGGCACGCGCGGCGCGTGAGCTGCCAGCGCGTGAAGCCTACGCGCGGAGCACGGCCACGCGCAGTAAGGTTCTTTTCAGTTGACAGCCATTTTTTTTAAATATATAATATATATTATATCAGTCGGCCAAGATTTTAAATATCTGATTGTTTCAGCCCACTAGCCCAACTGACTAACTCCCTTTTTGGGCCCCCAATAATACTACCCATCTAGATATTTTATAAATAATATATATATTTATAAAACAGATTATTATTAATTAATTTCTAAACTCTTTAAAAATCAATAATAAATAATCTATCCATGGGAAAATTATGAAACTTTTTCTGGGACTTCTACAACACTTGTAGAAAATATATCAGTGATCAAAATTATTTTAAAAAATAATTTATTAATTAATTCGTAATTAATTTGATTATAGCCTCCTAGAACTTCAAAAATTCATAACTAATTCATACAAACTTGAAAAATTCCGAAATTTTTTCTGGGATCTATATACATGCAACCTATGCTCTGATACAATTGAAGGAATTTATGACCGTAGCGGAAGTGTAAATCACATTTACTTGCATAAAAACCTAATTAATCATGTATATAGATTTAAAAATTGTATGAACACAAGAAAAATACCTTGATAGCTTTCCTGGGATTGTTATGAATGTTTCTATGATTTCCAGCAATCACCCCTCAAGTGTGGAGTGCTCTAATGGTATCCACCAAGATTAAATATCATATAGTAGATTAAGAACAATTGAGAAAATTAATTAAATGGTTTGGAATGATTTTGATGAACTTCAAAAGCTCTCCATGATCTTCTAAACCTCCTGGGATGTTTGTGTTATGTGTTTGTGATGTGTTTCCAACTCTTGGATATGTTTGATATTTAAAGAAATAAAGTCTTTACTTTATCTAATTAAATAATCATTTAATAATTAAAACCCTTTTAATTATTAATCCCATTCTGAAAATAATTCTCTCATAAAATTTAATTTCTCAAACTAAATTTTGTAATTAATAATTATTAAGAACTTTTCTTAATTTATTTATAATCTATTAAATCTCATTTAAATAAATTATAAATAATTGCTAATTAATTATTTATTCAATAAATAAATAATTCATAGCCATTATTAATTATTCTCATCATCTATAAATATTTAACCTTTTTATGGTGTGACCCTTTATGTTCAATATTAAGCCGGTAGTAGAAATAAATAATAATAAACTATTTATTATTACTTATACGAATTACTAATTAATTCGTTAAATATA
The DNA here is from genome assembly GCA_036435485.1 of Saposhnikovia divaricata. Lineage (NCBI taxonomy): Eukaryota > Viridiplantae > Streptophyta > Magnoliopsida > Apiales > Apiaceae > Saposhnikovia > Saposhnikovia divaricata. The sequence continues at coordinate 5,349,973 of CM071598.1, read as the reverse complement.
ATTACATAAGTAATTAATATTTATTCTACATCGTGAGTGATACTTTTGAATATATCGTGACTATCCGGATAATATGAATTCATTGCTTAGAATATATAAAACCTATTCAGCAAATGGTTACCGTACAATCAATTCCTTCTACCCGACAATATCCCGATTAAATACAAGGCATGGATCGCGTGTCAAGCCTATTTAATTTAATCATATAATTTCTTATACATTATGTCTAGTTCATTTGAATTAGAAACTCTTTCTAACTTCAATTACTCTGGCCAGAGATTCCAGAACTAACATAGTAAGAACATCATAGGATATTCACTTTCTTTTACTGAAAGGGGTAGATTCTTTATCGATCGTTAACTATCTTCATATACAAATTCCTATACCCGGAATAGAACTAATGATTGTCCCTTGAGGACTTAGAACTAAACCAAAACATAGTTCATTGTATATAAGATTACTTTAACGGTCTCAAGTCTAAGGACACTTGTACCACCATCAACTTATGAACAACTATTAACACGTGAGTAAACTCCATTAGTCGTTCATTTGATCAAGTCACGTTCAGTGAACTTATTCTCCAATAAGCACCTACATACTAGCTATAGTGTCACCACACGAATGTCTATGAGAACAGACATCCTTCCGAGGAGGCAAGCATAGTATGTACCGATCTTTACGGATTGACTAACTCCCAATTAGTTATCCTACGATCGGGAACTATTTAAGTTTAGTGTTATCATCTTCTAGATCTCATTATTATAATCTCATTATAATTCTAGAAGCTTTACTCTAAACTATGGAACTTCTTATTTAAACACTTTAAATAGATAAAGCCCGTAATAAAAACAACAAGTCTTTTATTAATATAAATAAAATCAAATAAGATTACATGAAAGTATTTCCTAACCCATCACACATGATTGGGTTTAGGACAAAATACTATCACAAACTACAATCGCTGACAGATCTTAAATTGTGGTACATCACTCGCTTATATCACTGAAATATATAGTCTTTTGGGCGAAATAATCCAACAATTTATTCTAATCGTAGGGGAAATACATATGCGATTTGTGAGAACGTATTCGAACAACTAACCATAACTGTGATTCTATATTATCCAAATCAATGAACCAAAATAATAAAATCCTGTAGATCTAAGATCCTTGTTGCCAAAATAAAGGAACCTCTCTCAAAAGAGCAAGAACAAAACCCAATATATGGATAGACAAAATCCACTAACGGGATACTAGACTCTCAATAAAGAGATATATTTATTGAAAAATAAAGTAAAATCAAGAAAAAGAAACGGGAATTATCATTCATATGGGAAAAGTACAAAATCCAATATACCAGTAGATAAAACCCACCAACGTAGTACTAGACTCTCAATAAAGAGAGATATTTATTGAAAACCAAAGCAAAATCAAGGAAAACAATAAAAATGGGCTTATCATCAACCAAAACGCAGATGTCAACCACTACACTTTAGTTTACTGTTTTTTTAGGAAAGGAGGGGAGAGAGAAAGGGCTATAGCAATCGTTTAAAATTAAATATTATTGATAACTATATAGGTCGATACATATAAAATTATATATTGTTTCTAATAAAAGGTGCCCATTTTAATTTTGTATTCTTGAATTCAAGTAATAGTATTCAATTCTCATATCCTAATGTAAGAGCAGACATACCGAATTTGCTTGGTTGTTTAATAATATTTATTTTTAATATCAACAAAACCTTAAATATAGGTAAAAAAATTTAATAACTTTGTAGATATATTCTAATCAAATAGATATATTTATTAACAATAAACAAAATAAAAAAATGGAGAGCTTCATTTTTATGTACTCTACTCTTAGTTTTATTTTGTAGCATTTCAATGTTATTTCCAATTATATAGTAACATACTTAGATAACTTGGACAGAGAGTAACATTACATGTAATTGTCATATTTTTTCTTTTCGCGTAATATTTTCGTTTCTTGTACAAAAAAATTACGTAGTTTAGTAGCATTTGGTGTTCAAATTTTGTGTATGCAAAATAATTTTATGTCATTTTCATGCAAGACCCCAAAGACACATGGCATGAATGTACAAATCACAAACGATTTTTCACATCTACGTTAATATATGTTGGAAAAATATACTCACTGTAAAATTAAAATGAATTTCATGTTTTTTAACCCAATAATTAAATTACAAGGACACATATATAATAATGTGATTATGTGTTTACATATGAAACATTTGATTTTAGTTTCACGTACAGTTTTCTATTTTAACATGTTAGTCTTAGTCAAATAAAAAATAGATAGGTGATACTCATTTTCAAATGTCTTATTTTACGTGTTTGGGTGACAACGGGTTGGGTTTGATCCGAATTTTGTAAAATCAAAACCCACATCCAAATATTTTTGAATTGTAAAAATAAATCCAAATCCAAAATTCAATATCCAAAACCAAATTCGTCGGATTTTGGATTATATTTGGTTTTTTTGGGCATCCAAAATTAGTAATAATGTAGTCAAATTAAAATAATTGCTGAACGCAAACAATATTAATTATATTTATACAAAAATTAAAAATTAAAATGATTAACTTTAGTCAAATATAACATATTATACGAATTAACACATTAAGTAAAATTTTAAAATATGTTAAAAAATAATTATTTGTATACACAGAAGTGAAAATTTTATGTAAATTAAAGAAAATTACATCTTAAATATATCAATAAAATTTGAGATTGAAAAATAGAAGTTTTAATTACTAAATTAGTATTGACTATTTCTAATAAAATATTTGAATAAAAAAAAATGTCTTACATCTAAAATACAACATAAAATAATTTCAAATTATAATATTATATTATTTGTGTATCGGGTTTCGATAGTGGATCGGATTTCAGATTTTGGATAGGATATCAGTTCAGTATAACTTAAATCCAAATGCAAAACGAAACTATTTCGGGTTTAAAATTTATATCCAAACCTAAATGCAAAAATTCAGGTTCGGTATATCCAAAATTTTGGTGTTCGGATCGGGTACCGTTAGATTGAATTAATTTTCCTTCCTTATTTATGGGTAAAAAACTAATATTTTCCTTTTTTGCCAAGAATTAAAGCTTTCATTCAACTTTCAAATCGTTTAACAGTACATGAATAAAATCAGAGTGGACATTTTCACCACCCCAAATACGGTCAGCTATTTAACTACTGTGTCTCGCTATAAAGCTGAATATACCATATTCTGATAAAAAAGAATAAAAAATTCAACATACAAACTCCGAAACTGAATATACACATTTTAAGTTGTCATTAAAAATAAGCTGATGACAATCATCATAAACTCTAACAGTCATATCTTACTCAAAGAACGGGATATATTGGATTTGTTTGCTTAATTGATAATGTTTATTTTTATATAGTAAATCAATTCACTAATAAAAGAACATAAAATTTGTAAAAATGATATGGAAGAAACATACAGGAAACTATATTATATGAAAGTTTTCCATTGTCATAATTACGTTCGTTTAATGGATCTTGCACAGTAGTGATCCATTATCGTATCGCTGAAACATGCAATCTTTTTTTGAGAGACAATCTAATGATTTATAACGATCGTTAGAAATTAGTGTTTATGAATTTCTAATATTTATTTAAAAAATTGATCACGACCCATGCAAATATTTTGAATATTAATATAATAAAAAATATAGAAACCCATTGTACTGCACATATAAATATACCAAATTTGCAAAATAACAAAACTTACAATATGGATAAAAACTTATGAACTTGGTTGAAAGATTCTCAAAAATGAGAGAAATCAAATGAAAAATAAAATTAAGAAAAAAAACCAATAAAGAGGGGCGTAGCATGGGTAGAATGCTAACCAATAAAAATATGACAACTCACTTTTGGGGATTTTTTTTGGTACCATTAGAATTTCTCCCAAAAATTGCTCATTTCCTATTTTATTTGCATTTATAGAATGAAAAATATGTATTCGATTTATTTTTCTAATAATAATAATTGTGTTTTTATTGTTCTCTACGCCTGATCTTCAAACATGATTATATTGAACCGATTTTTCTGTAAAAATAGCATAAAATGTCGTTAAATTACTTGGGGAAAAACAAAAGGGAATAAGAAAATTGAAATATATATCGGGTAAATTTTATCATATATCAAATGAATATGTTTTGATATTAATCTTTTTTTATATACACAATTTTTCAAACTTTTAACATGGGTCCATACAATTACACAAAATTTTAAGATATTTACTTGAGATTTATACCGGGTTCGTTACTCTCAAAGAAAAATATAACAAAATAATTTATTTTTTGATACACTATATATTTTTGTAACTATTTTAAAATTTTAAAATTGTGCTTTCGGTGCGTAGCACGGGTAAAATGCTAGTTTAATATAATAAACAATTACATACCTTATATAATATATTTATCTAAAATAACTATAATCATAATTATGTAATTATGTTCTTATTACGATTATATAATTATATAATATAAATATACCTTATATAACTATTCTTATCTATTATGGTCATTATTCTTTGTATGATTGGAATATATGGTTTTTAATATATTTTATTAATGATTAGAAGATATGATGTAATTTTTTTGGGTATTCATTAATGATTAGAAGATGTGATGTGAATTTTCTGGGTATGCATTAATAATTGCAAGATTATGTTTTAAATTAAAAGGTTACTCGCCTTAATTAGGAAAAAATTGTTAATGATTAGAAGATATAGTACAAGATATTTTTAGATGTTTATAAAAGATAATATCTTTTTATTAAAAAGTAACGTATTTTTTTTTGACAAACAGTGTAGTTTTATTAATTTAGAACATCACTCAACAAAGCATTAAAATCCCCAATAGGAAGAGACCTCATATCGAATACTCGATCTGGGAAAGAATATGACACTCTAGCTAGCTCATGAGCTGCTATATTAGCAGATCGTTTCACAAAAAACAGAGACACTGTATTTAAATCTACCATCAATTTACGACACTCTTCAACAACTCGACCCAACGGAATTACCATAGGAACTCTGCTGCGAATTGCTTGAATTAGTAACGTATTTTAATTAGAAAAAGCAATCGGCTACTTATCATTAATTATATTATTTTATAATTCATAATTAGGATAATCGTTGATTATTCGTTTTATACAGATTTCTATTTAGGGATTAGAAGATATGATGTGATATTTTTGTGTATTTATTAAATATTGCAAGATTATGTTTTAATTAAAAGTTAACGTTTTTTAATTAGAAAACAAATATTATTGATTGGAAGATACTATATTTTAGGTGTTTATAAAAGGTAATATCATCAATTAAAAGTAAACATCTTTTAATTAAAAAAGGCAGTGGGCTAATTATCATTAATTATATTATTTCATTATTTATTTGAATAATTAGGATAATCGTGCTGAAAATCGAACCGATAAACTTTCAACGCCCGTGCGATGCACGGATTTCTTTTATTATGTTATAAATTTTATTTAATATTACAATTATGTTTTTAAATAATCATTATCTTTAATAATTTTTAATTTAAAGGATTATACTGATGTTTTCTTATTATAAATAACGTACACAAATTTTTAATATATTTTATTAATAATTGGAAAATATGGTGTGATATTTTCGGGTATGTATTAATGATCGTAAGATTAGTTTTAAATCAAAAAGGTAAAATGTTTCAATTAGAAAAAAATACTAATGATTGAAAGATATTGTACGATTGATATTTTTAGGTGTTTATAAAATGTAATATTTTCAATTAAAACTAATTGTGAAAAAGGTAATATGCTATTTACTATTAATTATATTATGTTATTATTTATTTTAATAATTAGGATAACCAAATCGACAAAATTTTAATCTTTCAGCTTCAATATAATAGTATATATAGATATATATACATATATTGAAATTAAGAAAAAAAGAGAGAAATTTTTTTACTTGATAAAAAAAATTGGTTAAGTCTTGCAAACAATTATGTCGTAAGAAAGGTTAAATAAATTTGATTTGATGATAATTAAAATATTGTAAATGAGTTTGTTACAAAACATGTGAGAAGAATAGCTCATTTTAAGTGAAAAAATTAATTTATTAACTTAGGAAAAAATCGTTTAGTTAAAGGAATTTTTCCATTAAATGAATCTGAAAATGGGTTATTTATTGTTTGTCATGCAGGTACAAAGATAACTAAAGTTTAACACATTTGAGCCTCGGCATAATATATTTTTCGTATAATAAATATTACGGCATAATTGAGTTAAAAAAAAAAAAGATATTGCGGCCTAGTTGATTCAAGAGGGAAGAAAAAACAATGATTCAAGAAGTCTCAATTAGTGAAATCTAAAAAGATTGACATTTATAGTATCGGATTCATTTCCAATACAAATATTAGATATTTTGAATGAATGTCGAATTTTTCGATTTTTTTTACAACCTTAGGGTCTCGAATATTTTCCTTTTTTTTTATATAAAAATAATAGTATAAATCAAAATTTTAACTAAACTTAAAATTATACTCATATTGGGGGAGGATTTGGGACCCAGCCCAAATCAGGCGGAAAACGGAGAGGAGTCGCCGACGGCAAGAGGTTTGTAATTAGGGATTATGAGTTTAATTAGCAAAAGGGAAAAAAACAGCAGCAGTTAAAGAAGATGAGGATGAGGAACGACGACGTTTGTGGTGGTTTGCAAACCAATAGGAAGAAGAATTTAGGAAGAAAAAGAGGAGCAACAAGTTTGAGCTTACGCAAGTGTTCAAAGAGGCAAAAGAAAGAAGATAGAGTTAATTTATCAGAGCTTCTGTTTACCAAAGACAGAGACTTTCTCATCACTTACAATGATCGACTTTGTCCGGTATCGTACTCGATTAAAACCTCTCTCTATAATTTAATAACGAGATTGATTATTAATTAATCGAGGTTAGATATGTATTGTCACTATTGTTATGTCAGGACCAAAAATTTGTATTGAAAATAATATTAATTTATCGACTATCGTTGAGGTTTTAATGTATATAAAGGATTATGACTTCATTGTTATCTATGTGTTCACTTAATTTTTAACAACTGTGTGCTCTTTATTCAAGCAAAGCTTAGCTTAAATTATACTCCTATGTTGCTCTCTGTGTTTTGTCCGCTTTGTTTCACACATCGAATCCAAATCATGAAATTTTATATCTTGTCATTTTATATATTACGTATTCTTACCTTTGTAGGTTCCGGCTAAGCACCTAGAAGGTAAGGTTATTGTTTTACATTTTGTGCCACTTGTCAGCTGGTCTAATAAGTTGAGGCTATACGTAACGTCCTTGGTGGATATTTACAATGCTGTATACCCTAAAGGTGGTTTCGAGGTTGTTTTTGTTGGAGTTAAGTTTGGTAAATATGCCTCCAACCCACAAAAACTACTCAAGTATTTTGAGCAAAAGTTTTCTATCATGCCATGGCTTGCCATCCCGTTCTCTGATATCGAATCCCCGGAATATTGGGAAGCTAGATTAAGGTTTCCGTTCTCTCCTTGGGGTGAATCTGATACGGCTTCCGTCGTCGTTGATCCTACAGGCGTGGTTTTGAAGTGGTGTGCCGACGATTATTTTGTTCGGTATGGAGCAGAGGCTTATCCTTTCACTGACAAAAGGATAGGCTTCCTTAAGTCCCAAGACAAGGATGCCCTGAAGCATCCCTCCATCACGAATCTCCTGACTTCTCCTCACCGTGAATACGTCATCAACAACGCGAATCAGGTATATGTTTTCGTAGCATCATGTCACGTAGCAATCATCAGGACGCTGTTTACTCTATTTGAGTAATAATTAGTGTTCCCTTTGCAGTTTGCACACTCTTATAAATTTTCTTGTTGTCCATCTGTGTATAATTCTTTGTAACTTCCTACTTCTTTCTTTCAATAGGAGGTACCTGTTCATACTCTTGAAGATAAGGTCGTAGCCTTGTACTTCTATCATGAATATCCACTCGACCCCCTTACAAAAAGATTGAAGAAGGCCTATAAGCAGTTGGCTGATAAAAAGTTTGAAATCGTGCTTGTTTACATTCACAACTCTTTTACAACCTGTGGACGTGCAAGTGAAGAATCGTTCTGGAAAAGTTTCAACAAAATGCCTTGGTTGGCGCTCCCATTCAAAGACCAAAAGTGTAAGAATTTGCAGCGGGTTTTCAATTTACCTCTGGATGCCTTGGGGCCCGAGCCAGATCATAGTCTTGTGATTATTGGACCACAAGGAAAATTCGTTGAACCATATGGCGTTGACATCTTGGAGAACTTTGGTATTTCAGCATATCCATTCAGCCGCAAAAGAGTTGCCGAGTTAGAGGTTAATTATATAAAGGAATTGAAGCTTGGTATGTTCTGGGATCCAAACACTTCTTTCATACAAAACGATGGGACCAAGGTGAGTTCTTTTTACATTCTTGTGCTTGGTTCTATGTCTACTCTCTTCTTGTGTTCGGAAGGTTTTATGCCACTCTGCTTATTGACATTTCTGTTCAACTTTACAGATTAAGTTATCGGAGCTTGTTGGAAAGAGAATAATACTTGTTGCCCAGAATGATTGGTTTTATGGAATTAATGTAAAGTTTTGGCGGATGCTAGAAGCAAGGTATTCCAAAATGAAGGACACACCTCAGGAGTTTGAAGTGATCCACATCTGTAAAAAACAGGAATCTTCGTATTGTAAGCATGGTGCCACAGTGCCATGGTTGAGGCACCCCCCTCTACCTGAGGGATCGTGTCAACGCAAGCTGTTAGTTCATCTTTTAAGACAAGGTGTTGGACTTATTGCTTTTGATGGTGATGGAAGGGTTGTGAGGAGAACAAAATTTCCTTGTATTGAAAAGAATAATATGGATTTTCCCTTTTATGCTGGTGGTTTGGAGGAGGAGGCAGTGACAGAATTAATAGATAGGTTTGAATGGTACGATTGGGATGACTCTAATAGCCCCCTTGCCGTTTTCAAGCACCGCCCTAGGGGGTATTGAATTTGGCAGTTGCTGGTTTTACAATTTACATATATAATTCTGTAGAGTTTTATGGTATTGTGAGACTCTAATGTATGACTTGAGCCTCTCTCTTATTTAAGTGGTTTAAAGAGTGTGACTTTAGTAAGGATGTATTCTCAGTTGTGAGGTTTGGGGTGTAGGGTTACATCCGCTTTACTTTTCTATAGATGTGTCCATTGGGTCGTCTTTGATTCTACGACTCTGTAAGTTACAAGCTACGGCACTTATTTGAATTTCTCAACCAATTTTTAAGTTATTTGGGGTGTAGAGTTACATCTGCTTTACCTTTCTATAGATGAATTAATTCAGATCCTTGTTATTTATCTGAGGGAGGAAGCTATAGTTTTCTAGATTTGTAGAGACGAGGTATAAAATAGCTCCTGTGTCCCCATTTATTTTGTTTTCCAGGATTGATTTTTGCAAGTGATAGATATGTATCATGTTCTTAATATTAGAAATGTAATGTTATGAACAATGTTTTGATCTGGAAGCTATTATTATTTTTAATTTTTTTTGAAACAACTTTTATAAATTTTATTCAAGCAAATCTGCTTCTAGAATGACTTGAAGCTCAGGAGGGACAAAACCCCTTCTAGTAATACCACCTGGACTCAAATAAGAGGAGCGAGCTAACCATTCCGCTGCCCTATTCCCAGATCGTTTTACAAATGCAATATTAACATTGCTTAAAGATGCTAGAACTCTCCTACAATCACTATAATTCCACCAAAGGGCGAGTAGATATTCACCTTTGTTAGTATAGCCCTAACAAGAAGTTGGCAATCAGATTCAACCCAATACCTCAACTATTGTCTATCACCCTGCAAACTTCTGTCGTCTTCATTTTTCTTGGTGCTTCTTCATGCCCATGGCCTCCGCAACATGAATTTCTGATATACCATTTGAACACACAGCTGCAGCAGCTATAAGCTCACCATTTGCATCTCTAGCAATCCAGCCTATTCCTGTCTTTGTCGATTTCTTGAAGACGGTGGCATCGCAATTGACCTTAACACTATTCCCCGTTGGTTTGGCGGCAATGTGGGATTGAACTCCCAATACTTGAACCCTCTGCCACTGTGTAAGGTATGCATTTGCAATAGTAACCACTGTCCCTGCTCTCGATGACTTGCCATTCCAAACCATATCACTGCGTGCTTTCCATATACCCCAACAGACTGACCCAATCAAAGCCGCTTTAGTACTGAGATGCTCCAGAATATAGCCAAACCAGTTTTTACATTCCATACCTGCATCGTATGTAAACTCAGAACACACAACATTCTAGCATGTCTTGGCAAAAGTGCAGTGCACTAAACAATGTTTTTCTGTTTCTGGTTCCCTCCCACACATCGGACATAGAGCATTAACTGGTACATTCTTAGAGAACAGATTGCACATCGTTGGTAAACACCCAGCCAAAGATCTCCATAAAAAACAATTTAATTTTCGAAGGGACTCAGCCTCCACACTTTCCTCCAGATGCTTGCATTATCGTCTTCTACCCACTCGTTGTTCAGCCTTTGTAACAGTTTATAAGCACTTTTGACAGAATAAAAACCATCCAATTCAAAACACCAATACCACGAATCCTTATTTAGGGACTCCGAAAGGGAGATACTGTAGATCAGTTTTTTATCCCTCTCCTCAAACAAGTCTTCTGTGATGTCCATGTCCAAACTTTATTATCTACACCCATAGGATTATTTACCATGACATTATTGAGGGCAACATGATTCGAACTAACACATGGATCTTGGATATTTGGTAACCAAGTCGGTCCAAGCACACTGATGTTCTTCCCATGTCCCACTCTCCACCTAGCACCCTTCAAAACTACTCCAGGTCTTTACTTGCCAAAACACTCCTCCAAACATAACTTGGGGTATGACCTAATTCTGCCTCCAAAAAGTTCCCTTTTGGGTAATATCTCACTTTAAAGATTCGGCTATTCGGCCAACCAAAGAATATTCAAAAGTTAAGGGGTGGTATTGTATTAAACTTTTAAAGACTTTTAAAAATTTTAAAAGTCATGGGGTATTCAATTATAACATTTAAAGAATTTTTAAAAGTACGGTGTTAGTATTCAATTAAGACTTTTAAAAAGTATTTAAAAGTAGGACAATATTGAATTTAGACATTTATAGACTCTTTATAAGTATCGTGTTATTCAAAAAGTCAATTACTTTTAATGAGAATGACTTTTAACAAAAAATATAACTACATTCTTTGGAAAAAAAAAGTTATGAGTTTTTTGATAAGATTTGACATGACTTCTAATAATTCTATAAAAATCATCCTGAATAATATTGTTTCATTTACTATCAATAATTTTTTAAAATTTTCAGTCGCTTTTCTTCTCTTTCTTCCATCTCTTTTTCTTCCTTTTCTTGGTTTTCAATTTCCCTATTTATATTCATTTTAGTAAACAATATTATTGAGGGTGCGATCTTTTACAATTTTGTAAAACTAGATCATAACACACAAAATAAAATAAGAATCCATCAAACATTATAGTAATTCATGGACTTTTAAAAATATTGTGCTTGCAAAAATTCATATTAAACACCAATAAAATAGCTTTGCATCATTAAAATATTGTTGGCTAATGACATAGCTCTGCATCATAATTAACACATAATTAGCTATGAATATTGGCAAATATATAATTCTTAGATAAAAATATGCAATCAATACTCAATTTAACAAGAAATATACTTTCTATTCAATTTTTTGGTGGCCAAATTAATCTGAGAACATACGATCGAAATTGGATTGCAGTGAAAAAGGTTAAAGAGTTTCACAAAAAAGGCTAATATATGATCTTTGTTGTTAGTCTAGTAAATCACAAAATCTATCAAAAAGTCTATGAAAGTCTTTAGAAGTCATTTTATTAGGAGTCATTAAAAGTATTTCGAAATTTTGGTCACTCAACAAGAATCATTAAGAGTCATTAAAAATCTACAAAATCCATGAAAGTCATTTCCCCAAGAATTATCATTAAAAGTCATAATACAATATCACCCCCTAAAAGTCTCTACCCCTACTTCCCGAGCGTAGCTAAATTGTAGTCTTTAAGCTTCTTGAACCCCATGAAAGATAATATATATAAAAGGAGAAAATGTTTGTGGGGTTCCGGAGAGAGCATTGAACAAGCTACCATTTTCAAGTGCTTTCTTCATAGGATTAATCCTCTATATATATGCAAAACATCCCCTTCCTCCATCCCATAAATATAACTGCCCAATGCTTCATTTCATTAATCAATACTATTAATGATTATATTTGTAACTTATAAATATAATATTCACATAATTTATATTTAATAAATACACATGTATTTATTCTTCTTATTTTATTTGACAAATTAAGTCAAATACAACATTTCCCACTTGACGCATTTGTCAAACAGCTTTTCCGACTATGAATTTCCACTATTCATTAAAGTTAAATCTTATATGTTATGACTCAAAACTCCCACATTTTCTAGAGTCTACAATCCAAATATGTATTTCCACTATTCATTAGAGTTAAATCTCATGTAATTCTCAAATATTTTCGAGTCTAATCAAACTCACATGTTTGACAAATAATTTCACATAAAAGCTTTCCTTTAAAAATTCACAATCTCTAATTGAACATTGTCATATCACCTTCGAAATTTGCACCAGAACAATCAATAAATTCAGGCACGTCTACCTCATAACCAATTAGTGACCAATTAGTGGTGCAATGTACACTTCAAGTACTTCATTATCCTATTCAAAACCTTTCACTAGGCTTGATTAGGATTTATTTTGTATCCATTCACTAGGCCAATTAAATACGCCAAGTCAAGTCAATCGATTACACAACATCGAACTTTCGACTACTTGTGCACATGATACATCAAGTGCCTTTTCCGCATTAACCGTTTCCCCATTACCAATGGGTTGGTGCCGGACTGTAATTTTGCATCCTAAAATGATTAAGCATTTAATTCGGATACCTCTGGTTCACATTGAATATTCAAAATATTCCCTGAACTTATCAGATTTCACTTATATTCTCAACCTTTCCCACTAATCTCAACCTTCCCACTAAGTTCCAATTTAGTTTTGTTAAGAATTCCTTTATTAATTACTGATAACAATATATCATTAACATATACTGATTATATTGTAAACAAACTCCCACTTTTCAAAATACAAAAACTATTGTCTAATTCATTCTCGGTAAAATTTTCTCAATTTCAACGTAAAACCTTTCGCAATTGAACATACTTCTAGACACATTTTTCTCACCTTTCCCTTTCAAAAATCCATATACACAACCTATGAATTTTCTATATTGGGGTTGATCATACAACTCCCACACTTGATTCTTTCAAATTGATTCATAATCATTTTTCATTATTTTCCTTTGATAATTCCGATTCTTGCGAAAAACAAGATTTTGCACTATTATATTCAATACCAATATTCAGATCACGACAGTCTCTTACATCCATATATATCGAGAAAACAAGACAATGCACTGTTATATTCAATGCCAATATTCCGATCATGATCATAATATTCATTTCGATCTACTTTAACACATGTCTCAATATATAAAAATTTTATTGTCATAATTACATAGATGACAAGCAAATGTCTTGTATTCTCAAATACAGTTTCTTATTCGTCGGAATATTTTTGAAAATAGCTTTCATATTTTCAATCATTTAACAAATTTTCGATCCTTCCCACTTTTAGGTGGGTGTCAATGATATTTTTCATTTCAAGGCATTTGTCCTTATTCCTTTTACGAGTTCCTCTAACTCATTCAAAATATTTCTTGTTAGCAAACTATTCACATGCTCTCTATTCTGAGCATCACTTTCCAAATTGTCTAGAAATAATTTATTTCAATCTACAAAGATAAAATCAAATTTTATTTTCTGGCTCCAATTAGCAATGTTGGCATTATTCAACAACCAATTCAGACATAACCAATATATTTACCAATTCCGGTAAAATTTGTATTCTCATCATTTGTTAAAATTAATCCACTCCGTTTTTCATATTTTCCAAACCGAAAATATATAACCAACTCATCATTTTCTATGCTCAATTTTCGAGCATTACTAAAAATTTCCTTTAGTGTAATATCGTCTTTTCTTAACGAAAATTCCCAATTCATACCCAATTATCGATTATAAATTTTATACTCCCTTTTAGAATTTCACTAGAAATTTCCTCTATTCGCCTGTTTCAACAGTATCTTCCAAATTATTCAAAAATAATGTATTTCTCATTTTTACGACTCCAACGTTACAAATGATGCCATTTAATTTCACATTATATATATACCAGAGAGAGAATTCTGAGCCAAAAAAAACTCAAGATCAAGAATAGTCACTAGACATGCACTCAAAAAAGAAATTACAGCAATCAAATGCACATGAATTGATGATAGTACTAGATTATAAAAGGAGAAACAAAATGATCTAATAATAACAGCAGGAGCACAAAAAAAATTGAACAGATAGGTACACACCAGGAACTAAAAACAAAATATAAACAAAATATATAAAAAAGTATGTTAAGTCAAGCTATCCAATTAAACAACGATTATTTAAAAATGGATAGTAAAAATAAACTATCCAAAATAAAAGATTAATCATGGAGGACAAAATGACAAACACGAGTAAACTGTTTACAGGAAAGACCAACCATATATGGATCAATAATAACCAAAATAATGTTATCAAACCAGAAACATAAATCATGGAATCACATATAATTAGTTAACATACTACATATAATAACATATGGGTAAAAAAAATATGATATATAAGGACAAAGGGATAATGAAATAAAAGTAAGCAGTGGGCATAAAAATAAATACTATAAAAGATATGATCTGCTTGATCTTGAATGTCCCAGCGGCAACATGAACGAAACCGCAACTTTACACAAATTAGCTATATGATGGAACGAGATGAAAGCAACAAACAAGTAATCGGGGCAGTTGAATCAAAACAATGTAGAGAGAAAATATTATAAAGCTCTGGTACCAATGAAAGATCATATGTATAAAAGGAGAAAATGTTTATGGGGTTCCGGAGAGAGAATTGAACAAGCTACCATTTTCAAGTGCTTTTTTTATAGGATTAATCCTCTATATATAGGCAAAACATCCCCTTCCTCCATCCCATAAAATGTAACTGTCCAATGCTTTCATTTCATTAATCAATACTATTATTGATTTTATTTGTAACTTATAAATATAATATTCACAAAATTTATATTTAATAAATACACTATTCATGTATTTATTCTTCTTATTTGACAAATTAAGTCAAATACAACACCCCATACCACCTTTGTTTTTGTAGGTACATATTTTATTCCATCTTTTCCAGTGAATGCCTTTGTCTTTCTTCCCTGGAGTTCACCAATATTTGCTAAAGAGACTTTCAATCTTCGTACACACTTGTTGAGGGAGCATAGACACACTCATTGTGTAGTGTGTACGTAATTGCTCTGGAAGTCAATATTAAGGATAATTTGGTTATTGTCATGAAAATTGCTATGGAATTTAAAACTTTGCTCAGGATTTAACAATTTCCTTTAATAAAAGGCTCAGTTTAAATATACATTAAAAGAGCATGTAGGTTAGTTTACGGAAAAACACGATTACAAATTTTTTTCATATCTTCGTCGGGCAAATTCCTGAACTGTCAACTACAACCTGATTGTAAAACAAAAAATGAGTAAACAAATAGTCATTTTGTTTTTAGATCGCTTAACATATAGAATATCCAAATTCTCTAAACTGAAAAGTATTACAATGATCGGAGAGAGGTAGCTTGATGTTAGCTAATTTCATCCCAATAGCTGATTTGAAAACGGGGCTTCTATCCCACGTTTCAGCTTATCCATGACATGACATCTGTAAGCCCAGATGTGCCTATATAGCTTTTTTGGGAGAAAGTGGAAGAATGAAGACTTTTCTAATACAAGATATATAAAATATCATTCATACATAGCATAGTCCTAGCGAACCCACTTAAAATCTTTACTGAACAATGACCGACCATCATATTAGCAAATAAACGTATTCATGGGCTTAATGCACGAAAATAATCAGGGATTAGATCGAATGAATTGGGAAAGGCAACAGAAAGATTCGATTTTATTTCGTAAAGCCGGTGTTGCTGTTGCCTACGCGTAGGGCCATCCCCACTCTTATCCCGGGGCGCTAAGGAGCTTTTGTTTTTGGAACAGACGATAGAGTTTTGCTGACACCTTGAATCAGTTTGCTTTTGTTACCTACATAATTTTTAGTTGTGAAAGATGAGCTCTCGCGACTATAACCCGAGTCCACTCTCAAAACAGCTTATCATCTATTTACTTTTCATTCTATTATTTATTTGCAAAATTTCATATCATGTGAATTTTCCACGACAACAATATTAAGTTCATAAAGATTTTTTACCTTTTCAAAAAAGATAACAAATAGAGCATAATCACAAATGTAACATTACAAATTCTTATCGTATATTCTATTTACATTTCATTCCATTATTATTTTTGAAATTTCATATCATGTGAATTTGCCATGATAATAATATTAATTTCATAAAGATTTTTTTACCTTTTCAAAAAAGATAAAAAAAATAGAGTATTATAACAAATGTAACATTATCAATACTATTATATAAAAGCCGAAACATTAAAAATTTGGTCGGTCGGTCGTCGGTTGGTACGATACCTGTTGATTTTACTTATTTAACCTTACTCAACTAACTAATCAATTTCCTTTTTCAGGTTAAAATATTATCTTTCTATTTTTTAAAAACTAAATAATTTCCTCTTTCAGGTAAAATACAATATTTTTTATATTTTATCTAACTAAAAATTCTCTTTTGTTAATCAATTTTCTAATCAATTACCCCTTTTACCCAAAATACATTATCTCTTCTCTTTTCTCTTTTTTCTAACTAAAATCTTTCTTTTTTCAATTATATTATGGACGATACCTTTTTCGGCCAAAACACGTTACCTTTTTTCTTTTCTGTTACTAAAATCTCCCATCTTCCAATTTTATCAGGGGTGTTTATTTTTAATAAAAATAAAATTAGAATGTTATAATACTAATAATTAACCGATTACCTTTTCAGTTAAACATATCATCTTTTCTATTTTTTCTCATTAAATTCCCTTTTTTGTAAAAATATAACGAGCAACATTAATTTCTCATTTTCTAAAAATACTATGAACAACTTTATTTAGTAAAATAACATAATTAAATTATAATTAATATAAACTAATCAATTACCGTTTTCACATAAATCATGTCACCTTTTTAATTTTCACGTTACCCTCCTATTTTCTCTAACTAAAATATCTCTTTTTCCAATTATATCATGGACGATTCTATTTAATACGATAAACTAATAATATTATAATATTAATAATTAACGGATTACCTCTACAGCTAAAATGCATCATCTTTTTTATGTTTTCTAACTACTTTTAATATAAATATCACGAAAAATATTAATTTCTCCTTTTCTAAAAACATTACGAGCAATTGTATTTAATAAATTAATGTAATTAAATAATAATTACTATAAACAAATTAATTACCTTTTTCACTTAGAACATGTTACTTTCTTAATTTTCTCTAACTAAATTCTTTCTCCTTTATTAGTCAATTTTCTAATCAATTACCTTTTTCATCCAAAATACATTACCTCTTCTCTTTTCTCTAGCTAAAATCTTTCTTTTTCCAATTATCTTATGGACGGTAACCTTTTTCAACCAAAACACGTTACCTTTTTTCTTTTATGTTATTAAAACCTCTCATTTTCCAATTATATCACGGAATTATAAAATTATAATATTAATAATTAATCGATTACCTTTTCAGCTAAAACATATCATTTTTTCTATTTTTTCTCATTAAATTTCCTTTTTTCCTAAAAATATCACAGGTAACATTAATTTCTCATTTCCAAAAAACACTATGAGCAACTTTATTTGGTAAAAAAACATAATTAAATTATATTTACTATAAACTACTCAATTACCTTTTTCACATAAATCATTTCACCTTTTTAATTTTCACGTTACCTTTCTATTTTCTCTAATTAAAATATCTCTTTTTTCAATTATATCATGGGCGGTTCTGTTTAATACGATAAACTAATAATATTATAATATTAATAATTACCGGATTACCTTTTCAGCTAAAATGTATCATCTTTTTAATGTTTTCTAACTATTTTTAATAGAAATATCACGGAAAATATTAATTTCTCCTTTTCTAAAACATTACGAACAATTATATTTAGTAAATTGATGTAATTAATAATAATTACTATAAACTAATCAATTACCTTTTTCACCTAGAACATGTAACAATCTTAATTTTTTCTAACTAAATTCTTTTTTTTCCAATCATATCACGGACAATCTATTAAATAAAATAAAATAATAATTTTGTAATTACTAACAATTAACCGATTACCTTTTTAAACTAAAATCTATCATCTTTTCAAACTAAAATCCCTTCTTTTTCTAAGAATATGACGGATAACATTTATATAATTATTATCAAATCATCTCATATAAAAATTTAAGTCTCTAAAAATCATGTTTTAAAATAATTAATGTAAATTAATGAAAAAAATTCATATAATATTAAAAAAAAATTGTGCGTCACACGGGTTTTAAACTAGTATATATAAAAATTCAAATACTTAAAAAATTACAAAGACATATTTTCATACGAATAACATATTAAGAACACAAAACGATCATCTGTTTTATTTTATAAAAATTATATATACCTATTATATTTAAAGATTACGTTAAAAAATATGATTTGCCATGAGTGTTTTACATACAAATATACAATTCAAGTAAACAAATTTTTTTCTTAAGAAAATATGAAGACTGGGTTCTGTATTTTAAAAAAGTTAAAACATGTATTGTATTTGCTATTTATAAAAATTTATTTTGTAAAATTTTTAAAAATTTTATTATATATATTCTTTAAGATTTTCTAAAATTATGTGCTTAAAACTTAAAATACTGTATTTTGTCCTTATTGTTTTGTTCTAAATTTTATATTTTTGTTATTAAAAAAATCAAATCAATTAAATTACTTTGTTCACTAAATGAAACAAAAAAAAAATCATTTTTCCCATTTTACAAAAAAAATATAAGCATTCTATATTTAAAAATATTATGTTAAAAAATATTACTCACCATGTTATGTTTTATATATAATTCCAGAAAAAATGTTTTTTGTAGAATGTTAAAAAAACCAGGTTCTATATTGTACAAAACTGGACAGAAATTAAAACATGTTCTGCATTTGCCACGTACAATCAATTTTATTCTATATTTTATGTAAATTTTGAAACAAATAAAAATTATATAATATAATAAATATACAGATTTCTAAAATAAAGGACACAAAATTTGTATAATTTTTTTATACGACACAATTTTAAACTGAAATATGTGTTCATTTGTCTACAAATACATCTATTCAAAACTTGCGAAAATCTTAATTCCTTAAATTAACTTACAGAACCGGACCATATATATTATATAATAGTGAGCATAACTTACACCAACAATCCGGATTTAGGTAAAGAGGAGAATATTTTTGGTCGAATGTTGCCTTTATTTTCGGATTTAGTATTTTCAATTTTGGGGATTTTCCCTCTATCAATTTTAAAAGTATGTCACTCCATTTTACCTTAAAAGACGTGCGACATCTATTTGTAATTACAGCAGTTGTCCCTTCACCTTTTTAATCATTTTTCACCCAATAACAATTCACCACGTGGTCTTCGAGTCGTTTCTTTTTTAGAACCTATATATAACTTTCATTATTTCCAATTGTACTTTCATTTTACTTCTTCTCAGAAACCAAAAGCCAAAACCCCTTCTTCTCTTTTTTTCTCTCAGAATTTTCGCCATCGCTGGAGTTCACAATTCTCGACTTTGAATCTCCGCTTGTCATTCTTTCGAATGCTTGTCTTTCGAATGCTTGTCTGCGTAAGTCTCGTTTTTTCTTTCCCTTTTTTATTTTTTAAGCACCTTTTTGCATGTGATTTGGGAAAAGATTTCCACAACTATTGTGACGCCCCCAGATCCACCCTGACCGGAGACCCGGGTCGTCACATTGTCTCAATATCCTGTAGCACAAGTTACGCAATAATAAAGCAAAATATACAACACAACGGAGCATAAATGTCCCACTCCGCAAATCCAAGATCAGTCTCACACATTGATATCATACGACATAATACATCTCGGGATAATATTTTACATATGTTTACAGAAGTAGGTAGATAAAGATTCCAGCTAGACATTCTAGTTCTCGTCAGCATAGCCTGGAGCTTTCTCCTTTCCCTTGGATCCCTGGTTGGACGTCTCGCCTCTTTCCTTCTTGATAGCTGAATAAAAATGTGGTAAAGCAAGAATGAGCAACTACAGTGCTCAGCAAGTTCTCTTCTTACTCGGTATATAAATATAATAAGATTTCCCAAAATTAATTGAATATCACAAATCTGGATTTTGACTCAGTACTCTTCTTGAAAGCAGAATACTCGAGAAACTCAATACTCATCTCGAAAATAGAATTCTCGAAAGACTCAATTGATATAACTCTGTTGACTCATGATTTAAGAATAAACTGGTCTTCCACCTCTCGGTATCTCGGTGGGGCGATCAACTATCCGACCGGGAATACCGTCCTCCAATGATATCGCACTTCGCCCGATCACGGCTACAATACGCTATCAACAATATAATATAAAAATATGAATGCTAGCATCATAGGGGTTATTAATTAAACCCTGGCATCATAGTGCCAATATATCTCGTGTCCGCATAACGGTACACAAGTCTCTCTTTCTCTAAAATGGGCCTCTTTCCCAAAATTTGACCAGTAGAATACAGAATTCCCGAATATTTGATGGACAGATAACTCGAAATAATTCTTCCATGAAAACAATTACAAATCTGGCGGACTGCCAGACCGACTCAATTGTTCCACCAATCCGATCAATGGACTGAGGTAAATTCTCAATAATAATATTTTATTGGTTGACACGAACAAGATGCCAACCCTCGACAATAAAGTCGACCATCTCGAAATATTGAGGATAGTCTTAAAATGAAGTAATTTGGAGTCGTACTGTACAAATAGTACTCCTCGAATATTTATAATACCCATAATTGATGAACGTTAAATAGAATATTTTTCACTTGATCAACGAGTAAACTCTAACGATCCTAATTTTTATAACCTTTATTTATTGATTCGAGAGACGAACCAACTAAAAGATAATCAATAATTATTGTCGAATTTGTACAATAAATTCGACTGAAAGGAATAAATTTAACTATCTCGAATGAATGAGAATAGTTTCACTGAATCATAATAATAGTCGTCTCGAATTAATGAGATCGACCCGATAGCAACGAAATTAATTCCATGCTTATAAGGGATATAATTCACAAATAAATTAATTTTAACAGTAACAAAATATCGCAACGAGAAAATAATGCTCAAAAGGATAATTAAATCTCATAATTGACAGCTCGAAATTAAATAAGGAATGAATTAATACGAACAGAAATTCAAATCTCTAAGAGTTAGGGTAGGAATGAACTTGCCTCGATCTCGGAGTGCAAATAAGTGTAGATAAAATTTGTACTCTACCCGTGAACTCGACTTCGGTCTACGGCTCGTGAATTATTCTCTAAAAATGGCAACCAAAAATACATGAGCGCTTCGTCAAAAATAGAATACTTCTCAACCGCTAATATAATATTTAAATAAAATATCTCTCGAAAATCTATACGATAATTAACGGAAAATAATTCCCGGATAAATAAATCTCTCTTCGAACTCAGGAATTAAATCTCGAAAATAAATCCTATTTTTAATTATCCGTAAATCCGTCTTAAAACGAAAATAGGGTTACGGAGATTAACGGCAATACTCTTTTTTTTAATCTCGTAAATAATTAAATAATATTCCGATTTTAATCTCTAGAATAATCTAACTCTATCCTGTTAATTAAATAATCCGGAAACGATAATTATAAATCCCCTAAAATCATATCGTATTTTAATCCTATTTATTCACAATTATTCTCTTTTTATCAACAAATTATTAAATCTCTAATTTCCGTCCAAAAATCACAAATTAACTCTTTTTAAATAAAAACCATATTTTACGCTATTATTCATTAATATTCACTCTTTTATTAATGAAACAATAAATCTCTAATTTACGTCACAAAATATTTAATTAATAAATAAATCTATCATCATTTTATTAAACTCGTTTTATTTCTCAAAATATTTAATTATTATTATTATCTCAATTATTAAAACCCAATTTCAACAATATTCAACCTCCTTTATTATTAATATCTCTTTATTTCTCAGAATTTATAAACCAGTATCTTAATTATTTATAAACTAATTTTAAAAAGAATCTTCAATCTCTTTTTATAAAATCTTAACTCGTTATTATTATTTAAATCTATTTATATATATATATATATATATATATATATATATTTTTATTACCAACTAATTTATATCGCTATCCAAATATTTAAATCTCGATTTTTTTACGTTCAATCGCTAATTTACAAAAAAAACTGTATCGTTATACTGCAATAACGATGTGGGCCCCACCTGCACCAAGTGGGTCCCACTCGCTACCCCCTGCATTCTCCCTTGTTTCTCTCCCGTACCTCTCTCTCCCTCTCTCTCTCTCTCTCTCTATCTCTCTCTCTCTCTCTCTCTCTCTCTCTCTCTCTCCCTCTTCTCCGGCCACACAACAAACACCATAACACAATTTACTCTCTCAATCTCTCTGTCGAACACTTCACCGGTTTCACCGCGCATAAAACTCCGACCACTTCTTCATCTCCGACACAACCTCCCTCCTCCGTTCGTATCTATCTCTCTCTCGTCTCCCACCTTCCTCTCCTCTCTGTTTCTCCTTCCACTTCGAATCCCCCCCCTTATAGCTCCGGCAAAACCACAATCACAACACCCAATTCTCTCGCCTCCCTCTCTTCTCTCTTAACATCACAGTCGAACCAAACCCACCCAACAAACACAATTAATTCTACTAACCCACAAGCATCAATCCTTAATCAAACAAAAAAAAAATCGAAACAAAAAGAAAGGAAATGAAAATAAAATGATAGGAATACAAAGTAACTACCTGTATAATGTCTTTGGTTTGGGCAGAGAGATAAAACAAAGAAAAAAACAAGACCTGTCGTTTCTATTTTGCCGTGCTAAGTAAACTAAATATATAACTACTCTGTGTTAACTTTATTGCTTTATAATATATATAAGGTCTATTTCTATCTATAAAAAAAAATAAAAGCTGCAGAATTTGGGGAGTAAATCCTGGAAAAGGAATTGGTGTGCTCCGTAAAATCTGTAGTGGTGTCTCCTTGTCTCTTCTATTGGCCATAAAACGAGATTTTATCTCCGTTTTCTAAAATAAAACCGATCCAAAAATAAAATTAAAAAAAATCCTATTTTCCTAAATATTTTTCTAATTTTAGTAAACACTAAACTAATTAAATATAAAACGAATATTTAAAATCTCAAAAATTATTAAAAAGCACTATTTAAAATATTATAACGAATCGCTCTTAAATAAAATTTAAATAACGATAGGAAAATTTATTCGAAATATTCACGGTTATTACAGTCTTCCCCCCTTATAGGATTCCGTCCTCGGAATCAAAACTATGCACTAAACAATTCAGGATATTTATTCCGCATTTCGTTTTCTAATTCCCACGTGGCTTCCTCAACTTGGTGGTTTCTCCAAAGTACTTTCACTAAATTCACTTTCTTAGTTCTCAACTCTTGCACTTTGTAATCTAGGATCTGTACTGGTTGTTCCTCGTATGTCAAATCAGGACGAATTTCCACTGGTTCGTAGGTTATAACGTGTCTGAAGTCAGAATGGTATTCTCTTAATGCAAAAACATGAAACACATCATGAATATGCTGGAGGTCTGGAGGTAGGGCCAACTGATAAGTTAGGGGTCCTATCTTCTTGAGAATCTCAAAAGGTTCTATATATCTGGGACTCAACTTCCATCTCTTTCCAAATCTCATAACTCCCTTCCATAGTGAAACCTTCAGCATCACTTTATCTCCCACTTCGAATGCTTTGTCCTTTCTCTTTTGATTCGCATACTTCCTCTGTCAATCCTGAGCTGCAACTAACCTTTTTCGAATAACCTCGGTTGCTTGCTTAGTTTGTTGAAGTAGTTCTGGTCCTAGTTTCTTCCTTTCTCCTACCTCATCCCAGTATAGAGGTGATATACACATTCTTCCGTACAATGCTTCATATGGTGCCATACCTATGCTGGAGTGATAACTATTGTTGTAAGAAAACTCAATTAGGGCAAATGATCATCCCAACTTTCTTTGAAATCAAGTGCACAGAATCTTAATATTACGAAGAGGAAAGAAATGAGGTTGCTTTCCGTGCTTTTCCGAGGTTTAAATATTGTCTTTTCACTTTGTTCGTCGATCTGTGGATGATATGCAGTGCTCAGATTTAACTTCGTGTCAAGACATTCCTGAAAACTCTTCAAAAATCGAGAAGTAAAACGAGCATCTCTATCAGATACAATTGAAATAGGCACTCTATGACGAACCACAATTTTCTTTAGGTATATCTTCACCAATCTTTGAACGGAGTACTTATCACTAATTGCTAGGAAATGCGTAAATTTGGTGAGTCGATCGACGATAACCCAAATCGCATCATGACTGGCTCTAGTTCGGGGCAATCCTACGACAAAATCCATGGTAATATGTTCCCATTTCCACTCAGGTATCTCTAAGGGTTGTAAAAGTCCACTTGGTCGTTGATGTTCGGCTTTCACTTTCTGACAGGTCAAGCACTTGCTTACCCATTCTGCAATCTCTCTCTTCATGTTAGGCCACCAATAGTTTTGCTTGATGTCTTGATAAATTTTCGTGCTCCCTGGATGAATGGAATATCTCGAGTTATGCGCTTCACTCATAATTTCATCCTCTAACTCCGTAACATTAGGAATCCATATTCTCGATGCAAATCGCTTAATTCCCTTATCATCTTTTGAACTTAGAACTTCTTCTCCAGTCAACTCTGATCTTCTCTCTTCCATTACTTGTTCCTGACAACGGCGAATCTTCTCAAGTAACTCTGGTTGAAACTTAATACTGTATACTCTTTCATTGTTTTGGACTGGGATCCTGATCTCTAATTCCATTTTCTCAAATTCTCTGACTAATTCTTCTGAGGTTGTCAATAGGTTGAGTCTTTCCTTTCTACTTAAAGCATCAGCTACGACATTAGCCTTCCCTGGGTGGTAATTTATCGAACAATCATAGTCTTTGATCAGTTCTAACCATCTTCTCTGTCTCATGTTTAATTCCTTCTGCGTGAATATATACTTTAAGCTCTTGTGATCCGTGTAAATCTCACATTTCTCTCCATAGAGGTAATGTCTCCAAATCTTGAGGAAAAAACAATAGCAGCAAGTTCTAAATCGTGAGTAGGGTAACGGGACTCATATTCCTTCAATTGTCGAGAGGCGTAAGCTATTACTTTACTGTGTTGCATCAGAACACAAACTAAACCTTTGTGAGAGGCATCGCTGAAAATCACGAAATCGCTTTTCTCATCAGGTAAGGTCAATACTGGGGCAGTAGTTAATCTCTTCTTCAATTCCTGAAAGCTGTCTTCGCATTTGGGGGTCCATTCAAACTTTTCACTCTTTCTGGTAAGTCGAGTCAGTGGCGTAGCTATCTTTGAGAAATCCTTCACAAATCTACGATAGTATCCGGCCAATCCAAGAAAACTTCTAACCTCTGTTGGAGTCTTGGGTCTCTCCCAATTTGCTACGGCTTCTATCTTTGCGGGGTCTACAGAAATCCCTTCGCCGCTCACAATGTGTCCCAAAAATTGAACTTCTTTCAACCAAAATTCGCACTTTGAAAACCTTGCATATAACTTTTCCTTTCTCAATGCTTCCAAAACCAAACGGAGGTGTTCAACATGTTCCTCAGGAGACTTCGAGTATATCAAGGTGTCATCAATAAATACAATTACGAACTTATCCAAATACCTCTTGAACACACGATTCATTAAATCCATAAAAGCAGCTGGCGCATTCGTCAATCAAAAAGGCATGACTAGGAACTCGTAATGCCCATATCGGGTCCTAAAAGCAGTCTTAGGAATATCCTCAGGCTTGATCTTTAGTTGATGATAGCCGGATCTCAAATCGATCTTCGAAAAATATATAGATCCCTTAAGTTGGTCAAACAAATCGTCGATCCGAGGTAGAGGGTACCTATTCTTGATGGTCATCTTGTTCAACTCACGATAATCAATACATAATCGCATAGTTACGTCCTTCTTCTTCACGAACAGCACTGGAGCTCTCCACGGGGATACACTTGGTCTAATTACACCTTTGTCAAGTAACTCTTGCAGCTGTGTTGCCAATTCCTTCATTTCTATTGGTGCCATTCTGTACAGCGCCTTTGAGATTGGTGCGGTTCCTGGTTCCAGATCAATCGTAAACTCTATCTCTCGATCTGGTGGAATTCCAGGTAACTCGTCGGGAAAAAAAAAATCTTTAAACTGGTTAACTACAGGGACCTCCTCGATCATAGGGGTCTGTTTCTCGGTATCCATCACATAAGCTAGATAGGCTTGACATCCTTGCCGAAGAAATCTTTTGGCTTGAATTATTGACAGGAAATCCTTAGTCGGTTTCCGTCCGCGAAACGAAATACTTATACCGTTAGGTCCACTTAAGCTGACCTTCTTACGGCGACAATCTATTAGAGCATCATAACGTGATAACCAATCCATCCCTAGGATTACGTCAAATTCCCCTAACTTAAAAGGAATGAGGTCTGCATCAAAACGTTGCCCATGTATCTCTATGGAACAATTCGGACACAATCGGTTCACTGGTATAACCTTCTGATTAACTACTTCTATATTCAGAACTCCCTCTAAGGGCACAGACTCAAGATTCAACTAATTCATGAAGTTCTCAGAAATAAAAGATTTGGTAGCTCCAGAATCAACTAGAACACACGCATCCTCAGAATTTACTAGAAGCGTACCTGTGATCACATTGCTGTTATCAATGGCATCTCTTACTGTCATGTTGAAGGTTCTCGCGGTTGGCTTGTTGCTGGGAGGTGCTGTGAGTCGAGGCACCGGATTTTCCTTCGCAGGTTGTCGGCAGTCTCGGGACACGTGACCTTTCCTTCCACAGTTGAAGCAGGTGACAGATTTATCCTTGCAACTAGAAGCATAATGACCCTTTTGTCCACAGTTATAACAATTCACGGTCGCTAGATGACAGGGTCCGGGGTGTTTCTTCCCACATGTCTTGCATTCTGGCAAAGGTGGTCTTCCTTGCATCACATTAACTGTCTGTGGTTGTCTGATCCTCTGATTGCTTCCTCTGGTGTCAAAGTTCCCAAACCTTCTTGTATCTGCACTCTTATCTTCCCTTTTCACAAACGGTTTCTTATCACTCCGATTATCAAATCTCCTCGCAAAGTTACTTCCACTGCTCTGAAACTTCCTCTTATTTCCATCTTTCGGGTATAGTTCACTTCCGCTTTCCACTATCGCCGCTTTCTGAACTAAAGTTGCATAATTGGTGATCTCAAATACTGCAACGCGATTTTGTATCCATGGTTTCAATCCTTGTTGAAAGCGTTTTGCTCTCTTCTCTTCAGTGTCTACATGATAGGGTACAAACCTCGGGAGTTCTGTAAACTTGGCCTCGTAGTCTGCAACAGTCATCGTTCCTTGCTTGAGCTCTAAAAACTTTATCTCCATCTGGTTCTCCAGATATTTGGGGAAATACCTCTCTAGAAACAACATTGTAAATCTAGCCCACGGTATAATCGTATCACCTTCCATGGCTCTCTTCGCTTCCCACCAATAATTAGCTTCACCTTTCAACATATAAGCTGCAAATACCGTCCTTTTTTCCTCTTCCACTCCCACTATCTCAAAGGTCTTCTCTATTTCACGTAACCAGATTCTAGCTTCCACTGGGTTAGTGGTACCTTTAAACTCAGGTGGACTCAAGGATTTGAATGATTTGAAACTCACAGTAGTTTGGGTCAGGTGAGCTGGAGGTGGATTCCCTCCCACATTTTGGTACAGCTGAGGCTGAGGGTTCTGGGTATGCTGAGTAAGAAAGTTCATAAGTAGACTCATCGGGTTATTTTCTTGGTTGGGATCTCGAGCGAGTTGTGGTTCCAGGTTCGGAACTTGGTTCTGAGGTGGAACCTCATTCTCTGGATTCACCTCGGGTTGAGGACGAGGATTTCTTGCGGGTCTTCCTCTCTTTGGTGGCATCTTTTACTATAAGAGCGAAAACAATAAGGTACGTTATATTTCGGATATGCAATACTCAAACACCATTGCTGGAACAATTAAAATTGGTATTCATAAATATCTACTCGGTCAAAATTTATGGTTCCTCACAATACTCAAAATCACGACTCTCTCTTGTCTCTTTATAACCAGTTTCTCTTACTTCTCGATGTAAAATGATTTTAGATACTCGTGAAGATTTATCTCAATTTAAATGGCGGTTCTCAAAAATTCAATCATCATAAATCTCTGGTTCTCGAAAATTCTTTTTAAGCCGTAGTATCGGAAAAGAAAAGTGTTAACTAATTCAGGGGTAATATGGAAATTATTCTGACAGGCTATCCTATTATAACACAGATCTATAATAAACAAAATGAGATAACGGTACTATATCAGATCACAATATAATACTGATAAGGTTCCATACTGGTAAAGTCCAGGTCATGGTACTGAATATAAACTGGTCGCTGATAATAAGTACATCGTAAAAGTATCTAACCAACATACTAGTCTAGTAGAGATAATAAAGGTTACTACCCAACAGGCTGGGCATCAGGTCTATTTCTATTTAGAAATTGTCACTCCGACTTGAGTTGTTGAAATTTCCATTTCTGGAAGAGAAGTTTCATAACTTTCAAATTTTCGTATACCACTTTTAGAATTCTTAGGCCCCAATCATTATAGGATCCATAAGAACATTGAATAGAGATAACTCATAAGGAATAGATGTTAAACAACACATGTGCACACTCAATTCTTGATGGTGAGAATCTTTTATGAAAGGAATAGCTGAGAGATCATTATGATCATCGAACATTTGTTTTGTTGCATGTATCATTAGGACAACCGTCATAGTACACAAGGTGGCCAGCCTTTAGTACTCTAATTAACAAACAACAGCACAAATGGTGGCGTCCCACCAGACTTCTATCACAGAGACAGACAGTCTTCCCCTGTATAAGTAGGGTTGTTCATCTCAGTATCACAAAGGGTGACAAATATAGGAAGGGATATGAAAGAGTTTTATATTTAGAGAAGTACATGACGCTCTGTAAATGAACCTTTGAACAATATAGATCTTTTCAAACAGGATAGATATTGCCTGAGTAAATTCGAATGATAAAAATCACCGATCATCATTGCTAAGGAAGTTACTTAAGGAACAATTTCCTAGCACACAATAAGCTCTTAGGATCGACTATCGATTTTCGAATAAAAGTGACACTCGTAGACTCCGGTAAAGGTATTGACAACATTTACAAAATGTGGAAACTCTGTAAGGTATCATCCGATCTCATTTATAATGGGAAATTAGGCATCCTATCTTAAATTAATTGGGAACTAGGGGTCCATGTGAATAAGGTGTAGGAAGTCTATCTCGAGAAGAACGAAAGTCAGTTGGTCTGGAAGTAGACATCTACAAAAGTACGAAAAACCTCGGTCAGGTTTCAATCAACTAGATATGCCTATAAATATATATATAAAAAGGCGTAAGGCGCTTAGTGCCAAAATCTCAACATCGTATAATATATCTCTAAATTCTCACGTCACGTTATAGTTCTAGGCTCGTATTACATCTCTAAATTCTCGCATCCGGTTATACTCTAAGGCTCGTACGATTCCTAAAAATATAACTAATGCTCTGATACCAACTTTGTGACGCCCCCAGATCCACCCTGACCGGAGACCCGGGTCGTCACATTGTCTCAATATCCTGTAGCACAAGTTACGCAATAATAAAGCAAAATATACAACACAACGGAGCATAAATGTCCCACTCCGCAAATCCAAGATCAGTCTCACACATTGATATCATACGACATAATACATCTCGGGATAATATTTTACATATGTTTACAGAAGTAGGTAGATAAAGATTCCAGCTAGACATTCTAGTTCTCGTCAGCATAGCCTGGAGCTTTCTCCTTTCCCTTGGATCGCTGGTTGGACGTCTCGCCTCTTTCCTTCTTGATAGCTGAATAAAAATGTGGTAAAGCAAGAATGAGCAACTACAGTGCTCAGCAAGTTCTCTTCTTACTCGGTATATAAATATAATAAGATTTCCCAAAATTAATTGAATATCACAAATCTGGATTTTGACTCAGTACTCTTCTTGAAAGCAGAATACTCGAGAAACTCAATACTCATCTCGAAAATAGAATTCTCGAAAGACTCAATTGATATAACTCTGTTGACTCATGATTTAAGAATAAACTGGTCTTCCACCTCTCGGTATCTCGGTGGGGCGATCAACTATCCGACCGGGAATACCGTCCTCCAATGATATCGCACTTCGCCCGATCACGGCTACAATACGCTATCAACAATATAATATAAAAATATGAATGCTAGCATCATAGGGGTTATTAATTAAACCCTGGCATCATAGTGCCAATATATCTCGTGTCCGCATAACGGTACACAAGTCTCTCTTTCTCTAAAATGGGCCTCTTTCCCAAAATTTGACCAGTAGAATACAGAATTCCCGAATATTTGATGGACAGATAACTCGAAATAATTCTTCCATGAAAACAATTACAAATCTGGCGGACTGCCAGACCGACTCAATTGTTCCACCAATCCGATCAATGGACTGAGGTAAATTCTCAATAATAATATTTTATTGGTTGACACGAACAAGATGCCAATCCTCGACAATAAAGTCGACCATCTCGAAATATTGAAGATAGTCTTAAAATGAAGTAATTTGGAGTCGTACTGTACAAATAGTACTCCTCGAATATTTATAATACCCATAATTGATGAACGTTAAATAGAATATTTTTCACTTGATCAACGAGTAAACTCTAACGATCCTAATTTTTATAACCTTTATTTATTGATTCGAGAGACGAACCAACTAAAAGATAATCAATAATTATTGTCGAATTTGTACAATAAATTCGACTGAAAGGAATAAATTTAACTATCTCGAATGAATGAGAATAGTTTCACTGAATCATAATAATAGTCGTCTCGAATTAATGAGATCGACCCGATAGCAACGAAATTAATTCCATGCTTATAAGGGATATAATTCACAAATAAATTAATTTTAACAGTAACAAAATATCGCAACGAGAAAATAATGCTCAAAAGGATAATTAAATCTCATAATTGACAGCTCGAAATTAAATAAGGAATGAATTAATACGAACAGAAATTCAAATCTCTAAGAGTTAGGGTAGGAATGAACTTGCCTCGATCTCGGAGTGCAAATAAGTGTAGATAAAATTTGTACTCTACCCGTGAACTCGACTTCGGTCTACGGCTCGTGAATTATTCTCTAAAAATGGCAACCAAAAATACATGAGCGCTTCGTCAAAAATAGAATACTTCTCAACCGCTAATATAATATTTAAATAAAATATCTCTCGAAAATCTATACGATAATTAACGGAAAATAATTCCCGGATAAATAAATCTCTCTTCGAACTCAGGAATTAAATCTCGAAAATAAATCCTATTTTTAATTATCCGTAAATCCGTCTTAAAACGAAAATAGGGTTACGGAGATTAACGGCAATACTCTTTTTTTTAATCTCGTAAATAATTAAATAATATTCCGATTTTAATCTCTAGAATAATCTAACTCTATCCGGTTAATTAAATAATCCGGAAACGATAATTATAAATCCCCTAAAATCATATCGTATTTTAATCCTATTTATTCACAATTATTCTTTTTTTATCAACAAATTATTAAATCTCTAATTTCCGTCCAAAAATCACAAATTAACTCTTTTTAAAAAAAAACCATATTTTACGCTATTATTCATTAATATTCACTCTTTTATTAATGAAACAATAAATCTCTAATTTACGTCACAAAATATTTAATTAATAAATAAATCTATCATCATTTTATTAAACTCGTTTTATTTCTCAAAATATTTAATTATTATTATTATCTCAATTATTAAAACCCAATTTCAACAATATTCAACCTCCTTTATTATTAATATCTCTTTATTTCTCAGAATTTATAAACCAGTATCTTAATTATTTATAAACTAATTTTAAAAAGAATCTTCAATCTCTTTTTATAAAATCTTAACTCGTTATTATTATTTAAATCTATTTATATATATATATATATATATATTTTTATTACCAACTAATTTATATCGCTATCCAAATATTTAAATCTCGATTTTTTTACGTTCAATCGCTAATTTACAAAAAAAACTGTATCGTTATACTGCAATAACGATGTGGGCCCCACCTGCACCAAGTGGGTCCCACTCGCTACCCCCTGCATTCTCCCTTGTTTCTCTCCCGTACCTCTCTCTCCCTCTCTCTCTCTCTCTCTCTCTCTCTCTCTCTCTCTCTCCCTCTTCTCCGGCCACACAACAAACACCATAACACAATTTACTCTCCCAATCTCTCCGTCGAACACTTCACCGGTTTCACCGCGCATAAAACTCCGACCACTTCTTCATCTCCGACACAACCTCCCTCCTCCGTTCGTATCTATCTCTCTCTCGTCTCCCACCTTCCTCTCCTCTCTGTTTCTCCTTCCACTTCGAATCCCCCCCCTTATAGCTCCGGCAAAACCACAATCACAACACCCAATTCTCTCGCCTCCCTCTCTTCTCTCTTAACATCACAGTCGAACCAAACCCACCCAACAAACACAATTAATTCTACTAACCCACAAGCATCAATCCTTAATCAAACAAAAAAAAAATCGAAACAAAAAGAAAGGAAATGAAAATAAAATGATAGGAATACAAAGTAACTACCTGTATAATGTCTTTGGTTTGGGCAGAGAGATAAAACAAAGAAAAAAACAAGACCTGTCGTTTCTATTTTGCCGTGCTAAGTAAACTAAATATATAACTACTCTGTGTTAACTTTATTGCTTTATAATATATATAAGGTCTATTTCTATCTATAAAAAAAAAATAAAAGCTGCAGAATTTGGGGAGTAAATCCTGGAAAAGGAATTGGTGTGCTCCGTAAAATCTGTAGTGGTGTCTCCTTGTCTCTTCTATTGGCCATAAAACGAGATTTTATCTCCGTTTTCTAAAATAAAACCGATCCAAAAATAAAATTAAAAAAATCCTATTTTCCTAAATATTTTTCTAATTTTAGTAAACACTAAACTAATTAAATATAAAACGAATATTTAAAATCTCAAAAATTATTAAAAAGCACTATTTAAAATATTATAACGAATCGCTCTTAAATAAAATTTAAATAACGATAGGAAAATTTATTCAAAATATTCATGGTTATTACAACTATTCATCTTCTTGAATTTTGTTTAGAGGTATACATATTGTTCTTGCGTTTCCCGAGTATGACCGTATTTTGCTTGGTTATGTAATTCGAGTTTACGTATTTGGAGTTTTGGAATTGGGGGTTTTGGCTAGTTGTGGGTTTAGGTTTGTATTTGGTGTTTTTCGTGTTTATGATTTTCTGGGTTTATATGTTTGTGTGTATACGTGTATGTATGCATCCAGATCTTGTTTTGGTGTTTTTGATTTTGGTATTGTGTGTTTCTGTGACGAGATTCCTAATCCGGACTAATGGCTAATGAAACGTTTTTTTTCCCAAAAGAATTTAGGCTTTATTCTAACACTGCATAATCATGCTAACTTATTGTAGATAGGGAAAAATCTTTGCCCGGATTAGGTTAAGTAGGACACCAGTACGGACTACAAGATAACTCCAAGAAGACCCGATCTGGTGCCTCCACAGCCCTTTCCACGCCAGGTAGAAGTGATGCTGCCCACGGTACCTTCGACGTGAGAATAAGAGTAGGCTTTTGAAATTATGTGCTTAAAACTTAAAATACTGTATTTTGTCCCTATTGTTTTGTTCTAAATCTTATATTTTTGTTATTTAAAAAATCAAATCAATTAAATTACTTTGTTCACTAAATGAAACAAAAAAAATCATTTTTCCCATTTTACAAAAAAATATAAGCGTTCTATATTTAAAAAAATTATGTTAAAAAATATTACTCACCATGTTGTGTTTTATATATAATTCGAGAAAAAATGTTTTTTTGTAGAATGTAAAAAAAACCAGGTTCTATATTCTACAAAACAGGACAGAAATTAAAACATGTTCTGCATTTGCTATGTAAAATCAATTTTATTCTATATTTTATGTAAATTTTGAAACAAATAAAAATTATATAACATAATAAATATAGAGATTTCTAAAATATAGGACACAAAATTTGTATAATTTTTTATACAACACAATTTTAAACTGAAATATGTGTTCATGTGTCTACAAACCTTATTGACATATATACATCTATTTAAAACTCACAAAGATCTTAATTCCTAAATTAAAATAATGAGCATAATTAGTAAAATGTACACCATCATGTAAATAAAAGGCATAATGAAAAAAAAATTGTGAAAATATTTTTTGAAAATACCTTAAAAAAAACTTTAGAAAAGTCAAATTGATAGTTGGTAGCATACTGACCAAAAACACTTCCAGAGTAAAATAGGACATAAATAAAATAGACATGTGTGCTAGTGTAATTAGACAATATATAAAACCCATGTGTACTACTGTACTAACATTATAAAAACTGAAGTTCCACGTTACTATGATGAGCCAACAGTAATCAACAGAATTGTATACAAGAATGGTTCATTTAGTTATAGCCACATCAGATTAATTGCCAATACAGACATCAGCATTAACCAACACTCTTACTTGTCTAGAATTGTTTCCAACAGCAGAAACAATGTAGTGTAGAAAATAAGCGTGGAATGTGGTAAAGTTTCAGATGGACAAATACTACTAGCATATTGCAGATGAACATTTTCTACTACTAGCATGTGCAACTAATGACAAAAGATGTTGAGGACGAAGCGGGCCCAGTCACAAAAGATACTGAAGACGAAGTGCACCAAATCTCCAAAAATGTTTAAGACGCTGATCATGTAGTGTTACTGCAGTATAACAAACATTAAAAATAGTGGTAAGGGCTGTCTAAGAAGGGAAAAAAATGTGAATCCAGCTGATTACCAAAAAACATATTACCTCTGTATTCGATTTGTATAGTGAAGAGGAGATGAATTTACCGACGACTCCTGAAGCACCTCAAGCGAATTCCTATAGAATGCATTTTTGAGCTAGCTTTTCGATTCTTAGCTCCAACTCTTCTTGGGAAGTCCTCAAGAGTAAAATCGTCATTTTCTTCAAAGTCATGGTCTTGCTTACAATTAAGCCTCTTCAGATTCGTACTGTACAATACACATATCTCATCCAAGTACCGGGTCCCATCAATCTTTTTAAATCTAATTCTTACTGAACATTTTAATTCTCTCTCCAAATCTAGAATCAACTGTTTGCATTTGTATACTCTACCAAACTTGTAACCATTCCTATTTAAAATTCCAACAATATCATATTTCCTTCCTCTCTCAACATACTTTCTTCCAATGCGCAGCCCTTCAACCCAATAATTTCGATCATTCGAAAGTGGTAGAAGGCTGCAATGCTTGTGGTACTGCTCTTCACGATAATCTTTATTTTTTACTCCGTACCGTAAGCAAGCCCAGAACCGGTTCAAAGGCTCTAAAATGCCTTCAGGAATCTGCAAATATAAATACAGAAACATAAATTAACTATTAGTATACACGACTATGCACCTCAATCTTAACCTTTGAAATTTTTAATCAACTCCTTTCTTAAATTTGTACAATTGTTGATTATAAAGAAAATGAGCCGGAGCACTAAAGCAATGGAGTACTAAAAGTGCCAACATACAAAACATTATTATTAGTGGCACACATTTAAGGAAAATAGTACCACTGCATTGGCCATTAACATTAAAAAGAAATTGCTTGTGTGTGAGTGTGAGTGACATTATTACACAATCTAAACTAATAAACTAATGCCTGTTAATTAACATCCACTTAACTGCCAAAATATCACACAATACCCCTCTCAAATGTTCACTAGAGCAAGTCAACAATTGGACCAATTTGAGATACCAGCAAGTCAACCTGTACCAATTTGAGATACCAGCAATGCATCTATATAGGTTTACTTAGTGAGGAATTACTACTGACTATCTATGCATTCATTAACAATTTCACAACATTAATGTTCTATCATAAGTTTTTTTTTTTTTTTCGATTTTTTAATTTTCACAAAAATTGGAGAGCACATTTGATTAGGCATAGAAGGCAGCATCTGTAGCTACTAAATACTGATACAAAATACAATAAATCAAGTTTCAACAAGCAAAAATATCAAGATGACCTTTAGGAGAGAGAAGAGAGGAAACAGAGGCCACAATGTAATCTCAGTTCAGGGTAATAGGCAGAATGGCATAAACCTACAGACGAAAGGGTAAAGTGGAGAGCGGAACCAACCACAAACACTAACATAAGGGGGGTTTTTTGAACAGCACATGTCATACTCATACTTGGTTGCAACAACCAACCTAACAGGTCCAATTAAGACATACCACATGATATGAGCATTTGCAAAGTTACAAGAAGGAAAGTGAGCTCTTAATCTATCTTTTATGCTAACATCACTATCAAATCTGTGTATATAGAAATCTGGAAACTATTTTAAACGGTAAGGGGGATTCATGACATAATCTTCAGGGGCGGAGCCAGGAAAAAAAAGTTACCTAGGCTAGTGATAGATAACAATAACAAGGTAAAACTAGAGATTACCTAATAAAGATCAGCAATAGCAAAAAAGCAGCCACCACACTAAATAGATTGTGCTTATACCTGCACAATAAAAATAAAAATCAGACCTAAATAGTATTCTTGTGATAAACATTAAAATTTAAGCAATTCTTACATATTATTTAAGTTGCAGCCTTCGATTCTTGATAAAATAGAATTCATCTATTATCGAATCTGAATCAATATCTTCAACAAATTCTCGTTCAATGTAAAGCATCATAGAATCTGCTAAGAACTCTTCTTCCATTTTATTGCGTAGATCAGTTTTCACAAGTTTCATTGCTGAGAAAGATCGCTCAGTTGTGGCAGTAGAAACAGGCAGGGTCAATACTAGACGAATCAACCGGTCAATCAAATTATAGTGTTGCAACTTGTTTGTTTCGACCAATCTGCAGCATAATTCAGTGATAGTAGACATATTTTGAAAGCTTTCATGCTGAACCACATCAAGTTTATAATGCTCTAGTTGACATTTCAAGTAATGCATTTCTTGTTCAGTGAAGTCCGCTGGATAGAATTTTTCTGCAAGCTTGTAAATCTTCTCAGCTTTAAATGCTTTAAAATTGTCTTTCGGATTATCCCTAATTTCAATAGCAGATGAATTTTCCTCGATATTAACAGTAGATGGAGTTTGTACCTCAGTAGCAGGAGCAGGTGTAGATGCACTAGAATTGTAGAATGAAAACAAAGTCCTTCCCCTCTTTTTTCCTTGAGTAGCCATGTACTTGTCCTGTAAATTAAGAAATAGACAACATAAGATTGAAGATTATAAACCAAATTAGAATGAACATAACTATAAATTGGTTTGGTGGTTATTTTTTACCTTCAATCTCCTTCCTCTGATAAATTGATGATTTACCTAATCTGTAATCCCTAATTGAACTTTGATAGTTGTTTGTAATTGTGTTTTGTGTGGTCTCGATGCTGTCAAAAAAATTATTAGAGTAATGGACTAATGGGCTTAATTTTGTTGGGCTAAAAATCACCTGGGCTAACTAGAATTTAATTGAGTTGGGCTATATAAAATTTTTGATTATTTTTGTTTTTACCTAGGCTATAGCCCACCATAGCCTAGCTCTGCCTCCGCCCCTGATAATCTTACCCAGAGGAGGACAGTTAAACTATTTTAAACGGTAAGGTCAGTTAAAGAATCAAGAAGCAATGACACCAAAAAAAACTAGATGAGGATCACACACAAAATGAAAAGAAAAATCAATCAGCAAGAAATTAGGCAAAAGCGAGGGAACATATATACCTTTGGCATAGGACCACGAGATCCCTCTCGCCTGATCACACTTTTAACAACAACCATGTTATCTTTGCCACTTTTACATGATGTAGTCCGTAAACTATGCATCATCAAATAAGGCCTCTGCGATACAGCTTGTTCACCCTGTGGTGAGACGGAACGTAAGTAAAGGCAAACTCATATGCATTAATTCTAGCATAGCGCCGTCCCCCATACATAGCAACCCTGTTTCTCACATTTACACCACCACGTCCTCCACGTCGTCCACCCCCACGTCGTACACCCCTATTATACTCCATTGCTACAACAAACCCTAGAAAACAACCCCCAAATTTGAAGCCCAAACCCCCAAATGTGAGGCGTGTGGGTAAAATTACTATATATAGTAAGACCAGTATAGTACAAACGGTAAATACACAATATTACTGTGCTAGTCGCTCTATTTTTGACTGGCTGTAAGAGAATCTAATAATAATACTTCATTTATGATTATTAATTTTCATTTCAATTGCATTAATTATAACCGTGACTTCGTTTATAGAAATATTACTAACTTCTTTTTAACACAAGTTCATTTACCTTTTTAATTACTCATGCTTCTTACTTTAATTTTTTTTAAATACTCTTGACTCTTAATTTTATTTTGAAAAATAAAATAAGCCAAATCGATGCTATATCTCCAATTTCCATTCGTAATACAATTACACACGTTTTCTCGTACAAATTATGTTATTCACATATTTTTCAAACAAAAGTCCGGTAAAAAAATTTATTGCTTACTAGGATATGCAGAAATGAATATGTGAATATGCATCTTTTTTTTTGTGTGAATATAATTTAGCAAAAAAATAATAATTAAAGAATATGTTGGTAGAAGCATAATTTTCAATGGTGTAATGTAACAATGACACTATGGCGTACCAAAATTTTGTAAGTGGGTAACAACAGTCTAAAAAACCGGATTTTTGTGTGCGGGCTCTTTTTTCTTGGGCCGGTTTACAAATGAACCAACAAAGTGCGTTCTTAAACTTGGTCCAACACTTCTTCATCAGATAAACCTTCGGTCCAGTCCAATTCCCATGTTCGGTGGGTCCAAAACACAATGGAATTCCCAACAGTTACTTATAAGTTATATCTATCTAAAAATGCTTAAAATTAAACTAATAAATGAATATACTTGAAACCAAGAAAATATATATTTATTTAACAAGTTTATTTATTTATCTATAAAAATATATTTTATTCAATTGTCAATAAATAAATATTTATTCATTTAAACAATTATTATATGTTATTTTCTTGCAATATTGGTGTTTTAAAATTTAGTATTCGAATGTATTTAAAAGATAATAATTGAAATTTTAAAATTCTTATCATATATTTTCTTCGCACTCAGTAAGATACATACTTGGATTGTATGTAAGAATTTAGTATAATTTACTAGAACCATATTAACATATTTGAGATTATTTATAAAATTATATGATTAAAATTTTTAGAATGTATTAAAATAAATATGGATTTATGAATTTTTTTGGCTAAATGATATGTATAATAAAAATATATATTATCCAACCTTAGTGAATATTCATTTATGTTTATATATGGTCTTTAAAGATTTCAATAAATATTATTAAGTAATGCATTTATCGTGATTATTCATTTATTCCATTATCCCAAGTTAGGTTCGGGAAAAAAAAATATTCTTTTGACGAGACTATTCATTTATCGAGATTCCATTATAATAGTAAATTCTCTATAGTTTTTAAAATTGAATGCTTAATCAAAAGTGTTAGAGTAAATTGCAGTTTGATGATCTTT
Organism: Saposhnikovia divaricata; assembly: GCA_036435485.1. NCBI lineage: Eukaryota > Viridiplantae > Streptophyta > Magnoliopsida > Apiales > Apiaceae > Saposhnikovia > Saposhnikovia divaricata. The sequence continues at coordinate 5,309,671 of CM071598.1, read as the reverse complement.
AATTAATTATTTTGCACTTTGATGATTACATTTTAATTTTAGCACTTTGATGATTTGAAAAATTAATTTTTAAGCATTTAAATGATTACCGTCAATTCATGTAGCCGTCATAAGTTATTCAAAGGGTATGTTAGACTTTTCATTCCATTTTTATTAAATCAATCCCAGACTACAATTTCATAATTTTATCAAACCATCCCTCCCGTCTTACCCAAACTAATAATATTTCTATCTGCTACTATTAAAAAAATAAACATTTATATATACATATTTATATATACACAAAGAGAGAGATTAGAGAAAATCATGGATGAACAATTGGGAGATATGAGATGGAGTTACTAAATTTGAAGAGAGATGATGGTCGGGATGAGAAAAATTGGATATATATATATATCCTCTAATACAAATTACTTTAAAAATACAAAATACAAACCATTACTAATTTCTACAACAAAAATTATTAACATTTTAATTACAATATATTAATTATATTTTAATATAATTATCACTAATTTAGCATTCGTAAATACAAACACGTTTTTCTCCTACAAATTATGTTATCCACGTATTTTTCGAATAAAAGTCCGGTAAAAAAATATATTGCTTACTAGGATATGCAAAAATGAATATGTGATTTTTTTTGACTAAATGATATATATAATAAATATATATTACTCCAACTTTAGCGAATATTTATTTATGTTTATATATGGTCTTTAAAGATTTCAATAAAATTTATTCATTAATGCATTTATCGAGATTATTCATTTATCCCATTATTCGAAGTTAGGAATGGAAAAAAATATTCATTTGACTAGGTTATTCATTTATCAAGATTCCACTGTAATTGTAAATTCCCTATAGTTTTTAAAATTGAATGCTTAATCAAAAGTATTAGAGTAAATTGCAGTTTGATGTTCTTTAAATTATTTATTTACACTTTGATATCTATATTTTAATTTTAGCAATTTTGATGATTTGAAAAATTAATTTCTAAGCATTTAAATGATTACTGTCAATTCATATAACCGTCATGGTTATTTAAAGGGTATTTTAGACTTTTCATTCCATTTTTAATTCAATCAACCCCAGACTACAATTTCGTAATTTTATCAAACCACCCCTCCCGTCTTACCCAAACTAATAATATTTCTATCTACCGCTATTAAAAAAAACATTTATACATACATATTTATATATACGTAGAGAGATTAGAGAAAATCACGGATGAAAAATTGGAAGATGTGAGATAGAGTTACTAATTGAAGAGAGATGATGGTGGGGTGATATATATATATATATATATATTCCCTCCGTCCCGGTCAAATCTTTACATTTGGTTAGGGCACGGAAACCAAGGATAGTGGACGTAATATTGTTAAAATAGATGAAGTAGTGGGTGTAATAGTGATTTTATTGTTAAAATAAGTGAAGTAGTGAGTGTAATAGTATAAAGTGTTGAAAAAGTGGAGTGAAGTAGTGGATGTAATAATGTATTTTATTGTTAAAAGTTACTATTTTTAGTAATGTAAAGAATTGGTTGGACGTCCCAAAAAGGAAATTGGAAAGAAATGATATATATATATATATATATATATATATAGAGAGAGAGAGAGAGAGAGAGAGAGAGAGAGAGAGAGAGAGAGAGGGCTACTCCAATACAAACCATTCTTAAAATACAAATTACAAACCATCACTAATTTTTACAACAAAAATCACTAACATTTTAATTACAATATGTTAATTATATTTAAATATAATTATCACTAATTTACCCACCCCACCTGTAATCAATTATATACACAACTAAAAATCAATATCTTACACCCATATGGGAAATAGCTTTTAATGTTCTTGAGGTATTCTTGAGGATCGAAGCTGTTGTGCCCAAAATTTGTAATGAATTTAATTTTAGTCCCATGGATATTTGGGGGCCCAATTAGAGTGGTTTGAATAACATTTAAGATTCAACTATGGAGCTTCCGCTGTGGAGGTAGAGAATTTGAGGGAAGCTCTGAAGGTGCTGTTTTGGAGGAAGTTGTGCAGGTGTTGTTTTGGAGGAAGCTGTGGAGATAAAATTATAGAGGTAGCTGTGGAGGTATGATTATGGAGGTAGCTGTGGAGGTACGATTTTGGAGGTAGCTCTGGAGGTGGAGAGTTTGAGGGAAGCTCTGGAGGTGGAGGTGGCGACTGCAGCTCCACCTCCATCTGCCAGGTTCGCTGTTTTGGATAAGGATTATCTCCTAAATTTTAGGAGCACGGAACTGGACTCAAGAGAGGGACTTTGAGATGGATTCTACTACATCAAATGGGATATACACGCTATACACATCTTATATACATACATATGTGGATAATTACATGAAAATACATGGATAAATGGACTTCTAGTGGTATACTAGAAGTAGGACTCTTATTTCTACACAAGCACTTCAAGATCAGTATTGGAAGAAGGATAAAATACATAAAAATGTGGCTTATTGATCAAGAAAGGAGTCCATGACCTAAAGAACTACATCGGGGCTTGATTCCTATAAATAGGATATGTAGGCAGTTGGCAAGGGGGTTCGGATTTTCACCCCTCTCTACACAAGGCACGTGTAACCTTAGTGATACTTTCCTGGGCATATCTTGGCCGGAATTTAATGCCATATTGTCCGGTGACCTTGCCAATTCAGCCCCAAAACACAACAAACCTCCACCCGCTCCAGCAGCTGGAGCTGTAGTGCGAAACTGAAGTTGCGGACGTGCAAACCTGCTTCAACGTCCGATATCCAAGGACAAATTCAATTATTCTAGCGATATTCTCTTGGGGTGTTGTTGCGGAATTTTCTCACAACATTTTTGGCGCTAGAAAGAGGGGCCGAACCTCCGATCTTTTGAGAAGAACAATGTCTAAAAGCTCCGGCGATGATTGTATCTTAAAGAAAGATTGATATAATCATGAAAATGAGTCCAAAATCAAAGTCTTGGGCAAGGATTTCACGGATTGAATTCCACGTATGGTCAGGAGAATAATTACTCTATAAAAAATCCAAGAAGACGAAGAAACGGAGGAAAAATCATGGCTTGTTGGAGAAAAGCGAAGAAGAAGGGAGGTGATTACCTTCATACTAGTCATTTGATGGTGAAAAGGCATAAAGGACGATATATGGCTCAGAGATGCACATATTGTTTGGCTTGATGGAAGAGACCTGAAAAGAATGGCCCGAAAACGAAGTTTTCTGATGTTAATTTCGATCGGAAATACCCAGAAATGTGGTCCCGCGATGAGAGCTTCCCTCAATCAGGGGTGCTGATATGTTTAACTAGACAGGTGAAGCTGAACATCCACCTACTAATGGAGGTACGACCATCTAGAGAGGTTTGGTCGAGAGTTTTTAATGGCAAAGACAGGAGAGACCTCAATCTCGAGGTTGCACCTATGGAAGAAGGTTTCCGTAAGGTACCCCCAAATACTTCATCTTGGCATATGATAAGGAGATTCTTATGGTGAAAAAATGGTGAATCTAAATTTAGAGGTTCAATCAGTTGGAGGTTCAATCTCAATGTATATGAGATAACTCCCCGAGTTATTTAAAAATTCAGGAATTTGTATACGATCCCCAGCTAGAGCTGAAGATGGAAGCTCTGAACACAAAGCTTGCCCAGGAAAGGTCTGCTCAGAAGGAAAGAAGGAAGGAAGCCTATGAAGCTGGCTACAACATTGCCATCAACGATTATATCAAATCCACTTACCTCAGGTTCCCTGACCTAGACTGGTCCCAGCTTGGCGAAGATGCTGTTAAAGCGGTGGAGGATATCAAGAAAACGGAGGCTGCCAAAATCAAGGTGGATGAAGTGAATCCAGCTGTTAAGGAGAATGAGGTGGAGGTTCCCATGAAAGAGACAGCTGAAGCTCAGGCAAATGCCTCCAACATAGCTGCTCCCATTTCCCCTGCTCCAACAATCCAGGAACACGCCGATTGGAGGTGAACCTGCATGGGAAGGAAGGTGGAGCTAGATGCGAACCTCTTGACCAAGGAGGTACCAATGAACCAGGCAACAAAGGCATGAGGAATGAGGTTCATGGAAGAGGTCCAACTACTGGAATTAACAAGAAGTCGAATAACAAGAACCTCTACAGGAAGCTAGAAGATCAAAGGAAGCAATCTGGGTCAATCGTAGCGGTTCTACCACGTAACTTGAGGATCGATAGTTGAACCTGGAGCATCCACTACAACAAGATACTACACTCGATTGAGGTTCTCTGAAGGATCCACCTTATGCATGACGAAATTCACTACAGGAAGCTCAATGTAGAATAACGAAGGAAGCATGTTACCAGGTAGCCTTAATGGAGGAACCTCACGATGAAAGTTCCAGTTTTTCGGGGGGTAACCACCCATGGCATCGATGAAAATGGCTGCTCTAATGAAGGATAATGAGGGCAAGGCGCACCATGTGGAAGTTATGAAAAAAAAGTGCAAGGGAACCTCGCGAAGTTCTTGGTTGGTCATGTGGCAGCACCTACGAAAGTAGGTGAAAGAAACTTATAGGGGTGCTCATAGCGGAAGCTTCACCAATAATGGAAAGTTGAAGGTCAGAATATCTAGTTGAAGGCATTGAGCAAAGGTGCCAAGGTATGATCTAGGTGATGTTGAAGCTCCAACAAAATAGGCATAAGGGAAGCTAAAGGCGAATTGGTACCTCTTATAGACTGAAAAAGGAGTGACCCATTCTAAAAAATACAGCATGAGGGACTTATGAAGCTTCTAAGGTGCTCAATTGATAGAGGAGCCAACAATAAGGTTAAAAGAGGAAGCTCCTGGAAATGAACCATCTCAGCTCATGAAAGCTTCAAGCAATATAATTATATGATGATCATCATGGTGAAGAATCCCGAGGAGGTTCTCAACTGTAAGCCTTTTAGGCATGATAAGTTGGAAGGTGTCTCACAAAGAGGTTCTGCTGCTATAAGCTTCTCAAATATTGGAAGCGGGAATTTGGGAATACCTCATGGAAGGAATTGTAGATGGAGCTGATAATAGTAATCTCAATCAAATTCTGGAAAAATGTTATTGGATAAAGAAGGAGGTAGGAATGACCTCTCGATTATTAAAGAAAGTGTTGCGAGGTTCACATATGGAGCTACCTACCATCCAACATATGTTGAATGGAAATATATGTTAAAGGCATGTAAGCAAGAACCTCTCAAGGGAAAAATCATCAGAAGCTATGAAAGCTCGAGAAATAGTGGAGCTACATCTTTGCATGCTAAGGTAGTGGAAGGAAATCAGGTGTGACTGAAGACACCATCTCAAAATTGGCAAATGTCGGTAATCTTAATGAAATCTGAAGGATTGAAAGGCAACTTGGGTCGCACATGAGCGAAATATTCATCTCAATTTTGAAGGTGAACCTTACAAGGAGATTGTTATCTATCAAGAGGTAGCTCCCCCCTAAGGCACTATCATTGGCAGCTTTCTTGTTAAGAGGATGGAGGTTGATTGGTTTTAGCTGTAGGAGCAGCTTCTTCGAATTTCACCTGCTGGTTGCAGGTTGATTGGTTTCAGCTGCAGGAGCAGCTTCCTTGGTATTAACCTGCTGGTTGGAGGTTGATTAGATTCAGCTGTAGGAGCAGCCTCTTCGGATTTCACCTGCTAGTTGGAGGTTGATTGGTTTCAGCTGCAGGAGCAGCTTCTTCGCATTTCACCTGCTGGTTGCGGGTTGATAGGTTTTAGCTGCAGGAGCAGCTTCTTTGGATTTAACCTGCTGGTTGCAGGTTGATTGGTTTCAGCTGCAGTAGCAGCTTCTTCGCATTTCACCTGCTGGTTGCAGGTTGATTGGTTTCAGCTGCAGGAGCAACTTCTTTGCATTTAACCTGCTGGTTGCAGGTTGAAAGGTTTCAGCTGCAGGAGCAGCTTCTTTGGACTTCACCTGCTGGTTGCAGGTTGATTGGTTTCAGCTGCAGGAGCAGCTTCTTCGCATTTCACCTGCTGGTTGCAGGTTGATAGGTTTCAGCTGCAGGAGCAGCTTCTTTGGATTTCACCTACTGGTTGCAGGTTGATTGGTTTCAGCTGCAGTAGCAGCTTCTTCGCATTTCACCTGCTGGTTGCAGGTTGATGGGTTTCAGCTGTAGGAGCAGCTTCTTTGAATTTCACCTACTGGTTGCAGGTTGATTGGTTTCACTTGCTGGAGCAGCTTCTTCGGATTTCACCTGCTGGTTGCAGGTTGATTGGTTTTAGCTGTGAGTAGCAGCTTCTTTGGTATTCACCTATTGGTTGCAGGTTGATTTAATTCAGCTACCAGTTGTAGCTGTATTGGTGTTCATCTACGGGTTCAGCTTCATTGGCTTCACATGCTGGCTATAGGTTCATTCTTTTCACCAGCTACTGTAGGTATGAGTTGCAGGTTCATTCGCACTCACCTGTGAGTTGTAACTTCATTGGTATTCGCCTATAAACAACAATGGATTTCATGGAGGGGCTTGAATCCGGATTATGGATTTCATTGGATGATTAGGCTCATGACATGCTGAAATATCTTAGGGTTCAAATTCTTGTGGAGCTTCCCTATATTTGCTAGCTCGCGATATTCAAGCGTGGCTTGGACGGATTTGGATATTGGAATTGTGGAGAAACCTCCCCGGTGGACACCTTTGGGTAGGAATTTGGTAGGCCTCTTTCAGGCTTAGGAGAGATAAAATGATTTAAAAGGTACGACTATCACACTTAGGTTCATGTTTTGATCTATTTAGTCATCAATAAAATGTGTGCTATTTTGTTTACATGATTTATGTGGATTAAATGTTTACATGCTTATGTGCTCTTCGTTTATATGATACATGAAACATGGAATCTCGGTAAATTTGTGGAATATATGTGAATCTTGCATGCTTGAATGATTGAATTTAGCTCTTCATCATTGTTAGTCATATGTTAAAAAAAACTAGGGGGTAGTGGATGTATGGACATGCTAGGTAGAAACCTTTTAGATAGGACCTCTTAGGTATGAACCTCCCCAGGGTTAATGGATTGAAAGCATATGGATTATATGCTAATGGACTGGAAACATATGGATTATATGCTTATGGATTATACGGATTATCTGAAGCTTGATTGGATTGGAACATGTATGGATTATACATGAGTGGAATGGATAACATGTGGATTACATGTGAATAGAATTGGAACTAGACCAATGAGGTCCTTCGGTGTTGGAGGTTCGCTCGCTTGAACCTCGAAAAGTCGTAATGCCGTGAGGTTTTTGTGCTAGCTCGCGAAGCTCCTAAGAAAATAGGTTCGCGGGGTGCCATAATGGATTCTGGCTCGCGAATCTCCTATGAAAATAGGTTCGCGGGGTGTCTTAATGGATTATGGCTCGCGAAGCTCCTATGAAAATAGGTTCGCGGGGTGCCTTAACGGATCTTGGAGGTGCGGAGTTCCTATGGATATAGGTCCGCAGATTGTGATTAATGGATAAACCTATAAGGTCATCCTACATTAGAAGTTATAATAGAACTGCGCCATCAGGTTCATGTGGATCCTAGGGATACTAGGCATATGGAGAGCCAGGCGAAAGGATGGAATATGTGGGAGCTGGAACACAGGCCACATGTATATTTTGATTTAAACAGGTGTACATATGTTTTGACATGCATTAAGATTTATGTAAGCTCCAACTGGATAGCCGAGTGGATTATCATGAGAGGTTCCAATATAGGGGGACCTCAAATGGATGGCATATGGATTGGCATATGGATGGGAATATGGATTGGAATATGGAATGGTAACGGATTGAAATATGGATTGGAATAAGGATTGATATTTGGATTTTACTATGAGCTCATCAAACCCTTAGTGAGGAAGGGAAGCTCTTTCCATATTAAAGATATAGTTTTTCTTTTGGAAAAACCTTATGGAAATGGAGTGATATTTAAAGGCATGTGGAGCTTCGATATGAGTTACAACTACATAAATTTAAAAGTTGATGGATAAGTTTTGGAGTGAGGTTTGCCTGCAACTGCTTATGGTTTGTTGAGGTTCAGGTATAGCTGCTGGTTTTCTGACCAGCTGCTTCACATCTAGCTAATATATTTGGAATTCAAGCTGAAGAAAGTTTGGCATATTGTATGGAAAGGAAGTTCGATGGCTCATAAGGAAGGCTTATAGGAAAGCTGGAATGCATGTTGGGTGAAGGCTGTTGTTTGTGCGGATGTACGAATGTGTGGATTTATAAAATCGGATATGAGCTTTGGCTGGATAGAAGGACATAACTTTCTTATGAGGTTCGAATTACGGGGAACCTCAAAGTGCTGGGTTTATGGAAATACGGAGCAGAAGTAGGTTTGAATGGGAATCATGATCCTAAACGTTGTTGGAAAGGAATAATGTGCAGGAATACTTTAAAATAGAATAAACATGGATTAGTATGTCTTATCTCTTGGATTGAAGATGGGAACCTCTAGTTGAGCTACAAGATTTATGCCCACATAAGGCAGTTGGAATAAATACAACGGAGGACTCAATAACGGCTAAAACTTATGGCGGACTCAGTTATAGCTCCCTTAACAGTTGTAGCTGATGCAGCTAGACATCCTGGAATGAATCCACATCTCAGGAGCTTATCTCAGGTTAATCTCAGCTGATAACGCTAAGGCCCTCTTTGCTCATTCGAGGAGGTGGCCTCTCAGGGGTGTCCTTGCTGGAATCTCTATAAGGGCCAACAAATTCTAAGCTTCTCAACAAGTTTAAGATTCATGTTGGAGAAGGTTTTACATGTCATATCGAAAGGAAATCCAATGGCTCGGGGGGTACATCAGATTTTCATGGAAGAGCTGGCAGATTGGAATGGAGGTTCTCATCATAAGCTTGTAGAGAGGGAGCTTCTACCAAGTAGGTTCGACGGCCGAACCTGATCTGAAGTGGAACCATAAGAAAAAAGATAAGTTCTACTATCATATTTTTACATATTCATTATCATGCATGCTTTATGTACATGGATGGAAATTTTTCATAGCCTTAAGCTAGAAACATCATTCGAACCTCATCTTTTCAAATGGATCATTATCTTTAGCATTGCATTAGCTTATGATTATCAAAATGCGCATTTCATATGATTTCAAGAAAACAAATTTACATGGATTTATGAAGAAAAGGCCATCATTTCATAAACATTTACTTTCACAATGCATGGAATTCAAAAAATGTTTTCAAACTTGCTAGCTGAAGTTGTTAAGTAGGTACCTAGGCACGCTATATGCCCCATGATGTAACCACTTGGAAAGACATATCAGCAATTGAGGAGGTCTCTATAACCTTCCTTTGGTCCCTCTTGAGAGGTACGCATATAAGATCACCTACAACTTATGGATTATGGATATACTTGGAAAAAGCCCCATGGTTTATGGGCACGGTTTGGAAAAGTCCTATGGTTTATGGGCACGATTTGGAAAAGTCCCAAGGTTTATGGGCACATATTCATGAAGTCCCAGGAAACTTAACAACATCTTAGGAGGATCATTGAGATTGGTTCATGGAATTTTCTGAAAATTGTGGCATTATGTCTTGGAGAGTGTGTTCGTCAAGGTTCTGCTTGATCATAGAGGCAGCAACAAAATCATTGGCACTCATATATTCATATTTACATGCATGTCTTCTCTATGTACAAGTTGTATGCATTATATATATGAGTTACTTAGCTCATGCTGCCAATCACTATTTCTAGTTATTGTCGTAGCCCAGGTTTGGGATGTTAAGGAATTTGCAACAGCAGGAGCTCTATACAGAAGCTCCATGGAATGGCTACGAGGAATTCTTACACAAAGGTTATCTTAGTAGGAAAAAGGAGCATCTCGAAGATTCAAATTATGGTTTTCAAGGGAAAATGCCGGGAGCTAGTAGGTTCAGCTGCGAAGCTGAGGAAGCTTATAACTGGAACTGGAATATCGTACATGATCTAAGGTATACAGAAGGATTTCACTAAAGGATTCAGATTGAGGGATAAATGCGGAAGCATTTTATTTCCTGTTTCTTACGCCGAGTTAGCACATGTAAGCCTCGAAGTAAAGTGCTGAAGCTATGTGTCTATCTGAGAATGTAAGGAAGGATAAAGGATTGGGCCTCTTCTTGTATTGGTTCCTTTCACATTTCATGACATCAAGGAACCGGGGGGGTAGTTGTTTTGCCCAAAATTTGTAATGAATTTAATTTTAGGCCCATGGATATTTGGGGGCCCAATTAGAGTGGTTTGAATAACATTTGAGGTTCAACTATGGAGGTTCCGCTGTGGAGGTGGAGAATTTGAGGGAAGCTCTGAAGGTGCTGTTTTGGAGGAAGTTGTGCAGGTGTTGTTTTGGAGGAAGCTGTGGAGATAACATTATAGAGGTAGCTGTGGAGGTATGATTATGGAGGTAGCTGTGGAGGTACGATTTTGGAGGTAGCTCTGGAGGTGGAGAGTTTGAGGGAAGCTCTGGAGGTGGAGGTGGCGACTGCAGCTCCACCTCCATCTGCCAGGTTCGCTGTTTTGGATAAGGATTATCTCCTAAATTTTAGGAGCACGGAACTGGACTCAAGAGAGGGACTTTGAGATGGATTCTACTACATAAAATGGGATATACACGTTATACACATCCTATATACATACATATGTGGATAATTACATGAAAATACATGGATAAATGGACTTCTAGTGGTATACTAGAAGTAGGACTCTTATTTCTACACAAACACTTCAAGATCAGTATTGGAAGAAGGATAAAATACATAAAAAACGTGGCTTATTGATCAAGAAAGGAGTCCATGACCTAAAGAACTACATCGGGGCTTGATTCCTATAAATAGGATATGTAGGCAGTTGGCAAGGGGGTTCGGATTTTCACCCCTCTCTACACAAGGAACATGTAACCTTAGTGATACTTTCCTGGGCATATCTTGGCCGGAATTTAATTCCATATTGTCCGGTGACCTTGCGGATTCAGCCCCAAAACACAACAAACCTCCACCAGCTCCAGCAGCTGGAGCTGTAGTGCGAAACTGAAGCTGCGGACGTGCAAACCTGCTTCAACGTCCGATATCCAAGGACAAATTCAATTATTCTAGCGATATTCTCTTGGGGTGTTGTTGCGGAATTTTCTCACAACAGAAGCAATTTTGAAGGTGTTATTGGTGTCCAATCTTAAGTTCTAGTAACCAATCTGAATCTTAGAAGCTAGTCAATAAGATTACATGCTTTGTTTTGTGATCTGGCAAACTTCTTAATTTTTCTTTTTTTTTTGAATAATATTCGAATTATCTGGGTTTCAATTCATTGATTTCTTGTTGATTTTGATGCTATGGATAGATATATCGTTGTCTTATGAGCATGCTAGTATTTTTTCTTATGCTTTTCTGAGTTTAGAATCGAGTTGGCCGAAAAATATATGGTCGGGCGCCACCTCGATCGAGTCTCCCGTTTTGTTGATTGTTTGTCAATTTGAGGTGATTATACAGACTCCTGGAGATGTTGGCTTCGTTTTGTTCCAATTTGTGTCGAGTTTTTTCGATTTGAACTCACCGAATTTCGAGGTTGCCGGATTAAACTCAATTAACAAAGGAAGATGATGAAGATGGTGCCCCTACGGGGTCAGAGGTTGGAAAGGAAAAGGAGGAGCAGATCTGAAAATTTCCAGTTCAGTGTAAAATTCGAACTCATCGGAGAAGATGACCGGAGGTCACCGGAAAAGATGGTGGCAGTGGGTATATGTGTGTGTGGGTGAGTTGGGTTTGTGTGTGGGAAGGTGTATTTAAATTGGGTGTGAATGTTTAAATAGGGCCATTAAATTTAATTAGATATCAAGAATAGAATACTGCAATTAGGGGTGAGCAAAAAACCGAAATAAAACCGAAACCGAACCGAAATCGGGGAAAACCGAACTGAATAAAACCGAAACCGAAAAAAACCGAAACCGAAAATTGAAAAACCGAACCGTTCTAATATTTCGGTTCCGGTTTTAGGTGGAAACCAAACCGAAAAAAACGAAACCGAACCGATTATTTATATAAAGAAATATCTATATTTTTTATAAATATTTTTAAAATTAATCACATATATATATATATATATATATATTATATCCTTTTTTCTACCTATATTTTTTTCCCATTAAGCTTCTGGATTTGTCAACACTCTTGTAAAGCTAAAATCAATTTCAGAATATTGAGTCAAGTAGTACTCTGTTACTTGCTACATCGTGAGTTTCTAAAACTAAGATGAATAAAAGCTGTGTTGTAGAGCTTTGGATTAGCTACTGTATCTGTAAATGACTTTGCATATATAATAAACTATGCTTTTATTGTTAGTCTATAATAAAGTATGCTTCACTTGGTCTTGTTTGTGTAATGCAGTTGATCCTACTGATATCTATGGTGACAACAATTTGTAAGCAATACCAACTGGACTGAGTCAGAGTGATTGATTTTGTATTCCGATCAGAGTGCTTCAACAGTTCAACTGGACTGCCTCACTACCTCACTGGACTCACTACCTCACTGGACAATGGACATCTGCCATTTTTTTTTATTGTTTCAAGTTTTAAAAATTGTTGTTTTGAATACATTTCGACGATTTATGTTTTTATGATAGAACTACTTTTTTAATTAATTTGTAATACTTTCTTATTTTTATTTTAATCGATTTTAAAACCGAAACCGAACCGATAAAAACCGAAACCGGGATTTTAAAACCGAAACCGAAACCGATGGTTCGGTTGCGGTTCCGGTTATCGATTTTTAAAACCGAGGACATGCGGTTCCGGTTCCGGTTTTACCCGAAAACCGAACCGAACCGGGGTTTGCTCCCCCCTAACTGCAATAGTGTATTCCTCCTAGTAGTGTCGAGCCAGTTTTCATATCAGATCAATGGAGTCTTTGAGAATTTTAAGTTGGAACATCAGAGGTGCAGTGGACCATGCTCATAGAGTCAACCTAAGAATCATGATCCAAGAAACGCACCCTCTTATGTTATGCATACAGGAAACAAAGTGCAGTGGGTGGAATAAATTTATGAAAGCTTCTTTGTGGGGGGAAGATGATCATGGATGGATTTTCACACCATCGTCAGGGTTGTCAGGGTGCTTACTTACTTTATGGGATAAAAATAGCATTGATTGTTGCTCTTACCAGTGTTGTAGGTACTACATTAAGTTTGAGGGTAAGATGTTGGCTACGGGACAACTGTTCACTTGCTTTAACATCTATGCCCCCCCAAACATATCTCGTAAAGCTGTGGTGTGGGAAGAACTATCTCAATTGTTCTGGATGGTTCATAACTCTCCTACGATGCTCATAGGGGATTTTAATAGTATCCGCCGAGTAGAAGAAAGAGAGAATTGCCAGTACATATCAGTCGACATGAGGTCATTCAATGCATTCATAGATAATCTGGGCTTAGAGGAAATCCACACGAGAAGCCCTTCTTTCACTTGGTTCAGTACACAAGGCAAAAAAAGTAGATTGGATAAAGCTCTAGTTAATCATAAGTGGTTGAAGGTGGGGCAAAGGAGTGGCAAGCTTCTAAACAAGAAAAACTCTAACCATGCTCCTTTGCTCATATCTTTGGCCAACATTGAATGGGGGCCCAAGCCCTTCAGATTTTTTGATTGGTGGCTAGGGGAACAGAGCTTGGTGGAGGTCGTTAAGGATGTTTGGAATGCCTGCCCCGACCTGCACTTTCACCTCAAGCTTCGCAACGTGAAGAACAAAATCAAATAGTGGAATAAATTCATCAATGGGGATCTAGCATGTCAAATAAAGAGATTAGAAACTACCCAGATGGAGGCAGATGAAGGAAACTGGAGTGATGACTTAAAGAAAGAGATAAATGAGAGGTTAAATAAGCTTTACCTCGTAAGGTCGAGCAGCATCAAGCAAAAAGCTCGCATAAACTGGGGACGATATGGGGACCGCAATACTCGTTTCTTTCATGCCTGCATGACAAAGAGACGAAGGAGGAACCAAATTTTTGGGGTCCTTCATAATAACGAATGGATCTCTCATCGAGCAGAGATCAAAGAGGGTTTTGTATCCTACTTTGATTCTTTCTTTAGTATAGAAGGAAACGAACCTCTTTTGAAGATAGGTGACCTGTTAACCCCTTCTTTATCTCATAGGTAGAGTGAGCGGTTAGAATCAGAATTCTCTTCTGCAAAAATTGAAGTTGCCCTAAAGGAAATGAACTCGAGCAAAGCCCCAGGTCCAGATGGCCTCAATATTGGTTTTATCAAGGCTAATTGGGAATTTTTGAGGGGTGATGTGCTGAGATTATTCAAAGAATTCCACTCGGGGGTACTTTCCCAAAAGGATTAAACTCATCTTTTATTACCCTGGTCCCTAAAGTTGAACACCCTAATGAGATCAAGGATTTTAGACCGATTAGTCTAATCAACTGTTCATTCAATATTCTCACTAAGGTGTTGGCTAATAGGCTCAAATCTTCGATCGGGTCGATCATCTCAAGCAATCAATTAGCTTACATTAAAGGACAACAGATATCTGACGGAGTCATAATAGCTAATGAGATAGTTCATGCTTTGAAATGTGGCTTGTTAGAGGGTCTTATTCTCAAACTTGATTTTGCAAAAGTGTTTGACTCGATCAATTAGTCGTTCTTTTTTCAATGTCTCAGACGAATGCAATTTGGAGAAAGGTGGATCAAGTGGCTAGAGCATATCTTCACGACTATAAGGATTTCCATTCTTATTAACGGTTCGCCGACAAAGGAATTCCAACCATGTAGAGGGCTTAGGCAAGGGGACCCTCTATCCCCCCTATTATTTCTCATTTTTGGAAATTTGTAGCGAAATATGCTCATATTGCTCAACCACTAACTGAACAATTGAAGAAAGATGCATTCGGTTGGACAGAGAAGGCTTCAGTGGCGTTCAAGGAGCTGAAACAAGCCATGATTAGTCCTCCAGTATTGGCTTTGCCGGATTTTGAAAAGACATTTGTGGTGGAAACGGACGCTTCGGGGTTTGGCCTTGGGGCGGTGTTAATGCAGGACAACCGTCCTATTGCATTTTTCAGCAAATTGTTAGGCCCTAAATCACAATTAAAATCAATCTATGAAAAAGAATTGATGGCTATTTGTTTAGCGGTACAAAAGTGGCGCATTATCTTTTGGGACGACATTTTGTAGTGCATACGGATCAACAAAGTCTCCGTTTTATTATGCAACAGCGGGAGATTGGAGTAGAGTACCAAAAATGGGTAACCAAGCTGTTGGGGTTCACATTTGATGTACACTACAAACCCGGAAGTGCTAACCGTGTAGCCGACGCCCTTTCTCGGAAATCTGGGAGTACAATGGAGCTAGGAGAGATGTTGTCTTGGTCGGAGATTGATTGGAATCAAATAGAAGAAGAAGTTAGACAAGACTCGTTGTTAAATCAAATCAGGCAAGAAGGGGAGGAAGGCTTGTTTCGACCTGGGTTTAGTGTCAAGAAAGGGCAGCTCCTGTATAAGAACCGGGTTGTGATCCCAAGAAAATCAAAGCTGATCCCGATTCTGTTGCAGACATATCATAGCTCACCTATGGGGGGACATAACGGAGATATAAAGACATATTTGCGATTATCAGCTGAGTGGTTTTGGATGGGGATAAGGAAGGATGTGTCGAATTTTGTACAGAGCTGTGAGGTTTGCCAAAGACAGAAGGTATCACAACAGTTGCCAGCGGGGTTGTTGCAGCCGCTTGCAATTCCGGAACAGGTCTGGGAGGATGTGTCTTTAGATTTCGTGGAAGGCTTACCGGTATCTCATGGATTTGACACGATTTTAGTAGTTGTGGACCGTTTATCCAAGTACGGGCATTTCTTGATGCTTAAGCACCCGTTTTCAGCAGTCACAGTGGCTGCAACTTTTATAAAAGAGGTGGTACGGCTGCATGGTTTCCCACGTTCGATAGTGTCTGATCGTGATAGAGTTTTTATGAGTAGTTTTTGGAAGGAGTTGTTCCGTTGTCAAGGGACAGATCTGAAGCGAAGTACGTCTTACCACCCACAGACGGATGGTCAGACAGAAATCGTTAACAAGGCGTTGGAAACATATCTCCGCTGTTTCACAAATGGTCACCCAAGATCGTGGTCAAAGTGGATACATTGGGCCGAGTTTTCATATAACACTTCTCCTCACTTGTCAACTAAGATGACCCCATTTAAGGTGCTCTATGGGCGTGATCCACCAGTGTTTAGTCGAATGGGCAGGGGACAGTCCCCGGTGGATAGTGTGGAAACAATGTTACAAGAACGCGATGCCATATTAGATGAACTGCAGTTCAATTTGTTAAAGGCTCAGCAGACTATGAAGGCTAATGCAGATAAGAAACGCAGAGATGATGAATTTCAGGTTGATGAACAGGTCTACGTCAAGCTCCAACCTTACCGCCAGCGTTCACTAGCTCGACGACCATATGAAAAACTGGCAGCAAAGTTCTACGGACCCTTCACGGTCATAAAAAGAGTTGGGAAAGTGGCATATCACCTCCAGTTACCCGATTCATCCAAAATCCACCCGGTGTTTCATATTTCCCAGCTAAAACGAGCTGTTGGCTCTGTTCCAGTAAGTGCCACGATTCCTGACCAATTAACTGCCGACATGGAATTGGTAGGGGAGCCTGAAACTCTTCTGGATATTCGTACAAAAAAGGGGCCATATTCAGGCCAGGAGGTATTAATTAAGTGGAAGAATTTACCAGTCTTTGAAGCAACATGGGAGGAGGCTAGCTCATTGGATGCACGGTTCCCGGATTTCCACCTTGAGGACAAGGTGAAACTATGGCCCCGGGGTAATGTAATGACTGATACAGGGCATGGTCAGCTAATAACGTATGCCAGGAAAAAGAGTAAGGGTAGGAAGGTAATTACAAGTGATCAGGGCACAAGGGTAACAGCACAGTGAAGCAGAGGGGTAGATGAGTCCTTTCAGAGGGAGGCATATATAAGAGAATGCGATGAGGAACATTAGGGTTATGGAATTGATTTGTTAGTATCCAATTAGGGTGGGAGATAGCGGACATCTCGAATAGTCCTGCAACTTGTTCGTATTTTATCTTTGAAACTCTGTAATTGAATTATACACTCTGGTGCTTGTTTAATATTTCAGTAATCTATTCATTTTGGCCTCTGAATTAGTAGTGATACATTACAAACTTCTTTACGGCGAGGAAATACAACAAGACATTCTCAGTATCAATATAAAGGACACCACCTCGTTTGTCATTAAAGATCTGGTAAAACTTGGATGTTGGCCAGAACTCAGACTACTTCTGGATCATAAGAACTTGACATGGCAATTTAAAGATGGTAACAGCTCTCTATTTTGGAGGGACTACTAGCATCCTTTCAGTCCCCTCAAAGAAAAGTTCCCAGGTCTATTTGCAATTTCAAAACTGCAAAGTCTAACAGTGGCTCAAATTTACTCTACTCTCAGAGTTAGTGGGGAAGAAGTGGATATTTGGTGGGTTCGATCACTCAACCACGAGGAAAAAGATCAGTCAACTTTTTTATTTGGATTAATAAGCGCATTGACTTTCTCTCCAAGGAAAGATGTTATTCAATGGGAGCCGTCGAAGGGAGCTTACATAACTAGAGACTGTTATGATAAACTGGCGGAGGTACATGAATCCCATTCAGTGTGGTGCAAAATCTGGCAAATTAAGGTCCCACCTAAGGTTCAATTCTTCCTCTGGAAATTGCAACATGAGGTGATCCCTATGGCAGAATTTTTGAAATTACGAAAGCCCAATTGGGACCTTCCAAACATTTGTGAATGGTGTCAACATGACAATGAAAGCCTCGACCATCTCTTTTTTCAATGCAAACTAGCTTTATGGGCATGGAGTTTTGTTGCTAAGTGGTGGAAAACTAGTCAAGCGTCCTTCTCTAGAGAGAATCTATGGGGGAATCTCTATAACATGTTCTCAGGAACCTCCTACAGAAAGGCATGGCACCTAACTCTGGCATCTGTGATTTGGTCAATATGGTTATCTCGCAATGAAAGAGTATTCCAGAAAATAATAATTTCCAAGAATTCTTTTCTAAGCATAATCTTGACTCGATCTTTTAAGTGGGTAGTTGCTAATGGATGGCTGGAGAGTGATGGAGAAGGCAAATGGCATAATAATCCTCAAGGGGCAATGTTAAGACAGGATCTTAGAGTCCAGACTGCATTTTGGACAGCTCTGAACAACAAATCGAAATTTATTGCAACCATTGATGGTTCTTGGTCTGCAAACCTAAGGACAGGAGGTATAGGGGGGTTGATTAAAGATAGAGACAGGAAACTTAGGCTAATTTTTTCAGGCACTATTTCAGCCTCTTGCAGTCTAGATGTCGAAATAGAAGCTTTAAGGTTCTTACTTGAAGCCAGGAAAACGTCTTTCTTAGATACTCATTGCCTTCTCATATGCTCTGACTCAAAGAAAATGGTGGATGAATTTAATAGATATGTGACTGGTAACAGTAGTTCTAATAAAACAGGGAGCATGTTATTAAGAGATACTGATTCTAATATAAGGGGTTTGAGGCTGATACATGTTAAGAGGGAATTTAATTCTGAAGCCCACATTTTAGCTAAAAGAGGCTGTACTCAAAATGAGTTGCATTGGATATGGATCTCTCCTTGAGAATTGGGTTTGGAGTGGGAGGATGGTTGGGCTAGGGTTTTATTTGAGCACATGCTCCTTCCTATCCAGTACGATCTTTATTAAAATAGTTTTTTTTATGATAACCTTTGGTTTTGATTAAACAAATACTATTTTAAACGTAAGTGGTAATTATGGATAGGTTGTAGGGTAACGTAAACTCAGCCACTGTATCAGAATTATGCAGAGTCCCAAGGAAAGGAGCCGTAATTTGCCTTGGTATCTTATATTATGCAGCATGCGGATGGATCAAAACAAAATTCTCATGATAGTATGTTTGAGATCTCTCCGTTCCACGCGAGGTTGGAGAGTTTATATTCAGTTGGTTCTTTCCTTTCCGAACTACAGCCCTTCTTTCTCCATACTACCTTCAACCCCTTCTCATAGTACCTCCATTTTTTAAGTTAAGCATGAATGGAGTCTGGATTGTTCCCCCCTTTGGTTTTATGAAGATTAACATCTTCATAGCCGTTCCAGATGCTCCACTAGAAAATGGTAACCAAAATGGTATCGGGATCATTATGCGTGATCATAATGGCTTCCTTGTTTGGGGAGTTATGGGGCCAGTAAGAGACTTGACGCACTTCTAAACTCAGTTATGGGCTATTCATATGGGTATGAAAGAAGCTTTTTCCCGTGGGTTTAATAACATGATGATAGAAACAGAACATGTTGAGTCTTTTTGAATCCTTCGCGACCAAAACTTTGATCAGGCTTCTAGAGAAGGCTTGGTAGAAGCTGTTCAAGCTATCAATGCATGCAACTCTATAATCCTTTCTGATGTTGAACCCATGTGTCGAGTGTACCCTATTATTAAAGCAAGAAATCAGGTCGCTAGGTTTGCTGCAAACCATGGGATGCTTCACTACTCAGATGTAGTGGAAATTGATTATAGCTTCGTGGCCCTAAGGGACCTCATGGACATTGACATAGGGTGGGGTCCGCACCTGCCTGCTGTACAGGTTCAGCCAAACTTTGGAAGAGGTGATGTTATTCAAGGCCCAAGACCGAAACGCCAGAAAAGGGTGGTATTAGAAGAAAAAGAGTATGAAGCGCTACTCAAGCTCATAGACAAAGTGACTCATTTGGAAAATCTACTAGAGGAACAGCTAAAATTCATAGGGTCAGGGGAATCTACATATTCATTCAAAGCATATCCCTCTTTTGCTTTCAAAGCTAGTCAGATTAACAAAGGGATCAAGATCTCCGAGCATAACCAGGTGAGCAAAAATTTAGAACCCTACCTGGTCAAGACTGAGTATGCAAAGAAAGATAAAAGAAAATCTAAAATGTATGAGGGGTCGAGTTTTAATAATGATGGTCTCATGTCTTCTAAGGCTATCAACTTCCTTCAGAGCAGTGGTTTAGAAGCTAAAGCCTTAGACAATCAGCATATTTTCGCTAATCAGGATAGTATTGAGGCCAATTCTGTTGCTAATCTCCTGGATAAGGAATTTAGCAAACCGGTTGAGAAAACTCAAGGCAAGGGGCTTGAGGACCAGGGCAACCAGGGCGAGGACGTAAATCAAATTACTAAGGGTCAATACCAGGGTTTAGGTGCAGACGCTGTGGAATACTTGCATTCCTCTGTGCAAAATTTATTAGATTCTCCACTGTCAACAGTTGAATTCTTGAGTGCAGAAGAATTGCTCATCGAGTTGGCTAATTATGGAAGAAATTCAAATGAAGAGAGTAGCAGATGAGGCCAGCAAGCCGGGTCCTTAAGAATAGGGGTGGGTTAGGGGAGTTGTTAATCTCTTGTAACCTTTATTATGTAGTTCTTTGTTTCTCAGCTAGCTGTTTCTAGTCTCAGTACTTGGGTATTCGGCTGTGTTAAAGTGGCAAGTTGTTAGCCCATTAGTAGTTTTCAATTGGGGCCCTGTAGTATAGGGTGCTTCTTGGCCTTAGTTTGTATCAGGGATTTTCTGTATTGCGGCTCGACTAGGGGTGAGCATTCGGTCCGGTTAACCGAAAACCGAACCGAATAACCGAAATAATTTCGGTTCGGTTAACCGAAATTAACATTTCGGTTCGGTTTTCGGTTTCCATTTTTCAGAAATTTCGGTTTTTCGGTTTTTCGATTTTTAACCGCGGTTAACCGAATAACCGGAATAAATAACGGAATTTTTTTTATAATAATAAAATATTATTAAAAACTTATTTTTACTCAATACTCAGTACTCGCTCTACCAGTTGACACCTAAACGGCTAAACCAAATACAAAACTGAAAACATGCCGAGAGAATCAAATCTTCAATTAACAATTTAGCATCTTTTATAATTGTTTTCTCCACTGCATTGTGTGAACTGTAAGAACTGATACCAATTTGTGCATATGAAACCTGTGTTGTCTTTTGTAGTTTGCTTGTCCTGTTATACATATTATACTTTTTACCGGCTTAATGATCGTATCCGTTGTTTATGACATTTTTCCTGTTAGCATACATATTCATCATGTTCACTGTTGAAGTAACTAAAAACATTTTTACATCTAATTAATTGGTTGATGCAAATGTGTAGTTTCAGTTTCTGGAAACGCTACTCAAACATCAACATGAAGAATGTTACTGTACCTTTTTCTTTTCTTTTGTGGTTTTTTATCGTTACTACTTAACTTACAATGTGATACAGATATTTACTTAAAGTTTCATATTAAAACTAATTCATCCACAAAGTCTGCATCCAGGAACGGAACACTTGCAATCTCAGAATTTCTCACCATCTTTTGCACTGTTTTAAAATTTCGGTTTTATATTTCGGTTTTCGGTAATAACCGAAATAAATATTTCGATTCGGTTAAAAACCGAATTTAATTCGGTTCGGTTTTCGGTTGTGATTTTTCTGAAATTTCGGTTTCGGTTAATCGAATTAAAATTCGGTTGGGTTCGGTTAAAACCGAATACTCACCCCTAGGCTCGACTTATATATTATTAATAATATTTGCTTTTCAAAAAAAAAATATCCTAACGCTAATATAGGTTCCTAGTTTTTAATTTTAAAAGGATTTATATTTGATATTTTGCCTATGAGTAGGGATCTAGAGAGAACCCCTTAAAAGTAGAACTAAGAAAACTAAATTAAAATTTATTTAAATTAAGTTGAAATATAGCATATATGGTATGCAAACTGATCGTTAGGGAGATGGAGAAAGATGTGAAATTAGATTTAAAAAAAATATTACCGATTGACTGGAAAAATTAAATTAAAAACGGAGGGGATTAGGTGGGATTATGTGTGTGAGGGTGTATTTGGTTAATGTGTGGGTATCCTTGGCGGGGCCGTTGGTTATAATACATGCAATGGTTAGATTTAGTACCATAGTTTTCTTCAAAAAATGAGTTCTTTTTTGAGTAACACCCTATATTGTATATATATATATATATAGGGGGCTACTCCAATACAAACCTCCTTAAAATACAAACCTACAAACCAAGCATAATCTAATATTTCAAGCTAATCTAATGACCAAACTAGGGGTACCCCAATACAAAAAATGCTTAAAATAATTGGCTCTATCCAACAAAAAAAATAAAAAAAAATCACTGTTCACGCGATGACGTGGCAGTGGATTTCACTGGTTAACGGTGCTTCGCACCTTCTTATACGGCGCTTCGCGCCTTTATCATTCTAAAGTTGTAAGGAATGGCAATCAAAGGTAAAGGCAATAGACGATTGACGGGTGTGTCGAGAGCCTTCGGCCCTCATGACTACCTAACTCATCCGTTTACTGTCTTAAATGCTTCGCATTTCCACGGCAAGTTTTTTTTTTTATTTTTTTATTTTTTTTATTTTTTTATGGATAGAGCCAATTATTTTAAGCATTTTTTGTGAAGGTACCCTTGGCGGGAACCTTAGAATAAATGAAATATAATTAATTTAGTGTTGGTTTGTAGGTTTGTATTTTAAAAATAGTTTGTATTTGAGCACTTGCCTATATATATATATAAAGTAAAAGAGTGTATAAGAAGATTAAATCGAAAGAATGAGAAGAATGTAGGATGTGAGATTGTGACTACTGCTTATCTCAACACAAAGTACTCCGTTTCAATATTATTATTATTATTATTATTATTATTATTATTATTATTATTATTATTATTATTATTGAATTTTAATTTTTACACTGAAGTAACCTATCTTTATCTTTTTTTAATTTACTTTTTTTGAAATTTCTTATTAGAAATATTATCTTGTTTTTATCTTCGGAGAAAATTATCATTTTTTCTAAAGAAAAAAGCATAAACTTTTACTACTGCCATTTCTAAAACTGAAAAATAATAAGTTTTACGTTTTATCTAGTAAAGATATTGATTTATTAAGTTATTCTAAAAATAAACTATAAATTTGTTATTTCTAGAGAGAGGTGTCCTAAACAAAAATTATTATTTTAATGATATAAACTTATCTTATAGTAACTGAAATTTTGTTGTAGTGTGAGAAGGGATTGTGGCTTTATGCATAAATGATCATGACTTCATTTTTGGATTTGTGTAGCTAGGCAATGGACTTAAATACCCTTCAAATAATTAAGTTACTTGAACTAACAGAATTCATTTAATTGCTTAAAATTTATTTTTTCAAGCATTCAAAATGCTAAAATTAAAATATGATCATCAAAGTACGAAAAAATTAATTTCAAGATCATTAAATTGCAATTTACTTAATGTATTATTCAATTTATGTAATCACAAATAAGTCAATGAATGTAACTTGGAAGAAGATTTTTGGATCATTACTTAAGATTTTCTGAAGACAAATTCAATTTATGTAATCACAAATAAGTTCCTGAATGTAACTTGGAAGAAGATCTATGGATAATGACTTAAGACTTTTTGAAGACAAATTGAAGAATAAAGATTGTGCTAAAATGAAGTATGAAATTGGGAAATTCGAGAAGTGGAGAATGAGAAAGGCAGAAACAACTAATTAGAGAAGTTATCAATTCGATATGTGCCACATTAAAGATTCGAGAAGTGTATTGATTCGAGAAGGGAAGAAAAAACGATGATCTAAGAAGTCTCAATTAGTGAAGTCTAAAAATACTGATATTTATAGTATCCGGTTTATTTCCAATACAAATATAGATATTTGGAATGAATATCGGAATTTTCGATTTTTTTTTACAACCAACCAGTCAATCCCTAACTTTTCAAATATTTTCCTTTTTTTATATATAAAAGTAATAGTATAAGTCAATAGTTTAGTGACAAAAAAAAATCCTTTTTTTCCAAATTTTAACTAAACTTAAAATTATACTCTTTGTCAAAAAAAAAAAACTTAAAATTATACTCATATTGGGGGAGGATTTGGGACCCAGCCTAAATCAGGCGGAAAACGGAAAGGAATCGCCGATGACAAGAGGTTTGTAATTAGGGATTATGAGTTTAGTTATACTCATATGAGTTTAATTATCTTAGATAAATGTATTATATAAAGTATGTAATAGTTTATTATATAAGGTTTGTAATTGTTTATTATTTGGCAATTTTTAATTTAATATTTTTTTAAATCAAAATTCTTCTATTTAAATTTTAAATGCATTATTTATTTCAAATATATTTTATATTTCGCATAATATGACTCTTCCTCCTCTTATAATAAAACATAAAGTTTCAAAATCTGAATTAATTTTGATTTGGTCAAATTCAGCCAGAAGTTATATATTGTATAGTATTATTCTCGATCAAATTTTAAGATTTTTCATTATTGTGTTTGACCTGGTTTCCAACCTAAACTTTAAGATTAATTAGCAATTTCATATTTTATTGTTTTTAAATATTTAAAAAATTTATCATCTTTATTTATTAAATATCATGTTCTTGAAATCATTTAATATAAAGATATATATATATATATATATATAATTATTGAAGGGTTCAAATTTATATAAAATTATTTATTTACTCATAAGAATCCTTTATTTTAAATCTATATATATATATATATATATATATATATATATATATATATATTTAAATTAAAGGATTCTTATGAATAAATAAATAATTTTGTATAAATTTGAACCCTAAATCCTCTCTAAAGTCGAACACATATTCTACTTACAGAAATTTTGATTATGTTTTACAAACACCTATTCTATTCCCGATAGAATATTTAATTATAAGTTTTCACCATAAATTTGACCTCTTCTTCTCTATAAATTCGAACACATATTCTACTTATAATAAAAATATTAATTAATAAATTTGAACTATTACAACTTTTAATTAATTTTTGAATTAAAATTTTAAATGTAATAACTAATTACAATTGTTGTTGGAGGAATTTCGTAACAACACATGTTCCGAGTCTTCCGTTGATCCCGATTTTTTCGATGATTTGGGATGGTTTTTGTGATGGTGTTTGGGACTGAGTTTGCAAGGTTTTCAGACAAAAGGGCGGACTAATTCCTACTCCACAGATCAGAGTGCCCGGAAATATCTATTGCTCAAGTATTCTACATAATCCATGTAGAATGAAGTGAGATTCCACCCTTGCAAAGTGCCTACATATCCTATATTTATAGGAATCAAGTCCCATGTAGTTCTAGGATTTTGGACTCCTTGTTGATAGCTCAGCCACGTTTTGATAAGTCTTATCCTCCTCATCCAAGTTGATCCAGTTGTTATATATCCATAAGAGCTTAATTATCTTCATATTTAAATGATTTTCCATCATATATCCACATGTATATACATATTCCAGGTATATATATAATGATTATCCATCATTACTGAGGTTGTTGGGTCGTCCCTGATGTTTAGGAGTTATCCAAAAGTCTGTTAGAGCGATATATATCCGTTCTCCTACAATTTAGGAGGCTGCTGGACCAATTCTCGCAGATTGTCGGGGTACGAGTGTGAACCCCTGCCTGGAAGCCCTTCACCTGCACGAACCCCTGTCAGGCTTCCATATAGCAGTACCTCCACATTTGGTTCGAGCACCTGAACCCCGAACCAGGTGCCAGAATCTTCATCTTTCAATATACTTCTAAGGCATATTGGGCCAAAGCATTCATACCTGGTCCAGCCTATCCTTCCATATCTTCATTACTCGAACCCGTAACCTTAATGGGCCTTAAATCAAGTCCAAGGCGGATTTTGGGCACAACAACAATATTGAATTAAATGACATATATATTTTCCTAAGTAGTTATTATTAATAGATTATTGATTGTTCGTATTAATGTATATGTAACTATGATGAGTCAATAAATGAAATTATTCATATCCTTTCCTAGTGCCATTCAAAGTCACTGTCGAGATAATAGCATTTTTTTTAGTCAACCACATATTCTTCTTCGTTGAAAGTAGTAGTTTGAATAGAATAAACATATATGAATGTAACAAAAAGATTATAACAATAAAAAAAATTATGAAAAAAGCAAATTATACCCTAATGAAGAGAAATGGAAGAAAGAAAAAATTTTCTTCTTTGTTTTAGCCTTGGCCGAGAGCTTCTTGCTTGGGGGGGGGGGAAGAAGAGCTTTTGTGTTTTGCTTTTTGGTTGGTTGAATAATTGTGTTAAGTGGTTGGGTGATATATGTATTAGTATATAGATATGTATCACATGTTTTAAGTCTAGGTATAGGCCACCATGCCCTCTTGTCTCCCTTGGAAAAAGTAGTAACTAGTTACTATTCCTCTTGTCCATTTAGTACTACTAGTTTGCTTTTCCTAACTACTTAGTTGCATGGGACTTGCATGCAATACTACTCCTTGCATCATTATTCTTCCACCAATGCTTGTCACTTAATCTTTAATTCGTATCGTATCTTAATTAATCTCTCGTAATAATATTTTGTCGCGTAGAGATTTCCCTTGTAATTCCTTAAGTACTTAATTGTGTAAATTCCTCGAATATCCATAACTCCTCGTCATAATTCCTCATAAATCTTTTAATACTCTAATCACTCTCAAATCCCAAGTTTTATAATTCTTACTAACAATAAGATTCTTGCCTTCAACAATCTTCCCTTTATCTTACATAGTGAATGTAACAACATAGTTTCTCAGACAATCAATTCCATTACACAACAGGAATGACTAGAAAGGTTCCAAATTCACAATGTCATATGATATTACATAAAAGAAAATTTTACAAAAATTAAGGCTCTTACACCACCCTTGCAAAGTGCCTACATATCTTATATTTATAGGAATCAAGTCCCATGTAGTTCTAGGATTTTGGACTCCTTGTTGATAGCTCAGCCACGTTTTGATAAGTCTTATCCTCCTCATCCAACCTGATCCAGTTGTTATATATCCATAAGAGCTTAATTATCTTCATATTTATATGATTTTCCATCATATATCCACATGTATATACATATTCCAGGTATATATATAATGATTATCCATCATTACAGAGGTTGTTGGGTCGTCCCTGATGTTTAGGAGTTATCCAAAAGTCTGTTAGACCAATTCTCGCAGATTGTCGGGGTACGAGTGTGAACCCCTGCCTGGAAGCCCTTCACCTGCACGAACCCCTGTCAGGCTTCCATATAGCAGTACCTCCACATTTGGTTCGAGCACCTGAACCCCTGCATGACTGAACCCCGAACCAGGTGCCAGAATCTTCATCTTTCAATATACTTCTAAGGCATATTGGGCCAAAGCATTCATACCTAGTCCAGCCTATCCTTCCATATCTTCATTACTCGAACCCGTAACCTTAATGGGCCTTAAATCAAGCCCAAGGCGGATTTTGGGCACAACAACTACCCCCCGGTTCCTTGTAGCCATTTGAATGCAAAAGGAACCAAAATAGGACGAGGTCTGAACCTTCCTTACCTTCCTCAGAGAAATACATAGCTTCCACATCATTCTTCCAAGCTTACATGAGTTAACTCGGCATAAGAAACAGGAAACATAATGCTTCCACATATATACCTCATCTGAATCCTTAAATGAACTCTTTCCGCATACCTTAGACAATGCATGGCGTACCAGTTCTAATCATGAGCTTTTTATCCTTATCACCTGAACCTACCAGCTTCCAGCCTCCTTCCTTGAAAACCATAGTCTGACTTCTCGATATATTTCTTTTCTTTGTGAGGTTGGTCTTCATGTGTGAATCCATATGGGTGAAGCTATGAAGCTTCTGCTGTTGCCAATAAACTTCAATCTTCCAGGATCTTGGGCTACCAAGACAACTAGAAAAAGTGGTTAGTAACATGAGCTAAGTAGCTCACATATATAATGCACATAGCGCATAGATATATAATGCATAGATTCAATTATGATTATACGAGTGCATATGACTTTGTATATATAAACCAATTACTGCCTTCACACTCAAGTAGAACCCTGGCGAATGCACTCTTCAAGATATATGCCATAATATCTAAAGATTTCCATGAACCCATCATAATGGACCTCCTAAGATGTTTTTAGGTTTTCCGAGACTTCATGAACATGTGCCCATAAACCATAGGACTTTTCCAAACCGTGCCCATAAACTATGGGGCTTTTCCAAAACCATGCCCACAAATTATGGGACTTTTCCCAATTGAACCTATAATCCATTGGATGCAGGTGATCTTATATGCGTACCCCGAGAGGGACCAAGGTAAGGTTATAAAAACCTTTTTAATTGCTGATGTGTCTTTCCAAGTGGTTACATTATGGGGCATATAGCGTGCCTAGGCACCTACTTGATAGCTTCAACTAGCAAGTTTGAAAACATTTCTTTGAAACTAATGCATAATATAAGTAAATGTATGCCATAATGACCCTTTGTGTATAAATCCATGCAAGTGTGAAACCATGTGATACGCGCATCCAGATGAACATGAATTAATGTGTGATAGAAGATAATGATCCATTTGAAAAGATGAACTTCGCAAATAAGTTTTTGGCTAGATGCTATATAAATTTCCTTGTATGCATAGAAAACATGTGTGATAGAGCATATGTAAAAGAATGAAAGTAGAACTTATCTTTTATTTTAGCACGTCAATCCAAGTCAGGGTTCAACCATTGAACCAATAAGGTTGGGGCTGCCACCCTTTGAGTTTAAGATGAGGACCTCTTTCCATTATGTAAGCCCTTCCATAGTGAGATGATTAATTACCCTTCGAGGATTAGATTTCCTTCCCGCACGATATGCAAGTCTTCCTCCGCTTGAATCTTTGAATCTTTGTTCGTGCGTATGCCATGTGTAAAGTAGACTGCTTAGGGGTACGTTCATGCCATAGGGGGTTCACCCAGTTGTACCCTTGAATGTTTTATAAACATCGAGGCTCCACGCAATATCCTTAATTGCTCACAAGGTGTGTATGATTAGGGGACACCACTACCAGTCAAGGGTTCACGTGGGCCTGACCACACTACCTATTAAGGGTTTACGTGGGCCTAGCCATACTGCCTGTCGAGGGCTTACGTGGGTTTTAAGTTGAAGGGAGTTTCGCTAGCCTAGTGTCCCTAGGATCGACGCGAACCCATGACATGCATAATCCATACATGTTAAAACCTGCTCATGCATAGTCCATGCATGAGAAATCCAATCGATGAAATCCAATCCAAATCCATTCCAAATCCAAATCCAAATCCAATCCAAATCCAGATCCAATCCAAGTCCAAATCCAATCTAATCCAATCTAGATCCAATCCAAGTCCAAGTCCAAGTCCAAATCCAATCCAATCTAGATCCAATCCAATCCAGATCCAATCCAAGTCCAAATCCAATCCAATCCAGATCCAATCCAATCCAGATCCAATCCAAGTCCAAATCCAATCCAATCCAGATCAAATCTATATTCCCCGGGGAAGCTCGTACCTAAGAGGTTCGTACCTAAGAGGTTTCCACCTAGTAGGTCCATACACCCACAACCCCCTGGAGTCCTTTGGTATAACCTATCTTATAGTAATGAACTAGGTTCACGTAAACAATAACACATGAACACACAAAGAAGACATGCGAACATAAGACATGAAGCACATAAGTACATATAGCACACAAAGTATATAAGTACACATAGTCATTCACAGTAGTTAAGCAAATAAAGGCAAAGATAAAGTGATCATAGTTTTAATCAAGTCATAAAAATTATTTCATAGATAAGCGCTCATGCCTTACCCCCCGGGCTTCCACTGATATAAGCTAGAAACTCTTGTCGACTGAACCCCTAATCCTAGACCAGTCCACGGGATCACACCTAGAGTGCATGAAGAATTCCATTAACGAGGTTCCATCTTGGGAGTTTCCCTCGACCAGGTTCCATCCTCGGAGATTCCCTCAACGAGGTTCCATCCTAGGAGTTTCCTTCGACCAGGTTCCATCCTCGGAGATTCCCTTAACGAGGTTCCATGTAATTTCCTCACAATACTAATTTCCTTATCATTCCAATATCCTTAAGTTGGACTTCACTCACCCAGTTTCCCTGGGGTCGTGGCGAAGCTATTTGCCAATCCCATGTGATTTCCTCACACAGCTAAAATCCTTAGCGTTCCAATTTCCAAGAGTTGGACTTCACTCACCCAGTTTTCCTAGGATCGTGGCGAAGTCGTTTGCCAATTTGTACATAGCTCCCACAACTATACATAAATCCCATAACGGGGTTGGTTGTCCATCAACGTGATTACACAGAAGTTTATCGACGTTACCCCTTTTCAGGGTTCAAACGAGTGAACCTTCAATATAGGG
The DNA here is from genome assembly GCA_036435485.1 of Saposhnikovia divaricata. NCBI lineage: Eukaryota > Viridiplantae > Streptophyta > Magnoliopsida > Apiales > Apiaceae > Saposhnikovia > Saposhnikovia divaricata. The sequence continues at coordinate 5,279,362 of CM071598.1, read as the reverse complement.
GAACCTCATGGCCCTAGTTTCCCTAGGACCAGCCTGCGTTGTGGTTCCAATCGATTCACATATAATCCACATGTGATACATGTATAATCCATACATGTCCCTGCCTTGATTCATGTATAATCCATACATGTTCCTGCCATGATTTATGTATAATCCATACATGTTCCTGCCTTGATTCATGTATAATCCATACATGTTCTATATAGTCTGGGTAATCAATTAGCACATAATCCATGTGCTTCCAATCCTGCCTTGCACACGTAATCCACATGCGATTCATGTATAATCCATACATGTTCCAGCCTTGCGCACGTAATGTGATCCTTTCCATTTGCACGTAAACCACATGCGTTCCATTCCTTTAGCATATAATCCATACGCTATAAATCCAGCTCATGCATAATCCATACAAGAGAAATCTTCTCCATGCATAATCCATACTTGGTAAATCCAGCTCATGCATAATCCATACATGAGAAATCCTCTTTAAACCAATTTGTGAAATCCAATCCGCATATGCTCCTTGATCTAGCTTCCAAGGGTACTTCAGAATTAAATCCCATTAGGGTTTCGCATACCAGAACCTCAAGAATCTCATGGACTTGACCCATTCATTGTATAAAAGTTCCGTTTGCTTAAAAATTTACCACTTTCAAGATACCATCATGGCAGTATACCATCCACTACCCCCCAGTTCCTTTGCAGTCGTTAGACACAAAAGGAAGCTAATATAATCCGCAACCAAGTTCAATTAACCTTCACCCTGAACCTCTAAGCTTACGTGAGCGTACTCATTATAAGAAACAAGGGGTATCATAGGTAAAACAAATACTTCTCATAAATCCTTCCAAGAAAGACCATGTTATTTTTCCTCGATGGTGATTCAATAATTTCCATTCTTGAACTTCCAGGGTTCAGATGTCGTACCCCTGCGTCGTGGTTGCCTCAACAAACTTTCTGGCAGCTTACGTTTGATGCACGTATACCCACAGATACTTGCCATCTTCACACACTTCTACATCCTGATGATTATATCCATGCCACCCGATATGGTTTTCCAATGCTCTCCTCCATGTTCCAAGTTCGAAACAATGTTTCATAACATTTCCGGTCTCTAGTTATTCAACATAATTCCTTTAAGATCTTACTCCAGGTGTATGCCATAAATATAGTTGTGACCACCTATAAATCCAACCATGTTGATTGCTGAAGATCATGTTTTATGTCAAGTTTTGTGGCTATAACCTAGTAAGGGGTTCTGAGCTGAAGGCCGCCAAGGGTTCGCGAACCTCAACTTCCTTTGTACATCTTCTCATTTAAAAATAGGATGTATCTTAGAGATCCTCCATATAGCCTAGTATCCACTACCCCCCAACTCTTCGGTGCAGTTTGTCCATGGCCAAAAATAAATCCTTGTAGAGCTTTTCCTCCTTTTTAAGGATAAGTCCAAATAGGCTTTCATGAAGTTAGGAAATCCGCGTCTCACCATAATTTTGACAAGTTTGTCGGTCTACATGGAAAGTCGTAATGAGGGTTAGCATTCACTTTCCTTTTTATAATGAACCACCTTTCTGGCTTCAGTTGGTTGCTTTCACCAACATCCTTAGTATGCCCTTTACTGAATGTTCCTGGTTCTCTCCTTCCTCCATAGTGGAAGTTATTAATAACATCATCTTGGGGGAAGCCACCCATGATTTCCTTCCATTGCCCTGGTTATGCAGACCGAAGTCCATTCCAACTGAGGTTCCATTGCCAGCTTCGTTGTTTGCCTTAGCTTTTAAAGCTTCTGGTTCCTCCTTTTAGGGTGTTCATGGATGAACCTCGTACCATCTTCTTCAATATCGACCGAGTGGTCGCTCGTACCTCGTTCTTTGTCTCGTAGCATATTTCCCAAAATCTTATTGAGATTATAAACCTCAACTCATTCTATAATTCCTTTTTTAAGGTATTCCTGTGTTCCAACTTCTGATGTTTGAGGGACTTATAGAAGGGGAACCCCTTTGTGGGAAACTTTCCATCTTGTGCTTGAGGGGTTTATATATGACCTTCATAGCCACATTATAAATTGAATCCACCACTTGCATCCTCTTCTAGACACGTCATCCTACCATAGTGTTGTAGGATACGCTCTCAACCATAACTCCTTCCAACTGGGTCGATAAGAGGGGTTCATTTTTCAATACTACCAGTGACATTTTCAGTTCGTGAGAGGTTTGAGCCCACCTTTAACTTCCACGATAAGCTTTTCGCTAGAGCTTCATTTAGGTCATTACTTGAGCGCCCGATGCTCTTAGCTGGATATTTCGAGCTTCCACCTTCCACTGTTAGTGAAGTTTTCATCATGAACACCTTTATAAGTTTCTTTCACCTTTTTTGATTAGGCGTCATCTCATGTCCAACCAAGAACTCCTCATTTTTCATTTATAGAGGTTCCTTCATACTTTCTGTCAAAGAGGCAACGTCAAATCTATGGGCTTCATTGATTCATTTTTTGAAAAGCCTTTCAACTATATTGCTTCTATATGATGCGTTCTTCCTTCATCATCCTCCATTAGAGCAGCCATTTACATCAACGCTATGGGTGGTACTACCCCTCAAAAAACTGGAACCACCTTATGGGGTTCCATCAGCAGGGCTACTAGTAACATGATTCCTCAAGTATTCTCAATGGAACTTCCATCATACCCGTATAGTGAGATGTTTACTTTTGACCATTTCCTTGATTTAACCATTTGAGTATCCCACACCAGTTGTGCAACGCCCATTTGTTGTATAAGAGGCCAAACATGGCCAAGATTGTTTTTTTTATGAATCCCCTTTAGGCACTAATTAATTCTTTTGGGGTTCTCATGTCGAGTGATAGAACTACCATGGTGGAACCCCTACATTGAGTTCCAATATTTTCCATTTTGGCTTAAAGCCTTTGAATGGGATTTTCTATGCTTAAACCCTTTTCCAGGTTGCTTCCTGGGTTCTTCTTGCTTATTGCGGGCATTTTCATTATTCAGCTTCTTGCTTATGATCAATGGGCCTTCCATCATCGAACCTATCGTATACGAACCCCATTTCTGGGAAGCTCATTTCTGGGGGAGTCCATTTTACCAATCTTTTCTATTTTTTTAATTTGACAGGCTTCATATTAATCTTCCTGCCCAGTCTATTGAACATACTCAGGCCTCTGTTAAGTGAAGCCTCGGGATTCTAGGACTTATCTCCTTGAACATGTCATCATCAAACCCCTGTCTGGGTTCCTCCCACCAATAAACCTCTTTTTCATGGAAGCTTAGTCTTCCAGCTCATTCGTGTTCTCATGGTAAATGCTGATGGGAAACCTTCATACCGAATATGTAAATTATCAATGAGACACCTCTAAGCTTACCTGAGCTAGCTCGTTGTAAGAAACAAGAGGTATCTAAGAAAATAATGTACAATATTTCCAGTAGCTCACCAGTGAGGGAGTTCATATCCTTGCCATCATCCAGGTTTAACTGCTGACCATTAATCATGGGTTTCGCATCCCTGTTTGAATTTGGGTTCACCTGTACTCCATCAGTTAGGAGGGTCGCACCCCTGTCTGCACTAGGGTTCACCTGTTACTCATCAATCAGGAAGTTCGCCTCCCTGCCTATACCTGTTTATGATACCTGATCCTTCGCTACTTCTAATCCTGGAATCTCCGTTAGCTCTTATTTCCTTATAAATCTGATTTTATGGGAGCTTCAAACTTTTGAAACTTGGCACTTTCAATCATTATAAGCAGCATCTTCCATCATCATCGGTGGTATATCAATTACCCCTAGTTCTTTGGCAGAGGTTCTTCTCTGGCGAAGAACTATATCTGTAACTCTTTTTTCATCATCTCATGTGGGATATATACTGCACTACCCCCCGAGCACCGTGTGCGAACCTCTGGTTTCCAGCTTCCAATACACCATGTTTTAGAACTTTGTCAGTGCCATTATCATCATCTTCTTCTACAATTCTATCATTGAGTATTCTAAGGTTCTGCCTCTCTTGTCGGGTGATCTTCCAATGACAAGTCAATGGTACCCCCTTTACATCTCTCTATAGAGCTTATGGTAGAAGATTCATTGTGCAGACCTCCACTGATAGTATGTATTTCCATTTTCTATTTTTTTATTCACTGGGGGCCCACAAGCAAGAGTATTGGCTTTAAAACTCTTTTATTTTATTTTTATGCAAACCCATGTGTCCAAAGTATTTGATTTCTATCCAAACACTTCAAGTTTAGCGGTATGCGTCACCAATTGTTTTGTTATTTTCAACTTCTCCTCCGTGGGTCTCGCATCTCATCTTCTTCCTCAATCCTCCCGACTTCAACTCCATTGCCGCACCCGCATCTGCAAATGTTTTTGTTGACATAACCACTGTACTACTACTGTTGACTTCTCCGGTGTTACCACAGATTTCGTTACATCCATGGGCGTGTTGTCCTTGTGCTTGATTCCTGCACCGTCGTAATGCTTCATCACAACTTGTAAGCTAGTTATGTCTCAAAACTGAACATTCTAGCTAAACCATCACACCAACGAGTATACAAATCCCGCTACTCTGGTCCTTCCTGAAGATCCTCTTGTCTTACAATCTTTGAATTGGTTTTAGTCCGCACCACCGTTGCTGTTGTCTAGCTTCTGCGTCAAACCAGTAATTTCAACGAGCTTCTTCTTCCCCTTTTTATCACGTTTTTTCTAGGTTTCTCATTCTGGGCACCTCACCATTGTCGGCACCATGCCTTCTTCATCGTCGTAGCCTATGTATGTTCTGAATCACTAGAATATTATCTCCGAAGAAACCACTGTATTGCATGTATATCTGACGCCGATGGCTGTTGCTTGCCTCATCGTTATTTGTTCTTGATTCCAAAACCATGTTGCTTCCTTCATTACAACCTATAAATCAAGTTATTGCCGTTCTGCTGCCATCATTAATCCCACAAAAGCAAAACCTTCTTCAGTCTTCTTTGGCAGTCATAAACATTGTCACAACACCAACACAACAGTTACCATCATCGACGTCCCAAAACATGACTCCTGCCATCGTGTATATGTTTTATTTGTCATCTATCATTGTTTTTTATTGCTATTATCCGCAGCTGGGATTGTGAATTATATATGTGATTTCAACTTCAACTAAAAATTCTCTCTCATCAAAAATTCTTTCTCAAGCGCGTGATCCAGTTTATGGTTACTCCAAGTCTTCTTAACTGCACATATTCTCCCACTTGACCAATCATGTTACCCTCCGTTGTAGTATGAGCTCTCGATAATTCAAAACTCTTCGGGATTCATATTCTCCAAAACTGCAGCAGCGCACCATCAGAACCTCCAGTCCACCATTCTCAATCTCCACGATTGTATATGCTAAGCTGAAGTCCCCTAGACAGCGGTTACGACTGGTACCCGCGTTGTTGCCAACTTGTTACCGTCAGAAACACCACAAACATGCCCACTGCCATCATGTGAACGTCAATGACCCCTGATGAGCACAAACATGGTTGTAACGACCATCAACCCCGTCTCCAGAGGCCGTTCTTGTTGTATCCATTACTTCGCCATATCCGTAAAACAAAACATATATCGCACTCCGTCGATATCCTTTGATAATAGTTGTCTCTGCTGCTGGGCTTTTGAACTTTGTATGTGTATGTAAAATATTTAAGAACACTCATCCAACCGCCATGTTTGTGTTTTAAAGTGAAGAACAGTTCATGTTTCTCCATTAAAAATGACGTACAACCACCCCTCATTGTATATGTTAGATTGATATTCGTTTGTCCCCCACAAACGTTAATGAATCCCCTCCTTCTAGCGCCAAATGTTGTTGGAGGAATTTCGTAACATCACATGTTCCGAGTCTTCCGTTGATCCCGAATTTTTCGATGATTTGGGATGGTTTTTGTGGTGGTGTTTGGGACTGAGTTTGCAAGGTTTTCAGACAAAAGGGCGGAGTAATTCCTACTCCACCGATCAGAGTGCCCGGAAATATCTATTGCTCGAGTATTCTACATAATCCATGTAGAGTGAAGTGAGATTCCACCTGTGACGCCCCCAAATCTGAGGTCAAATATTCTGGTCGTCACATCATCATCCAACCATATCATACCTGTATTAACTTTACAACTCAACAATACATCCATCCAGACCTCAATCTTACACACAAACAAGTTAGAGCCTCAGAAACGATAATCAAAAGTAACACTAAATATTACAATTCTTCTGTACAATCCAGAGTCTTACGCACTTCCACTTATACAACTATACTTGAAGACAAGTCTTACTATTACAGTTGAAAACCTATCATACTTTGTAGTATTTATCAGGAACTAAATCATCTCCGGGGTAATTCTTCTACTCCTCTTCTGCTGGTGCGGGGTTAATCGGCCAAATTCTTCTCTTGCTGAAAAGTTTTTATAAAGCAAGAATGAGCTACATAATGCTCAACAAGTTCACCATTTTGTAAAATAATAATGTGGTTTATTTCGAAAACATTCCCAACTATATGGGTATATATCTCAGATTTCAAAACATAATTGGACAATGTATATGTCCGAGTTTGAATGAAACATCTATACTCACTAAGGAGCTTTAAGAATAACATATGAACCCTTTATAAGGTTCCCATTTCAATATATCTCAAGTTTGAAAATATATACATATGAGTATATTATTTTCGGCAAAACACTCTACGATTAACATACTGCACAGGGAATACATCATTGCAAACCTCTTTCCTTCCATTAGCTTAGAAGGTTTCCCATACAAAAACATTTCATTCTTTGAAACAATTGCAAGAGTGCACTAACACGTGCCAATCTTTATAGAAAATCTTGCAGTTCTAGATACTGCACGATGTCAATATTTTTCTTATCAAAAACCACACTATCGGCAACTTGGCACTTAGGCCCAAGAAGCAGTGTTTGAGTATTTTTCCAAAGTGGAGGATGGGACTGGAAGAAAACATAAAAACCTGACAAGGATTGACGATGATCAGTCGCCACATCCAAGTCCAATAATCCGCGGGTCTTCTCTACCGGTAGAAGGATAGAAACTGCATCCGTGACTATCCCCGGGTGAAAACTACATCCGTAATCACCCTCGATGAAAACTACATCCGTAATCATCCTTCGGCAACACCTGGGCCGGAATAATAATTGAAGGACCGCCTGGCTCACGGCCGCTTACACATCCCGGGAATCGTTCGTCAACGATTCCCACACCTGCCAGAGTCCCTTTTTCTTTTTTCTTTTAAAACTTGATTTTGAATGAAAACTGAGTAGTTGAGGTCCGACATCAGTCGACCGATAATTCTTGAAATCGTGCAAGAAGCAAAACCTGACCGGGGGTTTTCGAAAATGTTTTGAGTTCGAAAGAGTTCGAGTTTGAAAGTGCTAAAGGTATCTTGGATTAGCTTTGACTTTAAAATAATGAACAATAATTAATAAAAGATATTTTAAGATTTAAAATTAATAATTAATAAAATAATTATTTAATTAAATAAGCTTTTAATCCAAGATAGGTATTTTGAGTATTTCTGAAGATATAAAAATAATTACTTGAGTATACGATACTCCCCGAATGACCCTTCGGGTTTTCGCAATTTAATTACGATATAATAATATACCGCTCCCCGGTCAATAGTATATACGGACCGCTACGACCTCTATTGCTAGAGTCGTTGTCCGAAGAAAACATTTCATTCTAAGTTCAAGGGGTGCAAACATATATGTACTCATACATTTCAATTTCATCGATACTTCGATAAACATAAACATTTGATATGATTGAAAACTACAAACACAACAGTGAAAGTCCTTGTATATGTAAGTTTTGAAAAGTAAACTTGCCTTGGTGAGGTTGGGGTGGTCGAGCGTGCGGAGTGGAATGATCTATACATAAGCAATAACCGTTCGTTAGTACCTTAATCAATATCTCTTTAATTGCGGGGTTTTAGGGGGTACAAAATTAACTTAATGACTTCGTCTTATGACACTCTAGCCCCACTATAGGTTCATGTCATCACTCGATTACGCTCGTCACTTATTCGACTTAATTTGGTTACCATATCCGAATCATATCCATTACCCATAAAATTACACTCCACTTACGACTTTTTCCCTTGCGCGAATTTTACTCTAGCATTTTTATAAAATTGAAAAATACATATTTTAATCCAATTCTTTTTGGGTAGCCTTCGCCACTGCATTTTCTAGCTTCTATAATTTTTTCATGATCCTACATAAATTTTTAGGTGTTTAAACAAGGTTCACAAGGGGATCATTTAGTGCAGTCCGGAATCCAGAAACACATTTCACTTCTCAGACCATAACTCAAAATCTATACATCACCTAGTCATGAACCTTATATTTCTGGAAACTACATTCAAATACCTTTCCAACAATATATATTATGACCTCAGGGGACAAGATTTGGGGGTTCAAAACCATCTTACAAGATAGTTCAAGTTCCTGGGAAAAACTCAGCATACTTGTTTCACTAAATCAACCAAGATTTTTACATCCACATCACAACCAACATCTAAGTCACCAAGTTCATACTTTATAACATTCATGGAGATACATACACTAACCACAAACATCAAAATCACAACCACAACACTTAAACTCAAGATCTATATCATCCATCACTTATACATCCAAGATTAACACAAATACACATGGATCTATCATTAAACTTCACAAACACTACATGGCCAAGAGTGGTTAGGGTTTTTATACCTTCTTGAGTATCTAGGAGCCTTGGGTATGCCTTACAAGTCTCAAGAACACCTTTAATAAGCTCCTACACTCCTTATAATCCAAGATCTATAAGAAAACTTAACATTGTTACTATTCACCAAAACTTTAACAATTAATATCTTGAAAATTAATGGATGAAAAGGATTGGAATTCTTAGTATACCTTTCTTATATGATGTAGAGTGCCTAGGAATTTTGCCTTGGATTATGAATGAAGAGAAATGGAAGAAAGAAAAAATTTTCTTCTTTGTTTTAGCCTTGGCCGAGAGCTTCTTGCTTGGGGGGCGGGGGAAGAAGAGCTTTTGTGTTTTGCTTTTTGGTTGGTTGAATAATTGTGTTAAGTGGTTGGGTGATATATGTATTAGTATATAGATATGTATCACATGTTTTAAGTCTAGGTATAGGCCACCATGCCCTCTTGTCTCCCTTGGAAAAAGTAGTAACTAGTTACTATTCCTCTTGTCCATTTGGTACTACTAGTTTGCTTTTCCTAACTACTTAGTTGCATGGGACTTGCATGCAATACTACTCCTTGCATCATTATTCTTCCACCAATGCTTGTCACTTAATCTTTAATTCGTATCGTATCTTAATTAATCTCTCGTAATAATATTTTGTCGCGTAGAGATTTCCCTTGTAATTCCTTAAGTACTTAATTGTGTAAATTCCTCGAATATCCATAACTCCTCGTCATAATTCCTCATAAATCTTTTAATACTCTAATCACTCTCAAATCCCAAGTTTTATAATTCTTACTAACAATAAGATTCTTGCCTTCAACAATCTTCCCTTTATCTTACATAGTAAATGTAACAACATAGTTTCTCAGACAATCAATTCCATTACACAACAGGAATGACTAGAAAGGTTCCAAATTCACAATGTCATATGATATTATATAAAAGAAAATTTTACAAAAATTAAGGCTCTTACACCACCCTTGCAAAGTGCCTACATATCTTATATTTATAGGAATCAAGTCCCATGTAGTTCTAGGATTTTGGACTCCTTGTTGATAGCTCAGCCACGTTTTGATAAGTCTTATCCTCCTCATCCAACCTGATCCAGTTGTTATATATCCATAAGAGCTTAATTATCTTCATATTTATATAATTTTCCATCATATATCCACATGTATATACATATTCCAGGTATATATATAATGATTATCCATCATTACAGAGGTTGTTGGGTCGTCCCTGATGTTTAGGAGTTATCCAAAAGTCTGTTAGAGCGATATATATCCGTTCTCCTACAATTTAGGAGGCTGCTGGACCAATTCTCGCAGATTGTCGGGGTACGAGTGTGAACCCCTGCCTGGAAGCCCTTCACCTGCACGAACCCCTGTCAGGCTTCCATATAGCAGTACCTCCACATTTGGTTCGAGCACCTGAACCCCGAACCAGGTGCCAGAATCTTCATCTTTCAATATACTTCTAAGGCATATTGGGCCAAAGCATTCATACCTGGTCCAGCCTATCCTTCCATATCTTCATTACTCGAACCCGTAACCTTAATGGGCCTTAAATCAAGTCCAAGGCGGATTTTGGGCACAACAACAATATTGAATTAAATGACATATATATTTTCCTAAGCAGTTATTATTAATAGATTATTGATTGTTCGTATTAATGTATATGTAACTATGATGAGTCAATAAATGAAATTATTCATATCCTTTCCTAGTGCCATTCAAAGTCACTGTCGAGATAATAGCATTTTTTTTTTAGTCAACCACATATTCTTCTTCGTTGAAAGCAGTAGTTTGAATAGAATAAACATATATGAATGTAACAAAAAGATTATAACAATAAAAAAAATTATGAAAAAAGCAAATTATACCCTAATGGTATTTTCGTGGAATACGAACGTGAAAGATGATATTAACCACTGTCGAATCGGAAATACCGGGTTAAACTTAAAGCATTATATAATAATTATTTCTCCTATTTCTCAAGAATGGGCCTGAGTCAATAATAAAATTTATAAGAAAAAAATACGACTCAAGATTAAAATTTAACTAAACTAACGTATAACCCGTTAAATGCACGATTTCTTTTGATATAAAATAAATTTTATTTTATGTTATAATTAAATTTGTATATAAATTTAATTAATGATTTGTATTGTATAAAATTTATATTATGAAATTTTAAATTAAATATGTCGTTGACGAAATTCGAATCTTTAATGTTTTGTAAAGTAACTTAATCATATAAAATCTTCAATCATCAGACCTAACAATTTTGATTTTTTGTTAAAAATCTAACGGTAATTTTTCGTTGTATTATATATTTTTATTAGTTATTGAAAGATATGGTGTGATATTTTCGGGTATGTATTAATAATCGTAAGATTAGTTTTAAATCAAAAAGGTAACATTTTTCAATTAGAAAAAATACTAATGATTGGAAGATATTGTACGATTGATTTTTTTAGATGTTTATAAAATTTTATATTTTCAGTTAAAACTAATTATGAAAAAGGTAATATGCTATTTACTATTAATTATATTACTTATTATTTATTTTAATAATTAGGATAACCAAATCGACAAAATTTTAATCTTTCAGCTTCAATATAATGTATATATAGATATATATACATATATTGAAATTAAGAAAAAAAGAAAGAAATTTTTTTACTTGATAAAAAAAATTGGTTAAGTCTTGCAAACAATTATGTCGTAAGAAAGGTTAAATAAATTTGATTTGATGATAATTAAAATATTGTAAATGAGTTTATTGCAAAACATGTAAGAAGAATAGCTCATTTTAAGTGAATGTATTGGAATATATATGTTGTTTATATTGTCTTTTGATAAATTAATTCATTAACTTAGGAAAAAATCGTTTAGTTAAAGGAATTTTTCCATTAAATGAATCTGAAAATGGGTTATTTATTGTTTGTCATGCAGGTACAAAGATAATTAAAGTTTAACACATTTGAGCCTCGGCATGGGTTATTTATTGTTTGTCATGCAGGTACAAAGATAACTAAAGTTTAACACATTTGAGCCTCGGCATAATATATTTTTCGTATAATAAATATTACGGCATAATTGAGTTAAAAAAAAAATAGATATTGCGGCCTAGTTGATTCAAGAGGGAAGAAAAAACAATGATTCAAGAAGTCTCAATTAGTGAAATCTAAAAAGATTGACATTTATAGTATCCGATTCATTTCCAATATAAATATTAGATATTTTGAACGAATGTCGAATTTTTCGATTTTTTTTACAACCTTAGGGTCTCGAATATTTTCCTTTTTTTTATATAAAAATAATAGTATAAATCAAAATTTTAACTAAACTTAAAATTATACTCATATTGGGGGAGGATTTGGGACCCAGCCCAAATCAGGCGGAAAACGGAGAGGAGTCGCCGACGGCAAGAGGTTTGTAATTAGGGATTATGAGTTTAATTAGCAAAAGGGAAAAAAACAGCAGCAGTTAAAGAAGATGAGGATGAGGAACGACGACGTTTGTGGTGGTTTGCAAACCAATAGGAAGAAGAATTTAGGAAGAAAAAGAGGAGCAACAAGTTTGAGCTTACGCAAGTGTTCAAAGAGGCAAAAGAAAGAAGATAGAGTTAATTTATCAGAGCTTCTGTTTACCAAAGACAGAGACTTTCTCATCACTTACAATGATCGACTTTGTCCGGTATCGTACTCGATTAAAACCTCTCTCTATAATTTAATAACGAGATTGATTATTAATTAATCGAGGTTAGATATGTATTGTCACTATTGTTATGTCAGGACCAAAAATTTGTATTGAAAATAATATTAATTTATCGACTATCGTTGAGGTTTTAATGTATATAAAGGATTATGACTTCATTGTTATCTATGTGTTCACTTAATTTTTAACAACTGTGTGCTCTTTATTCAAGCAAAGCTTAGCTTAAATTATACTCCTATGTTGCTCTCTGTGTTTTGTCCGCTTTGTTTCACACATCGAATCCAAATCATGAAATTTTATATCTTGTCATTTTATATATTACGTATTCTTACCTTTGTAGGTTCCGGCTAAGCACCTAGAAGGTAAGGTTATTGTTTTACATTTTGTGCCACTTGTCAGCTGGTCTAATAAGTTGAGGCTATACGTAACGTCCTTGGTGGATATTTACAATGCTGTATACCCTAAAGGTGGTTTCGAGGTTGTTTTTGTTGGAGTTAAGTTTGGTAAATATGCCTCCAACCCACAAAAACTACTCAAGTATTTTGAGCAAAAGTTTTCTATCATGCCATGGCTTGCCATCCCGTTCTCTGATATCGAATCCCCGGAATATTGGGAAGCTAGATTAAGGTTTCCGTTCTCTCCTTGGGGTGAATCTGATACGGCTTCCGTCGTCGTTGATCCTACAGGCGTGGTTTTGAAGTGGTGTGCCGACGATTATTTTGTTCGGTATGGAGCAGAGGCTTATCCTTTCACTGACAAAAGGATAGGCTTCCTTAAGTCCCAAGACAAGGATGCCCTGAAGCATCCCTCCATCACGAATCTCCTGACTTCTCCTCACCGTGAATACGTCATCAACAACGCGAATCAGGTATATGTTTTCGTAGCATCATGTCACGTAGCAATCATCAGGACGCTGTTTACTCTATTTGAGTAATAATTAGTGTTCCCTTTGCAGTTTGCACACTCTTATAAATTTTCTTGTTGTCCATCTGTGTATAATTCTTTATAACTTCCTACTTCTTTCTTTCAATAGGAGGTACCTGTTCATACTCTTGAAGATAAGGTCGTAGCCTTGTACTTCTATCATGAATATCCACTCGACCCCCTTACAAAAAGATTGAAGAAGGCCTATAAGCAGTTGGCTGATAAAAAGTTTGAAATCGTGCTTGTTTACATTCACAACTCTTTTACAACCTGTGGACGTGCAAGTGAAGAATCGTTCTGGAAAAGTTTCAACAAAATGCCTTGGTTGGCGCTCCCATTCAAAGACCAAAAGTGTAAGAATTTGCAGCGGGTTTTCAATTTACCTCTGGATGCCTTGGGGCCCGAGCCAGATCATAGTCTTGTGATTATTGGACCACAAGGAAAATTCGTTGAACCATATGGCGTTGACATCTTGGAGAACTTTGGTATTTCAGCATATCCATTCAGCCGCAAAAGAGTTGCCGAGTTAGAGGTTAATTATATAAAGGAATTGAAGCTTGGTATGTTCTGGGATCCAAACACTTCTTTCATACAAAACGATGGGACCAAGGTGAGTTCTTTTTACATTCTTGTGCTTGGTTCTATGTCTACTCTCTTCTTGTGTTCGGAAGGTTTTATGCCACTCTGCTTATTGACATTTCTGTTCAACTTTACAGATTAAGTTATCGGAGCTTGTTGGAAAGAGAATAATACTTGTTGCCCAGAATGATTGGTTTTATGGAATTAATGTAAAGTTTTGGCGGATGCTAGAAGCAAGGTATTCCAAAATGAAGGACACACCTCAGGAGTTTGAAGTGATCCACATCTGTAAAAAACAGGAATCTTCGTATTGTAAGCATGGTGCCACAGTGCCATGGTTGAGGCACCCCCCTCTACCTGAGGGATCGTGTCAACGCAAGCTGTTAGTTCATCTTTTAAGACAAGGTGTTGGACTTATTGCTTTTGATGGTGATGGAAGGGTTGTGAGGAGAACAAAATTTCCTTGTATTGAAAAGAATAATATGGATTTTCCCTTTTATGCTGGTGGTTTGGAGGAGGAGGCAGTGACAGAATTAATAGATAGGTTTGAATGGTACGATTGGGATGACTCTAATAGCCCCCTTGCCGTTTTCAAGCACCGCCCTAGGGGGTATTGAATTTGGCAGTTGCTGGTTTTACAATTTACATATATAATTCTGTAGAGTTTTATGGTATTGTGAGACTCTAATGTATGACTTGAGCCTCTCTCTTATTTAAGTGGTTTAAAGAGTGTGACTTTAGTAAGGATGTATTCTCAGTTGTGAGGTTTGGGGTGTAGGGTTACATCCGCTTTACTTTTCTATAGATGTGTCCATTGGGTCGTCTTTGATTCTACGACTCTGTAAGTTACAAGCTACGGCACTTATTTGAATTTCTCAACCAATTTTTAAGTTATTTGGGGTGTAGAGTTACATCTGCTTTACCTTTCTATAGATGAATTAATTCAGATCCTTGTTATTTATCTGAGGGAGGAAGCTATAGTTTTCTAGATTTGTAGAGACGAGGTATAAAATAGCTCCTGTGTCCCCATTTATTTTGTTTTCCAGGATTGATTTTTGCAAGTGATAGATATGTATCATGTTCTTAATATTAGAAATGTAATGTTATGAACAATGTTTTGATCTGGAAGCTATTATTATTTTTAATTTTTTTTGAAACAACTTTTATAAATTTTATTCAAGCAAATCTGCTTCTAGAATGACTTGAAGCTCAGGAGGGACAAAACCCCTTCTAGTAATACCACCTGGACTCAAATAAGAGGAGCGAGCTAACCATTCCGCTGCCCTATTCCCAGATCGTTTTACAAATGCAATATTAACATTGCTTAAAGATGCTAGAACTCTCCTACAATCACTATAATTCCACCAAAGGGCGAGTAGATATTCACCTTTGTTAGTATAGCCCTAACAAGAAGTTGGCAATCAGATTCAACCCAATACCTCAACTATTGTCTATCACCCTGCAAACTTCTGTCGTCTTCATTTTTCTTGGTGCTTCTTCATGCCCATGGCCTCCGCAACATGAATTTCTGATATACCATTTGAACACACAGCTGCAGCAGCTATAAGCTCACCATTTGCATCTCTAGCAATCCAGCCTATTCCTGTCTTTGTCGATTTCTTGAAGACGGTGGCATCGCAATTGACCTTAACACTATTCCCCGTTGGTTTGGCGGCAATGTGGGATTGAACTCCCAATACTTGAACCCTCTGCCACTGTGTAAGGTATGCATTTGCAATAGTAACCACTGTCCCTGCTCTCGATGACTTGCCATTCCAAACCATATCACTGCGTGCTTTCCATATACCCCAACAGACTGACCCAATCAAAGCCGCTTTAGTACTGAGATGCTCCAGAATATAGCCAAACCAGTTTTTACATTCCATACCTGCATCGTATGTAAACTCAGAACACACAACATTCTAGCATGTCTTGGCAAAAGTGCAGTGCACTAAACAATGTTTTTCTGTTTCTGGTTCCCTCCCACACATCGGACATAGAGCATTAACTGGTACATTCTTAGAGAACAGATTGCACATCGTTGGTAAACACCCAGCCAAAGATCTCCATAAAAAACAATTTAATTTTCGAAGGGACTCAGCCTCCACACTTTCCTCCAGATGCTTGCATTATCGTCTTCTACCCACTCGTTGTTCAGCCTTTGTAACAGTTTATAAGCACTTTTGACAGAATAAAAACCATCCAATTCAAAACACCAATACCACGAATCCTTATTTAGGGACTCCGAAAGGGAGATACTGTAGATCAGTTTTTTATCCCTCTCCTCAAACAAGTCTTCTGTGATGTCCATGTCCAAACTTTATTATCTACACCCATAGGATTATTTACCATGACATTATTGAGGGCAACATGATTCGAACTAACACATGGATCTTGGATATTTGGTAACCAAGTCGGTCCAAGCACACTGATGTTCTTCCCATGTCCCACTCTCCACCTAGCACCCTTCAAAACTACTCCAGGTCTTTACTTGCCAAAACACTCCTCCAAACATAACTTGGGGTATGACCTAATTCTGCCTCCAAAAAGTTCCCTTTTGGGTAATATCTCACTTTAAAGATTCGGCTATTCGGCCAACCAAAGAATATTCAAAAGTTAAGGGGTGGTATTGTATTAAACTTTTAAAGACTTTTAAAAATTTTAAAAGTCATGGGGTATTCAATTATAACATTTAAAGAATTTTTAAAAGTACGGTGTTAGTATTCAATTAAGACTTTTAAAAAGTATTTAAAAGTAGGACAATATTGAATTTAGACATTTATAGACTCTTTATAAGTATCGTGTTATTCAAAAAGTCAATTACTTTTAATGAGAATGACTTTTAACAAAAAATATAACTACATTCTTTGGAAAAAAAAAGTTATGAGCTTTTTGATAAGATTTGACATGACTTCTAATAATTCTATAAAAATCATCCTGAATAATATTGTTTCATTTACTATCAATAATTTTTTAAAATTTTCAGTCGCTTTTCTTCTCTTTCTTCCATCTCTTTTTCTTCCTCTTCTTGGTTTTCAATTTCCCTATTTATATTCATTTTAGTAAACAATATTATTGAGGGTGCGATCTTTTACAATTTTGTAAAACTAGATCATAACACACAAAATAAAATAAGAATCCATCAAACATTATAGTAATTCATGGACTTTTAAAAATATTGTGCTTGCAAAAATTCATATTAAACACCAATAAAATAGCTTTGCATCATTAAAATATTGTTGGCTAATGACATAGCTCTGCATCATAATTAACACATAATTAGCTATGAATATTGGCAAATATATAATTCTTAGATAAAAATATGCAATCAATACTCAATTTAACAAGAAATATACTTTCTATTCAATTTTTTGGTGGCCAAATTAATCTGAGAACATACGATCGAAATTGGATTGCAGTGAAAAAGGTTAAAGAGTTTCACAAAAAAGGCTAATATATGATCTTTGTTGTTAGTCTAGTAAATCACAAAATCTATCAAAAAGTCTATGAAAGTCTTTAGAAGTCATTTTATTAGGAGTCATTAAAAGTATTTCGAAATTTTGGTCACTCAACAAGAATCATTAAGAGTCATTAAAAATCTACAAAATCCATGAAAGTCATTTCCCCAAGAATTATCATTAAAAGTCATAATACAATATCACCCCCTAAAAGTCTCTACCCCTACTTCCCGAGCGTAGCTAAATTGTAGTCTTTAAGCTTCTTGAACCCCATGAAAGATAATATATATAAAAGGAGAAAATGTTTGTGGGGTTCCGGAGAGAGCATTGAACAAGCTACCATTTTCAAGTGCTTTCTTCATGGGATTAATCCTCTATATATATGCAAAACATCCCCCTCCTCCATCCCATAAATATAACTGCCCAATGCTTCATTTCATTAATCAATACTATTAATGATTATATTTGTAACTTATAAATATAATATTCACATAATTTATATTTAATAAATACACATGTATTTATTCTTCTTATTTTATTTGACAAATTAAGTCAAATACAACATTTCCCACTTGACGCATTTGTCAAACAGCTTTTCCGACTATGAATTTCCACTATTCATTAAAGTTAAATCTTATATGTTATGACTCAAAACTCCCACATTTTCTAGAGTCTACAATCCAAATATGTATTTCCACTATTCATTAGAGTTAAATCTCATGTAATTCTCAAATATTTTCGAGTCTAATCAAACTCACATGTTTGACAAATAATTTCACATAAAAGCTTTCCTTTAAAAATTCACAATCTCTAATTGAACATTGTCATATCACCTTCGAAATTTGCACCAGAACAATCAATAAATTCAGGCACGTCTACCTCATAACCAATTAGTGACCAATTAGTGGTGCAATGTACACTTCAAGTACTTCATTATCCTATTCACAACCTTTCACTAGGCTTGATTAGGATTTATTTTGTATCCATTCACTAGGCCAATTAAATACGCCAAGTCAAGTCAATCGATTACACAACATCGAACTTTCGACTACTTGTGCACATGATACATCAAGTGCCTTTTCCGCATTAACCGTTTCCCCATTACCAATGGGTTGGTGCCGGACTGTAATTTTGCATCCTAAAATGATTAAGCATTTAATTCGGATACCTCTGGTTCACATTGAATATTCAAAATATTCCCTGAACTTATCAGATTTCACTTATATTCTCAACCTTTCCCACTAATCTCAACCTTCCCACTAAGTTCCAATTTAGTTTTGTTAAGAATTCCTTTATTAATTACTGATAACAATATATCATTAACATATACTGATTATATTGTAAACAAACTCCCACTTTTCAAAATACAAAAACTATTGTCTAATTCATTCTCGGTAAAATTTTCTCAATTTCAACGTAAAACCTTTCGCAATTGAACATACTTCTAGACACATTTTTCTCACCTTTCCCTTTCAAAAATCCATATACACAACCTATGAATTTTCTATATTGGGGTTGATCATACAACTCCCACACTTGATTCTTTCAAATTGATTCATAATCATTTTTCATTATTTTCCTTTGATAATTCCGATTCTTGCGAAAAACAAGATTTTGCACTATTATATTCAATACCAATATTCAGATCACGACAGTCTCTTACATCCATATATATCGAGAAAACAAGACAATGCACTGTTATATTCAATGCCAATATTCCGATCATGATCATAATATTCATTTCGATCTACTTTAACACATGTCTCAATATATAAAAATTTTATTGTCATAATTACATAGATGACAAGCAAATGTCTTGTATTCTCAAATACAGTTTCTTATTCGTCGGAATATTTTTGAAAATAGCTTTCATATTTTCAATCATTTAACAAATTTTCGATCCTTCCCACTTTTAGGTGGGTGTCAATGATATTTTCCATTTCAAGGCATTTGTCCTTATTCCTTTTACGAGTTCCTCTAACTCATTCAAAATATTTCTTGTTAGCAAACTATTCACATGCTCTCTATTCTGAGCATCACTTTCCAAATTGTCTAGAAATAATTTATTTCAATCTACAAAGATAAAATCAAATTTTATTTTCTGGCTCCAATTAGCAATGTTGGCATTATTCAACAACCAATTCAGACATAACCAATATATTTACCAATTCCGGTAAAATTTGTATTCTCATCATTTGTTAAAATTAATCCACTCCGTTTTTCATATTTTCCAAACCGAAAATATATAACCAACTCATCATTTTCTATGCTCAATTTTCGAGCATTACTAAAAATTTCCTTTAGTGTAATATCGTCTTTTCTTAACGAAAATTCCCAATTCATACCCAATTATCGATTATAAATTTTATACTCCCTTTTAGAATTTCACTAGAAATTTCCTCTATTCGCCTGTTTCAACAGTATCTTCCAAATTATTCAAAAATAATGTATTTCTCATTTTTACGACTCCAACGTTACAAATGATGCCATTTAATTTCACATTATATATATACCAGAGAGAGAATTCTGAGCCAAAAAAAACTCAAGATCAAGAATAGTCACTAGACATGCACTCAAAAAAGAAATTACAGATTATAAAAGGAGAAACAAAATGATCTAATAATAACAGCAGGAGCACAAAAAAAATTGAACAGATAGGTACACACCAGGAACTAAAAACAAAATATAAACAAAATATATAAAAAAGTATGTTAAGTCAAGCTATCCAATTAAACAACGATTATTTAAAAATGGATAGTAAAAATAAACTATCCAAAATAAAAGATTAATCATGGAGGACAAAATGACAAACACGAGTAAACTGTTTACAGGAAAGACCAACCATATATGGATCAATAATAACCAAAATAATGTTATCAAACCAGAAACATAAATCATGGAATCACATATAATTAGTTAACATACTACATATAATAACATATGGGTAAAAAAAATATGATATATAAGGACAAAGGGATAATGAAATAAAAGTAAGCAGTGGGCATAAAAATAAATACTATAAAAGATATGATCTGCTTGATCTTGAATGTCCCAGTGGCAACATGAACGAAACCGCAACTTTACACAAATTAGCTATATGATGGAACGAGATGAAAGCAACAAACAAGTAATCGGGGCAGTTGAATCAAAACAATGTAGAGAGAAAATATTATAAAGCTCTGGTACCAATGAAAGATCATATGTATAAAAGGAGAAAATGTTTATGGGGTTCCGGAGAGAGAATTGAACAAGCTACCATTTTCAAGTGCTTTTTTTATAGGATTAATCCTCTATATATAGGCAAAACATCCCCTTCCTCCATCCCATAAAATGTAACTGTCCAATGCTTTCATTTCATTAATCAATACTATTATTGATTTTATTTGTAACTTATAAATATAATATTCACAAAATTTATATTTAATAAATACACTATTCATGTATTTATTCTTCTTATTTGACAAATTAAGTCAAATACAACACCCCATACCACCTTTGTTTTTGTAGGTACATATTTTATTCCATCTTTTCTAGTGAATGCCTTTGTCTTTCTTCCCTGGAGTTCACCAATATTTGCTAAAGAGACTTTCAATCTACGTACACACTTGTTGAGGGAGCATAGACACACTCATTGTGTAGTGTGTACGTAATTGCTCTGGAAGTCAATATTAAGGATAATTTGGTTATTGTCATGAAAATTGCTATGGAATTTAAAACTTTGCTCAGGATTTAACAATTTCCTTTAATAAAAGGCTCAGTTTAAATATACATTAAAAGAGCATGTAGGTTAGTTTACGGAAAAACACGATTACAAATTTTTTTCATATCTTCGTCGGGCAAATTCCTGAACTGTCAACTACAACCTGATTGTAAAACAAAAAATGAGTAAACAAATAGTCATTTTGTTTTTAGATCGCTTAACATATAGAATATCCAAATTCTCTAAACTGAAAAGTATTACAATGATCGGAGAAAGGTAGCTTGATGTTAGCTAATTTCATCCCAATAGCTGATTTGAAAACGGGGCTTCTATCCCACGTTTCAGCTTATCCATGACATGACATCTGTAAGCCCAGATGTGCCTATATAGCTTTTTTGGGAGAAAGTGGAAGAATGAAGACTTTTCTAATACAAGATATATAAAATATCATTCATACATAGCATAGTCCTAGCGAACCCACTTAAAATCTTTACTGAACAATGACCGACCATCATATTAGCAAATAAACGTATTCATGGGCTTAATGCACGAAAATAATCAGGGATTAGATCGAATGAATTGGGAAAGGCAACAGAAAGATTCGATTTTATTTCGTAAAGCCGGTGTTGCTGTTGCCTACGCGTAGGGCCATCCCCACTCTCATCCCGGGGCGCTAAGGAGCTTTTGTTTTTGGAACAGACGATAGAGTTTTGCTGACACCTTGAATCAGTTTGCTTTTGTTACCTACATAATTTTTAGTTGTGAAAGATGAGCTCTCGCGACTATAACCCGAGTCCACTCTCAAAACAGCTTATCATCTATTTACTTTTCATTCTATTATTTATTTGCAAAATTTCATATCATGTGAATTTTCCACGACAACAATATTAACTTCATAAAGATTTTTTACCTTTTCAAAAAAGATAACAAATAGAGCATAATCACAAAGGTAACATTACAGATTCTTATCGTATATTCTATTTACATTTCATTCCATTATTATTTTTGAAATTTCATATCATGTGAATTTGCCATGATAATAATATTAATTTTGAAAGAATTTACGAATGAGCGGAAGCGCAAATAACAATTATTTCCGTAAAAACCGTGTATCGCACATATAGAAAATCATGTAAAAATGAATAAACGAGGAATCGTGATCATACCTTGAAAAATCGAAGCTTTATAAAATGGTTTCTCGCAGTTGCTTCTCAGAGTGTGAAGCACTCTACCGGTATCCACCAAGATAAATTTCTTCGATGAAGCTTTTTATAAAAACAAGGTTTTATAAAAATGGAGGTTTGAGAGAGAGAGAGAGAGAGATGAAGAAGATGGAGGCTTTAAGTTTTTCACAAAAACCAAGTGTGTCATACTCTTCTCATCTCATTCTATTTATAGGGCACAAGTAGGTTTTTAACATAATTAATATATCATTATATATTAATATATAAATCCTACACTTTACCTTATAAAATGTTAAATAATAATTAAAACAATTTTAATCATTATTAAAACAACTTGCTCTCTCAAAATACCTTCATCAATAAATTAATCTTTTTATGGTGTGACCCTGTAGGTTCAATATTAAGCCGGTAGTAGAAATAAATAATAATAAACCTTTTTATTTATTATTTATATGAATTCTAAAATTCATTAAATATAATTAACTGATTAATTATATTTATTCTACATCGTGAGTGATGCTTCTCAACATATCGCGACTATCCGGATAATATGAATTCACTGCTTAGAATACCAAGAACCTGTCAGTGACTAGTTACCGTACAATCAATTCCTTCTACCCTACAATATCCCGATTAAATACAAGGCATGGATCTCGTGTCAGGCCTATCAAATTTAATCATATGATTTCTTATTCATAACGCAAAGTTCATATTAATGCAAATTAGAAACTCCTTTCTAATTTCATACACTCTGGCCAGAGATTCCAGAACTCGCATACTAAGAATAACATAGGATATTCACTTCCTTACTAGAAGGGGTAGATTCTTTATTGATCGTTAACTATCTCCATACATAAATTCCTGTACCCAGAATAGACCTAATGTATGTCCTTGAGACTAAGGACTAAACCAAAGCACAGTTCATTATATATAAGATAACTTTAACGATCTCAAGTCTAAGGACACTTGTACAACTATCACTCAGTGAATAACTATTGACACGTGAGTAAACTCCATTAGTTGTCCAACTTATCGAGTCATGTTCAGTGAACTTATTCCCTAATAAGCACCTACATACTAGCTATAGTGTCACCACACAAATGCCTATGAGAACAGACATCCTCCTGACGGGAGCAAGCATAATATGTACCGATCTTTGCGGATTCACTAACTTCCGATTAGTTATCCTATGATCAGGAACTGTTTAAGTCTAGAGTTATCATCTTCTAGATCTCACTATTATAATCTCATTATAATTATAGAAGCTTTACTCTAAACTATGGAACATCTTATTTAAAACACTTTAAACAGATAATGCCCGTAATAAAATCAAAACAAGTCTTTTATTATTGTTAATGAAATCAAACAAGAATACATGAAAGTTCTTCCTAACTCATCATACATGATTGGATTTAGGACAAACACTTTCAATCTCCCACTTGAACTAAAGCCAATCACCCTGGTATCTAATACCCATCTTCTCTTTATGACGATCAAAGTGAATCTGAGACAATGACTTTGTGAGTGGGTCTGCTATGTTGTTATGTGTGTCAACTCTCTCAACCTTGACATCTCCCCTTTCAATGATCTCCCTAATCAAATGAAAGCGCCGCAAAACATGTTTGGAATTTTTATGAGACCTAGGTTCCTTGGCTTGTGCTATTGCTGCATTGTTATCACAATACAACACAATAGGCTCTTCAATGCTTGGAACAACTCCCAACTCAGAAACAAATTTCCTCATCCAAACGGCTTCTTTTGCAGCCTCACTTGCAGCTATATACTCTGCTTCCGCTGTGGAGTCAGCCGTTGTCGACTGTTTGGAACTCTTCCAACTAATCGCACCACCATTCAAAGTAAACACATACCCTGACATGGATTTGCTATCACTTTCTGATTGAAAACTAGAGTCAGTATAACCCTCTATTTTCAATTCAGATCCACCAAAAACAAGAAAAATATCCTTAGTCCTTCGCAAGTACTTAAGGATGTTCTTCACTGCTTTCCAGTGGTCTTCACCTGGATTGGACTGATATCTGCTTGTCACACTAATTGAATAAGCAACATCAGGCCTAGTACATAACATCGCGTACATGATAGATCCTATTGCTGAAGCATAAGGAATCTTACTCATGCGCTCTCTTTCCTCAGGTGTCTTAGGAGACATCTTTTCGGAAAGGGATACTCCATGGCTCATCGGTATGAGACCTCTCTTGGAGTTTTCCATGCTAAACCTTTTAAGCACTTTCTCGATGTATGTACCCTGGGTAAGACCTATCATTCTTCTAGATCTATCTCTATAGATCTTCATACCGAGAATGTAGGATGCTTCACCCAAGTCCTTCATAGTGAAGTTCTTTGATAACCACACTTTGACTGATTGCAGCATCGGTATATCATTTCCTATAAGAAGTATGTCATCCACATACAATACAAGAAATGTTACCGCGCTCCCACTAACCTTCTTGTAGACACATGGTTCATCTATGTTCTTGATAAAATCAAACTCTTTGATTGTCTCATCAAAACGAATGTTCCATCTACGAGAAGCTTGCTTTAATCCATATATGGTCCTTAGCAGCTTACACACTAGGTGTTCATTCCCTTTAGAAACAAACCCCTCTGGCTGTGTCATATACACTTCCTCTTCAAGTTTCCCATTGAGGAAGGCCGTTTTCACGTCCATTTGCCAGATCTCATAGTCGTAGTAAGCAGCAATCGCAAGCAAAATCCGAATTGATTTTAACAGGGCTACAGGCGAAAAAGTTTCATCAAAGTCAATCCCTTGCCTTTGTCTGAATCCTTTTGCCACGAGCCTGGCCTTATAGGTCTCCACCTGGCCATCTGCTCCAATCTTTCTTTTGTATACCCATTTGCATCCAATAGGATTCACATCCTCTGGTGCTTCAACCAAAGTCCATACTTGGTTGGCATACATAGAATCCATTTCGGATTTCATGGCACTCTGCCATTTCTCTGAGTCAACACTACTCATAGCCTCATTATAGGTCATAGGGTCTTCATCATCAACGATTGATAACTCATTGTCATTCTCAATGACAAGGCCATAATACCTCTCAGGTTGGCGAGACACTCTTTCTGACCTACGAATGGGCTGTACCACAGAAGGTTGTTCAGTCTGAACAGGTGTTTCCTCTTGAACCGTAGTAGTTTGTGCTTCTTGAACTTCATTAAGTTCTATTTTGCTCCCACTGTTTCCTTCTAGGATAAACTGTTTTTCCAAGAAGGTAGCATGTCTGGAGACAAATACACTATGATTGGTGTAGAAGTAATACCCTAAAGTTTCTTTAGGATATCCCACAAAACTACATTTCACGGATCGAGATTCCAGCTTATCAGGGTCAACTTTCTTGACATAAGCCGGACATCCCCAAATCTTAACGTGTTTAAGACTCGGTTTCCTTTCTTTCCATATCTCATATGGAGTTTTAGGAACAGATTTGGAAGGCACCTTATTCAGTAAATATGCTGAGGTTTCCAATGCATAACCCCAAAGGAATACTGGAAGATTTGCGTAGCTCATCATGGACCGAACCATGTCTAACAAAGTTCGATTTCTCCTTTCAGATACTCCATTCAACTGTGGAGTATATGGAGGAGTCCACTGAGAGACTATACCATTTTCTTTGAGATAATCTAGAAACTCTCCATTTAAATATTCACCACCTCGATCTGATCGAAGAGTTATAATACTATGTTTGGTTTGTTTCTCCACTTCATTCTTATATTCTTTGAACTTTTCAAAGGCTTCAGATTTGTGTTTCATTAAATACACATATCCGAATCTAGATCGATCATCTATGAAAGTAATGAAGTACGAAAATCCGCCCATGGCTTGCGTAGACATCGGTCCACATACATCTGTGTGTACCAGTCCTATCAATTCTGCACCCCTCTCTCCATGTCCACTAAATGGAGATTTGGTCATTTTACCCAATAGACAAGACTCGCATGTAGGATATGATTCAAAATCAAAGGGGTCAAGTAACCCTTCCTTATGCAATGTCCGCAGTCTATTTTCACTAATATGACCAAGTCTGCAGTGCCACAAATAGGTGAGATTTTCATCATCCCTTTTCCTTTTATTAGTATGTTCAATTTGTAGTAAATCATGCTCTATGTCACACACATATAGACCATTATTTAAAATACCACTACCATAAAGAACATTATCTCTAAGAATTGAACATTCATTATTCTTAATAACAAACGAAAATCCATCCAAGTCTAACATGGGAATAGAAATAATATTCCTCACAATCGAGGGAACAAAATAACAATTATTTAAAACAATAGTCTTGCCCGTAGGCATATGTAAATCAAACGATCCTACAGATTCAGCAGCAACTCTTGCTCCATTTCCCATCCGTAGAATCACCTCCTCTTCCTCGAGAGTCCTACTTCTCCTTAGTCCCTGCAACGAATTGCAAATGTGAGAACCACAGGCGGTATCTAATACCCAAGTAGAATTTTGATTTATTGACATATTCACTTCAATCATGAACATACCTGAACCAGAAGCGACAGTCTCACTATCTTTCTTCTTTTTCATTTCTGCAAGGTAAACCTTGCAGTTCCTCTTCCAGTGCCCCACCTTGTTACAGTGAAAGCAAACAGCTTTGCTCTTGGGGTCTTCAGCTTTTGGTGGAACCGGCTTTTTCTCACCAACTTTCTTCTTCTTGGAAGGGTTCTTCTTCCTTTTCTTAGGATTGGAACCCTCACCAATTAGAAGAACAGAACTCTTCTTAGAGGGAAAATTCGATTCCGCAGTCTTCAACATGTTGTGGAGTTCAGCCAGGCTGACGTCCAACTTATTCATGTGAAAGTTCACAACAAACTGCGAAAATGAACCCGGAAGTGATTGCAAGACCAAGTCTTGAGTCAGTTCCCTATCCATGACAAAACCAAGTTGCCCAAGACGTTCAATCAAATTAATCATCTTAAGTACATGGTCATTCACGGATGATCCCTCAAACATCCTACAACGGAACAGCTCCTTCGATATCTCATATCGAGCTGTCCTCCCTGCCACATCATACAACTCTTGCAGATGCTCTAGGATAGTGTGAGCATCCATAAGCTCATGTTGCTTCTGTAGCTCATCGTTCATGGAAGCTAGCATGATACATTGAGCAACATTAGCATCATCTATCCACTTACGATACACAACATGTTCATCATTATGTGCATCGTCAGCAGGTTCAGCAGGCTTAGGTGAGTCAAGCACATATTCCAGCTTCTCAACCCTGAGAACAATTCTCAAGTTTCGAAGCCAGTTAGCAAAATTCGGACCAGTCAATTTGTGAGCATCTAGTATGCTCCGGAGTGATAGTGCACCAGACATAGAGTATATAGTAAATCTGTAAATGATAAACACATAACAACACTTAGCAAATATTCAATTTCATTTTAAAAACACTATATGAATCGGGTCTTTATTCATAAGTGACTCCCACTAGTTTATCTAATTTATTCAACCCCCTTAAGTGAAAAATTAAGCATTCATAATGCTAGTGGGAATAGGGATCCTATATTCCATCACGCAACCTCGGCTGTGGCACGAAACGCCATGTGATGTTCAATAGGCAGACAACTCTTGTCAATTACATCTCATGTTATTCCCTAATAAAACTTTAGCCTCTTGAATAATTGAGTCACGGCTGTGGCACGACAAACTCAATATTCTAAGTCAAGTCTAACCCAACATTCCGTACAACTGAATCAGTCTCCAACGGCCCACGGCTGTAGCACGTAACGACCATTAGATTCTAATTCATTGTACACATCTCTATGTAATAGACAAGTATTTCTTATTTCAAAATCAAAGCCCTCGGCTGTAGCACGAAACGACAATGATTCAAAAATAAGAACTACTTTCTACCATGTTGGAAGGCTATGACCGACACAAGCCCGTTGTGTCATTGGCCAATTACTACTTGATATTATTTAATTTTAGAGGGATTATATTATGTTACAATCATAATCATATTATAAAGAGATTCTTCCTTTTAAATTAAATATTTCAAATCAATAATCGATAATTGGATGATTCCCAGATCGGGGGGAGCATTGTCAAGAGGCGTCACTTAATACCCCTTTCTTACAGATCGAAATCCGTTTTTGACAGAATCATCCATTCTCTCAATATTGAAAATTCATATTTAATTACGTGTTTCACAAACACAAGAATCTCA
Source organism: Saposhnikovia divaricata (assembly GCA_036435485.1). Classification (NCBI taxonomy): domain Eukaryota; kingdom Viridiplantae; phylum Streptophyta; class Magnoliopsida; order Apiales; family Apiaceae; genus Saposhnikovia; species Saposhnikovia divaricata. The sequence continues at coordinate 5,250,845 of CM071598.1, read as the reverse complement.
TGATTGTATTCATAATATTATTATTAAGGCAAGAAACGATTCCTATTTCTAGATTTTCTAGAGCACGCCTTATTTTGATTTAAGTTCACCTAAATCTATCATCGCATGGTAAACATAGGCATATATCACATATATAAAAATAAATCAATAAGTAAGCATGCAAGCAATATCATGTCACACATTGATATATTGATGTATGGATTTATTATAGTATTTAAAAGCAATTAATCCAATTAAAAACATGCTTTAAAAACACTTCCGGAAATATAAATAATTCAAAATTATTATATAAAAAAATATTTGACAACTCCATTAGATCCGTCTCGGAAAAACGAATCCAACGATATATCGCACGCCCAAAACGGAGTTACGAAACTCCCAATAAATCAAATTTATTGTGGACAGAAAGGCTGTAACGCATTTCCGGTATGCGTTACAAGCATTTAAAGCCATTAAATGCTGTAACGCATCCGGAAAAGGCGCAACAGGCGTGTAACGCATTTCTTAAATGCGCAACAACCTGTCACGCATTTAAGAAATGCGTGACACCCCCCACCCCACGCGTGCGCGCCACGCGCGCGGCTGGCGACTCAGCGAAGCAGATTTTTTTTTTCCTGTTAAGTGTTTTCATCCGACCGTTTGATGCATGCTGTCAGAGTAGTACTGTAAATGTCAATGTCACGTTACTTGCTGAATTCTATAACTGCTGTACTGAATACTAATCAATATTTTTGTAACTCCTTCCTTTACTAACAATAACACTTATTATTAATATTGTAATTTTAATATTATTAAATTAATTAACAATTAATTAATTAATTAATAAAAATTACAGGAACATGATTTCTCAAATCAGAAAGTAGCAAAAATATCAAATCAGGTGGGGATTCTTGTGCAAATTTTTTAATTCATATTTTTCACATGCATAATTATTTTATGAATTTTAATTAAAACAATTTTAAAAAATTCATAACAAATAATCTACACATCACAAAATTATGAGAAAAATATCCAGATCATCTACAACACTTGTAGAACTCAGATTAGTGGTCAAAATCATATGCAAAAATTATTTCGAATTAATTCATAATTAAATCCAAATAAACTTGCAAAAATCATAATAAATCCATACATGCATAAAAAAATCTGAAGTTTTTATATGAGTCTCTATATGCAAGAACCTAGCTCTGATGCCATTGAAAGAATTTACGAATGAGCGGAAGCGCAAATAACAATTATTTCCGTAAAAACCGTGTATCGCACATATAGAAAATCATGTAAAAATGAATAAACGAGGAATCGTGATCATACCTTGAAAAATCGAAGCTTTATAAAATGGTTTCTCGCAGTTGCTTCTCAGAGTGTGAAGCACTCTACCGGTATCCACCAAGATAAATTTCTTCGATGAAGCTTTTTATAAAAACAAGGTTTTATAAAAATGGAGGTTTGAGAGAGAGAGAGAGAGAGATGAAGAAGATGGAGGCTTTAAGTTTTTCACAAAAACCAAGTGTGTCATACTCTTCTCATCTCATTCTATTTATAGGGCACAAGTAGGTTTTTAACATAATTAATATATCATTATATATTAATATATAAATCCTACACTTTACCTTATAAAATGTTAAATAATAATTAAAACAATTTTAATCATTATTAAAACAACTTGCTCTCTCAAAATACCTTCATCAATAAATTAATCTTTTTATGGTGTGACCCTGTAGGTTCAATATTAAGCCGGTAGTAGAAATAAATAATAATAAACCTTTTTATTTATTATTTATATGAATTCTAAAATTCATTAAATATAATTAACTGATTAATTATATTTATTCTACATCGTGAGTGATGCTTCTCAACATATCGCGACTATCCGGATAATATGAATTCACTACTTAGAATACCAAGAACCTGTCAGTGACTAGTTACCGTACAATCAATTCCTTCTACCCTACAATATCCCGATTAAATACAAGGCATGGATCTCGTGTCAGGCCTATCAAATTTAATCATATGATTTCTTATTCATAACGCAAAGTTCATATTAATGCAAATTAGAAACTCCTTTCTAATTTCATACACTCTGGCCAGAGATTCCAGAACTCGCATACTAAGAATAACATAGGATATTCACTTCCTTACTGGAAGGGGTAGATTCTTTATTGATCGTTAACTATCTCCATACATAAATTCCTGTACCCAGAATAGACCTAATGTATGTCCTTGAGACTAAGGACTAAACCAAAGCACAGTTCATTATATATAAGATAACTTTAACGATCTCAAGTCTAAGGACACTTGTACAACTATCACTCAGTGAATAACTATTGACACGTGAGTAAACTCCATTAGTTGTCCAACTTATCGAGTCATGTTCAGTGAACTTATTCCCTAATAAGCACCTACATACTAGCTATAGTGTCACCACACAAATGCCTATGAGAACAGACATCCTCCTGACGGGAGCAAGCATAATATGTACCGATCTTTGCGGATTCACTAACTTCCGATTAGTTATCCTATGATCAGGAACTGTTTAAGTCTAGAGTTATCATCTTCTAGATCTCACTATTATAATCTCATTATAATTATAGAAGCTTTACTCTAAACTATGGAACATCTTATTTAAAACACTTTAAACAGATAATGCCCGTAATAAAATCAAAACAAGTCTTTTATTATTGTTAATGAAATCAAACAAGAATACATGAAAGTTCTTCCTAACTCATCATACATGATTGGATTTAGGACAAACACTTTCAAATTTCATAAAGATTTTTTTACCTTTTCAAAAAAGATAAAAAAATAGAGTATTATAACAAATGTAACATTATCAATACTATTATATAAAAGCCGAAACATTAAAAATTTGGTCGGTCGGTCGTCGGTTGGTACGATACCTGTTGATTTTACTTATTTAACCTTACTCAACTAACTAATCAATTTCCTTTTTCAGGTTAAAATATTATCTTTCTATTTTTTAAAAACTAAATAATTTCCTCTTTCAGGTAAAATACAATATTTTTTATATTTTATCTAACTAAAAATTCTCTTTTATTAATCAATTTTCTAATCAATTACCCTTTTTACCCAAAATACATTATCTCTTCTCTTTTCTCTTTTTTCTAACTAAAATCTTTCTTTTTTCAATTATATTATGGACGATACCTTTTTCGGCCAAAACACGTTACCTTTTTTCTTTTCTGTTACTAAAATCTCCCATCTTCCAATTTTATCAGGGGTGTTTATTTTTAATAAAAATAAAATTAGAATGTTATAATACTAATAATTAACCGATTACCTTTTCAGTTAAACATATCATCTTTTCTATTTTTTCTCATTAAATTCCCTTTTTTGTAAAAATATAACGAGCAACATTAATTTCTCATTTTCTAAAAATACTATGAACAACTTTATTTAGTAAAATAACATAATTAAATTATAATTAATATAAACTAATCAATTACCGTTTTCACATAAATCATGTCACCTTTTTAATTTTCACGTTACCCTCCTATTTTCTCTAACTAAAATATCTCTTTTTCCAATTATATCATGGACGATTCTATTTAATACGATAAACTAATAATATTATAATATTAATAATTAACGGATTACCTCTACAGCTAAAATGCATCATCTTTTTTATGTTTTCTAACTACTTTTAATATAAATATCACGAAAAATATTAATTTCTCCTTTTCTAAAAACATTACGAGCAATTGTATTTAATAAATTAATGTAATTAAATAATAATTACTATAAACAAATTAATTACCTTTTTCACTTAGAACATGTTACTTTCTTAATTTTCTCTAACTAAATTCTTTCTCCTTTATTAGTCAATTTTCTAATCAATTACCTTTTTCATCCAAAATACATTACCTCTTCTCTTTTCTCTAGCTAAAATCTTTCTTTTTCCAATTATCTTATGGACGGTAACCTTTTTCAACCAAAACACGTTACCTTTTTTCTTTTATGTTATTAAAACCTCTCATTTTCCAATTATATCACGGAATTATAAAATTATAATATTAATAATTAATCGATTACCTTTTCAGCTAAAACATATCATTTTTTCTATTTTTTCTCATTAAATTTCCTTTTTTCCTAAAAATATCACAGGTAACATTAATTTCTCATTTTCAAAAAACACTATGAGCAACTTTATTTGGTAAAAAAACATAATTAAATTATATTTACTATAAACTACTCAATTACCTTTTTCACATAAATCATTTCACCTTTTTAATTTTCACGTTACCTTTCTATTTTCTCTAATTAAAATATCTCTTTTTTCAATTATATCATGGGCGGTTCTGTTTAATACGATAAACTAATAATATTATAATATTAATAATTACCGGATTACCTTTTCAGCTAAAATGTATCATCTTTTTAATGTTTTCTAACTATTTTTAATAGAAATATCACGGAAAATATTAATTTCTCCTTTTCTAAAACATTACGAACAATTATATTTAGTAAATTGATGTAATTAATAATAATTACTATAAACTAATCAATTACCTTTTTCACCTAGAACATGTAACAATCTTAATTTTTTCTAACTAAATTCTTTTTTTTCCAATCATATCACGGACAATCTATTAAATAAAATAAAATAATAATTTTGTAATTACTAACAATTAACCGATTACCTTTTTAAACTAAAATCTATCATATTTTCAAACTAAAATCCCTTCTTTTTCTAAGAATATGACGGATAACATTTATATAATTATTATTATCAAATCATCTCATATAAAAATTTAAGTCTCTAAAAATCATGTTTTAAAATAATTAATGTAAATTAATGAAAAAAATTCATATAATATTAAAAAAAATTGTGCGTCACACGGGTTTTAAACTAGTATATATAAAAATTCAAATACTTAAAAAATTACAAAGACATATTTTCATACGAATAACATATTAAGAACACAAAACGATCATCTGTTTTATTTTATAAAAATTATATATACCTATTATATTTAAAGATTACGTTAAAAAATATGATTTGCCATGAGTGTTTTACATACAAATATACAATTCAAGTAAACAAATTTTTTTCTTAATAAAATATGAAGACTGGGTTCTGTATTTTAAAAAAGTTAAAACATGTATTGTATTTGCTATTTATAAAAATTTATTTTGTAAAATTTTTAAAAATTTTATTATATATATTCTTTAAGATTTTCTAAAATTATGTGCTTAAAACTTAAAATACTGTATTTTGTCCTTATTGTTTTGTTCTAAATTTTATATTTTTGTTATTAAAAAAATCAAATCAATTAAATTACTTTGTTCACTAAATGAAACAAAAAAAAAATCATTTTTCCCATTTTACAAAAAAAATATAAGCATTCTATATTTAAAAATATTATGTTAAAAAATATTACTCACCATGTTATGTTTTATATATAATTCCAGAAAAAATATTTTTTGTAGAATGTTAAAAAAACCAGGTTCTATATTGTACAAAACTGGACAGAAATTAAAACATGTTCTGCATTTGCCACGTACAATCAATTTTATTCTATATTTTATGTAAATTTTGAAACAAATAAAAATTATATAATATAATAAATATACAGATTTCTAAAATAAAGGACACAAAATTTGTATAATTTTTTTATACGACACAATTTTAAACTGAAATATGTGTTCATTTGTCTACATATACATCTATTCAAAACTTGCGAAAATCTTAATTCCTTAAATTAACTTACAGAACCGGACCATATATATTATATAATAGTGAGCATAACTTACACCAACAATCCGGATTTAGGTAAAGAGGAGAATATTTTTGGTCGAATGTTGCCTTTATTTTCGGATTTAGTATTTTCAATTTTGGGGATTTTCCCTCTATCAATTTTAAAAGTATGTCACTCCATTTTACCTTAAAAGACGTGCGACATCTATTTGTAATTACAGCAGTTGTCCCTTCACCTTTTTAATCATTTTTCACCCAATAAAAATTCACCACGTGGTCTTCGAGTCGTTTCTTTTTTAGAACCTATATATAACTTTCATTATTTCCAATTGTACTTTCATTTTACTTCTTCTCAGAAACCAAAAGCCAAAACCCCTTCTTCTCTTTTTTTCTCTCAGAATTTTCGCCATCGCTGGAGTTCACAATTCTCGACTTTGAATCTCCGCTTGTCATTCTTTCGAATGCTTGTCTTTCGAATGCTTGTCTGTGTAAGTCTCGTTTTTTCTTTCCTTTTTTTATTTTTTAAGCACCTTTTTGCATGTGATTTGGGAAAAGATTTCCACAACTATTGTGACGCCCCCAGATCCACCCTGACCGGAGACCCGGGTCGTCACATTGTCTCAATATCCTGTAGCACAAGTTACGCAATAATAAAGCAAAATATACAACACAACGGAGCATAAATGTCCCACTCCGCAAATCCAAGATCAGTCTCACACATTGATATCATACGACATAATACATCTCGGGATAATATTTTACATATGTTTACAGAAGTAGGTAGATAAAGATTCCAGCTAGACATTCTAGTGCTCGTCAGCATAGCCTGGAGCTTTCTCCTTTCCCTTGGATCCCTGGTTGGACGTCTCGCCTCTTTCCTTCTTGATAGCTGAATAAAAATGTGGTAAAGCAAGAATGAGCAACTACAGTGCTCAGCAAGTTCTCTTCTTACTCGGTATATAAATATAATAAGATTTCCCAAAATTAATTGAATATCACAAATCTGGATTTTGACTCAGTACTCTTCTTGAAAGCAGAATACTCGAGAAACTCAATACTCATCTCGAAAATAGAATTCTCGAAAGACTCAATTGATATAACTCTGTTGACTCATGATTTAAGAATAAACTGGTCTTCCACCTCTCGGTATCTCGGTGGGGCGATCAACTATCCGACCGGGAATACCGTCCTCCAATGATATCGCACTTCGCCCGATCACGGCTACAATACGCTATCAACAATATAATATAAAAATATGAATGCTAGCATCATAGGGGTTATTAATTAAACCCTGGCATCATAGTGCCAATATATCTCGTGTCCGCATAACGGTACACAAGTCTCTCTTTCTCTAAAATGGGCCTCTTTCCCAAAATTTGACCAGTAGAATACAGAATTCCCGAATATTTGATGGACAGATAACTCGAAATAATTCTTCCATGAAAACAATTACAAATCTGGCGGACTGCCAGACCGACTCAATTGTTCCACCAATCCGATCAATGGACTAAGGTAAATTCTCAATAATAATATTTTATTGGTTGACACGAACAAGATGCCAACCCTCGACAATAAAGTCGACCATCTCGAAATATTGAGGATAGTCTTAAAATGAAGTAATTTGGAGTCGTACTGTACAAATAGTACTCCTCGAATATTTATAATACCCATAATTGATGAACGTTAAATAGAATATTTTTCACTTGATCAACGAGTAAACTCTAACGATCCTAATTTTTATAACCTTTATTTATTGATTCGAGAGACGAACCAACTAAAAGATAATCAATAATTATTGTCGAATTTGTACAATAAATTCGACTGAAAGGAATAAATTTAACTATCTCGAATGAATGAGAATAGTTTCACTGAATCATAATAATAGTCGTCTCGAATTAATGAGATCGACCCGATAGCAACGAAATTAATTCCATGCTTATAAGGGATATAATTCACAAATAAATTAATTTTAACAGTAACAAAATATCGCAACGAGAAAATAATGCTCAAAAGGATAATTAAATCTCATAATTGACAGCTCGAAATTAAATAAGGAATGAATTAATACGAACAGAAATTCAAATCTCTAAGAGTTAGGGTAGGAATGAACTTGCCTCGATCTCGGAGTGCAAATAAGTGTAGATAAAATTTGTACTCTACCCGTGAACTCGGCTTCGGTCTACGGCTCGTGAATTATTCTCTAAAAATGGCAACCAAAAATACATGAGCGCTTCGTCAAAAATAGAATACTTCTCAACCGCTAATATAATATTTAAATAAAATATCTCTCGAAAATCTATACGATAATTAACGGAAAATAATTCCCGGATAAATAAATCTCTCTTCGAACTCAGGAATTAAATCTCGAAAATAAATCCTATTTTTAATTATCCGTAAATCCGTCTTAAAACGAAAATAGGGTTACGGAGATTAACGGCAATACTCTTTTTTTTAATCTCGTAAATAATTAAATAATATTCCGATTTTAATCTCTAGAATAATCTAACTCTATCCGGTTAATTAAATAATCCGGAAACGATAATCATAAATCCCCTAAAATCATATCGTATTTTAATCCTATTTATTCACAATTATTCTCTTTTTATCAACAAATTATTAAATCTCTAATTTCCGTCCAAAAATCACAAATTAACTCTTTTTAAATAAAAACCATATTTTACGCTATTATTCAGTAATATTCACTCTTTTATTAATGAAACAATAAATCTCTAATTTACGTCACAAAATATTTAATTAATAAATAAATCTATCATCATTTTATTAAACTCGTTTTATTTCTCAAAATATTTAATTATTATCTCAATTATTAAAACCCAATTTCAACAATATTCAACCTCCTTTATTATTAATATCTCTTTATTTCTCAGAATTTATAAACTAGTATCTTAATTATTTAAAAACTAATTTTAAAAAGAATCTTCAATCTCTTTTTATAAAATCTTAACTCGTTATTATTATTTAAATCTATTTATATATATATATATATATATTTTTATTACAAACTAATTTATATCGCTATCCAAATATTTAAATCTCGATTTTTTTACGTTCAATCGCTAATTTACAAAAAAAACTGTATCGTTATACTGCAATAACGATGTGGGCCCCACCTGCACCAAGTGGGTCCCACTCGCTACCGCCTGCATTCTCCCTTGTTTCTCTCCCGTACCTCTCTCTCTCCCTCTCTCTCTCTCTCTCTCTCTCTCTCTCTCTCTCTCTCTCTCTCTCTCTCTCTCCCTCTTCTCCGGCCACACAACAAACACCATAACACAATTTACTCTCTCAATCTCTCTGTCGAACACTTCACCGGTTTCACCGCGCATAAAACTCCGACCACTTCTTCATCTCCGACACAACCTCCCTCCTCCGTTCGTATCTATCTCTCTCTCGTCTCCCACCTTCCTCTCCTCTCTGTTTCTCCTTCCACTTCGAATCCCCCCCCTTATAGCTCCGGCAAAACCACAATCACAACACCCAATTCTCTCGCCTCCCTCTCTTCTCTCTTAACATCACAGTCGAACCAAACCCACCCAACAAACACAATTAATTCTACTAACCCACAAGCATCAATCCTTAATCAAACAAAAAAAAATCGAAACAAAAAGAAAGGAAATGAAAATAAAATGATAGGAATACAAAGTAACTACCTGTATAATGTCTTTGGTTTGGGCAGAGAGATAAAACAAAGAAAAAAACAAGACCTGTCGTTTCTATTTTGCCGTGCTAAGTAAACTAAATATATAACTACTCTGTGTTAACTTTATTGCTTTATAATATATATAAGGTCTATTTCTATCTATAAAAAAAAATAAAAGCTGCAGAATTTGGGGAGTAAATCCTGGAAAAGGAATTGGTGTGCTCCGTAAAATCTGTAGTGGTGTCTCCTTGTCTCTTCTATTGGCCATAAAACGAGATTTTATCTCCGTTTTCTAAAATAAAACCGATCCAAAAATAAAATTAAAAAAAATCCTATTTTCCTAAATATTTTTCTAATTTTAGTAAACACTAAACTAATTAAATATAAAACGAATATTTAAAATCTCAAAAATTATTAAAAAGCACTATTTAAAATATTATAACGAATCGCTCTTAAATAAAATTTAAATAACGATAGGAAAATTTATTCGAAATATTCACGGTTATTACAGTCTTCCCCCCTTATAGGATTCCGTCCTCGGAATCAAAACTATGCACTAAACAATTCAGGATATTTATTCCGCATTTCGTTTTCTAATTCCCACGTGGCTTCCTCAACTTGGTGGTTTCTCCAAAGTACTTTCACTAAATTCACTTTCTTAGTTCTCAACTCTTGCACTTTGTAATCTAGGATCTGTACTGGTTGTTCCTCGTATGTCAAATCAGGATGAATTTCCACTGGTTCGTAGGTTATAACGTGTCTGAAGTCAGAATGGTATTCTCTTAATGCAGAAACATGAAACACATCATGAATATGCTGGAGGTCTGGAGGTAGGGCCAACTGATAAGTTAGGGGTCCTATCTTCTTGAGAATCTCAAAAGGTTCTATATATCTGGGACTCAACTTCCATCTCTTTCCAAATCTCATAACTCCCTTCCATAGTGAAACCTTCAGCATCACTTTATCTCCCACTTCGAATGCTTTGTCCTTTCTCTTTTGATTCGCATACTTCCTCTGTCAATCCTGAGCTGCAACTAACCTTTTTCGAATAACCTCGGTTGCTTGCTTAGTTTGTTGAAGTAGTTCTGGTCCTAGTATCTTCCTTTCTCCTACCTCATCCCAGTATAGAGGTGATATACACATTCTTCCGTACAATGCTTCATATGGTGCCATACCTATGCTGGAGTGATAACTATTGTTGTAAGAAAACTCAATTAGGGCAAATGATCATCCCAACTTTCTTTGAAATCAAGTGCACAGAATCTTAATATTACGAAGAGGAAAGAAATGAGGTTGCTCTCCGTGCTTTTCCGAGGTTTAAATATTGTCTTTTCACTTTGTTCGTCGATCTGTGGATGATATGCAGTGCTCAGATTTAACTTCGTGTCAAGACATTCCTGAAAACTCTTCAAAAATCGAGAAGTAAAACGAGCATCTCTATCAGATACAATTGAAATAGGCACTCTATGACGAACCACAATTTTCTTTAGGTATATCTTCACCAATCTTTGAACGGAGTACTTATCACTAATTGCTAGGAAATGCGTAAATTTGGTGAGTCGATCGACGATAACCCAAATCGCATCATGACTGGCTCTAGTTCGGGGCAATCCTACGACAAAATCCATGGTAATATGTTCCCATTTCCACTCAGGTATCTCTAAGGGTTGTAAAAGTCCACTTGGTCGTTGATGTTCGGCTTTCACTTTCTGACAGGTCAAGCACTTGCTTACCCATTCTGCAATCTCTCTCTTCATGTTAGGCCACCAATAGTTTTGCTTGATGTCTTGATAAATTTTCGTGCTCCCTGGATGAATGGAATATCTCGAGTTATGCGCTTCACTCATAATTTCATCCTCTAACTCCGTAACATTAGGAATCCATATTCTCGATGCAAATCGCTTAATTCCCTTATCATCTTTTGAACTTAGAACTTCTTCTCCAGTCAACTCTGATCTTCTCTCTTCCATTACTTGTTCCTGACAACGGCGAATCTTCTCAAGTAACTCTGGTTGAAACTTAATACTGTATACTCTTTCATTGTTTTGGACTGGGATCCTGATCTCTAATTCCATTTTCTCAAATTCTCTGACTAATTCTTCTGAGGTTGTCAATAGGTTGAGTCTTTCCTTTCTACTTAAAGCATCAGCTACGACATTAGCCTTCCCTGGGTGGTAATTTATCGAACAATCATAGTCTTTGATCAGTTCTAACCATCTTCTCTGTCTCATGTTTAATTCCTTCTGCGTGAATATATACTTTAAGCTCTTGTGATCCGTGTAAATCTCACATTTCTCTCCATAGAGGTAATGTCTCCAAATCTTGAGGAAAAAACAATAGCAGCAAGTTCTAAATCGTGAGTAGGGTAACGGGACTCATATTCCTTCAATTGTCGAGAGGCGTAAGCTATTACTTTACTGTGTTGCATCAGAACACAAACTAAACCTTTGTGAGAGGCATCGCTGAAAATCACGAAATCGCTTTTCTCATCAGGTAAGGTCAATACTGGGGCAGTAGTTAATCTCTTCTTCAATTCCTGAAAGCTGTCTTCGCATTTGGGGGTCCATTCAAACTTTTCACTCTTTCTGGTAAGTCGAGTCAGTGGCGTAGCTATCTTTGAGAAATCCTTCACAAATCTACGATAGTATCCGGCCAATCCAAGAAAACTTCTAACCTCTGTTGGAGTCTTGGGTCTCTCCCAATTTGCTACGGCTTCTATCTTTGCGGGGTCTACAGAAATCCCTTCGCCGCTCACAATGTGTCCCAAAAATTGAACTTCTTTCAACCAAAATTCGCACTTTGAAAACCTTGCATATAACTTTTCCTTTCTCAATGCTTCCAAAACCAAACGGAGGTGTTCAACATGTTCCTCAGGAGACTTCGAGTATATCAAGGTGTCATCAATAAATACAATTACGAACTTATCCAAATACCTCTTGAACACACGATTCATTAAATCCATAAAAGCAGCTGGCGCATTCGTCAATCAAAAAGGCATGACTAGGAACTCGTAATGCCCATATCGGGTCCTAAAAGCAGTCTTAGGAATATCCTCAGGCTTGATCTTTAGTTGATGATAGCCGGATCTCAAATCGATCTTCGAAAAATATATAGATCCCTTAAGTTGGTCAAACAAATCGTCGATCCGAGGTAGAGGGTACCTATTCTTGATGGTCATCTTGTTCAACTCACGATAATCAATACATAATCGCATAGTTACGTCCTTCTTCTTCACGAACAGCACTGGAGCTCTCCACGGGGATACACTTGGTCTAATTACACCTTTGTCAAGTAACTCTTGCAGCTGTGTTGCCAATTCCTTCATTTCTATTGGTGCCATTCTGTACAGCGCCTTTGAGATTGGTGCGGTTCCTGGTTCCAGATCAATCGTAAACTCTATCTCTCGATCTGGTGGAATTCCAGGTAACTCGTCGGGAAAAAAAAAATCTTTAAACTGGTTAACTACAGGGACCTCCTCGATCATAGGGGTCTGTTTCTCGGTATCCATCACATAAGCTAGATAGGCTTGACATCCTTGCCGAAGAAATCTTTTGGCTTGAATTATTGACAGGAAATCCTTAGTCGGTTTCCGTCCGCGAAACGAAATACTTATACCGTTAGGTCCACTTAAGCTGACCTTCTTACGGCGACAATCTATTAGAGCATCATAACGTGATAACCAATCCATCCCTAGGATTACGTCAAATTCCCCTAACTTAAAAGGAATGAGGTCTGCATCAAAACGTTGCCCATGTATCTCTATGGAACAATTCGGACACAATCGGTTCACTGGTATAACCTTCTGATTAACTACTTCTATATTCAGAACTCCCTCTAAGGGCACAGACTCAAGATTCAACTAATTCATGAAGTTCTCAGAAATAAAAGATTTGGTAGCTCCAGAATCAACTAGAACACACGCATCCTCAGAATTTACTAGAAGCGTACCTGTGATCACATTGCTGTTATCAATGGCATCTTCTACTGTCATGTTGAAGGTTCTCGCGGTTGGCTTGTTGCTGGGAGGTGCTGTGAGTCGAGGCACCGGATTTTCCTTCGCAGGTTGTCGGCAGTCTCGGGACACGTGACCTTTCCTTCCACAGTTGAAGCAGGTGACAGATTTATCCTTGCAACTAGAAGCATAATGACCCTTTTGTCCACAGTTATAACAATTCACGGTCGCTAGATGACAGGGTCCGGGGTGTTTCTTCCCACATGTCTTGCATTCTGGCAAAGGTGGTCTTCCTTGCATCACATTAACTGTCTGTGGTTGTCTGATCCTCTGATTGCTTCCTCTGGTGTCAAAGTTCCCAAACCTTCTTGTATCTGCACTCTTATCTTCCCTTTTCACAAACGGTTTCTTATCACTCCGATTATCAAATCTCCTCGCAAAGTTACTTCCACTACTCTGAAACTTCCTCTTATTTCCATCTTTCGGGTATAGTTCACTTCCGCTTTCCACTATCGCCGCTTTCTGAACTAAAGTTGCATAATTGGTGATCTCAAATACTGCAACGCGATTTTGTATCCATGGTTTCAATCCTTGTTGAAAGCATTTTGCTCTCTTCTCTTCAGTGTCTACATGATAGGGTACAAACCTCGGGAGTTCTGTAAACTTGGCCTCGTAGTCTGCAACAGTCATCGTTCCTTGCTTGAGCTCTAAAAACTTTATCTCCATCTGGTTCTCCAGATATTTGGGGAAATACCTCTCTAGAAACAACATTGTAAATCTAGCCCACGGTATAATCGTATCACCTTCCATGGCTCTCTTCGCTTCCCACCAATAATTAGCTTCACCTTTCAACATATAAGCTGCAAATACCGTCCTTTTTTCCTCTTCCACTCCCACTATCTCAAAGGTCTTCTCTATTTCACGTAACCAGATTCTAGCTTCCACTGGGTTAGTGGTACCTTTAAACTCAGGTGGACTCAAGGATTTGAATGATTTGAAACTCACAGTAGTTTGGGTCAGGTGAGCTGGAGGTGGATTCCCTCCCACATTTTGGTACAGCTGAGGCTGAGGGTTCTGGGTATGCTGAGTAAGAAAGTTCATAAGTAGACTCATCGGGTTATTTTCTTGGTTGGGATCTCGAGCGAGTTGTGGTTCCAGGTTCGGAACTTGGTTCTGAGGTGGAACCTCATTCTCTGGATTCACCTCGGGTTGAGGACGAGGATTTCTTGCGGGTCTTCCTCTCTTTGGTGGCATCTTTTACTATAAGAGCGAAAACAATAAGGTACGTTATATTTCGGATATGCAATACTCAAACACCATTGATGGCACAATTAAAATTGGTATTCATAAATATCTACTCGGTCAAAATTTATGGTTCCTCACAATACTCAAAATCACGACTCTCTCTTGTCTCTTTATAACCAGTTTCTCTTACTTCTCGATGTAAAATGATTTTAGATACTCGTGAAGATTTATCTCAATTTAAATGGCGGTTCTAAAAAATTCAATCATCATAAATCTCTGGTTCTCGAAAATTCTTTTTAAGCCGTAGTATCGGAAAAGAAAAGTGTTAACTAATTCAGGGGTAATATGGAAATTATTCTGACAGGCTATCCTATTATAACACAGATCTATAATAAACAAAATGAGATAACGGTACTATATCAGATCACAATATAATACTGATAAGGTTCCATACTGGTAAAGTCCAGGTCATGGTACTGAATATAAACTGGTCGCTGATAATAAGTACATCGTAAAAGTATCTAACCAACATACTAGTCTAGTAGAGATAATAAAGGTTACTACCCAACAGGCTGGGCATCAGGTCTATTTCTATTTAGAAATTGTCACTCCGACTTGAGTTGTTGAAATTTCCATTTCTGGAAGAGAAGTTTCATCACTTTCAAATTTTCGTATACCACTTTTAGAATTCTTAGGCCCCAATCATTATAGGATCCATAAGAACATTGAATAGAGATAACTCATAAGGAATAGATGTTAAACAACACATGTGCACACTCAATTCTTGATGGTGAGAATCTTTTATGAAAGGAATAGCTGAGAGATCATTATGATCATCGAACATTTGTTTTGTTGCATGTATCATTAGGACAACCGTCATAGTACACAAGGTGGCCAGCCTTTAGTACTCTAATTAACAAACAACAGCACAAATGGTGGCGTCCCACCAGACTTCTATCACAGAGACAGACAGTCTTCCCCTGTATAAGTAGGGTTGTTCATCTCAGTATCACAAAGGGTGACAAATATAGGAAGGGATATGAAAGAGTTTTATATTTAGAGAAGTACATGACGCTCTGTAAATGAACCTTTGAACAATATAGATCTTTTCAAACAGGATAGATATTGCCTGAGTAAATTCGAATGATAAAAATCACCGATCATCATTGCTAAGGAAGTTACTTAAGGAACAATTTCCTAGCACACAATAAGCTCTTAGGATCGACTATCGATTTTCGAATAAAAGTGACACTCGTAGACTCCGGTAAAGGTATTGACAACATTTACAAAATGTGGAAACTCTGTAAGGTATCATCCGATCTCATTTATAATGGGAAATTAGGCATCCTATCTTAAATTAATTGGGAACTAGGGGTCCATGTGAATAAGGTGTAGGAAGTCTATCTCGAGAAGAACGAAAGTCAGTTGGTCTGGAAGTAGACATCTACAAAAGTACGAAAAACCTCGGTCAGGTTTCAATCAACTAGATATGCCTATAAATATATATATATATATAAAGGCGTAAGGCGCTTAGTGCCAAAATCTCAACATCGTATAATATATCTCTAAATTCTCACGTCACGTTATAGTTCTAGGCTCGTATTACATCTCTAAATTCTCGCATCCGGTTATACTCTAAGGCTCGTACGATTCCTAAAAATATAACTAATGCTCTGATACCAACTTTGTGACGCCCCCAGATCCACCCTGACCGGAGACCCGGGTCGTCACATTGTCTCAATATCCTGTAGCACAAGTTACGCAATAATAAAGCAAAATATACAACACAACGGAGCATAAATGTCCCACTCCGCAAATCCAAGATCAGTCTCACACATTGATATCATACGACATAATACATCTCGGGATAATATTTTACATATGTTTACAGAAGTAGGTAGATAAAGATTCCAGCTAGACATTCTAGTTCTCGTCAGCATAGCCTGGAGCTTTCTCCTTTCCCTTGGATCGCTGGTTGGACGTCTCGCCTCTTTCCTTCTTGATAGCTGAATAAAAATGTGGTAAAGCAAGAATGAGCAACTACAGTGCTCAGCAAGTTCTCTTCTTACTCGGTATATAAATATAATAAGATTTCCCAAAATTAATTGAATATCACAAATCTGGATTTTGACTCAGTACTCTTCTTGAAAGCAGAATACTCGAGAAACTCAATACTCATCTCGAAAATAGAATTCTCGAAAGACTCAATTGATATAACTCTGTTGACTCATGATTTAAGAATAAACTGGTCTTCCACCTCTCGGTATCTCGGTGGGGCGATCAACTATCCGACCGGGAATACCGTCCTCCAATGATATCGCACTTCGCCCGATCACGGCTACAATACGCTATCAACAATATAATATAAAAATATGAATGCTAGCATCATAGGGGTTATTAATTAAACCCTGGCATCATAGTGCCAATATATCTCGTGTCCGCATAACGATACACAAGTCTCTCTTTCTCTAAAATGGGCCTCTTTCCCAAAATTTGACCAGTAGAATACAGAATTCCCGAATATTTGATGGACAGATAACTCGAAATAATTCTTCCATGAAAACAATTACAAATCTGGCGGACTGCCAGACCGACTCAATTGTTCCACCAATCCGATCAATGGACTGAGGTAAATTCTCAATAATAATATTTTATTGGTTGACACGAACAAGATGCCAATCCTCGACAATAAAGTCGACCATCTCGAAATATTGAGGATAGTCTTAAAATGAAGTAATTTGGAGTCGTACTGTACAAATAGTACTCCTCGAATATTTATAATACCCATAATTGATGAACGTTAAATAGAATATTTTTCACTTGATCAACGAGTAAACTCTAACGATCCTAATTTTTATAACCTTTATTTATTGATTCGAGAGACGAACCAACTAAAAGATAATCAATAATTATTGTCGAATTTGTACAATAAATTCGACTGAAAGGAATAAATTTAACTATCTCGAATGAATGAGAATAGTTTCACTGAATCATAATAATAGTCGTCTCGAATTAATGAGATCGACCCGATAGCAACGAAATTAATTCCATTCTTATAAGGGATATAATTCACAAATAAATTAATTTTAACAGTAACAAAATATCGCAACGAGAAAATAATGCTCAAAAGGATAATTAAATCTCATAATTGACAGCTCGAAATTAAATAAGGAATGAATTAATACGAACAGAAATTCAAATCTCTAAGAGTTAGGGTAGGAATGAACTTGCCTCGATCTAGGAGTGCAAATAAGTGTAGATAAAATTTGTACTCTACCCGTGAACTCGGCTTCGGTCTACGGCTCGTGAATTATTCTCTAAAAATGGCAACCAAAAATACATGAGCGCTTCGTCAAAAATAGAATACTTCTCAACCGCTAATATAATATTTAAATAAAATATCTCTCGAAAATCTATACGATAATTAACGGAAAATAATTCCCGGATAAATAAATCTCTCTTCGAACTCAGGAATTAAATCTCGAAAATAAATCCTATTTTTAATTATCCGTAAATCCGTCTTAAAACGAAAATAGGGTTACGGAGATTAACGGCAATACTCTTTTTTTTTAATCTCGTAAATAATTAAATAATATTCCGATTTTAATCTCTAGAATAATCTAACTCTATCCGGTTAATTAAATAATCCGGAAACGATAATTATAAATCCCCTAAAATCATATCGTATTTTAATCCTATTTATTCACAATTATCCTCTTTTTATCAACAAATTATTAAATCTCTAATTTCCGTCCAAAAATCACAAATTAACTCTTTTTAAATAAAAACCATATTTTACGCTATTATTCATTAATATTCACTCTTTTATTAATGAAACAATAAATCTCTAATTTACGTCACAAAATATTTAATTAATAAATAAATCTATCATCATTTTATTAAACTCGTTTTATTTCTCAAAATATTTAATTATTATCTCAATTATTAAAACCCAATTTTAACAATATTCAACCTCCTTTATTATTAATATCTCTTTATTTCTCAGAATTTATAAACTAGTATCTTAATTATTTAAAAACTAATTTTAAAAAGAATCTTCAATCTCTTTTTATAAAATCTTAACTCGTTATTATTATTTAAATCTATTTATATATATATATATATATATATATTTTTATTACCAACTAATTTATATCGCTATCCAAATATTTAAATCTCGATTTTTTTACGTTCAATCGCTAATTTACAAAAAAAACTGTATCGTTATACTGCAATAACGATGTGGGCCCCACCTGCACCAAGTGGGTCCCACTCGCTACCCCCTGCATTCTCCCTTGTTTCTCTCCCGTACCTCTCTCCCTCCCTCCCTCCCTCCCTCCCTCTCTCTCTCTCTCTCTCTCTCTCTCTCTCTCTCTCTCTCTCTCTCTCTCTCTCCCTCTTCTCCGGCCACACAACAAACACCATAACACAATTTACTCTCTCAATCTCTCCGTCGAACACTTCACCGGTTTCACCGCGCATAAAACTCCGACCACTTCTTCATCTCCGACACAACCTCCCTCCTCCGTTCGTATCTATCTCTCTCTCGTCTCCCACCTTCCTCTCCTCTCTGTTTCTCCTTCCACTTCGAATCCCCCCCCCCTTATAGCTCCGGCAAAACCACAATCACAACACCCAATTCTCTCGCCTCCCTCTCTTCTCTCTTAACATCACAGTCGAACCAAACCCACCCAACAAACACAATTAATTCTACTAACCCACAAGCATCAATCCTTAATCAAACAAAAAAAAATCGAAACAAAAAGAAAGGAAATGAAAATAAAATGATAGGAATACAAAGTAACTACCTGTATAATGTCTTTGGTTTAGGCAGAGAGATAAAACAAAGAAAAAAACAAGACCTGTCGTTTCTATTTTGCCGTGCTAAGTAAACTAAATATATAACTACTCTGTGTTAACTTTATTACTTTATAATATATATAAGGTCTATTTCTATCTATAAAAAAAAATAAAAGCTGCAGAATTTGGGGAGTAAATCCTGGAAAAGGAATTGGTGTGCTCCGTAAAATCTATAGTGGTGTCTCCTTGTCTCTTCTATTGGCCATAAAACGAGATTTTATCTCCGTTTTCTAAAATAAAACCGATCCAAAAATAAAATTAAAAAAAAATCCTATTTTCCTAAATATTTTTCTAATTTTAGTAAACACTAAACTAATTAAATATAAAACGAATATTTAAAATCTCAAAAATTATTAAAAAGCACTATTTAAAATATTATAACGAATCGCTCTTAAATAAAATTTAAATAACGATAGGAAAATTTATTCGAAATATTCACGGTTATTACAACTATTCATCTTCTTGAATTTTGTTTAGAGGTATACATATTGTTCTTGCGTTTCCCGAGTATGACCGTATTTTGCTTGGTTATGTAATTCGAGTTTACGTATTTGGAGTTTTGGAATTGGGGGTTTTGGCTAGTTGTGGGTTTAGGTTTGTATTTGGTGTTTTTCGTGTTTATGATTTTCTGGGTTTATATGTTTGTGTGTATACGTGTATGTATGCATCCAGATCTTGTTTTGGTGTTTTTGATTTTGGTATTCTGTGTTTCTGTGACGAGATTCCTAATCCGGACTAATGGCTAATGAAACGTTTTTTTTCCCAAAAGAATTTAGGCTTTATTCTAACACTGCATAATCATGCTAACTTATTCTAGATAGGGAAAAATCTTTGCCCGGATTAGGTTAAGTAGGACACCAGTACGGACTACAAGATAACTCCAAGAAGACCCGATCTGGTGCCTCCACAGCCCTTTCCACGCCAGGTAGAAGTGATGCTGGTGGTTGGGACTCTGCAAAACAATGTCGGGAGGTGGGTTTGTACCCACGGTACCTTCGACGTGAGAATAAGAGTAGGCTTTTGAAATTATGTGCTTAAAACTTAAAATACTGTATTTTGTCCCTATTGTTTTGTTCTAAATCTTATATTTTTGTTATTTAAAAAATCAAATCAATTAAATTACTTTGTTCACTAAATGAAACAAAAAAAAATCATTTTTCCCATTTTACAAAAAAATATAAGCGTTCTATATTTAAAAAAATTATGTTAAAAAATATTACTCACCATGTTGTGTTTTATATATAATTCGAGAAAAAATGTTTTTTTGTAGAATGTAAAAAAAAACCAGGTTCTATATTCTACAAAACAGGACAGAAATTAAAACATGTTCTGCATTTGCTATGTAAAATCAATTTTATTCTATATTTTATGTAAATTTTGAAACAAATAAAAATTATATAACATAATAAATATAGAGATTTCTAAAATATAGGACACAAAATTTATATAATTTTTTATACAACACAATTTTAAACTGAAATATGTGTTCATGTGTCTACAAACCTTATTGACATATATACATCTATTCAAAACTCACAAAGATCTTAATTCCTAAATTAAAATAATGAGCATAATTAGTAAAATGTACACCATCATGTAAATAAAAGGCATAATGAAAAAAAAATTGTGAAAATATTTTTTGAAAATACCTTAAAAAAAACTTTAGAAAAGTCAAATTGATAGTTGGTAGCATACTGACCAAAAACACTTCCAGAGTAAAATAGGACATAAATAAAATAGACATGTGTGCTAGTGTAATTAGACAATATATAAAACCCATGTGTACTACTGTACTAACATTATAAAAACTGAAGTTCCACGTTACTATGATGAGCCAACAGTAATCAACAGAATTGTATACAAGAATGGTTCATTTAGTTATAGCCACATCAGATTAATTGCCAATACAGACATCAGCATTAACCAACACTCTTACTTGTCTAGAATTGTTTCCAACAGCAGAAACAATGTAGTGTAGAAAATAAGCGTGGAATGTGGTAAAGTTTCAGATGGACAAATACTACTAGCATATTGCAGATGAACATTTTCTACTACTAGCATGTGCAACTAATGACAAAAGATGTTGAGGACGAAGCGGGCCCAGTCACAAAAGATACTGAAGACGAAGTGCACCAAATCTCCAAAAATGTTTAAGACGCTGATCATGTAGTGTTACTGCAGTATAACAAACATTAAAAATAGTGGTAAGGGCTGTCTAAGAAGGGAAAAAAATGTGAATCCAGCTGATTACCAAAAAACATATTACCTCTGTATTCGATTTGTATAGTGAAGAGGAGATGAATTTACCGACGACTCCTGAAGCACCTCAAGCGAATTCCTATAGAATGCATTTTTGAGCTAGCTTTTCGATTCTTAGCTCCAACTCTTCTTGGGAAGTCCTCAAGAGTAAAATCGTCATTTTCTTCAAAGTCATGGTCTTGCTTACAATTAAGCCTCTTCAGATTCGTACTGTACAATACACATATCTCATCCAAGTACCGGGTCCCATCAATCTTTTTAAATCTAATTCTTACTGAACATTTTAATTCTCTCTCCAAATCTAGAATCAACTGTTTGCATTTGTATACTCTACCAAACTTGTAACCATTCCTATTTAAAATTCCAACAATATCATATTTCCTTCCTCTCTCAACATACTTTCTTCCAATGCGCAGCCCTTCAACCCAATAATTTCGATCATTCGAAAGTGGTAGAAGGCTGCAATGCTTGTGGTACTGCTCTTCACGATAATCTTTATTTTTTACTCCGTACCGTAAGCAAGCCCAGAACCGGTTCAAAGGCTCTAAAATGCCTTCAGGAATCTGCAAATATAAATACAGAAACATAAATTAACTATTAGTATACACGACTATGCACCTCAATCTTAACCTTTGAAATTTTTAATCAACTCCTTTCTTAAATTTGTACAATTGTTGATTATAAAGAAAATGAGCCGGAGCACTAAAGCAATGGAGTACTAAAAGTGCCAACATACAAAACATTATTATTAGTGGCACACATTTAAGGAAAATAGTACCACTGCATTGGCCATTAACATTAAAAAGAAATTGCTTGTGTGTGAGTGTGAGTGACATTATTACACAATCTAAACTAATAAACTAATGCCTGTTAATTAACATCCACTTAACTGCCAAAATATCACACAATACCCCTCTCAAATGTTCACTAGAGCAAGTCAACAATTGGACCAATTTGAGATACCAGCAAGTCAACCTGTACCAATTTGAGATACCAGCAATGCATCTATATAGGTTTACTTAGTGAGGAATTACTACTGACTATCTATGCATTCATTAACAATTTCACAACATTAATGTTCTATCATAAGTTTTTTTTTTTTTTCGATTTTTTAATTTTCACAAAAATTGGAGAGCACATTTGATTAGGCATAGAAGGCAGCATCTGTAGCTACTAAATACTGATACAAAAACAATAAATCAAGTTTCAACAAGCAAAAATATCAAGATGACCTTTAGGAGAGAGAAGAGAGGAAACAGAGGCCACAATGTAATCTCAGTTCAGGGTAATAGGCAGAATGGCATAAACCTACAGACGAAAGGGTAAAGTGGAGAGCGGAACCAACCACAAACACTAACATAAGGGGGGTTTTTTGAACAGCACATGTCATACTCATACTTGGTTGCAACAACCAACCTAACAGGTCCAATTAAGACATACCACATGATATGAGCATTTGCAAAGTTACAAGAAGGAAAGTGAGCTCTTAATCTATCTTTTATGCTAACATCACTATCAAATCTGTGTATATAGAAATCTGGAAACTATTTTAAACGGTAAGGGGGATTCATGACATAATCTTACCCAGAGGAGGACAGTTAAACTATTTTAAACGGTAAGGTCAGTTAAAGAATCAAGAAGCAATGACACCAAAAAAAACTAGATGAGGATCATGTTAGGTTAAGGGACTTACACAATCCGAGATTCACAATCACCAAAACAGAGCACACACATAACCAATCGATAAGTTGACAAGATCTACCAAAGCACAAAATAAGAACACACAAATACTTGACGTGGAAACACCCACGTCCCAAACTTGTATTATTAATCCAAACAATTATCAATAATACATCAAAACAATAACACATTAACGGTGTCCCAACCCGATACTTGAGCCAACAATGCTCAAGCATCACTCAAACAATACTTAAGACTACATCTCTTAAGTTTTCACCTCCCCAAACAAATACAATATGACTATGTATATATAGCCATCACAAACTTAGCCACCAAGATATCCTAATCATACTTGGTTTCCAATTACAATCCTTATCATACTTGGTATCTAAATATACCATCTATAATAATTATCTAAACATATAATTATTACCCAATTCATATATGTTTTGGATCACCAAAACCCATACCATATTGGGTTGAAACCCAACAATCCTCCCCTTCAACCCAATACCCATATTGGATTGAACAGTACCCATCAACCCATTGACATCCATTCGCCAATGCCTCCCCTCGAACAAGAATTTACTCATCTTGCTATTCCGATCATTGAGTGTCGCTAAAACCCGTTTAGTGATCCTCCAAACCCATCGTTCTTCACCATAACGATGTTTCCATCTACAAAATCACGTGCATCAACCACCACGAGTGCTCTTCCACATGTTGAGTCACCCGATCCTTGCTTTCACAATCCTTCGGTCTCCTGAAGAAAATCATTAGTATCATCCAAATAGTTCACCTGGCTGATCAAGCCATTGAAATAGTTGCGATGACCTCTTCTATCTTCTTCCATCTCGAGTCCGCACAGGATTGATCCACGGTGCAAGGCCAACCGAATATTCCATACCGCACGTAACTTTGTCTCTACCCGCTTTAGTAGCAATCTTCTTATCAGCAAATCATTCATCATGCTCTGCCATACCAATTGAAACTCGAACTTTCCCTCAACCTCATCCATCACGAACCCGAACCTGGCTTTGATACCACTTGTTAGGTTAAGGGACTTACACAATCCGAGATTCACAATCACCAAAACAGAGCACACACATAACCAATCGATAAGTTGACAAGATCTACCAAAGCACAAAATAAGAACACACAAATACTTGACGTGGAAACACCCACGTCCCAAACTTGTATTATTAATCCAAACAATTATCAATAATACATCAAAACAATAACACATTAACGGTGTCCCAACCCGATACTTGAGCCAACAATGCTCAAGCATCACTCAAACAATACTTAAGACTACATCTCTTAAGTTTTCACCTCCCCAAACAAATACAATATGACTATGTATATATAGCCATCACAAACTTAGCCACCAAGATATCCTAATCATACTTGGTTTCCAATTACAATCCTTATCATACTTGGTATCTAAATATACCATCTATAATAATTATCTAAACATATAATTATTACCCAATTCATATATGTTTTGGATCACCAAAACCCATACCATATTGGGTTGAAACCCAACAGATCACACACAAAATGAAAAGAAAAATCAATCAGCAAGAAATTAGGCAAAAGCGAGGGAACATATATACCTTTGGCATAGGACCACGAGATCCCTCTCGCCTGATCACACTTTTAACAACAACCATGTTATCTTTGCCACTTTTACATGATGTAGTCCGTAAACTATGCATCATCAAATAAGGCCTCTGCTCTAGAATATGTGGCCTTATTCTGTATCGCTTGTTCACCCTGTGGTGAGACGGAACGTAAGTAAAGGCAAACTCATATGCATTAATTCTAGCATAGCGCCGTCCCCCATACATAGCAACCCTGTTTCTCACATTTACACCAAACCGTCCACCACCACGACGTCCATGATTGCGTCCACCACCACCACCACGACGGCCGCGTCCACCACCACGACCAACACGCCCACCACCACGACCACCATAACCAGCAACCCTTCCACCGCCACGACCACCATAACCACCCCTACGTCCTCCAAAACGACCGCCACCACCATAAACACCAACCCTTCCACCGCCACGACCAACATAAACACCGCTAATAGCACCGTAACCACCCCTACGCCCCCCAAAACGATCGCCACTGCGTCCACCACCATAACCACCACGTCCTCGAAACCGATCACCACTACCACGTCCTGGAAAACGATCAACACCACCACGTCCTCCACCACGTCGTCCACCACCACGTCGTACACCCCTATTATACTCCATTGCTACAACAAACCCTAGAAAACAACCCCCAAATTTGAAGCCCAAACCCCCAAATGTGAGGCGTGTGGGTAAAATTACTATATATAGTAAGACCAGTATAGTACAAACGGTAAATACACAATATTACTGTGCTAGTCGCTCTATTTTTGACTGGCTGTAAGAGAATCTAATAATAATACTTCATTTATGATTATTAATTTTCATTTCAATTGCATTAATTATAACCGTGACTTCGTTTATAGAAATATTACTAACTTCTTTTTAACACAAGTTCATTTACCTTTTTAATTACTCATGCTTCTTACTTTAATTTTTTTTTAAATACTCTTGACTCTTAATTTTATTTTGAAAAATAAAATAAGCCAAATCGATGCTATATCTCCAATTTCCATTCGTAATACAATTACACACGTTTTCTCGTACAAATTATGTTATTCACATATTTTTCAAACAAAAGTCCGGTAAAAAAATTTATTGCTTACTAGGATACTAGGATATGCAGAAATGAATATGTGAATATGCATCTTTTTTTTTGTGTGAATATAATTTAGCAAAAAAATAATAATTAAAGAATATGTTGGTAGAAGCATAATTTTTAATGGTGTAATGTAACAATGACACTATGGCGTACCAAAATTTTGTAAGTGGGTAACAACAGTCTAAAAAACCGGATTTTTGTGTGCGGGCTCTTTTTTCTTGGGCCGGTTTACAAATGAACCAACAAAGTGCGTTCTTAAACTTGGTCCAACACTTCTTCATCAGATAAACCTCCGGTCCAGTCCAATTCCCATGTTCGGTGGGTCCAAGACACAATGGAATTCCCAACAGTTACTTATAAGTTATATCTATCTAAAAATGCTTAAAATTAAACTAATAAATGAATATACTTGAAACCAAGAAAATATATATTTATTTAACAAGTTTATTTATTTATCTATAAAAATATATTTTATTCAATTGTCAATAAATAAATATTTATTCATTTAAACAATTATTATATGTTATTTTCTTGCAATATTGGTGTTTTAAAATTTAGTATTCGAATGTATTCAAAAGATAATAATTGAAATTTTAAAATTCTTATCATATATTTTCTTCGCACTCAGTAAGATACATACTTGGATTGTATGTAAGAATTTAGTATAATTTACTAGAACCATATTAACATATTTGAGATTATTTATAAAATTATATGATTAAAATTTTTAGAATGTATTAAAATAAATATGGATTTATGAATTTTTTTGGCTAAATGATATGTATAATAAAAATATATATTATCCAACCTTAGTGAATATTCATTTATGTTTATATAGGGTCTTTAAAGATTTCAATAAAATTTATTAAGTAATGCATTTATCGTGATTATTCATTTATTCCATTATCCCAAGTTAGGTTCGGGAAAAAAAAATATTCTTTTGACGAGACTATTCATTTATCGAGATTCCATTATAATAGTAAATTCTCTATAGTTTTTAAAATTGAATGCTTAATCAAAAGTGTTAGAGTAAATTGCAGTTTGATGATCTTCAATTAATTATTTTGCACTTTGATGATTACATTTTAATTTTAGCACTTTGATGATTTGAAAAATTAATTTTTAAGCATTTAAATGATTACCGTCAATTCATGTAGCCGTCATAAGTTATTCAAAGGGTATGTTAGACTTTTCATTCCATTTTTATTAAATCAATCCCAGACTACAATTTCATAATTTTATCAAACCATCCCTCCCGTCTTACCCAAACTAATAATATTTCTATCTGCTACTATTAAAA
This sequence comes from Saposhnikovia divaricata, assembly GCA_036435485.1. Classification (NCBI taxonomy): domain Eukaryota; kingdom Viridiplantae; phylum Streptophyta; class Magnoliopsida; order Apiales; family Apiaceae; genus Saposhnikovia; species Saposhnikovia divaricata. The sequence goes on along the minus strand of CM071598.1, from coordinate 5,223,430 downwards.
AAATAAACATTTATATATACATATTTATATATACACAAAGAGAGAGATTAGAGAAAATCATGGATGAACAATTGGGAGATATGAGATGGAGTTTCTAAATTTGAAGAGAGATGATGGTCGGGATGAGAAAAATTGGATACATATACATATATATATATATATATATATATATATATATATATATATATATATATATATATATATATATCCTCTAATACAAATTACTTTAAAAATACAAAATACAAACCATTACTAATTTCTACAACAAAAATTATTAACATTTTAATTACAATATATTAATTATATTTTAATATAATTATCACTAATTTAGCATTCGTAAATACAAACACGTTTTTCTCCTACAAATTATGTTATCCACGTATTTTTCGAATAAAAGTCCGGTAAAAAAATATATTGCTTACTAGGATATGCAAAAATGAATATGTGATTTTTTTTTTTTGACTAAATGATATATATAATAAATATATATTACTCCAACTTTAGCGAATATTTATTTATGGTCTTTAAAGATTTCAATAAAATTTATTCATTAATGCATTTATCGAGATTATTCATTTATCCCATTATTCGAAGTTAGGAATGGAAAAAAATATTCATTTGACTAGGTTATTCATTTATCAAGATTCCACTGTAATTGTAAATTCCCTATAGTTTTTAAAATTGAATGCTTAATCAAAAGTATTAGAGTAAATTGCAGTTTGATGTTCTTTAAATTATTTATTTACACTTTGATATCTATATTTTAATTTTAGCAATTTTGATGATTTGAAAAATTAATTTCTAAGCATTTAAATGATTACTGTCAATTCATATAACCGTCATAGTTATTTAAAGGGTATTTTAGACTTTTCATTCCATTTTTAATTCAATCAACCCCAGACTACAATTTCGTAATTTTATCAAACCACCCCTCCCGTCTTACCCAAACTAATAATATTTCTATCTACCGCTATTAAAAAAAACATTTATACATACATATTTATATATACGTAGAGAGATTAGAGAAAATCACGGATGAAAAATTGGAAGATGTGAGATAGAGTTACTAATTGAAGAGAGATGATGGTGGGGTGATATATATATATATATATATATATATATATATATATATATATATATATATATATATATATATATATATATATATATATATATATATATTCCCTCCGTCCCGGTCAAATCTTTACATTTGGTTAGGGCACGGAAACCAAGGATAGTGGACGTAATATTGTTAAAATAGATGAAGTAGTGGGTGTAATAGTGATTTTATTGTTAAAATAAGTGAAGTAGTGAGTGTAATTGTATAAAGTGTTGAAAAAGTGGAGTGAAGTAGTGGATGTAATAATGTATTTTATTGTTAAAAGTTACTATTTTTAGTAATGTAAAGAATTGGTTGGACGTCCCAAAAAGGAAATTGGAAAGAAATGATATATATATATATATATATATATATATATATATATATATATATATATATATATATATATATATATATATATAGAGAGAGAGAGAGAGAGAGGGCTACTCCAATACAAACCATTCTTAAAATACAAATTACAAACCATCACTAATTTTTACAACAAAAATCACTAACATTTTAATTACAATATGTTAATTATATTTAAATATAATTATCACTAATTTACCCACCCCACCTGTAATCAATTATATACACAACTAAAAATCAATATCTTACACCCATATGGGAAATAGCTTTTAATGTTCTTGAGGTATTCTTGAGGATCGAAGCTGTTGTGCCCAAAATTTGTAATGAATTTAATTTTAGTCCCATGGATATTTGGGGGCCCAATTAGAGTGGTTTGAATAACATTTAAGATTCAACTATGGAGCTTCCGCTGTGGAGGTAGAGAATTTGAGGGAAGCTCTGAAGGTGCTGTTTTGGAGGAAGTTGTGCAGGTGTTGTTTTGGAGGAAGCTGTGGAGATAAAATTATAGAGGTAGCTGTGGAGGTATGATTATGGAGGTAGCTGTGGAGGTACGATTTTGGAGGTAGCTCTGGAGGTGGAGAGTTTGAGGGAAGCTCTGGAGGTGGAGGTGGCGACTGCAGCTCCACCTCCATCTGCCAGGTTCGCTGTTTTGGATAAGGATTATCTCCTAAATTTTAGGAGCACGGAACTGGACTCAAGAGAGGGACTTTGAGATGGATTCTACTACATCAAATGGGATATACACGCTATACACATCTTATATACATACATATGTGGATAATTACATGAAAATACATGGATAAATGGACTTCTAGTGGTATACTAGAAGTAGGACTCTTATTTCTACACAAGCACTTCAAGATCAGTATTGGAAGAAGGATAAAATACATAAAAATGTGGCTTATTGATCAAGAAAGGAGTCCATGACCTAAAGAACTACATCGGGGCTTGATTCCTATAAATAGGATATGTAGGCAGTTGGCAAGGGGGTTCGGATTTTCACCCCTCTCTACACAAGGCACGTGTAACCTTAGTGATACTTTCCTGGGCATATCTTGGCCGGAATTTAATGCCATATTGTCCGGTGACCTTGCCAATTCAGCCCCAAAACACAACAAACCTCCACCCGCTCCAGCAGCTGGAGCTGTAGTGCGAAACTGAAGTTGCGGACGTGCAAACCTGCTTCAACGTCCGATATCCAAGGACAAATTAAATTATTCTAGCGATATTCTCTTGGGGTGTTGTTGCGGAATTTTCTCACAACATTTTTGGCGCTAGAAAGAGGGGCCGAACCTCCGATCTTTTGAGAAGAACAATGTCTAAAAGCTCCGGCGATGATTGTATCTTAAAGAAAGATTGATATAATCATGAAAATGAGTCCAAAATCAAAGTCTTGGGCAAGGATTTCACGGATTGAATTCCACGTATGGTCAGGAGAATAATTACTCTATAAAAAATCCAAGAAGACGAAGAAACGGAGGAAAAATCATGGCTTGTTGGAGAAAAGCGAAGAAGAAGGGAGGTGATTACCTTCATACTAGTCATTTGATGGTGAAAAGGCATAAAGGACGATATATGGCTCAGAGATGCACATATTGTTTGGCTTGATGGAAGAGACCTGAAAAGAATGGCCCGAAAACGAAGTTTTCTGATGTTAATTTCGATCGGAAATACCCAGAAATGTGGTCCCGCGATGAGAGCTTCCCTCAATCAGGGGTGCTGATATGTTTAACTAGACAGGTGAAGCTGAACATCCACCTACTAATGGAGGTACGACCATCTAGAGAGGTTTGGTCGAGAGTTTTTAATGGCAAAGACAGGAGAGACCTCAATCTCGAGGTTGCACCTATGGAAGAAGGTTTCCGTAAGGTACCCCCAAATACTTCATCTTGGCATATGATAAGGAGATTCTTATGGTGAAAAAATGGTGAATCTCAATTTAGAGGTTCAATCAGTTGGAGGTTCAATCTCAATGTATATGAGATAACTCCCCGAGTTATTTAAAAATTCAGGAATTTGTATACGATCCCCAGCTAGAGCTGAAGATGGAAGCTCTGAACACAAAGCTTGCCCAGGAAAGGTCTGCTCAGAAGGAAAGAAGGAAGGAAGCCTATGAAGCTGGCTACAACATTGCCATCAACGATTATATCAAATCCACTTACCTCAGGTTCCCTGACCTAGACTGGTCCCAGCTTGGCGAAGATGCTGTTAAAGCGGTGGAGGATATCAAGAAAACGGAGGCTGCCAAAATCAAGGTGGATGAAGTGAATCCAGCTGTTAAGGAGAATGAGGTGGAGGTTCCCATGAAAGAGACAGCTGAAGCTCAGGCAAATGCCTCCAACATAGCTGCTCCCATTTCCCCTGCTCCAACAATCCAGGAACACGCCGATTGGAGGTGAACCTGCATGGGAAGGAAGGTGGAGCTAGATGCGAACCTCTTGACCAAGGAGGTACCAATGAACCAGGCAACAAAGGCATGAGGAATGAGGTTCATGGAAGAGGTCCAACTACTGGAATTAACAAGAAGTCGAATAACAAGAACCTCTACAGGAAGCTAGAAGATCAAAGGAAGCAATCTGGGTCAATCGTAGCGGTTCTACCACGTAACTTGAGGATCGATAGTTGAACCTGGAGCATCCACTACAACAAGATACTACACTTGATTGAGGTTCTCTGAAGGATCCACCTTATGCATGACGAAATTCACTACAGGAAGCTCAATGTAGAATAACGAAGGAAGCATGTTACCAGGTAGCCTTAATGGAGGAACCTCACGATGAAGGTTCCAGTTTTTCGGGGGGTAACCACCCATGGCATTGATGAAAATGGCTGCTCTAATGAAGGATAATGAGGGCAAGGCGCACCATGTGGAAGTTATGAAAAAAAAAGTGCAAGGGAACCTCGCGAAGTTCTTGGTTGGTCATGTGGCAGCACCTACGAAAGTAGGTGAAAGAAACTTATAGGGGTGCTCATAGCGGAAGCTTCACCAATAATGGAAGGTTGAAGGTCAGAATATCTAGTTGAAGGCATTGAGCAAAGGTGCCAAGGTATGATCTAGGTGATGTTGAAGCTCCAACAAAATAGGCATAAGGGAAGCTAAAGGCGAATTGGTACCTCTTATAGACTGAAAAAGGAGTGGCCCATTCTAAAAAATACAGCATGAGGGACTTATGAAGCTTCTAAGGTGCTCAATTGATAGAGGAGCCAACAATAAGGTTAAAAGAGGAAGCTCCTGGAAATGAACCATCTCAGCTCATGAAAGCTTCAAGCAATATAATTATATGATGATCATCATGGTGAAGAATCCCGAGGAGGTTCTCAACTGTAAGCCTTTTAGGCATGATAAGTTGGAAGGTGTCTCACAAAGAGGTTCTGCTGCTATAAGCTTCTCAAATATTGGAAGCGGGAATTTGGGAATACCTCATGGAAGGAATTGTAGATGGAGCTGATAATAGTAATCTCAATCAAATTCTGGAAAAATGTTATTGGATAAAGAAGGAGGTAGGAATGACCTCTCGATTATTAAAGAAAGTGTTGCGAGGTTCACATATGGAGCTACCTACCATCCAACAGATGTTGAATGGAAATATATGTTAAAGGCATGTAAGCAAGAACCTCTCAAGGGAAAAATCATCAGAAGCTATGAAAGCTCGAGAAATAGTGGAGCTACATCTTTGCATGCTAAGGTAGTGGAAGGAAATCAGGTGTGACTGAAGACACCATCTCAAAATTGGCAAATGTCGGTAATCTTAATGAAATCTGAAGGATTGAAAGGCAACTTGGGTCGCACATGAGCGAAATATTCATCTCAATTTTGAAGGTGAACCTTACAAGGAGATTGTTATCTATCAAGAGGTAGCTCCCCCCTAAGGCACTATCATTGGCAGCTTTCTTGTTAAGAGGATGGAGGTTGATTGGTTTTAGCTGTAGGAGCAGCTTCTTCGAATTTCACCTGCTGGTTGCAGGTTGATTGGTTTCAGCTGCAGGAGCAGCTTCCTTGGTATTAACCCGCTGGTTGGAGGTTGATTAGATTCAGCTGTAGGAGCAGCCTCTTCGGATTTCACCTGCTGGTTGCAGGTTGATTGGTTTCAGCTGCAGGAGCAGCTTCTTCGCATTTCACCTGCTGGTTGCAGGTTGATAGGTTTTAGCTGCAGGAGCAGCTTCTTTGGATTTAACCTGCTGGTTGCAGGTTGATTGGTTTCAGCTGCAGTAGCAGCTTCTTCGCATTTCACCTGCTGGTTGCAGGTTGATTGGTTTCAGCTGCAGGAGCAGCTTCTTTGCATTTAACCTGCTGGTTGCAGGTTGAAAGGTTTCAGCTGCAGGAGCAGCTTCTTTGGACTTCACCTGCTGGTTGCAGGTTGATTGGTTTCAGCTGCAGGAGCAGCTTCTTCGCATTTCACCTGCTGGTTGCAGGTTGATAGGTTTCAGCTGCAGGAGCAGCTTTTTTGGATTTCACCTACTGGTTGCAGGTTGATTGGTTTCAGCTGCAGTAGCAGCTTCTTCGCATTTCACCTGCTGGTTGCAGGTTGATGGGTTTCAGCTGTAGGAGCAGCTTCTTCGAATTTCACCTACTGGTTGCAGGTTGATTGGTTTCACTTGCTGGAGCAGCTTCTTCAGATTTCACCTGCTGGTTGCAGGTTGATTGGTTTTAGCTGTGAGTAGCAGCTTCTTTGGTATTCACCTATTGGTTGCAGGTTGATTTAATTCAGCTACCAGTTGTAGCTGTATTGGTGTTCATCTACGGGTTCAGCTTCATTGGCTTCACATGCTGGCTATAGGTTCATTCTTTTCACCAGCTACTGTAGGTATGAGTTGCAGGTTCATTCGCACTCACCTGTGAGTTGTAACTTCATTGGTATTCGCCTATAAACAACAATGGATTTCATGGAGGGGCTTGAATCCGGATTATGGATTTCATTGGATGATTAGGCTCATGACATGCTGAAATATCTTAGGGTTCAAATTCTTGTGGAGCTTCCCTATATTTGCTAGCTCGCGATATTCAAGCGTGGCTTGGACGGATTTGGATATTGGAATTGTGGAGAAACCTCCCCGGTGGACACCTTTGGGTAGGAATTTGGTAGGCCTCTTTCAGGCTTAGGAGAGATAAAATGATTTAAAAGGTACGACTATCACACTTAGGTTCATGTTTTGATCTATTTAGTCATCAATAAAATGTGTGCTATTTTGTTTACATGATTTATGTGGATTAAATGTTTACATGCTTATGTGCTCTTCGTTTATATGATACATGAAACATGGAATCTCGGTAAATTTGTGGAATATATGTGAATCTTGCATGCTTGAATGATTGAATTTAGCTCTTCATCATTGTTAGTCATATGTTAAAAAAAACTAGGGGGTAGTGGATGTATGGACATGCTAGGTAGAAACCTTTTAGATAGGACCTCTTAGGTATGAACCTCCCCAGGGTTAATGGATTGAAAGCATATGGATTATATGCTAATGGACTGGAAACATATGGATTATATGCTTATGGATTATACGGATTATCTGAAGCTTGATTGGATTGGAACATGTATGGATTATACATGAGTGGAATGGATAACATGTGGATTACATGTGAATAGAATTGGAACTAGACCAATGAGGTCCTTCGGTGTTGGAGGTTCGCTCGCTTGAACCTCGAAAAGTCGTAATGCCGTGAGGTTTTTGTGCTAGCTCGCGAAGCTCCTAAGAAAATAGGTTCGCGGGGTGCCATAATGGATTCTGGCTCGCGAATCTCCTATGAAAATAGGTTCGCGGGGTGTCTTAATGGATTATGGCTCGCGAAGCTCCTATGAAAATAGGTTCGCGGGGTGCCTTAACGGATCTTGGAGGTGCGGAGTTCCTATGGATATAGGTCCGCAGATTGTGATTAATGGATAAACCTATAAGGTCATCCTACATTAGAAGTTATAATAGAACTGCGCCATCAGGTTCATGTGGATCCTAGGGATACTAGGCACATGGAGAGCCAGGCGAAAGGATGGAATATGTGGGAGCTGGAACACAGGCCACATGTATATTTTGATTTAAACAGGTGTACATATGTTTTGACATGCATTAAGATTTATGTAAGCTCCAACTGGATAGCCGAGTGGATTATCATGAGAGGTTCCAATATAGGGGGACCTCAAATGGATGGCATATGGATTGGCATATGGATGGGAATATGGATTGGAATATGGAATGGTAACGGATTGAAATATGGATTGGAATAAGGATTGATATTTGGATTTTACTATGAGCTCATCAAACCCTTAGTGAGGAAGGGAAGCTCTTTCCATATTAAAGATATAGTTTTTCTTTTGGAAAAACCTTATGGCAATGGAGTGATATTTAAAGGCATGTGGAGCTTCGATATGAGTTACAACTACATAAATTTAAAAGTTGATGGATAAGTTTTGGAGTGAGGTTTGCCTGCAACTGCTTATGGTTTGTTGAGGTTCAGGTATAGCTGCTGGTTTTTTGACCAGCTGCTTCACATCTAGCTAATATATTTGGAATTCAAGCTGAAGAAAGTTTGGCATATTGTATGGAAAGGAAGTTCGATGGCTCATAAGGAAGGCTTATAGGAAAGCTGGAACGCATGTTGGGTGAAGGCTGTTGTTTGTGCGGATGTACGAATGTGTGGATTTATAAAATCGGATATGAGCTTTGGCTGGATAGAAGGACATAACTTTCTTATGAGGTTCGAATTACGGGGAACCTCAAAGTGCTGGGTTTATGGAAATACGGAGCAGAAGTAGGTTTGAATGGGAATCATGATCCTAAACGTTGTTGGAAAGGAATAATGTGCAGGAATACTTTAAAATAGAATAAACATGGATTAGTATGTCTTATCTCTTGGATTGAAGATGGGAACCTCTAGTTGAGCTACAAGATTTATGCCCACATAAGGCAGTTGGAATAAATACAACGGAGGACTCAATAACGGCTAAAACTTATGGCGGACTCAGTTATAGCTCCCTTAACAGTTGTAGCTGATGCAGCTAGACATCCTGGAATGAATCCACATCTCAGGAGCTTATCTCAGGTTAATCTCAGCTGATAACGCTAAGGCCCTCTTTGCTCATTCGAGGAGGTGGCCTCTCAGGGGTGTCCTTGCTGGAATCTCTATAAGGGCCAACAAATTCTAAACTTCTCAACAAGTTTAAGATTCATGTTGGAGAAGGTTTTACATGTCATATCGAAAGGAAATCCAATGGCTCGGGGGGTACATCAGATTTTCATGGAAGAGCTGGCAGATTGGAATGGAGGTTCTCATCATAAGCTTGTAGAGAGGGAGCTTCTACCAAGTAGGTTCGACGGCCGAACCTGATCTGAAGTGGAACCATAAGAAAAAAGATAAGTTCTACTATCATATTTTTACATATTCATTATCATGCATGCTTTATGTACATGGATGGAAATTTTTCATAGCCTTAAGCTAGAAACATCATTCGAACCTCATCTTTTCAAATGGATCATTATCTTTAGCATTGCATTAGCTTATGATTATCAAAATGCGCATTTCATATGATTTCAAGAAAACAAATTTACATGGATTTATGAAGAAAAGGCCATCATTTCATAAACATTTACTTTCACAATGCATGGAATTCAAAAAATGTTTTCAAACTTGCTAGCTGAAGTTGTTAAGTAGGTACCTAGGCACGCTATATGCCCCATGATGTAACCACTTGGAAAGACATATCAGCAATTGAGGAGGTCTCTATAACCTTCCTTTGGTCCCTCTTGAGAGGTACGCATATAAGATCACCTACAACTTATGGATTATGGATATACTTGGAAAAAGCCCCATGGTTTATGGGCACGGTTTGGAAAAGTCCTATGGTTTATGGGCACGATTTGGAAAAGTCCCAAGGTTTATGGGCACATATTCATGAAGTCCCAGGAAACTTAACAACATCTTAGGAGGATCATTGAGATTGGTTCATGGAATTTTCTGAAAATTGTGGCATTATGTCTTGGAGAGTGTGTTCGTCAAGGTTCTGCTTGATCATAGAGGCAGCAACAAAATCATTGGCACTCATATATTCATATTTACATGCATGTCTTCTCTATGTACAAGTTGTATGCATTATATATATGAGTTACTTAGCTCATGCTGCCAATCACTATTTCTAGTTATTGTCGTAGCCCAGGTTTGGGATGTTAAGGAATTTGCAACAGCAGGAGCTCTATACAGAAGCTCCATGGAATGGCTACGAGGAATTCTTACACAAAGGTTATCTTAGTAGGAAAAAGGAGCATCTCGTAGATTCAAATTATGGTTTTCAAGGGAAAATGCCGGGAGCTAGTAGGTTCAGCTGCGAAGCTGAGGAAGCTTATAACTGGAACTGGAATATCGTACATGATCTAAGGTATACAGAAGGATTTCACTAAAGGATTCAGATTGAGGGATAAATGCGGAAGCATTTTATTTCCTGTTTCTTACGCCGAGTTAGCACATGTAAGCCTCGAAGTAAAGTGCTGAAGCTATGTGTCTATCTGAGAATGTAAGGAAGGATAAAGGATTGGGCCTCTTCTTGTATTGGTTCCTTTCACATTTCATGACATCAAGGAACCGGGGGGTAGTTGTTTTGCCCAAAATTTGTAATGAATTTAATTTTAGGCCCATGGATATTTGGGGGCCCAATTAGAGTGGTTTGAATAACATTTGAGGTTCAACTATGGAGGTTCCGCTGTGGAGGTGGAGAATTTGAGGGAAGCTCTGAAGGTGCTGTTTTGGAGGAAGCTGTGCAGGTGTTGTTTTGGAGGAAGCTGTGGAGATAACATTATAGAGGTAGCTGTGGAGGTATGATTATGGAGGTAGCTGTGGAGGTACGATTTTGGAGGTAGCTCTGGAGGTGGAGAGTTTGAGGGAAGCTCTGGAGGTGGAGGTGGCGACTGCAGCTCCACCTCCATCTGCCAGGTTCGCTGTTTTGGATAAGGATTATCTCCTAAATTTTAGGAGCACGGAACTGGACTCAAGAGAGGGACTTTGAGATGGATTCTACTACATCAAATGGGATATACACGTTATACACATCCTATATACATACATATGTGGATAATTACATGAAAATACATGGATAAATGGACTTCTAGTGGTATACTAGAAGTAGGACTCTTATTTCTACACAAACACTTCAAGATCAGTATTGGAAGAAGGATAAAATACATAAAAAACGTGGCTTATTGATCAAGAAAGGAGTCCATGACCTAAAGAACTACATCGGGGCTTGATTCCTATAAATAGGATATGTAGGCAGTTGGCAAGGGGGTTCGGATTTTCACCCCTCTCTACACAAGGCACATGTAACCTTAGTGATACTTTCCTGGGCATATCTTGGCCGGAATTTAATTCCATATTGTCCGGTGACCTTGCGGATTCAGCCCCAAAACACAACAAACCTCCACCAGCTCCAGCAGCTGGAGCTGTAGTGCGAAACTGAAGCTGCGGACGTGCAAACCTGCTTCAACGTCCGATATCCAAGGACAAATTCAATTATTCTAGCGATATTCTCTTGGGGTGTTGTTGCGGAATTTTCTCACAACAGAAGCAATTTTGAAGGTGTTATTGGTGTCCAATCTTAAGTTCTAGTAACCAATCTGAATCTTAGAAGCTAGTCAATAAGATTACATGCTTTGTTTTGTGATCTGGCAAACTTCTTAATTTTTCATTTTTTTTGAATAATATTCGAATTATCTGGGTTTCAATTCATTGATTTCTTGTTGATTTTGATGCTATATATCGTTGTCTTATGAGCATGCTAGTATTTTTTCTTATGCTTTTCTGAGTTTAGAATCGAGTTGGCCGAAAAATATATGGTCGGGCGCCACCTCGATCGAGTCTCCCGTTTTGTTGATTGTTTGTCAATTTGAGGTGATTATACAGACTCCTGGAGATGTTGGCTTCGTTTTGTTCCAATTTGTGTCGAGTTTTTTCGATTTGAACTCACCGAATTTCGAGGTTGCCGGATTAAACTCAATTAACAAAGGAAGATGATGAAGATGGTGCCCCTACGGGGTCAGAGGTTGGAAAGGAAAAGGAGGAGCAGATCTGAAAATTTCCAGTTCAGTGTAAAATTCGAACTCATCGGAGAAGATGACCGGAGGTCACCGGAAAAGATGGTGGCAGTGGGTATATGTGTGTGTGGGTGAGTTGGGTTTGTGTGTGGGAAGGTGTATTTAAATTGGGTGTGAATGTTTAAATAGGGCCATTAAATTTAATTAGATATCAAGAATAGAATACTGCAATTAGGGGTGAGCAAAAAACCGAAATAAAACCGAAACCGAACCGAAATCGGGGAAAACCGAACCGAATAAAACCGAAACCGAAAAAAACCGAAACCGAAAATTGAAAAACCGAACCGTTCTAATATTTCGGTTCCGGTTTTAGGTGGAAACCAAACCGAAAAAAACCGAAACCGAACCGATTATTTATATAAAGAAATATCTATATTTTTTATAAATATTTTTAAAATTAATCACATATATATATATATATATTATATTCTTTTTTCTACCTATATTTTTTTCCCATTAAGCTTCTGGATTTGTCAACACTCTTGTAAAGCTAAAATCAATTTCAGAATATTGAGTCAAGTAGTACTCTGTTACTTGCTACATCGTGAGTTTCTAAAACTAAGATGAATAAAAGCTGTGTTGTAGAGCTTTGGATTAGCTACTGTATCTGTGAATGACTTTGCATATATAATAAACTATGCTTTTATTGTTAGTCTATAATAAAGTATGCTTCACTTGGTCTTGTTTGTGTAATGCAGTTGATCCTACTGATATCTATGGTGACAACAATTTGTAAGCAATACCAACTGGACTGAGTCAGAGTGATTGATTTTGTATTCCGATCAGAGTGCTTCAACAGTTCAACTGGACTGCCTCACTACCTCACTGGACTCACTACCTCACTGGACAATGGACATCTGCCATTTTTTTTTATTGTTTCAAGTTTTAAAAATTGTTGTTTTGAATACATTTCGGTTATTGTAAGACCCTCATAGAAGGGCGTATACATCTTATTAATCAAATATAGACCGGGAGTCAATATTCCTTGATATATCGAGATTACCTCGGAGGAAAATATTTAAGTAAATATTTTCTATTATTCAGGCGACGAATATTATTTGAATATTCGTTCGAGATTATTTATTTTAATGATCCTTACTTCAAATAATTATTTGAACGTAATCATTCGACGAATAATATTCGTCAATATTCATTCGGAGTCGAATTGATTATCGATTATTATTTCGAATACTCTTCTAAAGATGAGACTACTAAATGAATATTATGTGGACATTCATTTAGAATATTATTTTATTAAATAAATATTACTTTTGAAAATTCATTTAAGGTATTAAGTACTTGATGAATATTATCTTCAATATTCATCTGAAGCTTGATTTACTTATCGAATATTATATCGAATATTCCTTTAAAGCTTGGATTACTAAATGAATATTACTTGATATTCATTTAGGATATTATTTATTAAATGAATATTACTTTATTGATATTCATTTAAATTCCTAATTAATTATGAATATTATTTTGAATATTCATCCAGGGTTCTATTTAATCATCGAATATTATTTTAAATATTTAAATATTCCTTTCAGGTCTTATTGATTAATGAATATTATTTGGAATATTCATTTGAATATTTAATTATGCAATAAATATTCTCTCGATATTTCTTCAAGAATTATTTGAAAAATACTCTGATTAAAGATATTCTTTCATATTCCTGAATATTCTTTAAATATTTTTAATTCAATAAATATTCTCTGAATATTTATTCCATACTTAGAATAACCCCAATAAGGTTTATCTTCTTCGATTATTACGAAAAATATTTCGGAGTCATATTATTATTAATCCTATATCAAGGAAGGTTCTCAGACATCATTCTTCTTTGAGTCTACCTCCTTAATAATAAGGGAACCTTACTTGGAAAATGTTATTTATCTTGTCGACTTCCCGGTCATAAAGTATTCCCTTCACTCGCAACTCGGGTGCTGTTGACTTATTAAGTCGTTGCTTACCTTCTCATCTTTCGAGGGGTAAGATTACTGGAACAAGTTGATATCCGTTACCAAGTAATAGCTTGGGAGTTATTGGTAAATTTTCCTTTCCAACTAGATACGACTACTTTGTGGAGTCTTATCAACAAGTATTATACTTGGGGAAAGGGGGACGAACGTTACATTCAGAATCATGAATTCTATTTGAACTAGGAGTCGTGTAAGAGGCCGAGTAGCGCCGGTCCATCCCCTTTGGCCCAACCGTTGGCCGGGGAGAGCTAGTAAGGCGGTACACAAGTAAAGCCGTCAGTTCTTCCTTCTACCGGTAGTAAATCTAAATTGAGCTGTACGATCTCGACTGATCATCAAGATTGGAACAGCGGGCGCGGTGAATACTCCATCATTGGTTCATCATCCAAATTTATTTATTTCCTGCAACATGATTACTGTTGGCAGAGTTGGAAAAGGGTCATAACTGGAATTGCAACCTTTTCTTGCAAGTTCCTCTTCTTAATAACAATAAGAATATCTTGCTTACTTTGATGTAGCAGATATTTCTACAAACAAATACTTTAAGTTACCTTGTAACTTCATCGTTCATATTATACTGGCATCATTTCCGTAAATGCATGGCATATGGTTTGAAAGATACTTTTGAACTGTTACATTATCGTTCAGTTATATATTATTGTCGGTGGGCTATTGCTCACCCTTGCTTTATTATTATATCACAACAACAGCTAGACCAGATGACTCGCACAAGGCGCACTCGACGCGGGCGAGGACGATGAGACTACCAGAGCTGAAGAAGAAGCTATTGGTAGGATATATTTATTCTTTCAGTACCAAGAATATAGTCTAGTATGACTTATGTAAGTGGATGGCAAAGAGTATGTATTTATATTGAAATCCTTTTTGGATTGTAAGAACTCATAATGTGATTAATAAAAATTTGATTGTTACTCTGATTTCATCTCTGGGACTATAACGGGTGTGTTTTATATTGTTGTGTTGGGTTATAGAGATGTAATTTACTTTATGTTAAGGAAAGTTCAATTATTGTGGATAGAATTGGAAACCGTAACCACCGGATCCCGGACCCCGGATCTGGGGGTGTTACAGGTTTGCTCCCCCCTAACTGCAATAGTGTATTCCTCCTAGTAGTGTCGAGCCAGTTTTCATATCAGATCAATGGAGTCTTTGAGAATTTTAAGTTGGAACATCAGAGGTGCAGTGGACCATGCTCATAGAGTCAACCTAAGAATCATGATCCAAGAAACGCACCCTCTTATGTTATGCATACAGGAAACAAAGTGCAGTGGGTGGAATAAATTTATGAAAGCTTCTTTGTGGGGGGAAGATGATCATGGATGGATTTTCACACCATCGTCAGGGTTGTCAGGGTGCTTACTTACTTTATGGGATAAAAATAGCATTGATTGTTGCTCTTACCAGTGTTGTAGGTACTACATTAAGTTTGAGGGTAAGATGTTGGCTACGGGACAACTGTTCACTTGCTTTAACATCTATGCCCCCCCAAACATATCTCGTAAAGCTGTGGTGTGGGAAGAACTATCTCAATTGTTCTGGATGGTTCATAACTCTCCTACGATGCTCATAGGGGATTTTAATAGTATCCGCCGAGTAGAAGAAAGAGAGAATTGCCAGTACATATCAGTCGACATGAGGTCATTCAATGCATTCATAGATAATCTGGGCTTAGAGGAAATCCACACGAGAAGCCCTTCTTTCACTTGGTTCAGTACACAAGGCAAAAAAAGTAGATTGGATAAAGCTCTAGTTAATCATAAGTGGTTGAAGGTGGGGCAAAGGAGTGGCAAGCTTCTAAACAAGAAAAACTCTAACCATGCTCCTTTGCTCATATCTTTGGCCAACATTGAATGGGGGCCCAAGCCCTTCAGATTTTTTGATTGGTGGCTAGGGGAACAGAGCTTGGTGGAGGTCGTTAAGGATGTTTGGAATGCCTGCCCCGACCTGCACTTTCACCTCAAGCTTCGCAACGTGAAGAACAAAATCAAATAGTGGAATAAATTCATCAATGGGGATCTAGCATGTCAAATAAAGAGATTAGAAACTACCCAGATGGAGGCAGATGAAGGAAACTGGAGTGATGACTTAAAGAAAGAGATAAATGAGAGGTTAAATAAGCTTTACCTCGTAAGGTCGAGCAGCATCAAGCAAAAAGCTCGCATAAACTGGGGACGATATGGGGACCGCAATACTCGTTTCTTTCATGCCTGCATGACAAAGAGACGAAGGAGGAACCAAATTTTTGGGGTCCTTCATAATAACGAATGGATCTCTCATCGAGCAGAGATCAAAGAGGGTTTTGTATCCTACTTTGATTCTTTCTTTAGTATAGAAGGAAACGAACCTCTTTTGAAGATAGGTGACCTGTTAACCCCTTCTTTATCTCATAGGTAGAGTGAGCGGTTAGAATCAGAATTCTCTTCTGCAGAAATTGAAGTTGCCCTAAAGGAAATGAACTCGAGCAAAGCCCCAGGTCCAGATGGCCTCAATATTGGTTTTATCAAGGCTAATTGGGAATTTTTGAGGGGTGATGTGCTGAGATTATTCAAAGAATTCCACTCGGGGGTACTTTCCCAAAAGGATTAAACTCATCTTTTATTACCCTGGTCCCTAAAGTTGAACACCCTAATGAGATCAAGGATTTTAGACCGATTAGTCTAATCAACTGTTCATTCAATATTCTCACTAAGGTGTTGGCTAATAGGCTCAAATCTTCGATCGGGTCGATCATCTCAAGCAATCAATTAGCTTACATTAAAGGACAACAGATATCTGACGGAGTCATAATAGCTAATGAGATAGTTCATGCTTTGAAATGTGGCTTGTTAGAGGGTCTTATTCTCAAACTTGATTTTGCAAAAGTGTTTGACTCGATCAATTAGTCGTTCTTTTTTCAATGTCTCAGACGAATGCAATTTGGAGAAAGGTGGATCAAGTGGCTAGAGCATATCTTCACGACTATAAGGATTTCCATTCTTATTAACGGTTCGCCGACAAAGGAATTCCAACCATGTAGAGGGCTTAGGCAAGGGGACCCTCTATCCCCCCTATTATTTCTCATTTTTGGAGAAATCCTCCATTGTTTGTTGGAGGCAGCTTCCAGCTTGAACATCTTCTCAGGGATCACTCTTAATGGTTCTAGTGGTCAAAAAATTTCGTACCTGCAATTCGCTGATGATACCATATTGTTTATTAATAATGACCTTAAGTCAGTTATGGGCATCAAAAGAGTATTGCAATGCTTTGAAATGCTAAGTGGGCTAAAAACAAACTATCAAAGAAGCTCACTCTATGCTTTTAACGGAAGGACAGCTGACATTCAATTCTGGGCTTCAAAATTAGGATGTGGAATGGGGATCCCTCCTATAACATACCTTGGGATGCCACTAGGAATGAACCCTAAACGTAACGAATTCTGGCTTCCAATCATTGACAAGATGAAGTTTAGTCTTACAGGATGGAAAGGTAAATCTCTTAACCAGGCGGGTAAACTAATTTTACTTAAATCTTCACTAGATAGTTTGCCCAATTATTGGTTTAATATATTCATCATGCCAAGACAAATTCAGCTGGAAGTGGATAAGATTCGTAGGAGTTTCTTTTGGGGAGACGTACTTTTGGGAGATGGTTATTGTCGTAAACTACACACTCTAAAGTGGGGTGTACTTTGTCGTCCTAAACAAGCAGGTGGCCTGAATATAGCCTCTCTTCATAGCAGGAATGTAGCAATGATGGGAAAATGGTTTTGGAGGTTGAAGGCTGAAAGAGGCCAATTGTGGCAAAACGTCTTGGAACTTCTTTACGGCGAGGAAATAAAACAAGACATTCTCAGTATCAATATAAAGGACACCACCTCGTTTGTCATTAAAGATCTGGTAAAACTTGGATGTTGGCCAGAACTCAGACTACTTCTGGATCATAAGAACTTGACATGGCAATTTAAAGATGGTAACAGCTCTCTATTTTGGAGGGACTACTAGCATCCTTTCAGTCCCCTCAAAGAAAAGTTCCCAGGTCTATTTGCAATTTCAAAACTGCAAAGTCTAACAGTGGCTCAAATTTACTCTACTCTCAGAGTTAGTGGGGAAGAAGTGGATATTTGGTGGGTTCGATCACTCAACCACGAGGAAAAAGATCAGTCAACTCTTTTATTTGGATTAATAAGCGCATTGACTTTCTCTCCAAGGAAAGATGTTATTCAATGGGAGCCGTCGAAGGGAGCTTACATAACTAGAGACTGTTATGATAAACTGGCGGAGGTACATGAATCCCATTCAGTGTGGTGCAAAATCTGGCAAATTAAGGTCCCACCTAAGGTTCAATTCTTCCTCTGGAAATTGCAACATGAGGTGATCCCTATGGCAGAATTTTTGAAATTACGAAAGCCCAATTGGGACCTTCCAAACATTTGTGAATGGTGTCAACATGACAATGAAAGCCTCGACCATCTCTTTTTTCAATGCAAACTAGCTTTATGGGCATGGAGTTTTGTTGCTAAGTGGTGGAAAACTAGTCAAGCGTCCTTCTCTAGAGAGAATCTATGGGGGAATCTCTATAACATGTTCTCAGGAACCTCCTACAGAAAGGCATGGCACCTAACTCTGGCATCTGTGATTTGGTCAATATGGTTATCTCGCAATGAAAGAGTATTCCAGAAAATAATAATTTCCAAGAATTCTTTTCTAAGCATAATCTTGACTCGATCTTTTAAGTGGGTAGTTGCTAATGGATGGCTGGAGAGTGATGGAGAAGGCAAATGGCATAATAATCCTCAAGGGGCAATGTTAAGACAGGATCTTAGAGTCCAGACTGCATTTTGGACAGCTCTGAACAACAAATCGAAATTTATTGCAGCCATTGATGGTTCTTGGTCTGCAAACCTAAGGACAGGAGGTATAGGGGGGTTGATTAAAGATAGAGACAGGAAACTTAGGCTAATTTTTTCAGGCACTATTTCAGCCTCTTGCAGTCTAGATGTCGAAATAGAAGCTTTAAGGTTCTTACTTGAAGCCAGGAAAACGTCTTTCTTAGATACTCATTGCCTTCTCATATGCTCTGACTCAAAGAAAATGGTGGATGAATTTAATAGATATGTGACTGGTAACAGTAGTTCTAATAAAACAGGGAGCATGTTATTAAGAGATACTGATTCTAATATAAGGGGTTTGAGGCTGATACATGTTAAGAGGGAATTTAATTCTGAAGCCCACATTTTAGCTAAAAGAGGCTGTACTCAAAATGAGTTGCATTGGATATGGATCTCTCCTTGAGAATTGGGTTTGGAGTGGGAGGATGGTTGGGCTAGGGTTTTATTTGAGCACATGCTCCTTCCTATCCAGTACGATCTTTATTAAAATAGTTTTTTTTTATGATAACCTTTGGTTTTGATTAAACAAATACTATTTTAAACGTAAGTGGTAATTATGGATAGGTTGTAGGGTAACGTAAACTCAGCCACTGTATCAGAATTATGCAGAGTCCCAAGGAAAGGAGCCGTAATTTGCCTTGGTATCTTATATTATGCAGCATGCGGATGGATCAAAACAAAATTCTCATGATAGTATGTTTGAGATCTCTCCGTTCCACGCGAGGTTGGAGAGTTTATATTCAGTTGGTTCTTTCCTTTCCGAACTACAGCCCTTCTTTCTCCATACTACCTTCAACCCCTTCTCATAGTACCTCCATTTTTTAAGTTAAGCATGAATGGAGTCTGGATTGTTCCCCCCTTTGGTTTTATGAAGATTAACATCTTCATAGCCGTTCCAGATGCTCCACTAGAAAATGGTAACCAAAATGGTATCGGGATCATTATGCGTGATCATAATGGCTTCCTTGTTTGGGGAGTTATGGGGCCAGTAAGAGACTTGACGCACTTCTAAACTCAGTTATGGGCTATTCATATGGGTATGAAAGAAGCTTTTTCCCGTGGGTTTAATAACATGATGATAGAAACAGAACATGTTGAGTCTTTTTGAATCCTTCGCGACCAAAACTTTGATCAGGCTTCTAGAGAAGGCTTGGTAGAAGCTGTTCAAGCTATCAATGCATGCAACTCTATAATCCTTTCTGATGTTGAACCCATGTGTCGAGTGTACCCTATTATTAAAGCAAGAAATCAGGTCGCTAGGTTTGCTGCAAACCATGGGATGCTTCACTACTCAGATGTAGTGGAAATTGATTATAGCTTCGTGGCCCTAAGAGCATCTACAATGTGAAAGCCCATTTCCCATTTGTTTTTGGTCCCACTTGATTGACACGTAAGGAAAAAGAGGTATTGGACAATTTCTTCCAATGCAGAGACCAGTTGAAATAATATATTAAATTAAGGATATAATAATTTATTGTGTAATGTAAGTTCAAAAGATGAAAGAAAATGGACAGTAAAGAACAAAACGGAATAAAAAAAGAAATTGGCTTGAAGTGGTACAGGCCCGGGAAGGTGACCCTGGCCACTTTTTCATCCTTCCCTCCAACGCTAATTTTCAAGGCCAAGTCGTTTTACGTGGATCGAGGTACCAATTGGGCTCCCATTGTGGATGCTCTAAGGGACCTCATGGACATTGACATAGGGTGGGGTCCGCACCTGCCTGCTGTACAGGTTCAGCCAAACTTTGGAAGAGGTGATGTTATTCAAGGCCCAAGACCGAAACGCCAGAAAAGGGTGGTATTAGAAGAAAAAGAGTATGAAGCACTACTCAAGCTCATAGACAAAGTGACTCATTTGGAAAATCTACTAGAGGAACAGCTAAAATTCATAGGGTCAGGGGAATCTACATATTCATTCAAAGCATATCCCTCTTTTGCTTTCAAAGCTAGTCAGATTAACAAAGGGATCAAGATCTCCGAGCATAACCAGGTGAGCAAAAATTTAGAACCCTACCTGGTCAAGACTGAGTATGCAAAGAAAGATAAAAGAAAATCTAAAATGTATGAGGGGTCGAGTTTTAATAATGATGGTCTCATGTCTTCTAAGGCTATCAACTTCCTTCAGAGCAGTGGTTTAGAAGCTAAAGCCTTAGACAATCAGCATATTTTCGCTAATCAGGATAGTATTGAGGCCAATTCTGTTGCTAATCTCCTGGATAAGGAATTTAGCAAACCGGTTGAGAAAACTCAAGGCAAGGGGCTTGAGGACCAGGGCAACCAGGGCGAGGACGTAAATCAAATTACTAAGGGTCAATACCAGGGTTTAGGTGCAGACGCTGTGGAATACTTGCATTCCTCTGTGCAAAATTTATTAGATTCTCCACTGTCAACAGTTGAATTCTTGAGTGCAGAAGAATTGCTCATCGAGTTGGCTAATTATGGAAGAAATTCAAATGAAGAGAGTAGCAGATGAGGCCAGCAAGCCGGGTCCTTAAGAATAGGGGTGGGTTAGGGGAGTTGTTAATCTCTTGTAACCTTTATTATGTAGTTCTTTGTTTCTCAGCTAGCTGTTTCTAGTCTCAGTACTTGGGTATTTGGCTGTGTTAAAGTGGCAAGTTGTTAGCCCATTAGTAGTTTTCAATTGGGGCCCTGTAGTATAGGGTGCTTCTTGGCCTTAGTTTGTATCAGGGATTTTCTGTATTGCGGCTCGACTAGGGGTGAGCATTCGGTCCGGTTAACCAAAAACCGAACCGAATAACCGAAATAATTTCGGTTCGGTTAACCGAAATTAACATTTCGGTTCGGTTTTCGGTTTCCATTTTTCAGAAATTTCGGTTTTTCGGTTTTTCGGTTTTTAACCGCGGTTAACCGAATAACCGGAATAAATAACGGAATTTTTTTTATAATAATAAAATATTATTAAAAACTTATTTTTACTCAATACTCAGTACTCGCTCTACCAGTTGACACCTAAACGGCTAAACCAAATACAAAACTGAAAACATGCCGAGAGAATCAAATCTTCAATTAACAATTTAGCATCTTTTATAATTGTTTTCTCCACTGCATTGTGTGAACTGTAAGAACTGATACCAATTTGTGCATATGAAACCTGTGTTGTCTTTTGTAGTTTGCTTGTCCTGTTATACATATTATACTTTTTACCGGCTTAATGATCGTATCCGTTGTTTATGACATTTTTCCTGTTAGCATACATATTCATCATGTTCACTGTTGAAGTAACTAAAAACATTTTTACATCTAATTAATTGGTTGATGCAAATGTGTAGTTTCAGTTTCTGGAAACGCTACTCAAACATCAACATGAAGAATGTTACTGTACCTTTTTCTTTTCTTTTGTGGTTTTTTATCGTTACTACTTAACTTACAATGTGATACAGATATTTACTTAAAGTTTCATATTAAAACTAATTCATCCACAAAGTCTGCATCCAGGAACGGAACACTTGCAATCTCAGAATTTCTCACCATCTTTTGCACTGTTTTAAAATTTCGGTTTTATATTTCGGTTTTCGGTAATAACCGAAATAAATATTTCGATTCGGTTAAAAACCGAATTTAATTCGGTTCGGTTTTCGGTTGTGATTTTTCTGAAATTTCGGTTTCGGTTAACCGAATTAAAATTCGGTTGGGTTCGGTTAAAACCGAATACTCACCCCTAGGCTCGACTTATATATTATTAATAATATTTGCTTTTCAAAAAAAAAATATCCTAACGCTAATATAGGTTCCTAGTTTTTAATTTTAAAAGGATTTATATTTGATCTTTTGCCTATGAGTAGGGATCTAGAGAGAACCCCTTAAAAGTAGAACTAAGAAAACTAAATTAAAATTTATTTAAATTAAGTTGAAATATAGCATATATGGTATGCAAACTGATCGTTAGGGAGATGGAGAAAGATGTGAAATTAGATTTAAAAAAAATATTACCGATTGACTGGAAAAATTAAATTAAAAACGGAGGGGATTAGGTGGGATTATGTGTGTGAGGGTGTATTTGGTTAATGTGTGGGTATCCTTGGCGGGGCCGTTGGTTATAATACATGCAATGGTTAGATTTAGTACCATAGTTTTCTTCAAAAAATGAGTTCTTTTTTGAGTAACACCCTATATTGTATATATATATATATATATATAGGGGGCTACTCCAATACAAACCTCCTTAAAATACAAACCTACAAACCAAGCATAATCTAATATTTCAAGCTAATCTAATGACCAAACTAGGGGTACCCCAATACAAAAAATGCTTAAAATAATTGGCTCTATCCAACAAAAAAAATAAAAAAAAATCACTGTTCACGCGATGACGTGGCAGTGGATTTCACTGGTTAACGGTGCTTCGCACCTTTTTATACGGCGCTTCGCGCCTTTATCATTCTAAAGTTGTAAGGAATGACAATCAAAGGTAAAGGCAATAGACGATTGACGGGTGTGTCGAGAGCCTTCGGCCCTCATGACTACCTAACTCATCCGTTTACTGTCTTAAATGCTTCGCATTTCCACGGCAAGTTTTTTTTTTTATTTTTTTATTTTTTTTATTTTTTTATGGATAGAGCCAATTATTTTAAGCATTTTTTGTGAAGGTACCCTTGGCGGGAACCTTAGAATAAATGAAATATAATTAATTTAGTGTTGGTTTGTAGGTTTGTATTTTAAAAGTAGTTTGTATTTGAGCACTTGCCTATATATATATATAAAGTAAAAGAGTGTATAAGAAGATTAAATCGAAAGAATGAGAAGAATGTAGGATGTGAGATTGTGACTACTGCTTATCTCAACACAAAGTACTCCGTTTCAATATTATTATTATTATTATTATTATTATTATTATTATTATTATTATTATTATTATTATTATTATTGAATTTTAATTTTTACACTGAAGTAACCTATCTTTATCTTTTTTTTGAAATTTCTTATTAGAAATATTATCTTGTTTTTATCTTCGGAGAAAATTATCATTTTTTCTAAAGAAAAAAGCATAAACTTTTACTACTGCCATTTCTAAAACTGAAAAATAATAAGTTTTACGTTTTATCTAGTAAAGATATTGATTTATTAAGTTATTCTAAAAATAAACTATAAATTTGTTATTTCTAGAGAGAGGTGTCCTAAACAAAAATTATTATTTTAATGATATAAACTTATCTTATAGTAACTGAAATTTTGTTGTAGTGTGAGAAGGGATTGTGGCTTTATGCATAAATGATCATGACTTCATTTTTGGATTTGTGTAGCTAGGCAATGGACTTAAATACCCTTCAAATAATTAAGTTACTTGAACTAACAGAATTCATTTAATTGCTTAAAATTTATTTTTTCAAGCATTCAAAATGCTAAAATTAAAATATGATCATCAAAGTACGAAAAAATTAATTTCAAGATCATTAAATTGCAATTTACTTAATGTATTATTCAATTTATGTAATCACAAATAAGTCAATGAATGTAACTTGGAAGAAGATTTTTGGATCATGACTTAAGATTTTCTGAAGACAAATTCAATTTATGTAATCACAAATAAGTTCCTGAATGTAACTTGGAAGAAGATCTATGGATAATGACTTAAGACTTTTTGAAGACAAATTGAAGAATAAAGATTGTGCTAAAATGAAGTTTGAAATTGGGAAATTCGAGAAGTGGAGAATGAGAAAGGCAGAAACAACTAATTAGAGAAGTTATCAATTCGATATGTGCCACATTAAAGATTCGAGAAGTGTATTGATTCGAGAAGGGAAGAAAAAACGATGATCTAAGAAGTCTCAATTAGTGAAGTCTAAAAATACTGATATTTATAGTATCCGATTTATTTCCAATACAAATATAGATATTTGGAATGAATATCGGAATTTTCGATTTTTTTTTTACAACCAACCAGTCAATCCCTAACTTTTCAAATATTTTCCTTTTTTTATATATAAAAGTAATAGTATAAGTCAATAGTTTAGTGACAAAAAAAAATCCTTTTTTTCCAAATTTTAACTAAACTTAAAATTATACTCTTTGTCAAAAAAAAAAAACTTAAAATTATACTCATATTGGGGGAGGATTTGGGACCCAGCCTAAATCAGGCGGAAAACGGAAAGGAATCGCCGATGACAAGAGGTTTGTAATTAGGGATTATGAGTTTAGTTATACTCATATGAGTTTAATTATCTTAGATAAATGTATTATATAAAGTATGTAATAGTTTATTATATAAGGTTTGTAATTGTTTATTATTTGGCAATTTTTAATTTAATATTTTTTTAAACCAAAATTCTTCTATTTAAATTTTAAATGCATTATTTATTTCAAATATATTTTATATTTCGCATAATATGACTCTTCCTCCTCTTATAATAAAACATAAAGTTTCAAAATCTGAATTAATTTTGATTTGGTCAAATTCAGCCAGAAGTTATATATTGTATAGTATTATTCTCGATCAAATTTTAAGATTTTTCATTATTGTGTTTGACCTGGTTTCCAACCTAAACTTTAAGATTAATTAGCAATTTCATATTTTATTGTTTTTAAATATTTAAAAAATTTATCATCTTTATTTATTAAATATCATGTTCTTGAAATCATTTAATATAAAGATATATATATATATATATATATATATATATATATATATATATATATGTATATATATATATATATAATTATTGAAGGGTTCAAATTTATATAAAATTATTTATTTACTCATAAGAATCCTTTATTTTAAATCTATATATATATATATATATTTAAATTAAAGGATTCTTATGAATAAATAAATAATTTTGTATAAATTTGAACCCTAAATCCTCTCTAAAGTCGAACACATATTCTACTTACAGAAATTTTGATTATGTTTTACAAACACCTATTCTATTCCCGATAGAATATTTAATTATAAGTTTTCACCATAAATTTGACCTCTTCTTCTCTATAAATTCGAACACATATTCTACTTATAATAAAAATATTAATTAATAAATTTGAACTATTACAACTTTTAATTAATTTTTGAATTAAAATTTTAAATGTAATAACTAATTACAATTGTTGTTGGAGGAATTTCGTAACAACACATGTTCCGAGTCTTCCGTTGATCCCGATTTTTTCGATGATTTGGGATGGTTTTTGTGATGGTGTTTGGGACTGAGTTTGCAAGGTTTTCAGACAAAAGGGCGGACTAATTCCTACTCCACAGATCAGAGTGCCCGGAAATATCTATTGCTCAAGTATTCTACATAATCCATGTAGAATGAAGTGAGATTCCACCCTTGCAAAGTGCCTACATATCCTATATTTATAGGAATCAAGTCCCATGTAGTTCTAGGATTTTGGACTCCTTGTTGATAGCTCAGCCACGTTTTGATAAGTCTTATCCTCCTCATCCAAGTTGATCCAGTTGTTATATATCCATAAGAGCTTAATTATCTTCATATTTAAATGATTTTCCATCATATATCCACATGTATATACATATTCCAGGTATATATATAATGATTATCCATCATTACAGAGGTTGTTAGGTCGTCCCTGATGTTTAGGAGTTATCCAAAAGTCTGTTAGAGCGATATATATCCGTTCTCTCCTACAATTTAGGAGGCTGCTGGACCAATTCTCGCAGATTGTCGGGGTACGAGTGTGAACCCCTGCCTGGAAGCCCTTTACCTGCACGAACCCCTGTCAGGCTTCCATATAGCAGTACCTCCACATTTGGTTCGAGCACCTGAACCCCGAACCAGGTGCCAGAATCTTCATCTTTCAATATACTTCTAAGGCATATTGGGCCAAAGCATTCATACCTGGTCCAGCCTATCCTTCCATATCTTCATTACTCGAACCCGTAACCTTAATGGGCCTTAAATCAAGTCCAAGGCGGATTTTGGGCACAACAACAATATTGAATTAAATGACATATATATTTTCCTAAGTAGTTATTATTAATAGATTATTGATTGTTCGTATTAATGTATATGTAACTATGATGAGTCAATAAATGAAATTATTCATATCCTTTCCTAGTGCCATTCAAAGTCACTGTCGAGATAATAGCATTTTTTTTTTTAGTCAACCACATATTCTTCTTCGTTGAAAGTAGTAGTTGAATAGAATAAACATATATGAATGTAACAAAAAGATTATAACAATAAAAAAAATTATGAAAAAAGCAAATTATACCCTAATGAAGAGAAATGGAAGAAAGAAAAAATTTTCTTCTTTGTTTTAGCCTTGGCCGAGAGCTTCTTGCTTGGGGGGGGGGGGAAGAAGAGCTTTTGTGTTTTGCTTTTTGGTTGGTTGAATAATTGTGTTAAGTGGTTGGGTGATATATGTATTAGTATATAGATATGTATCACATGTTTTAAGTCTAGGTATAGGCCACCATGCCCTCTTGTCTCCCTTGGAAAAAGTAGTAACTAGTTACTATTCCTCTTGTCCATTTAGTACTACTAGTTTGCTTTTCCTAACTACTTAGTTGTATGGGACTTGCATGCAATACTACTCCTTGCATCATTATTCTTCCACCAATGCTTGTCACTTAATCTTTAATTCGTATCGTATCTTAATTAATCTCTCGTAATAATATTTTGTCGCGTAGAGATTTCCCTTGTAATTCCTTAAGTACTTAATTGTGTAAATTCCTCGAATATCCATAACTCCTCGTCATAATTCCTCATAAATCTTTTAATACTCTAATCACTCTCAAATCCCAAGTTTTATAATTCTTACTAACAATAAGATTCTTGCCTTCAACAATCTTCCCTTTATCTTACATAGTGAATGTAACAACATAGTTTCTCAGACAATCAATTCCATTACACAACAGGAATGACTAGAAAGGTTCCAAATTCACAATGTCATATGATATTACATAAAAGAAAATTTTACAAAAATTAAGGCTCTTACACCACCCTTGCAAAGTGCCTACATATCTTATATTTATAAGAATCAAGTCCCATGTAGTTCTAGGATTTTGGACTCCTTGTTGATAGCTCAGCCACGTTTTGATAAGTCTTATCCTCCTCATCCAACCTGATCCAGTTGTTATATATCCATAAGAGCTTAATTATCTTCATATTTATATGATTTTCCATCATATATCCACATGTATATACATATTCCAGGTATATATATAATGATTATCCATCATTACAGAGGTTGTTGGGTCGTCCCTGATGTTTAGGAGTTATCCAAAAGTCTGTTAGAGCGATATATATCCGTTCTCCTACAATTTAGGAGGCTGCTGGACCAATTCTCGCAGATTGTCGGGGTACGAGTGTTAACCCCTGCCTGGAAGCCCTTCACCTGCACGAACCCCTGTCAGGCTTCCATATAGCAGTACCTCCACATTTGGTTCGAGCACCTGAACCCCTGCATGACTGAACCCCGAACCAGGTGCCAGAATCTTCATCTTTCAATATACTTCTAAGGCATATTGGGCCAAAGCATTCATACCTAGTCCAGCCTATCCTTCCATATCTTCATTACTCGAACCCGTAACCTTAATGGGCCTTAAATCAAGCCCAAGGCGGATTTTGGGCACAACAACTACCCCCCGGTTCCTTGTAGCCATTTGAATGCAAAAGGAACCAAAATAGGACGAGGTCTGTACCTTCCTTACCTTCCTCAGAGAAATACATAGCTTCCACATCATTCTTCCAAGCTTACATGAGTTAACTCGGCATAAGAAACAGGAAACATAATGCTTCCACATATATACCTCATCTGAATCCTTAAATGAACTCTTTCCGCATACCTTAGACAATGCATGGCGTACCAGTTCTAATCATGAGCTTTTTATCCTTATCACCTGAACCTACCAGCTTCCAGCCTCCTTCCTTGAAAACCATAGTCTGACTTCTCGATATATTTCTTTTCTTTGTGAGGTTGGTCTTCATGTGTGAATCCATATGGGTGAAGCTATGAAGCTTCTGCTGTTGCCAATAAACTTCAATCTTCCAGGATCTTGGGCTACCAAGACAACTAGAAAAAGTGGTTAGTAACATGAGCTAAGTAGCTCACATATATAATGCACATAGCGCATAGATATATAATGCATAGATTCAATTATGATTATGCGAGTGCATATGACTTTGTATATATAAACCAATTACTGCCTTCACACTCAAGTAGAACCCTGGCGAATGCACTCTTCAAGATATATGCCATAATATCTAAAGATTTCCATGAACCCATCATAATGGACCTCCTAAGATGTTTTTAGGTTTTCCGAGACTTCATGAACATGTGCCCATAAACCATAGGACTTTTCCAAACCGTGCCCATAAACTATGGGGCTTTTCCAAAACCATGCCCACAAATTATGGGACTTTTCCCAATTGAACCTATAATCCATTGGATGCAGGTGATCTTATATGCGTACCCCGAGAGGGACCAAGGTAAGGTTATAAAAACCTTTTTAATTGCTGATGTGTCTTTCCAAGTGGTTACATTATGGGGCATATAGCGTGCCTAGGCACCTACTTGATAGCTTCAACTAGCAAGTTTGAAAACATTTCTTTGAAACTAATGCATAATATAAGTAAATGTATGCCATAATGACCCTTTGTGTATAAATCCATGCAAGTGTGAAACCATGTGATACGCGCATCCAGATGAACATGAATTAATGTGTGATAGAAGATAATGATCCATTTGAAAAGATGAACTTCGCAAATAAGTTTTTGGCTAGATGCTATATAAATTTCCTTGTATGCATAGAAAACATGTGTGATAGAGCATATGTAAAAGAATGAAAGTAGAACTTATCTTTTATTTTAGCACGTCAATCCAAGTCAGGGTTCAACCATTGAACCAATAAGGTTGGGGCTGCCACCCTTTGAGTTTAAGATGAGGACCTCTTTCCATTATGTAAGCCCTTCCATAGTGAGATGATTAATTACCCTTCGAGGATTAGATTTCCTTCCCGCACGATATGCAAGTCTTCCTCCGCTTGAATCTTTGAATCTTTGTTCGTGCGTATGCCATGTGTAAAGTAGACTGCTTAGGGGTACGTTCATGCCATAGGGGGTTCACCCAGTTGTACCCTTGAATGTTTTATAAACATCGAGGCTCCACGCAATATCCTTAATTGCTCACAAGGTGTGTATGATTAGGGGACACCACTACCAGTCAAGGGTTCACGTGGGCCTGACCACACTACCTATTAAGGGTTTACGTGGGCCTAGCCATACTGCCTGTCGAGGGCTTACGTGGGTTTTAAGTTGAAGGGAGTTTCCCTAGCCTAGTGTCCCTAGGATCGACGCGAACCCATGACATGCATAATCCATACATGTTAAAACCTGCTCATGCATAGTCCATGCATGAGAAATCCAATCGATGAAATCCAATCCAAATCCATTCCAAATCCAAATCCAAATCCAATCCAAATCCAGATCCAATCCAAGTCCAAATCCAATCTAATCCAATCTAGATCCAATCCAAGTCCAAGTCCAAGTCCAAATCCAATCCAATCTAGATCCAATCCAATCCAGATCCAATCCAAGTCCAAATCCAATCCAATCCAGATCCAATCCAATCCAGATCCAATCCAAGTCCAAATCCAATCCAATCCAGATCAAATCTATATTCCCCGGGGAAGCTCGTACCTAAGAGGTTCGTACCTAAGAGGTTTCCACCTAGTAGGTCCATACACCCACAACCCCCTGGAGTCCTTTGGTATAACCTATCTTATAGTAATGAACTAGGTTCACGTAAACAATAACACATGAACACACAAAGAAGACATGCGAACATAAGACATGAAGCACATAAGTACATATAGCACACAAAGTATATAAGTACACATAGTCATTCACAGTAGTTAAGCAAATAAAGGCAAAGATAAAGTGATCATAGTTTTAATCAAGTCATAAAAATTATTTCATAGATAAGCGCTCATGCCTTACCCCCGGGCTTCCACTGATATAAGCTAGAAACTCTTGTCGACTGAACCCCTAATCCTAGACCAGTCCACGGGATCACACCTAGAGTGCATGAAGAATTCCATTAACGAGGTTCCATCTTGGGAGTTTCCCTCGACCAGGTTCCATCCTCAGAGATTCCCTCAACGAGGTTCCATCCTAGGAGTTTCCTTCGACCAGGTTCCATCCTCGGAGATTCCCTTAAATAGGTTCCATGTAATTTCCTCACAATACTAATTTCCTTAGCATTCCAATATCCTTAAGTTGGACTTCACTCACCCAGTTTCCCTGGGGTCGTGGCGAAGCTATTTGCCAATCCCATGTGATTTCCTCACACAGCTAAAATCCTTAGCGTTCCAATTTCCAAGAGTTGGACTTCACTCACCCAGTTTTCCTAGGATCGTGGCGAAGTCGTTTGCCAATTTGTACATAGCTCCCACAACTATACATAAATCCCATAACGGGGTTGGTTGTCCACCAACGTGATTACACAGAAGTTTATCGACGTTACCCCTTTTCAGGGTTCAAACGAGTGAACCTTCAATATAGGGGAACCTCATGGCCCTAGTTTCCCTAGGACCAGCCTGCCTTGTGGTTCCAATCGATTCACATATAATCCACATGTGATACATGTATAATCCATACATGTCCCTGCCTTGATTCATGTATAATCCATACATGTTCCTGCCATGATTTATGTATAATCCATACATGTTCCTGCCTTGATTCATGTATAATCCATACATGTTCTATATAGTCTGGGTAATCAATTAGCACATAATCCATGTGCTTCCAATCCTGCCTTGCACACGTAATCCACATGCGATTCATGTATAATCCATACATGTTCCAGCCTTGCGCACGTAATGTGATCCTTTCCATTTGCACGTAAACCACATGCGTTCCATTCCTTTAGCATATAATCCATACGCTATAAATCCAGCTCATGCATAATCCATACATGAGAAATCTTCTCCATGCATAATCCATACTTGGTAAATCCAGCTCATGCATAATCCATACATGAGAAATCCTCTTTAAACCAATTTGTGAAATCCAATCCGCATATGCTCCTTGATCTAGCTTCCAAGGGTACTTCAGAATTAAATCCCATTAGGGTTTCGCATACCAGAACCTCAAGAATCTCATGGACTTGACCCATTCATTGTATAAAAGTTCCGTTTGCTTAAAAATTTACCACTTTCAAGATACCATCATGGCAGTATACCATCCACTACCCCCCAGTTCCTTTGCAGTCGTTAGACACAAAAGGAAGCTAATATAATCCGCAACCAAGTTCAATTAACCTTCACCCTGAACCTCTAAGCTTACGTGAGCGTACTCATTATAAGAAACAAGGGGTATCATAGGTAAAACAAATACTTCTCATAAATCCTTCCAAGAAAGACCATGTTATTTTTCCTCGATGGTGATTCAATAATTTCCATTCTTGAACTTCCAGGGTTCAGATGTCGTACCCCTGCGTCGTGGTTGCCTCAACAAACTTTCTGGCAGCTTACGTTTGATGCACGTATACCCACAGATACTTGCCATCTTCACACACTTCTACATCCTGATGATTATATCCATGCCACCCGATATGGTTTTCCAATGCTCTCCTCCATGTTCCAAGTTCGAAACAATGTTTCATAACATTTCCGGTCTCTAGTTATTCAACATAATTCCTTTAAGATCTTACTCCAGGTGTATGCCATAAATATAGTTGTGACCACCTATAAATCCAACCATGTTGATTGCTGAAGATCATGTTTTATGTCAAGTTTTGTGGCTATAACCTAGTAAGGGGTTCTGAGCTGAAGGCCGCCAAGGGTTCGCGAACCTCAACTTCCTTTGTACATCTTCTCATTTAAAAATAGGGTGTATCTTAGAGATCCTCCATATAGCCTGGTATCCACTACCCCCCAACTCTTCGGTGCAGTTTGTCCATGGCCAAAAATAAATCCTTGTAGAGCTTTTCCTCCTTTTTAAGGATAAGTCCAAATAGGCTTTCATGATGTTAGGAAATCCGCGTCTCACCATAATTTTGACAAGTTTGTCGGTCTACATGGAAAGTCGTAATGAGGGTTAGCATTCACTTTCCTTTTTATAATGAACCACCTTTCTGGCTTCAGTTGGTTGCTTTCACCAACATCCTTAGTATGCCCTTTACTGAATGTTCCTGGTTCTCTCCTTCCTCCATAGTGGAAGTTATTAATAACATCATCTTGGGGGAAGCCACCCATGATTTCCTTCCATTGCCCTGGTTATGCAGACCGAAGTCCATTCCAACTGAGGTTCCATTGCCAGCTTCGTTGTTTGCCTTAGCTTTTAAAGCTTCTGGTTCCTCCTTTTAGGGTGTTCATGGATGAACCTCGTACCATCTTCTTCAATATCGACCGAGTGGTCGCTCGTACCTCGTTCTTTGTCTCGTAGCATATTTCCCAAAATCTTATTGAGATTATAAACCTCAGCTCATTCTATAATTCCTTTTTTAAGGTATTCCTGTGTTCCAACTTCTGATGTTTGAGGGACTTATAGCAGGGGAACCCCTTTGTGGGAAACTTTCCATCTTGTGCTTGAGGGGTTTATATATGAGAACCTTCATAGCCACATTATAAATTGAATCCACCACTTGCATCCTCTTCTAGACACGTCATCCTACCATAGTGTTGTAGGATACGCTCTCAACCATAACTCCTTCCAACTGGGTCGATAAGAGGGGTTCATTTTTCAATACTACCAGTGACATTTTCAGTTCGTGAGAGGTTTGAGCCCACCTTTAACTTCCACGATAAGCTTTTCGCTAGAGCTTCATTTAGGTCATTACTTGAGCGCCCGATGCTCTTAGCTGGATATTTCGAGCTTCCACCTTCCACTGTTAGTGAAGTTTTCATCATGAACACCTTTATAAGTTTCTTTCACCTTTTTTGATTAGGCGTCATCTCATGTCCAACCAAGAACTCCTCATTTTTCATTTATAGAGGTTCCTTCATACTTTCTGTCAAAGAGGCAACGTCAAATCTATGGGCTTCATTGATTCATTTTTTGAAAAGCCTTTCAACTATATTGCTTCTATATGATGCGTTCTTCCTTCATCATCCTCCATTAGAGCAGCCATTTACATCAACGCTATGGGTGGTACTACCCCTCAAAAAACTGGAACCACTTTATGGGGTTCCATCAGCAGGGCTACTAGTAACATGATTCCTCAAGTATTCTCAATGGAACTTCCATCATACCCGTATAGTGAGATGTTTACTTTTGACCATTTCCTTGATTTAACCATTTGAGTATCCCACACCAGTTGTGCAACGCCCATTTGTTGCATAAGAGGCCAAACATGGCCAAGATTGTTTTTTTTATGAATCCCCTTTAGGCACTAATTAATTCTTTTGGGGTTCTCATGTCGAGTGATAGAACTACCATGGTGGAACCCCTACATTGAGTTCCAATATTTTCCATTTTGGCTTAAAGCCTTTGAATGGGATTTTCCATGCTTAAACCCTTTTCCAGGTTGCTTCCTGGGTTCTTCTTGCTTATTGCGGGCATTTTCATTATTCAGCTTCTTGCTTATGATCAATGGGCCTTCCATCATCGAACCTATCGTATACGAACCCCATTTCTGGGAAGCTCATTTCTGGGGGAGTCCATTTTACCAATCTTTTCTATTTTTTTAATTTGACAGGCTTCATATTAATCTTCCTGCCCAGTCTATTGAACATACTCAGGCCTCTGTTAAGTGAAGCCTCGGGATTCTAGGACTTATCTCCTTGAACATGTCATCATCAAACCCCTGTCTGGGTTCCTCCCACCAATAAACCTCTTTTTCATGGAAGCTTAGTCTTCCAGCTCATTCGTGTTCTCATGGTAAATGCTGATGGGAAACCTTCATACCGAATATGTAAATTATCAATGAGACACCTCTAAGCTTACCTGAGCTAGCTCGTTGTAAGAAACAAGAGGTATCTAAGAAAATAATGTACAATATTTCCAGTAGCTCACCAGTGAGGGAGTTCATATCCTTGCCATCATCCAGGTTTAACTGCTGACCATTAATCATGGGTTTCGCATCCCTGTTTGAATTTGGGTTCACCTGTACTCCATCAGTTAGGAGGGTCGCACCCCTGTCTGCACTAGGGTTCACCTGTTACTCATCAATCAGGAAGTTCGCCTCCCTGCCTATACCTGTTTATGATACCTGATCCTCCGCTACTTCTAATCCTGGAATCTCCGTTAGCTCTTATTTCCTTATAAATCTGATTTTATGGGAGCTTCAAACTTTTGAAACTTGGCACTTTCAATCATTATAAGCAGCATCTTCCATCATCATCGGTGGTATATCAATTACCCCTAGTTCTTTGGCAGAGGTTCTTCTCTGGCGAAGAACTATATCTGTAACTCTTTTTTCATCATCTCATGTGGGATATATACTGCACTACCCCCCGAGCACCGTGTGCGAACCTCTGGTTTCCAGCTTCCAATACACCATGTTTTAGAACTTTGTCAGTGCCATTATCATCATCTTCTTCTACAATTCTATCATTGAGTATTCTAAGGTTCTGCCTCTCTTGTCGGGTGATCTTCCAATGACAAGTCAATGGTACCCCCTTTACATCTCTCTATAGAGCTTATGGTAGAAGATTCATTGTGCAGACCTCCACTGATAGTATGTATTTCCATTTTCTATTTTTTTATTCACTGGGGGCCCACAAGTAAGAGTATTGGCTTTAAAACTCTTTTATTTTATTTTTATGCAAACCCATGTGTCCAAAGTATTTGATTTCTATCCAAACACTTCAAGTTTAGCGGTATGCGTCACCAATTGTTTTGTTATTTTCAACTTCTCCTCCGTGGGTCTCGCATCTCATCTTCTTCCTCAATCCTCCCGACTTCAACTCCATTGCCGCACCCGCATCTGCAAATGTTTTTGTTGACATAACCACTGTACTACTACTGTTGACTTCTCCGGTGTTACCACAGATTTCGTTACATCCATGGGCGTGTTGTCCTTGTGCTTGATTCCTGCACCATCGTAATGCTTCATCACAACTTGTAAGCTAGTTATGTCTCAAAACTGAACATTCTAGCTAAACCATCACACCAACGAGTATACAAATCCCGCTACTCTGGTCCTTCCTGAAGATCCTCTTGTCTTACAATCTTTGAATTGGTTTTAGTCCGCACCACCGTTGCTGTTGTCTAGCTTCTGCGTCAAACCAGTAATTTCAACGAGCTTCTTCTTCCCCTTTTTATCACGTTTTTTCTAGGTTTCTCATTCTGGGCACCTCACCATTGTCGGCACCATGCCTTCTTCATCGTCGTAGCCTATTTATGTTCTGAATCACTAGAATATTATCTCCGAAGAAACCACTGTATTGCATGTATATCTGACGCCGATGGCTGTTGCTTGCCTCATCGTTATTTGTTCTTGATTCCAAAACCATGTTGCTTCCTTCATTACAACCTATAAATCAAGTTATTGCCGTTCTGCTGCCATCATTAATCCCACAAAAGCAAAACCTTCTTCAGTCTTCTTTGGCAGTCATAAACATTGTCACAACACCAACACAACAGTTACCATCATCGACGTCCCAAAACATGACTCCTGCCATCGTGTATATGTTTTATTTGTCATCTATCATTGTTTTTTATTGCTATTATCCGCAGCTGGGATTGTGAATTATATATGTGATTTCAACTTCAACTAAAAATTCTCTCTCATCAAAAATTCTTTCTCAAGCGCGTGATCCAGTTTATGGTTACTCCAAGTCTTCTTAACTGCACATATTCTCCCACTTGACCAATCATGTTACCCTCCGTTGTAGTATGAGCTCTCGATAATTCAAAACTCTTCGGGATTCATATTCTCCAAAACTGCAGCAGCGCACCATCAGAACCTCCAGTCCACCATTCTCAATCTCCACGATTGTATATGCTAAGCTGAAGTCCCCTAGACAGCGGTTACGACTGGTACCCGCATTGTTGCCAACTTGTTACCGTCAGAAACACCACAAACATGCCCACTGCCATCATGTGAACGTCAATGACCCCTGATGAGCACAAACATGGTTGTAACGACCATCAACCCCGTCTCCAGAGGCCGTTCTTGTTGTATCCATTACTTCGCCATATCCGTAAAACAAAACATATATCGCACTCCGTCGATATCCTTTGATAATAGTTGTCTCTACTGCTGGGCTTTTAAACTTTGTATGTGTATGTAAAATATTTAAGAACACTCATCCAACCGCCATGTTTGTGTTTTAAAGTGAAGAACAGTTCATGTTTCTCCATTAAAAATGACGTACAACCACCCCTCATTGTATATGTTAGATTGATATTCGTTTGTCCCCCACAAACGTTAATGAATCCCCTCCTTCTAGCGCCAAATGTTGTTGGAGGAATTTCGTAACATCACATGTTCCGAGTCTTCCGTTGATCCCGAATTTTTCGATGATTTGGGATGGTTTTTGTGGTGGTGTTTGGGACTGAGTTTGCAAGGTTTTCAGACAAAAGGGCGGAGTAATTCCTACTCCACCGATCAGAGTGCCCGGAAATATCTATTGCTCGAGTATTCTACATAATCCATGTAGAGTGAAGTGAGATTCCACCTGTGACGCCCCCAAATCTGAGGTCAAATATTCTGGTCGTCACATCATCATCCAACCATATCATACCTGTATTAACTTTACAACTCAACAATACATCCATCCAGACCTCAATCTTACACACAAACAAGTTAGAGCCTCAGAAACGATAATCAAAAGTAACACTAAATATTACAATTCTTCTGTACAATCCAGAGTCTTACGCACTTCCACTTATACAACTATACTTGAAGACAAGTCTTACTATTACAGTTGAAAACCTATCATACTTACTCTGTAGTATTTATCAGGAACTAAATCATCTCCGGGGTAATTCTTCTACTCCTCTTCTGCTGGTGCGGGGTTAATCGGCCAAATTCTTCTCTTGCTGAAAAGTTTTTATAAAGCAAGAATGAGCTACATAATGCTCAACAAGTTCACCATTTTGTAAAATAATAATGTGGTTTATTTCGAAAACATTCCCAACTATATGGGTATATATCTCAGATTTCAAAACATAATTGGACAATGTATATGTCCGAGTTTGAATGAAACATCTATACTCACTAAGGAGCTTTAAGAATAACATATGAACCCTTTATAAGGTTCCCATTTCAATATATCTCAAGTTTGAAAATATATACATATGAGTATATTATTTTCGGCAAAACACTCTACGATTAACATACTGTACAGGGAATACATCATTGCAAACCTCTTTCCTTCCATTAGCTTAGAAGGTTTCCCATACAAAAACATTTCATTCTTTGAAACAATTGCAAGAGTGCACTAACACGTGCCAATCTTTATAGAAAATCTTGCAGTTCTAGATACTGCACGATGTCAATATTTTTCTTATCAAAAACCACACTATCGGCAACTTGGCACTTAGGCCCAAGAAGCAGTGTTTGAGTATTTTTCCAAAGTGGAGGATGGGACTGGAAGAAAACATAAAAACCTGACAAGGATTGACGATGATCAGTCGCCACATCCAAGTCCAATAATCCGCGGGTCTTCTCTACCGGTAGAAGGATAGAAACTACATCCGTGACTATCCCCGGGTGAAAACTACATCCGTAATCACCCTCGATGAAAACTACATCCGTAATCATCCTTCGGCAACACCTGGGCCGGAATAATAATTGATGGACCGCCTGGCTCACGGCCGCTTACACATCCCGGGAATCGTTCGTCAACGATTCCCACACCTGCCAGAGTCCCTTTTTCTTTTTTCTTTTAAAACTTGATTTTGAATGAAAACTGAGTAGTTGAGGTCCGACATCAGTCGACCGATAATTCTTGAAATCGTGCAAGAAGCAAAACCTGACCGGGGGTTTTCGAAAATGTTTTGAGTTCGAAAGAGTTCGAGTTTGAAAGTGCTAAAGGTATCTTGGATTAGCTTTGACTTTAAAATAATGAACAATAATTAATAAAAGATATTTTAAGATTTAAAATTAATAATTAATAAAATAATTATTTAATTAAATAAGCTTTTAATCCAAGATAGGTATTTTGAGTATTTCTGAAGATATAAAAATAATTACTTGAGTATACGATACTCCCCGAATGACCCTTCGGGTTTTCGCAATTTAATTACGATATAATAATATACCGCTCCCCGGTCAATAGTATATACGGACCGCTACGACCTCTATTGCTAGAGTCGTTGTCCGAAGAAAACATTTCATTCTAAGTTCAAGGGGTGCAAACATATATGTACTCATACATTTCAATTTCATCGATACTTCGATAAACATAAACATTTGATATGATTGAAAACTACAAACACAACAGTGAAAGCCCTTGTATATGTAAGTTTTGAAAAGTAAACTTGCCTTGGTGAGGTTGGGGTGGTCGAGCGTGCGGAGTGGAATGATCTATACATAAGCAATAACCGTTCGTTAGTACCTTAATCAATATCTCTTTAATTGCGGGGTTTTAGGGGGTACAAAATTAACTTAATGACTTCGTCTTATGACACTCTAGCCCCACTATAGGTTCATGTCATCACTCGATTACGCTCGTCACTTATTCGACTTAATTTGGTTACCATATCCGAATCATATCCATTACCCATAAAATTACACTCCACTTACGACTTTTTCCCTTGCGCGAATTTTACTCTAGCATTTTTATAAAATTGAAAAATACATATTTTAATCCAATTCTTTTTGGGTAGCCTTCGCCACTGCATTTTCTAGCTTCTATAATGTTTTCATGATCCTACATAAATTTTAGGGGTTTAAACAAGGTTCACAAGGGGATCATTTAGTGCAGTCCGGAATCCAGAAACACATTTCACTTCTCAGGCCATAACTCAAAATCTATACATCACCTAGTCATGAACCTTATATTTCTGGAAACTACATTCAAATACCTTTCCAACAATATATATTATGACCTCAGGGGACAAGATTTGGGGGTTCAAAACCATCTTACAAGATAGTTCAAGTTCCTGGGAAAAACTCAGCATACTTGTTTCACTAAATCAACCAAGATTTTTACATCCACATCACAACCAACATCTAAGTCACCAAGTTCATACTTTATAACATTCATGGAGATACATACACTAACCACAAACATCAAAATCACAACCACAACACTTAAACTCAAGATCTATATCATCCATCACTTATACATCCAAGATTAACACAAATACACATGGATCTATCATTAAACTTCACAAACACTACATGACCAAGAGGGGTTAGGGTTTTTATACCTTCTTGAGTATCTAGGAGCCTTGGGTATGCCTTACAAGTCTCAAGAACACCTTTAATAAGCTCCTACACTCCTTATAATCCAAGATCTATAAGAAAACTTAACATTGTTACTATTCACCAAAACTTTAACAATTAATATCTTGAAAATTAATGGATGAAAAGGATTGGAATTCTTAGTATACCTTTCTTATATGATGTAGAGTGCCTAGGAATTTTGCCTTGGATTATGAATGAAGAGAAATGGAAGAAAGAAAAAATTTTCTTCTTTGTTTTAGCCTTGGCCGAGAGCTTCTTGCTTGGGGGGGGGGGGGGGAAAGAGCTTTTGTGTTTTGATTTTTGGTTGGTTGAATAATTGTGTTAAGTGGTTGGGTGATATATGTATTAGTATATAGATATGTATCACATGTTTTAAGTCTAGGTATAGGCCACCATGCCCTCTTGTCTCCCTTGGAAAAAGTAGTAACTAGTTACTATTCCTCTTGTCCATTTGGTACTACTTGTTTGCTTTTCCTAACTACTTAGTTGCATGGGACTTGCATGCAATACTACTCCTTGCATCATTATTCTTCCACCAATGCTTGTCACTTAATCTTTAATTCGTATCGTATCTTAATTAATCTCTCGTAATAATATTTTGTCGCGTAGAGATTTCCCTTGTAATTCCTTAAGTACTTAATTGTGTAAATTCCTCGAATATCCATAACTCCTCGTCATAATTCCTCATAAATCTTTTAATACTCTAATCACTCTCAAATCCCAAGTTTTATAATTCTTACTAACAATAAGATTCTTGCCTTCAACAATCTTCCCTTTATCTTACATAGTAAATGTAACAACATAGTTTCTCAGACAATCAATTCCATTACACAACAGGAATGACTAGAAAGGTTCCAAATTCACAATGTCATATGATATTATATAAAAGAAAATTTTACAAAAATTAAGGCTCTTACACCACCCTTGCAAAGTGCCTACATATCTTATATTTATAGGAATCAAGTCCCATGTAGTTCTAGGATTTTGGACTCCTTGTTGATAGCTCAGCCACGTTTTGATAAGTCTTATCCTCCTCATCCAACCTGATCCAGTTGTTATATATCCATAAGAGCTTAATTATCTTCATATTTATATAATTTTCCATCATATATCCACATGTATATACATATTCCAGGTATATATATAATGATTATCCATCATTACAGAGGTTGTTGGGTCGTCCCTGATGTTTAGGAGTTATCCAAAAGTCTGTTAGAGCGATATATATCCGTTCTCCTACAATTTAGGAGGCTGCTGGACCAATTCTCGCAGATTGTCGGGGTACGAGTGTGAACCCCTGCCTGGAAGCCCTTCACCTGCACGAACCCCTGTCAGGCTTCCATATAGCAGTACCTCCACATTTGGTTCGAGCACCTGAACCCCGAACCAGGTGCCAGAATCTTCATCTTTCAATATACTTCTAAGGCATATTGGGCCAAAGCATTCATACCTGGTCCAGCCTATCCTTCCATATCTTCATTACTCGAACCCGTAACCTT
The DNA here is from genome assembly GCA_036435485.1 of Saposhnikovia divaricata. Taxonomy (NCBI): domain Eukaryota; kingdom Viridiplantae; phylum Streptophyta; class Magnoliopsida; order Apiales; family Apiaceae; genus Saposhnikovia; species Saposhnikovia divaricata. The sequence goes on along the minus strand of CM071598.1, from coordinate 5,182,235 downwards.
AATGGGCCTTAAATCAAGTCCAAGGCGGATTTTGGGCACAACAACAATATTGAATTAAATGACATATATATTTTCCTAAGCAGTTATTATTAATAGATTATTGATTGTTCGTATTAATGTATATGTAACTATGATGAGTCAATAAATGAAATTATTCATATCCTTTCCTAGTGCCATTCAAAGTCACTGTCGAGATAATAGCATTTTTTTTTTAGTCAACCACATATTCTTCTTCGTTGAAAGCAGTAGTTTGAATAGAATAAACATATATGAATGTAACAAAAAGATTATAACAATAAAAAAAATTATGAAAAAAGCAAATTATACCCTAATGGTATTTTCGTGGAATACGAACGTGAAAGATGATATTAACCACTGTCGAATCGGAAATACCGGGTTAAACTTAAAGCATTATATAATAATTATTTCTCCTATTTCTCAAGAATGGGCCTGAGTCAATAATAAAATTTATAAGAAAAAAATACGACTCAAGATTAAAATTTAACTAAACTAGCGTATAACCCGTTAAATGCACGATTTCTTTTGATATAAAATAAATTTTATTTTATGTTATAATTAAATTTGTATATAAATTTAATTAATGATTTGTATTGTATAAAATTTATATTATGAAATTTTAAATTAAATATGTCGTTGACGAAATTCAAATCTTTAATGTTTTGTAAAGTAACTTAATCATATAAAATCTTCAATCATCAGACCTAACAATTTTGATTTTTTGTTAAAAATCTAACGGTAATTTTTCGTTGTATTATATATTTTTATTAGTTATTGAAAGATATGGTGTGATATTTTCGGGTATGTATTAATAATCGTAAGATTAGTTTTAAATCAAAAAGGTAACATTTTTCAATTAGAAAAAATACTAATGATTGGAAGATATTGTACGATTGATTTTTTTAGATGTTTATAAAATTTTATATTTTCAGTTAAAACTAATTATGAAAAAGGTAATATGCTATTTACTATTAATTATATTACTTATTATTTATTTTAATAATTAGGATAACCAAATCGACAAAATTTTAATCTTTCAGCTTCAATATAATAGTATATATAGATATATATACATATATTGAAATTAAGAAAAAAAGAAAGAAATTTTTTTACTTGATAAAAAAAATTGGTTAAGTCTTGCAAACAATTATGTCGTAAGAAAGGTTAAATAAATTTGATTTGATGATAATTAAAATATTGTAAATGAGTTTGTTACAAAACATGTAAGAAGAATAGCTCATTTTAAGTGAATGTATTGGAATATATATGTTGTTTATATTGTCTTTTGATAAATTAATTCATTAACTTAGGAAAAAATCGTTTAGTTAAAGGAATTTTTCCATTAAATGAATCTGAAAATGGGTTATTTATTGTTTGTCATGCAGGTACAAAGATAACTAAAGTTTAACACATTTGAGCCTCGGCATGGGTTATTTATTGTTTGTCATGCAGGTACAAAGATAACTAAAGTTTAACACATTTGAGCCTCGGCATAATATATTTTTCGTATAATAAATATTACGGCATAATTGAGTTAAAAAAAAAAAATTTATTGCGGCCTAGTTGATTCAAGAGGGAAGAAAAAACAATGATTCAAGAAGTCTCAATTAGTGAAATCTAAAAAGATTGACATTTATAGTATCCGATTCATTTCCAATACAAATATTAGATATTTTGAACGAATGTCGAATTTTTCGATTTTTTTTACAACCTTAGGGTCTCGAATATTTTCCTTTTTTTTATATAAAAATAATAGTATAAATCAAAATTTTAACTAAACTTAAAATTATACTTATATTGGGGGAGGATTTGGGACCCAGCCCAAATCAGGCGGAAAACGGAGAGGAGTCGCCGACGGCAAGAGGTTTGTAATTAGGGATTATGAGTTTAATTAGCAAAAGGGAAAAAAACAGCAGCAGTTAAAGAAGATGAGGATGAGGAACGACGACGTTTGTGGTGGTTTGCAAACCAATAGGAAGAAGAATTTAGGAAGAAAAAGAGGAGCAACAAGTTTGAGCTTACGCAAGTGTTCAAAGAGGCAAAAGAAAGAAGATAGAGTTAATTTATCAGAGCTTCTGTTTACCAAAGACAGAGACTTTCTCATCACTTACAATGATCGACTTTGTCCGGTATCGTACTCGATTAAAACCTCTCTCTATAATTTAATAACGAGATTGATTATTAATTAATCGAGGTTAGATATGTATTGTCACTATTGTTATGTCAGGACCAAAAATTTGTATTGAAAATAATATTAATTTATCGACTATCGTTGAGGTTTTAATGTATATAAAGGATTATGACTTCATTGTTATCTATGTGTTCACTTAATTTTTAACAACTGTGTGCTCTTTATTCAAGCAAAGCTTAGCTTAAATTATACTCCTATGTTGCTCTCTGTGTTTTGTCCGCTTTGTTTCACACATCGAATCCAAATCATGAAATTTTATATCTTGTCATTTTATATATTACGTATTCTTACCTTTGTAGGTTCCGGCTAAGCACCTAGAAGGTAAGGTTATTGTTTTACATTTTGTGCCACTTGTCAGCTGGTCTAATAAGTTGAGGCTATACGTAACGTCCTTGGTGGATATTTACAATGCTGTATACCCTAAAGGTGGTTTCGAGGTTGTTTTTGTTGGAGTTAAGTTTGGTAAATATGCCTCCAACCCACAAAAACTACTCAAGTATTTTGAGCAAAAGTTTTCTATCATGCCATGGCTTGCCATCCCGTTCTCTGATATCGAATCCCCGGAATATTGGGAAGCTAGATTAAGGTTTCCGTTCTCTCCTTGGGGTGAATCTGATACGGCTTCCGTCGTCGTTGATCCTACAGGCGTGGTTTTGAAGTGGTGTGCCGACGATTATTTTGTTCGGTATGGAGCAGAGGCTTATCCTTTCACTGACAAAAGGATAGGCTTCCTTAAGTCCCAAGACAAGGATGCCCTGAAGCATCCCTCCATCACGAATCTCCTGACTTCTCCTCACCGTGAATACGTCATCAACAACGCGAATCAGGTATATGTTTTCGTAGCATCATGTCACGTAGCAATCATCAGGACGCTGTTTACTCTATTTGAGTAGTAATTAGTGTTCCCTTTGCAGTTTGCACACTCTTATAAATTTTCTTGTTGTCCATCTGTGTATAATTCTTTGTAACTTCCTACTTCTTTCTTTCAATAGGAGGTACCTGTTCATACTCTTGAAGATAAGGTCGTAGCCTTGTACTTCTATCATGAATATCCACTCGACCCCCTTACAAAAAGATTGAAGAAGGCCTATAAGCAGTTGGCTGATAAAAAGTTTGAAATCGTGCTTGTTTACATTCACAACTCTTTTACAACCTGTGGACGTGCAAGTGAAGAATCGTTCTGGAAAAGTTTCAACAAAATGCCTTGGTTGGCGCTCCCATTCAAAGACCAAAAGTGTAAGAATTTGCAGCGGGTTTTCAATTTACCTCTGGATGCCTTGGGGCCCGAGCCAGATCATAGTCTTGTGATTATTGGACCACAAGGAAAATTCGTTGAACCATATGGCGTTGACATCTTGGAGAACTTTGGTATTTCAGCATATCCATTCAGCCGCAAAAGAGTTGCCGAGTTAGAGGTTAATTATATAAAGGAATTGAAGCTTGGTATGTTCTGGGATCCAAACACTTCTTTCATACAAAACGATGGGACCAAGGTGAGTTCTTTTTACATTCTTGTGCTTGGTTCTATGTCTACTCTCTTCTTGTGTTCGGAAGGTTTTATGCCACTCTGCTTATTGACATTTCTGTTCAACTTTACAGATTAAGTTATCGGAGCTTGTTGGAAAGAGAATAATACTTGTTGCCCAGAATGATTGGTTTTATGGAATTAATGTAAAGTTTTGGCGGATGCTAGAAGCAAGGTATTCCAAAATGAAGGACACACCTCAGGAGTTTGAAGTGATCCACATCTGTAAAAAACAGGAATCTTCGTATTGTAAGCATGGTGCCACAGTGCCATGGTTGAGGCACCCCCCTCTACCTGAGGGATCGTGTCAACGCAAGCTGTTAGTTCATCTTTTAAGACAAGGTGTTGGACTTATTGCTTTTGATGGTGATGGAAGGGTTGTGAGGAGAACAAAATTTCCTTGTATTGAAAAGAATAATATGGATTTTCCCTTTTATGCTGGTGGTTTGGAGGAGGAGGCAGTGACAGAATTAATAGATAGGTTTGAATGGTACGATTGGGATGACTCTAATAGCCCCCTTGCCGTTTTCAAGCACCGCCCTAGGGGGTATTGAATTTGGCAGTTGCTGGTTTTACAATTTACATATATAATTCTGTAGAGTTTTATGGTATTGTGAGACTCTAATGTATGACTTGAGCCTCTCTCTTATTTAAGTGGTTTAAAGAGTGTGACTTTAGTAAGGATGTATTCTCAGTTGTGAGGTTTGGGGTGTAGGGTTACATCCGCTTTACTTTTCTATAGATGTGTCCATTGGGTCGTCTTTGATTCTACGACTCTGTAAGTTACAAGCTACGGCACTTATTTGAATTTCTCAACCAATTTTTAAGTTATTTGGGGTGTAGAGTTACATCTGCTTTACCTTTCTATAGATGAATTAATTCAGATCCTTGTTATTTATCTGAGGGAGGAAGCTATAGTTTTCTAGATTTGTAGAGACGAGGTATAAAATAGCTCCTGTGTCCCCATTTATTTTGTTTTCCAGGATTGATTTTTGCAAGTGATAGATATGTATCATGTTCTTAATATTAGAAATGTAATGTTATGAACAATGTTTTGATCTGGAAGCTATTATTATTTTTAATTTTTTTTGAAACAACTTTTATAAATTTTATTCAAGCAAATCTGCTTCTAGAATGACTTGAAGCTCAGGAGGGACAAAACCCCTTCTAGTAATACCACCTGGACTCAAATAAGAGGAGCGAGCTAACCATTCCGCTGCCCTATTCCCAGATCGTTTTACAAATGCAATATTAACATTGCTTAAAGATGCTAGAACTCTCCTACAATCACTATAATTCCACCAAAGGGCGAGTAGATATTCACCTTTGTTAGTATAGCCCTAACAAGAAGTTGGCAATCAGATTCAACCCAATACCTCAACTATTGTCTATCACCCTGCAAACTTCTGTCGTCTTCATTTTTCTTGGTGCTTCTTCATGCCCATGGCCTCCGCAACATGAATTTCTGATATACCATTTGAACACACAGCTGCAGCAGCTATAAGCTCACCATTTGCATCTCTAGCAATCCAGCCTATTCCTGTCTTTGTCGATTTCTTGAAGACGGTGGCATCGCAATTGACCTTAACATTATTCCCCGTTGGTTTGGCGGCAATGTGGGATTGAACTCCCAATACTTGAACCCTCTGCCACTGTGTAAGGTATGCATTTGCAATAGTAACCACTGTCCCTGCTCTCGATGACTTGCCATTCCAAACCATATCACTGCGTGCTTTCCATATACCCCAACAGACTGACCCAATCAAAGCCGCTTTAGTACTGAGATGCTCCAGAATATAGCCAAACCAGTTTTTACATTCCATACCTGCATCGTATGTAAACTCAGAACACACAACATTCTAGCATGTCTTGGCAAAAGTGCAGTGCACTAAACAATGTTTTTCTGTTTCTGGTTCCCTCCCACACATCGGACATAGAGCATTAACTGGTACATTCTTAGAGAACAGATTGCACATCGTTGGTAAACACCCAGCCAAAGATCTCCATAAAAAACAATTTAATTTTCGAAGGGACTCAGCCTCCGCACTTTCCTCCAGATGCTTGCATTATCGTCTTCTACCCACTCGTTGTTCAGCCTTTGTAACAGTTTATAAGCACTTTTGACAGAATAAAAACCATCCAATTCAAAACACCAATACCACGAATCCTTATTTAGGGACTCCGAAAGGGAGATACTGTAGATCAGTTTTTTATCCCTCTCCTCAAACAAGTCTTCTGTGATGTCCATGTCCAAACTTTATTATCTACACCCATAGGATTATTTACCATGACATTATTGAGGGCAACATGATTCGAACTAACACATGGATCTTGGATATTTGGTAACCAAAGTCGGTCCAAGCACACTGATGTTCTTCCCATGTCCCACTCTCCACCTAGCACCCTTCAAAACTACTCCAGGTCTTTACTTGCCAAAACACTCCTCCAAACATAACTTGGGGTATGACCTAATTCTGCCTCCAAAAAGTTCCCTTTTGGGTAATATCTCACTTTAAAGATTCGGCTATTCGGCCAACCAAAGAATATTCAAAAGTTAAGGGGTGGTATTGTATTAAACTTTTAAAGACTTTTAAAAATTTTAAAAGTCATGGGGTATTCAATTATAACATTTAAAGAATTTTTAAAAGTACGGTGTTAGTATTCAATTAAGACTTTTAAAAAGTATTTAAAAGTAGGACAATATTGAATTTAGACATTTATAGACTCTTTATAAGTATCGTGTTATTCAAAAAGTCAATTACTTTTAATGAGAATGACTTTTAACAAAAAATATAACTACATTCTTTGGAAAAAAAAAGTTATGAGCTTTTTGATAAGATTTGACATGACTTCTAATAATTCTATAAAAATCATCCTGAATAATATTGTTTCATTTACTATCAATAATTTTTTTAAATTTTCAGTCGCTTTTCTTCTCTTTCTTCCATCTCTTTTTCTTCCTCTTCTTGGTTTTCAATTTCCCTATTTATATTCATTTTAGTAAACAATATTATTGAGGGTGCGATCTTTTACAATTTTGTAAAACTAGATCATAACACACAAAATAAAATAAGAATCCATCAAACATTATAGTAATTCATGGACTTTTAAAAATATTGTGCTTGCAAAAATTCATATTAAACACCAATAAAATAGCTTTGCATCATTAAAATATTGTTGGCTAATGACATAGCTCTGCATCATAATTAACACATAATTAGCTATGAATATTGGCAAATATATAATTCTTAGATAAAAATATGCAATCAATACTCAATTTAACAAGAAATATACTTTCTATTCAATTTTTTGGTGGCCAAATTAATCTGAGAACATACGATCGAAATTGGATTGCAGTGAAAAAGGTTAAAGAGTTTCACAAAAAAGGCTAATATATGATCTTTGTTGTTAGTCTAGTAAATCACAAAATCTATCAAAAAGTCTATGAAAGTCTTTAGAAGTCATTTTATTAGGAGTCATTAAAAGTATTTCGAAATTTTGGTCACTCAACAAGAATCATTAAGAGTCATTAAAAATCTACAAAATCCATGAAAGTCATTTCCCCAAGAATTATCATTAAAAGTCATAATACAATATCACCCCCTAAAAGTCTCTACCCCTACTTCCCGAGCGTAGCTAAATTGTAGTCTTTAAGCTTCTTGAACCCCATGAAAGATAATATATATAAAAGGAGAAAATGTTTGTGGGGTTCCGGAGAGAGCATTGAACAAGCTACCATTTTCAAGTGCTTTCTTCATAGGATTAATCCTCTATATATATGCAAAACATCCCCTTCCTCCATCCCATAAATATAACTGCCCAATGCTTCATTTCATTAATCAATACTATTAATGATTATATTTGTAACTTATAAATATAATATTCACATAATTTATATTTAATAAATACACATGTATTTATTCTTCTTATTTTATTTGACAAATTAAGTCAAATACAACATTTCCCACTTGACGCATTTGTCAAACAGCTTTTCCGACTATGAATTTCCACTATTCATTAAAGTTAAATCTTATATGTTATGACTCAAAACTCCCACATTTTCTAGAGTCTACAATCCAAATATGTATTTCCACTATTCATTAGAGTTAAATCTCATGTAATTCTCAAATATTTTCGAGTCTAATCAAACTCACATGTTTGACAAATAATTTCACATAAAAGCTTTCCTTTAAAAATTCACAATCTCTAATTGAACATTGTCATATCACCTTCGAAATTTGCACCAGAACAATCAATAAATTCAGGCACGTCTACCTCATAACCAATTAGTGACCAATTAGTGGTGCAATGTACACTTCAAGTACTTCATTATCCTATTCACAACCTTTCACTAGGCTTGATTAGGATTTATTTTGTATCCATTCACTAGGCCAATTAAATACGCCAAGTCAAGTCAATCGATTACACAACATCGAACTTTCGACTACTTGTGCACATGATACATCAAGTGCCTTTTCCGCATTAACCGTTTCCCCATTACCAATGGGTTGGTGCCGGACTGTAATTTTGCATCCTAAAATGATTAAGCATTTAATTCGGATACCTCTGGTTCACATTGAATATTCAAAATATTCCCTGAACTTATCAGATTTCACTTATATTCTCAACCTTTCCCACTAATCTCAACCTTCCCACTAAGTTCCAATTTAGTTTTGTTGAGAATTCCTTTATTAATTACTGATAACAATATATCATTAACATATACTGATTATATTGTAAACAAACTCCCACTTTTCAAAATACAAAAACTATTGTCTAATTCATTCTCGGTAAAATTTTCTCAATTTCAACGTAAAACCTTTCGCAATTGAACATACTTCTAGACACATTTTTCTCACCTTTCCCTTTCAAAAATCCATATACACAACCTATGAATTTTCTATATTGGGGTTGATCATACAACTCCCACACTTGATTCTTTCAAATTGATTCATAATCATTTTTCATTATTTTCCTTTGATAATTCCGATTCTTGCGAAAAACAAGATTTTGCACTATTATATTCAATACCAATATTCAGATCACGACAGTCTCTTACATCCATATATATCGAGAAAACAAGACAATGCACTGTTATATTCAATGCCAATATTCCGATCATGATCATAATATTCATTTCGATCTACTTTAACACATGTCTCAATATATAAAAATTTTATTGTCATAATTACATAGATGACAAGCAAATGTCTTGTATTCTCAAATACAGTTTCTTATTCGTCGGAATATTTTTGAAAATAGCTTTCATATTTTCAATCATTTAACAAATTTTCGATCCTTCCCACTTTTAGGTGGGTGTCAATGATATTTTCCATTTCAAGGCATTTGTCCTTATTCCTTTTACGAGTTCCTCTAACTCATTCAAAATATTTCTTGTTAGCAAACCATTCACATGCTCTCTATTCTGAGCATCACTTTCCAAATTGTCTAGAAATAATTTATTTCAATCTACAAAAATAAAATCAAATTTTATTTTCTGGCTCCAATTAGCAATGTTGGCATTATTCAACAACCAATTCAGACATAACCAATATATTTACCAATTCCGGTAAAATTTGTATTCTCATCATTTGTTAAAATTAATCCACTCCGTTTTTCATATTTTCCAAACCGAAAATATATAACCAACTCATCATTTTCTATGCTCAATTTTCGAGCATTACTAAAAATTTCCTTTAGTGTAATATCGTCTTTTCTTAACGAAAATTCCCAATTCATACCCAATTATCGATTATAAATTTTATACTCCTTTTTAGAATTTCACTAGAAATTTCCTCTATTCGCCTGTTTCAACAGTATCTTCCAAATTATTCAAAAATAATGTATTTCTCATTTTTACGACTCCAACGTTACAAATGATGCCATTTAATTTCACATTATATATATACCAGAGAGAGAATTCTGAGCCAAAAAAAACTCAAGATCAAGAATAGTCACTAGACATGCACTCAAAAAAGAAATTACAGCAATCAAATGCACATGAATTGATGATAGTACTAGATTATAAAAGGAGAAACAAAATGATCTAATAATAACAGCAGGAGCACAAAAAAAATTGAACAGATAGGTACACACCAGGAACTAAAAACAAAATATAAACAAAATATATAAAAAAGTATGTTAAGTCAAGCTATCCAATTAAACAACGATTATTTAAAAATGGATAGTAAAAATAAACTATCCAAAATAAAAGATTAATCATGGAGGACAAAATGACAAACACGAGTAAACTGTTTACAGGAAAGACCAACCATATATGGATCAATAATAACCAAAATAATGTTATCAAACCAGAAACATAAATCATGGAATCACATATAATTAGTTAACATACTACATATAATAACATATGGGTAAAAAAAATATGATATATAAGGACAAAGGGATAATGAAATAAAAGTAAGCAGTGGGCATAAAAATAAATACTATAAAAGATATGATCTGCTTGATCTTGAATGTCCCAGCGGCAACATGAACGAAACCGCAACTTTACACAAATTAGCTATATGATGGAACGAGATGAAAGCAACAAACAAGTAATCGGGGCAGTTGAATCAAAACAATGTAGAGAGAAAATATTATAAAGCTCTGGTACCAATGAAAGATCATATGTATAAAAGGAGAAAATGTTTATGGGGTTCCGGAGAGAGAATTGAACAAGCTACCATTTTCAAGTGCTTTTTTTATAGGATTAATCCTCTATATATAGGCAAAACATCCCCTTCCTCCATCCCATAAAATGTAACTGTCCAATGCTTTCATTTCATTAATCAATACTATTATTGATTTTATTTGTAACTTATAAATATAATATTCACAAAATTTATATTTAATAAATACACTATTCATGTATTTATTCTTCTTATTTGACAAATTAAGTCAAATACAACACCCCATACCACCTTTGTTTTTGTAGGTACATATTTTATTCCATCTTTTCCAGTGAATGCCTTTGTCTTTCTTCCCTGGAGTTCACCAATATTTGCTAAAGAGACTTTCAATCTTCGTACACACTTGTTGAGGGAGCATAGACACACTCATTGTGTAGTGTGTACGTAATTGCTCTGGAAGTCAATATTAAGGATAATTTGGTTATTGTCATGAAAATTGCTATGGAATTTAAAACTTTGCTCAAGATTTAACAATTTCCTTTAATAAAAGGCTCAGTTTAAATATACATTAAAAGAGCATGTAGGTTAGTTTACGGAAAAACACGATTACAAATTTTTTTCATATCTTCGTCGGGCAAATTCCTGAACTGTCAACTACAACCTGATTGTAAAACAAAAAATGAGTAAACAAATAGTCATTTTGTTTTTAGATCGCTTAACATATAGAATATCCAAATTCTCTAAACTGAAAAGTATTACAATGATCGGAGAGAGGTAGCTTGATGTTAGCTAATTTCATCCCAATAGCTGATTTGAAAACGGGGCTTCTATCCCACGTTTCAGCTTATCCATGACATGACATCTGTAAGCCCAGATGTGCCTATATAGCTTTTTTGGGAGAAAGTGGAAGAATGAAGACTTTTCTAATACAAGATATATAAAATATCATTCATACATAGCATAGTCCTAGCGAACCCACTTAAAATCTTTACTGAACAATGACCGACCATCATATTAGCAAATAAACGTATTCATGGGCTTAATGCACGAAAATAATCAGGGATTAGATCGAATGAATTGGGAAAGGCAACAGAAAGATTCGATTTTATTTCGTAAAGCCGGTGTTGCTGTTGCCTACGCGTAGGGCCATCCCCACTCTCATCCCGGGGCGCTAAGGAGCTTTTGTTTTTGGAACAGACGATAGAGTTTTGCTGACACCTTGAATCAGTTTGCTTTTGTTACCTACATAATTTTTAGTTGTGAAAGATGAGCTCTCGCGACTATAACCCGAGTCCACTCTCAAAACAGCTTATCATCTATTTACTTTTCATTCTATTATTTATTTGCAAAATTTCATATCATGTGAATTTTCCACGACAACAATATTAACTTCATAAAGATTTTTTACCTTTTCAAAAAAGATAACAAATAGAGCATAATCACAAATGTAACATTACAAATTCTTATCGTATATTCTATTTACATTTCATTCCATTATTATTTTTGAAATTTCATATCATGTGAATTTGCCATGATAATAATATTAATTTCATAAAGATTTTTTTACCTTTTCAAAAAAGATAAAAAAAATAGAGTATTATAACAAATGTAACATTATCAATACTATTATATAAAAGCCGAAACATTAAAAATTTGGTCGGTCGGTCGTCGGTTGGTACGATACCTGTTGATTTTACTTATTTAACCTTACTCAACTAACTAATCAATTTCCTTTTTCAGGTTAAAATATTATCTTTCTATTTTTTAAAAACTAAATAATTTCCTCTTTCAGGTAAAATACAATATTTTTTATATTTTATCTAACTAAAAATTCTCTTTTATTAATCAATTTTCTAATCAATTACCCTTTTTACCCAAAATACATTATCTCTTCTCTTTTCTCTTTTTTCTAACTAAAATCTTTCTTTTTTCAAATATATTATGGACGATACCTTTTTCGGCCAAAACACGTTACCTTTTTTCTTTTCTGTTACTAAAATCTCCCATCTTCCAATTTTATCAGGGGTGTTTATTTTTAATAAAAATAAAATTAGAATGTTATAATACTAATAATTAACCGATTACCTTTTCAGTTAAACATATCATCTTTTCTATTTTTTCTCATTAAATTCCCTTTTTTGTAAAAATATAACGAGCAACATTAATTTCTCATTTTCTAAAAATACTATGAACAACTTTATTTAGTAAAATAACATAATTAAATTATAATTAATATAAACTAATCAATTACCGTTTTCACATAAATCATGTCACCTTTTTAATTTTCACGTTACCCTCCTATTTTCTCTAACTAAAATATCTCTTTTTCCAATTATATCATGGACGATTCTATTTAATACGATAAACTAATAATATTATAATATTAATAATTAACGGATTACCTCTACAGCTAAAATGCATCATCTTTTTTATGTTTTCTAACTACTTTTAATATAAATATCACGAAAAATATTAATTTCTCCTTTTCTAAAAACATTACGAGCAATTGTATTTAATAAATTAATGTAATTAAATAATAATTACTATAAACAAATTAATTACCTTTTTCACTTAGAACATGTTACTTTCTTAATTTTCTCTAACTAAATTCTTTCTCCTTTATTAGTCAATTTTCTAATCAATTACCTTTTTCATCCAAAATACATTACCTCTTCTCTTTTCTCTAGCTAAAATCTTTCTTTTTCCAATTATCTTATGGACGGTAACCTTTTTCAACCAAAACACGTTACCTTTTTTCTTTTATGTTATTAAAACCTCTCATTTTCCAATTATATCACGGAATTATAAAATTATAATATTAATAATTAATCGATTACCTTTTCAGCTAAAACATATCATTTTTTCTATTTTTTCTCATTAAATTTCCTTTTTTCCTAAAAATATCACAGGTAACATTAATTTCTCATTTTCAAAAAACACTATGAGCAACTTTATTTGGTAAAAAAACATAATTAAATTATATTTACTATAAACTACTCAATTACCTTTTTCACATAAATCATTTCACCTTTTTAATTTTCACGTTACCTTTCTATTTTCTCTAATTAAAATATCTCTTTTTTCAATTATATCATGGGCGGTTCTGTTTAATACGATAAACTAATAATATTATAATATCAATAATTACCGGATTACCTTTTCAGCTAAAATGTATCATCTTTTTAATGTTTTCTAACTATTTTTAATAGAAATATCACGGAAAATATTAATTTCTCCTTTTCTAAAACATTACGAACAATTATATTTAGTAAATTGATGTAATTAATAATAATTACTATAAACTAATCAATTACCTTTTTCACCTAGAACATGTAACAATCTTAATTTTTTCTAACTAAATTCTTTTTTTTCCAATCATATCACGGACAATCTATTAAATAAAATAAAATAATAATTTTGTAATTACTAACAATTAACCGATTACCTTTTTAAACTAAAATCTATCATCTTTTCAAACTAAAATCCCTTCTTTTTCTAAGAATATGACGGATAACATTTATATAATTATTATCAAATCATCTCATATAAAAATTTAAGTCTCTAAAAATCATGTTTTAAAATAATTAATGTAAATTAATGAAAAAAATTCATATAATATTAAAAAAAAATTGTGCGTCACACGGGTTTTAAACTAGTATATATAAAAATTCAAATACTTAAAAAATTACAAAGACATATTTTCATACGAATAACATATTAAGAACACAAAACGATCATCTGTTTTATTTTATAAAAATTATATATACCTATTATATTTAAAGATTACGTTAAAAAATATGATTTGCCATGAGTGTTTTACATACAAATATACAATTCAAGTAAACAAATTTTTTTCTTAAGAAAATATGAAGACTGGGTTCTGTATTTTAAAAAAGTTAAAACATGTATTGTATTTGCTATTTATAAAAATTTATTTTGTAAAATTTTTAAAATTTTTATTATATATATTCTTTAAGATTTTCTAAAATTATGTGCTTAAAACTTAAAATACTGTATTTTGTCCTTATTGTTTTGTTCTAAATTTTATATTTTTGTTATTAAAAAAATCAAATCAATTAAATTACTTTGTTCACTAAATGAAACAAAAAAAAATCATTTTTCCCATTTTACAAAAAAAATATAAGCATTCTATATTTAAAAATATTATGTTAAAAAATATTACTCACCATGTTATGTTTTATATATAATTCCAGAAAAAATGTTTTTTGTAGAATGTTAAAAAAACCAGGTTCAATATTGTACAAAACTGGACAGAAATTAAAACATGTTCTGCATTTGCCACGTACAATCAATTTTATTCTATATTTTATGTAAATTTTGAAACAAATAAAAATTATATAATATAATAAATATACAGATTTCTAAAATAAAGGACACAAAATTTGTATAAATTTTTTATACGACACAATTTTAAACTGAAATATGTGTTCATTTGTCTACATATACATCTATTCAAAACTTGCGAAAATCTTAATTCCTTAAATTAACTTACAGAACCGGACCATATATATTATATAATAGTGAGCATAACTTACACCAACAATCCGGATTTAGGTAAAGAGGAGAATATTTTTGGTCGAATGTTGCCTTTATTTTCGGATTTAGTATTTTCAATTTTGGGGATTTTCCCTCTATCAATTTTAAAAGTATGTCACTCCATTTTACCTTAAAAGACGTGCGACATCTATTTGTAATTACAGCAGTTGTCCCTTCACCTTTTTAATCATTTTTCACCCAATAACAATTCACCACGTGGTCTTCGAGTCGTTTCTTTTTTAGAACCTATATATAACTTTCATTATTTCCAATTGTACTTTCATTTTACTTCTTCTCAGAAACCAAAAGCCAAAACCCCTTCTTCTCTTTTTTTCTCTCAGAATTTTCGCCATCGCTGGAGTTCACAATTCTCGACTTTGAATCTCCGCTTGTCATTCTTTCGAATGCTTGTCTTTCGAATGCTTGTCTGTGTAAGTCTCGTTTTTTCTTTCCCTTTTTTATTTTTTAAGCACCTTTTTGCATGTGATTTGGGAAAAGATTTCCACAACTATTGTGACGCCCCCAGATCCACCCTGACCGGAGACCCGGGTCGTCACATTGTCTCAATATCCTGTAGCACAAGTTACGCAATAATAAAGCAAAATATACAACACAACGGAGCATAAATGTCCCACTCCGCAAATCCAAGATCAGTCTCACACATTGATATCATACGACATAATACATCTCGGGATAATATTTTACATATGTTTACAGAAGTAGGTAGATAAAGATTCCAGCTAGACATTCTAGTTCTCGTCAGCATAGCCTGGAGCTTTCTCCTTTCCCTTGGATCGCTGGTTGGACGTCTCGCCTCTTTCCTTCTTGATAGCTGAATAAAAATGTGGTAAAGCAAGAATGAGCAACTACAGTGCTCAGCAAGTTCTCTTCTTACTCGGTATATAAATATAATAAGATTTCCCAAAATTAATTGAATATCACAAATCTGGATTTTGACTCAGTACTCTTCTTGAAAGCAGAATACTCGAGAAACTCAATACTCATCTCGAAAATAGAATTCTCGAAAGACTCAATTCATATAACTCTGTTGACTCATGATTTAAGAATAAACTGGTCTTCCACCTCTCGGTATCTCGGTGGGGCGATCAACTATCCGACCGGGAATACCGTCCTCCAATGATATCGCACTTCGCCCGATCACGGCTACAATACGCTATCAACAATATAATATAAAAATATGAATGCTAGCATCATAGGGGTTATTAATTAAACCCTGGCATCATAGTGCCAATATATCTCGTGTCCGCATAACGATACACAAGTCTCTCTTTCTCTAAAATGGGCCTCTTTCCCAAAATTTGACCAGTAGAATACAGAATTCCCGAATATTTGATGGACAGATAACTCGAAATAATTCTTCCATGAAAACAATTACAAATCTGGCGGACTGCCAGACCGACTCAATTGTTCCACCAATCCGATCAATGGACTGAGGTAAATTCTCAATAATAATATTTTATTGGTTGACACGAACAAGATGCCAATCCTCGACAATAAAGTCGACCATCTCGAAATATTGAGGATAGTCTTAAAATGAAGTAATTTGGAGTCGTACTGTACAAATAGTACTCCTCGAATATTTATAATACCCATAATTGATGAACGTTAAATAGAATATTTTTCACTTGATCAACGAGTAAACTCTAACGATCCTAATTTTTATAACCTTTATTTATTGATTCGAGAGACGAACCAACTAAAAGATAATCAATAATTATTGTCGAATTTGTACAATAAATTCGACTGAAAGGAATAAATTTAACTATCTCGAATGAATGAGAATAGTTTCACTGAATCATAATAATAGTCGTCTCGAATTAATGAGATCGACCCGATAGCAACGAAATTAATTCCATGCTTATAAGGGATATAATTCACAAATAAATTAATTTTAACAGTAACAAAATATCGCAACGAGAAAATAATGCTCAAAAGGATAATTAAATCTCATAATTTACAGCTCGAAATTAAATAAGGAATGAATTAATACGAACAGAAATTCAAATCTCTAAGAGTTAGGGTAGGAATGAACTTGCCTCGATCTCGGAGTGCAAATAAGTGTAGATAAAATTTGTACTCTACCCGTGAACTCGGCTTCGGTCTACGGCTCGTGAATTATTCTCTAAAAATGGCAACCAAAAATACATGAGCGCTTCGTCAAAAATAGAATACTTCTCAACCGCTAATATAATATTTAAATAAAATATCTCTCGAAAATCTATACGATAATTAACGGAAAATAATTCCCGGATAAATAAATCTCTCTTCGAACTCAGGAATTAAATCTCGAAAATAAATCCTATTTTTAATTATCCGTAAATCCGTCTTAAAATGAAAATAGGGTTACGGAGATTAACGGCAATACTCTTTTTTTTTAATCTCGTAAATAATTAAATAATATTCCGATTTTAATCTCTAGAATAATCTAACTCTATCCGGTTAATTAAATAATCCGGAAACGATAATTATAAATCCCCTAAAATCATATCGTATTTTAATCCTATTTATTCACAATTATTCTCTTTTTATCAACAAATTATTAAATCTCTAATTTCCGTCCAAAAATCACAAATTAACTCTTTTTAAATAAAAACCATATTTTACGCTATTATTCATTAATATTCACTCTTTTATTAATGAAACGATAAATCTCTAATTTACGTCACAAAATATTTAATTAATAAATAAATCTATCATCATTTTATTAAACTCGTTTTATTTCTCAAAATATTTAATTATTATCTCAATTATTAAAACCCAATTTTAACAATATTCAACCTCCTTTATTATTAATATCTCTTTATTTCTCAGAATTTATAAACTAGTATCTTAATTATTTAAAAACTAATTTTAAAAAGAATCTTCAATCTCTTTTTATAAAATCTTAACTCGTTATTATTATTTAAATCTATTTTTTTATATATATATATATATATATATATATATATATATATATATATATTTATTACCAACTAATTTATATCGCTATCCAAATATTTAAATCTCGATTTTTTTACGTTCAATCGCTAATTTACAAAAAAAACTGTATCGTTATACTGCAATAACGATGTGGGCCCCACCTGCACCAAGTGGGTCCCACTCGCTACCCCCTGCATTCTCCCTTGTTTCTCTCCCGTACCTCTCTCTCCCTCCTTTCTCTCTCTCTCTCTCTCTCTCTCTCTCTCTCTCTCTCTCTCTCTCTCTCTCCCTCTTCTCCGGCCACACAACAAACACCATAACACAATTTACTCTCTCAATCTCTCCGTCGAACACTTCACCGGTTTCACCGCGCATAAAACTCCGACCACTTCTTCATCTCCGACACAACCTCCCTCCTCCGTTCGTATCTATCTCTCTCTCGTCTCCCACCTTCCTCTCCTCTCTGTTTCTCCTTCCACTTCGAATCCCCCCCCCTTATAGCTCCGGCAAAACCACAATCACAACACCCAATTCTCTCGCCTCCCTCTCTTCTCTCTTAACATCACAGTCGAACCAAACCCACCCAACAAACACAATTAATTCTACTAACCCACAAGCATCAATCCTTAATCAAACAAAAAAAAATCGAAACAAAAAGAAAGGAAATGAAAGTAAAATGATAGGAATACAAAGTAACTACCTGTATAATGTCTTTGGTTTGGGCAGAGAGATAAAACAAAGAAAAAAACAAGACCTGTCGTTTCTATTTTGCCGTGCTAAGTAAACTAAATATATAACTACTCTGTGTTAACTTTATTGCTTTATAATATATATAAGGTCTATTTCTATCTATAAAAAAAATAAAAGCTGCAGAATTTGGGGAGTAAATCCTGGAAAAGGAATTGGTGTGCTCCGTAAAATCTGTAGTGGTGTCTCCTTGTCTCTTCTATTGGCCATAAAACGAGATTTTATCTCCGTTTTCTAAAATAAAACCGATCCAAAAATAAAATTAAAAAAAATCCTATTTTCCTAAATATTTTTCTAATTTTAGTAAACACTAAACTAATTAAATATAAAACGAATATTTAAAATCTCAAAAATTATTAAAAAGCACTATTTAAAATATTATAACGAATCGCTCTTAAATAAAATTTAAATAACGATAGGAAAATTTATTCGAAATATTCACGGTTATTACAACTATTCATCTTCTTGAATTTTGTTTAGAGGTATACATATTGTTCTTGCGTTTCCCGAGTATGACCGTATTTTGCTTGGTTATGTAATTCGAGTTTACGTATTTGGAGTTTTGGAATTGGGGGTTTTGGCTAGTTGTGGGTTTAGGTTTGTATTTGGTGTTTTTCGTGTTTATGATTTTCTGGGTTTATATGTTTGTGTGTATACGTGTATGTATGCATCCAGATCTTGTTTTGGTGTTTTTGATTTTGGTATTGTGTGTTTCTGTGACGAGATTCCTAATCCGGACTAATGGCTAATGAAACGTTTTTTTTCCCAAAAGAATTTAGGCTTTATTCTAACACTGCATAATCATGCTAACTTATTCTAGATAGGGAAAAATCTTTGCCCGGATTAGGTTAAGTAGGACACCAGTACGGACTACAAGATAACTCCAAGAAGACCCGATCTGGTGCCTCCACAGCCCTTTCCACGCCAGGTAGAAGTGATGCTGGTGGTTGGGACTCTGCAAAACAATGTCGGGAGGTGGGTTTGTACCCACGGTACCTTCGACGTGAGAATAAGAGTAGGCTTTTGAAATTATGTGCTTAAAACTTAAAATACTGTATTTTGTCCCTATTGTTTTGTTCTAAATCTTATATTTTTGTTATTTAAAAAATCAAATCAATTAAATTACTTTGTTCACTAAATGAAACAAAAAAAAATCATTTTTCCCATTTTACAAAAAAATATAAGCGTTCTATATTTAAAAAAATTATGTTAAAAAATATTACTCACCATGTTGTGTTTTATATATAATTCGAGAAAAAATGTTTTTTGTAGAATGTAAAAAAAACCAGGTTCTATATTCTACAAAACAGGACAGAAATTAAAACATGTTCTGCATTTGCTATGTAAAATCAATTTTATTCTATATTTTATGTAAATTTTGAAACAAATAAAAATTATATAACATAATAAATATAGAGATTTCTAAAATATAGGACACAAAATTTGTATAATTTTTTATACAACACAATTTTAAACTGAAATATGTGTTCATGTGTCTACAAACCTTATTGACATATATACATCTATTCAAAACTCACAAAGATCTTAATTCCTAAATTAAAATAATGAGCATAATTAGTAAAATGTACACCATCATGTAAATAAAAGGCATAATGAAAAAAAAATTGTGAAAATATTTTTTGAAAATACCTTAAAAAAAACTTTAGAAAAGTCAAATTGATAGTTGGTAGCATACTGACCAAAAACACTTCCAGAGTAAAATAGGACATAAATAAAATAGACATGTGTGCTAGTGTAATTAGACAATATATAAAACCCATGTGTACTACTGTACTAACATTATAAAAACTGAAGTTCCACTTCTTTAGTAGGAAGTTCAAAACGCAAGTTCAGTTTCACCTCAGAACTAGGGCTACTATGATGAGCCAACAGTAATCAACAGAATTGTATACAAGAATGGTTCATTTAGTTATAGCCACATCAGATTAATTGCCAATACAGACATCAGCATTAACCAACACTCTTACTTGTCTAGAATTGTTTCCAACAGCAGAAACAATGTAGTGTAGAAAATAAGCGTGGAATGTGGTAAAGTTTCAGATGGACAAATACTACTAGCATATTGCAGATGAACATTTTCTACTACTAGCATGTGCAACTAATGACAAAAGATGTTGAGGACGAAGCGGGCCCAGTCACAAAAGATACTGAAGATGAAGTGCACCAAATCTCCAAAAATGTTTAAGACGCTGATCATGTAGTGTTACTGCAGTATAACAAACATTAAAAATAGTGGTAAGGGCTGTCTAAGAAGGGAAAAAAATGTGAATCCAGCTGATTACCAAAAAACATATTACCTCTGTATTCGATTTGTATAGTGAAGAGGAGATGAATTTACCGACGACTCCTGAAGCACCTCAAGCGAATTCCTATAGAATGCATTTTTGAGCTAGCTTTTCGATTCTTAGCTCCAACTCTTCTTGGGAAGTCCTCAAGAGTAAAATCGTCATTTTCTTCAAAGTCATGGTCTTGCTTACAATTAAGCCTCTTCAGATTCGTACTGTACAATACACATATCTCATCCAAGTACCGGGTCCCATCAATCTTTTTAAATCTAATTCTTACTGAACATTTTAATTCTCTCTCCAAATCTAGAATCAACTGTTTGCATTTGTATACTCTACCAAACTTGTAACTATTCCTATTTAAAATTCCAACAATATCATATTTCCTTCCTCTCTCAACATACTTTCTTCCAATGCGCAGCCCTTCAACCCAATAATTTCGATCATTCGAAAGTGGTAGAAGGCTGCAATGCTTGTGGTACTGCTCTTCACGATAATCTTTATTTTTTACTCCGTACCGTAAGCAAGCCCAAAACCGGTTCAAAGGCTCTAAAATGCCTTCAGGAATCTGCAAATATAAATACAGAAACATAAATTAACTATTAGTATACACGACTATGCACCTCAATCTTAACCTTTGAAATTTTTAATCAACTCCTTTCTTAAATTTGTACAATTGTTGATTATAAAAAAAATGAGCCGGAGCACTAAAGCAATGGAGTACTAAAAGTGCCAACATACAAAACATTATTATTAGTGGCACACATTTAAGGAAAATAGTACCACTGCATTGGCCATTAACATTAAAAAGAAATTGCTTGTGTGTGAGTGTGAGTGACATTATTACACAATCTAAACTAATAAACTAATGCCTGTTAATTAACATCCACTTAACTGCCAAAATATCACACAATACCCCTCTCAAATGTTCACTAGAGCAAGTCAACAATTGGACCAATTTAAGATACCAGCAAGTCAACCTGTACCAATTTGAGATACCAGCAATGCATCTATATAGGTTTACTTAGTGAGGAATTACTACTGACTATCTATGCATTCATTAACAATTTCACAACATTAATGTTCTATCATAAGTTTTTTTTTTTTTCGATTTTTTAATTTTCACAAAAATTGGAGAGCACATTTGATTAGGCATAGAAGGCAGCATCTGTAGCTACTAAATACTGATACAATAAATCAAGTTTCAACAAGCAAAAATATCAAGATGACCTTTAGGAGAGAGAAGAGAGGAAACAGAGGCCACAATGTAATCTCAGTTCAGGGTAATAGGCAGAATGGCATAAACCTACAGACGAAAGGGTAAAGTGGAGAGCGGAACCAACCACAAACACTAACATAAGGGGGGTTTTTTGAACAGCACATGTCATACTCATACTTGGTTGCAACAACCAACCTAACAGGTCCAATTAAGACATACCACATGATATGAGCATTTGCAAAGTTACAAGAAGGAAAGTGAGCTCTTAATCTATCTTTTATGCTAACATCACTATCAAATCTGTGTATATAGAAATCTGGAAACTATTTTAAACGGTAAGGGGGATTCATGACATAATCTTACCCAGAGGAGGACAGTTAAACTATTTTAAACGGTAAGGTCAGTTAAAGAATCAAGAAGCAATGACACCAAAAAAAACTAGATGAGGATCACACACAAAATGAAAAGAAAAATCAATCAGCAAGAAATTAGGCAAAAGCGAGGGAACATATATACCTTTGGCATAGGACCACGAGATCCCTCTCGCCTGATCACACTTTTAACAACAACCATGTTATCTTTGCCACTTTTACATGATGTAGTCCGTAAACTATGCATCATCAAATAAGGCCTCTGCGATACAGCTTGTTCACCCTGTGGTGAGACGGAACGTAAGTAAAGGCAAACTCATATGCATTAATTCTAGCATAGCGCCGTCCCCCATACATAGCAACCCTGTTTCTCACATTTACACCACCACGTCCTCCACGTCGTCCACCCCCACGTCGTACACCCCTATTATACTCCATTGCTACAACAAACCCTAGAAAACAACCCCCAAATTTGAAGCCCCCAAATGTGAGGCGTGTGGGTAAAATTACTATATATAGTAAGACCAGTAGTACAAACGGTAAATACAAAATATTACTGTGCTAGTCGCTCTATTTTTGACTGGCTGTAAGAGAATCTAATAATAATACTTCATTTATGATTATTAATTTTCATTTCAATTGCATTAATTATAACCGTGACTTCGTTTATAGAAATATTACTAACTTCTTTTTAACACAAGTTCATTTACCTTTTTAATTACTCATGCTTCTTACTTTAATTTTTTTTTAAATACTCTTGACTCTTAATTTTATTTTGAAAAATAAAATAAGCCAAATCGATGCTATATCTCCAATTTCCATTCGTAATACAATTACACACGTTTTCTCGTACAAATTATGTTATTCACATATTTTTCAAACAAAAGTCCGGTAAAAAAATTTATTGCTTACTAGGATACTAGGATATGCAGAAATGAATATGTGAATATGCATCTTTTTTTTTGTGTGAATATAATTTAGCAAAAAAATAATAATTAAAGAATATGTTGGTAGAAGCATAATTTTCAATGGTGTAATGTAACAATGACACTATGGCGTACCAAAATTTTGTAAGTGGGTAACAACAGTCTAAAAAACCGGATTTTTGTGTGCGGACTCTTTTTTCTTGGGCCGGTTTACAAATGAACCAACAAAGTGCGTTCTTAAACTTGGTCCAACACTTCTTCATCAGATAAACCTCCGGTCCAGTCCAATTCCCATGTTCGGTGGGTCCAAAACACAATGGAATTCCCAACAGTTACTTATAAGTTATATCTATCTAAAAATGCTTAAAATTAAACTAATAAATGAATATACTTGAAACCAAGAAAATATATATTTATTTAACAAGTTTATTTATTTATCTATAAAAATATATTTTATTCAATTGTCAATAAATAAATATTTATTCATTTAAACAATTATTATATGTTATTTTCTTGCAATATTGGTGTTTTAAAATTTAGTATTCGAATGTATTTAAAAGATAATAATTGAAATTTTAAAATTCTTATCATATATTTTCTTCGCACTCAGTAAGATACATACTTGGATTGTATGTAAGAATTTAGTATAATTTACTAGAACCATATTAACATATTTGAGATTATTTATAAAATTATATGATTAAAATTTTTAGAATGTATTAAAATAAATATGGATTTATGAATTTTTTTGGCTAAATGATATGTATAATAAAAATATATATTATCCAACCTTAGTGAATATTCATTTATGTTTATATAGGGTCTTTAAAGATTTCAATAAAATTTATTAAGTAATGCATTTATCGTGATTATTCATTTATTCCATTATCCCAAGTTAGGTTCGGGAAAAAAAAATATTCTTTTGACGAGACTATTCATTTATCGAGATTCCATTATAATAGTAAATTCTCTATAGTTTTTAAAATTGAATGCTTAATCAAAAGTGTTAGAGTAAATTGCAGTTTGATGATCTTTAATTAATTATTTTGCACTTTGATGATTACATTTTAATTTTAGCACTTTGATGATTTGAAAATTTAATTTTTAAGCATTTAAATGATTACCGTCAATTCATGTAGCCGTCATAAGTTATTCAAAGGGTATGTTAGACTTTTCATTCCATTTTTATTAAATCAATCCCAGACTACAATTTCATAATTTTATCAAACCATCCCTCCCGTCTTACCCAAACTAATAATATTTCTATCTGCTACTATTAAAAAAATAAACATTTATATATACATATTTATATATACACAAAGAGAGAGATTAGAGAAAATCATGGATGAACAATTGGGAGATATGAGATGGAGTTACTAAATTTGAAGAGAGATGATGGTCGGGATGAGAAAAATTGGATACATATATATATATATATATATATATATATATATATATCCTCTAATACAAATTACTTTAAAAATACAAAATACAAACCATTACTAATTTCTACAACAAAAATTATTAACATTTTAATTACAATATATTAATTATATTTTAATATAATTATCACTAATTTAGCATTCGTAAATACAAACACGTTTTTCTCCTACAAATTATGTTATCCACGTATTTTTCGAATAAAAGTCCGGTAAAAAAATATATTGCTTACTAGGATATGCAAAAATGAATATGTGATTTTTTTTTTGACTAAATGATATATATAATAAATATATATTACTCCAACTTTAGCGAATATTTATTTATGTTTATATATGGTCTTTAAAGATTTCAATAAAATTTATTCATTAATGCATTTATCGAGATTATTCATTTATCCCATTATTCGAAGTTAGGAATGGAAAAAAATATTCATTTGACTAGGTTATTCATTTATCAAGATTCCACTGTAATTGTAAATTCCCTATAGTTTTTAAAATTGAATGCTTAATCAAAAGTATTAGAGTAAATTGCAGTTTGATGTTCTTTAAATTATTTATTTACACTTTGATATCTATATTTTAATTTTAGCAATTTTGATAATTTGAAAAATTAATTTCTAAGCATTTAAATGATTACTGTCAATTCATATAACCGTCATAGTTATTTAAAGGGTATTTTAGACTTTTCATTCCATTTTTAATTCAATCAACCCCAGACTACAATTTCGTAATTTTATCAAACCACCCCTCCCGTCTTACCCAAACTAATAATATTTCTATCTACCGCTATTAAAAAAAACATTTATACATACATATTTATATATACGTAGAGAGATTAGAGAAAATCACGGATGAAAAATTGGAAGATGTGAGATAGAGTTACTAATTGAAGAGAGATGATGGTGGGGTGATATATATATATATATATATATATATATATATATATATATATATATATATATATATATATATATATATATATATATATATATATATATATATTCCCTCCGTCCCGGTCAAATCTTTACATTTGGTTAGGGCACGGAAACCAAGGATAGTGGACGTAATATTGTTAAAATAGATGAAGTAGTGGGTGTAATAGTGATTTTATTGTTAAAATAAGTGAAGTAGTGAGTGTAATAGTATAAAGTGTTGAAAAAGTGGAGTGAAGTAGTGGATGTAATAATGTATTTTATTGTTAAAAGTTACTATTTTTAGTAATGTAAAGAATTGGTTGGACGTCCCAAAAAGGAAATTGGAAAGAAATGATATATATATATATATATATATATAGAGAGAGAGAGAGAGAGGGCTACTCCAATACAAACCATTCTTAAAATACAAATTACAAACCATCACTAATTTTTACAACAAAAATCACTAACATTTTAATTACAATATGTTAATTATATTTAAATATAATTATCACTAATTTACCCACCCCACCTGTAATCAATTATATACACAACTAAAAATCAATATCTTACACCCATATGGGAAATAGCTTTTAATGTTCTTGAGGTATTCTTGAGGATCGAAGCTGTTGTGCCCAAAATTTGTAATGAATTTAATTTTAGTCCCATGGATATTTGGGGGCCCAATTAGAGTGGTTTGAATAACATTTAAGATTCAACTATGGAGCTTCCGCTGTGGAGGTAGAGAATTTGAGGGAAGCTCTGAAGGTGCTGTTTTGGAGGAAGTTGTGCAGGTGTTGTTTTGGAGGAAGCTGTGGAGATAAAATTATAGAGGTAGCTGTGGAGGTATGATTATGGAGGTAGCTGTGGAGGTACGATTTTGGAGGTAGCTCTGGAGGTGGAGAGTTTGAGGGAAGCTCTGGAGGTGGAGGTGGCGACTGCAGCTCCACCTCCATCTGCCAGGTTCGCTGTTTTGGATAAGGATTATCTCCTAAATTTTAGGAGCACGGAACTGGACTCAAGAGAGGGACTTTGAGATGGATTCTACTACATCAAATGGGATATACACGCTATACACATCTTATATACATACATATGTGGATAATTACATGAAAATACATGGATAAATGGACTTCTAGTGGTATACTAGAAGTAGGACTCTTATTTCTACACAAGCACTTCAAGATCAGTATTGGAAGAAGGATAAAATACATAAAAATGTGGCTTATTGATCAAGAAAGGAGTCCATGACCTAAAGAACTACATCGGGGCTTGATTCCTATAAATAGGATATGTAGGCAGTTGGCAAGGGGGTTCGGATTTTCACCCCTCTCTACACAAGGCACGTGTAACCTTAGTGATACTTTCCTGGGCATATCTTGGCCGGAATTTAATGCCATATTGTCCGGTGACCTTGCCAATTCAGCCCCAAAACACAACAAACCTCCACCCGCTCCAGCAGCTGGAGCTGTAGTGCGAAACTGAAGTTGCGGACGTGCAAACCTGCTTCAACGTCCGATATCCAAGGACAAATTCAATTATTCTAGCGATATTCTCTTGGGGTGTTGTTGCGGAATTTTCTCACAACATTTTTGGCGCTAGAAAGAGGGGCCGAACCTCCGATCTTTTGAGAAGAACAATGTCTAAAAGCTCCGGCGATGATTGTATCTTAAAGAAAGATTGATATAATCATGAAAATGAGTCCAAAATCAAAGTCTTGGGCAAGTATTTCACGGATTGAATTCCACGTATGGTCAGGAGAATAATTACTCTATAAAAAATCCAAGAAGACGAAGAAACGGAGGAAAAATCATGGCTTGTTGGAGAAAAGCGAAGAAGAAGGGAGGTGATTACCTTCATACTAGTCATTTGATGGTGAAAAGGCATAAAGGACGATATATGGCTCAGAGATGCACATATTGTTTGGCTTGATGGAAGAGACCTGAAAAGAATGGCCCGAAAACGAAGTTTTCTGATGTTAATTTCGATCGGAAATACCCAGAAATGTGGTCCCGCGATGAGAGCTTCCCTCAATCAGGGGTGCTGATATGTTTAACTAGACAGGTGAAGCTGAACATCCACCTACTAATGGAGGTACGACCATCTAGAGAGGTTTGGTCGAGAGTTTTTAATGGCAAAGACAGGAGAGACCTCAATCTCGAGGTTGCACCTATGGAAGAAGGTTTCCGTAAGGTACCCCCAAATACTTCATCTTGGCATATGATAAGGAGATTCTTATGGTGAAAAAATGGTGAATCTCAATTTAGAGGTTCAATCAGTTGGAGGTTCAATCTCAATGTATATGAGATAACTCCCCGAGTTATTTAAAAATTCAGGAATTTGTATACGATCCCCAGCTAGAGCTGAAGATGGAAGCTCTGAACACAAAGCTTGCCCAGGAAAGGTCTGCTCAGAAGGAAAGAAGGAAGGAAGCCTATGAAGCTGGCTACAACATTGCCATCAACGATTATATCAAATCCACTTACCTCAGGTTCCCTGACCTAGACTGGTCCCAGCTTGGCGAAGATGCTGTTAAAGCGGTGGAGGATATCAAGAAAACGGAGGCTGCCAAAATCAAGGTGGATGAAGTGAATCCAGCTGTTAAGGAGAATGAGGTGGAGGTTCCCATGAAAGAGACAGCTGAAGCTCAGGCAAATGCCTCCAACATAGCTGCTCCCATTTCCCCTGCTCCAACAATCCAGGAACACGCCGATTGGAGGTGAACCTGCATGGGAAGGAAGGTGGAGCTAGATGCGAACCTCTTGACCAAGGAGGTACCAATGAAACAGGCAACAAAGGCATGAGGAATGAGGTTCATGGAAGAGGTCCAACTACTGGAATTAACAAGAAGTCGAATAACAAGAACCTCTACAGGAAGCTAGAAGATCAAAGGAAGCAATCTGGGTCAATCGTAGCGGTTCTACCACGTAACTTGAGGATCGATAGTTGAACCTGGAGCATCCACTACAACAAGATACTACACTTGATTGAGGTTCTCTGAAGGATCCACCTTATGCATGACGAAATTCACTACAGGAAGCTCAATGTAGAATAACGAAGGAAGCATGTTACCAGGTAGCCTTAATGGAGGAACCTCACGATGAAGGTTCCAGTTTTTCGGGGGGTAACCACCCATGGCATTGATGAAAATGGCTGCTCTAATGAAGGATAATGAGGGCAAGGCGCACCATGTGGAAGTTATGAAAAAAAAAGTGCAAGGGAACCTCGCGAAGTTCTTGGTTGGTCATGTGGCAGCACCTACGAAAGTAGGTGAAAGAAACTTATAGGGGTGCTCATAGCGGAAGCTTCACCAATAATGGAAGGTTGAAGGTCAGAATATCTAGTTGAAGGCATTGAGCAAAGGTGCCAAGGTATGATCTAGGTGATGTTGAAGCTCCAACAAAATAGGCATAAGGGAAGCTAAAGGCGAATTGGTACCTCTTATAGACTGAAAAAGGAGTGGCCCATTCTAAAAAATACAGCATGAGGGACTTATGAAGCTTCTAAGGTGCTCAATTGATAGAGGAGCCAACAATAAGGTTAAAAGAGGAAGCTCCTGGAAATGAACCATCTCAGCTCATGAAAGCTTCAAGCAATATAATTATATGATGATCATCATGGTGAAGAATCCCGAGGAGGTTCTCAACTGTAAGCCTTTTAGGCATGATAAGTTGGAAGGTGTCTCACAAAGAGGTTCTGCTGCTATAAGCTTCTCAAATATTGGAAGCGGGAATTTGGGAATACCTCATGGAAGGAATTGTAGATGGAGCTGATAATAGTAATCTCAATCAAATTCTGGAAAAATGTTATTGGATAAAGAAGGAGGTAGGAATGACCTCTCGATTATTAAAGAAAGTGTTGCGAGGTTCACATATGGAGCTACCTACCATCCAACAGATGTTGAATGGAAATATATGTTAAAGGCATGTAAGCAAGAACCTCTCAAGGGAAAAATCATCAGAAGCTATGAAAGCTCGAGAAATAGTGGAGCTACATCTTTGCATGCTAAGGTAGTGGAAGGAAATCAGGTGTGACTGAAGACACCATCTCAAAATTGGCAAATGTCGGTAATCTTAATGAAATCTGAAGGATTGAAAGGCAACTTGGGTCGCACAGGAGCGAAATATTCATCTCAATTTTGAAGGTGAACCTTACAAGGAGATTGTTATCTATCAAGAGGTAGCTCCCCCCTAAGGCACTATCATTGGCAGCTTTCTTGTTAAGAGGATGGAGGTTGATTGGTTTTAGCTGTAGGAGCAGCTTCTTCGAATTTCACCTGCTGGTTGCAGGTTGATTGGTTTCAGCTGCAGGAGCAGCTTCCTTGGTATTAACCTGCTGGTTGGAGGTTGATTAGATTCAGCTGTAGGAGCAGCCTCTTCGGATTTCACCTGCTGGTTGCAGGTTGATTGGTTTCAGCTGCAGGAGCAGCTTCTTCGCATTTCACCTGCTGGTTGCAGGTTGATAGGTTTTAGCTACAGGAGCAGCTTCTTTGGATTTAACCTGCTGGTTGCAGGTTGATTGGTTTCAGCTGCAGTAGCAGCTTCTTCGCATTTCACCTGCTGGTTGCAGGTTGATTGGTTTCAGCTGCAGGAGCAGCTTCTTTGCATTTAACCTGCTGGTTGCAGGTTGAAAGGTTTCAGCTGCAGGAGCAGCTTCTTTGGACTTCACCTGCTGGTTGCAGGTTGATTGGTTTCAGCTGCAGGAGCAGCTTCTTCGCATTTCACCTGCTGGTTGCAGGTTGATAGGTTTCAACTGCAGGAGCAGCTTCTTTGGATTTCACCTACTGGTTGCAGGTTGATTGGTTTCAGCTGCAGTAGCAGCTTCTTCGCATTTCACCTGCTGGTTGCAGGTTGATGGGTTTCAGCTGTAGGAGCAGCTTCTTCGAATTTCACCTACTGGTTGCAGGTTGATTGGTTTCACTTGCTGGAGCAGCTTCTTCGGATTTCACCTGCTGGTTGCAGGTTGATTGGTTTTAGCTGTGAGTAGCAGCTTCTTTGGTATTCACCTATTGGTTGCAGGTTGATTTAATTCAGCTACCAGTTGTAGCTGTATTGGTGTTCATCTACGGGTTCAGCTTCATTGGCTTCACATGCTGGCTATAGGTTCATTCTTTTCACCAGCTACTGTAGGTATGAGTTGCAGGTTCATTCGCACTCACCTGTGAGTTGTAACTTCATTGGTATTCGCCTATAAACAACAATGGATTTCATGGAGGGGCTTGAATCCGGATTATGGATTTCATTGGATGATTAGGCTCATGACATGCTGAAATATCTTAGGGTTCAAATTCTTGTGGAGCTTCCCTATATTTGCTAGCTCGCGATATTCAAGCGTGGCTTGGACGGATTTGGATATTGGAATTGTGGAGAAACCTCCCCGGTGGACACCTTTGGGTAGGAATTTGGTAGGCCTCTTTCAGGCTTAGGAGAGATAAAATGATTTAAAAGGTACGACTATCACACTTAGGTTCATGTTTTGATCTATTTAGTCATCAATAAAATGTGTGCTATTTTGTTTACATGATTTATATGGATTAAATGTTTACATGCTTATGTGCTCTTCGTTTATATGATACATGAAACATGGAATCTCGGTAAATTTGTGGAATATATGTGAATCTTGCATGCTTGAATGATTGAATTTAGCTCTTCATCATTGTTAGTCATATGTTAAAAAAAACTAGGGGGTAGTGGATGTATGGACATGCTAGGTAGAAACCTTTTAGATAGGACCTCTTAGGTATGAACCTCCCCAGGGTTAATGGATTGAAAGCATATGGATTATATGCTAATGGACTGGAAACATATGGATTATATGCTTATGGATTATACGGATTATCTGAAGCTTGATTGGATTGGAACATGTATGGATTATACATGAGTGGAATGGATAACATGTGGATTACATGTGAATAGAATTGGAACTAGACCAATGAGGTCCTTCGGTGTTGGAGGTTCGCTCGCTTGAACCTCGAAAAGTCGTAATGCCGTGAGGTTTTTGTGCTAGCTCGCGAAGCTCCTAAGAAAATAGGTTCGCGGGGTGCCATAATGGATTCTGGCTCGCGAATCTCCTATGAAAATAGGTTCGCGGGGTGTCTTAATGGATTATGGCTCGCGAAGCTCCTATGAAAATAGGTTCGCGGGGTGCCTTAACGGATCTTGGAGGTGCGGAGTTCCTATGGATATAGGTCCGCAGATTGTGATTAATGGATAAACCTATAAGGTCATCCTACATTAGAAGTTATAATAGAACTGCGCCATCAGGTTCATGTGGATCCTAGGGATACTAGGCACATGGAGAGCCAGGCGAAAGGATGGAATATGTGGGAGCTGGAACACAGGCCACATGTATATTTTGATTTAAACAGGTGTACATATGTTTTGACATGCATTAAGATTTATGTAAGCTCCAACTGGATAGCCGAGTGGATTATCATGAGAGGTTCCAATATAGGGGGACCTCAAATGGATGGCATATGGATTGGCATATGGATGGGAATATGGATTGGAATATGGAATGGTAACGGATTGAAATATGGATTGGAATAAGGATTGATATTTGGATTTTACTATGAGCTCATCAAACCCTTAGTGAGGAAGGGAAGCTCTTTCCATATTAAAGATATAGTTTTTCTTTTGGAAAAACCTTATGGCAATGGAGTGATATTTAAAGGCATGTGGAGCTTCGATATGAGTTACAACTACATAAATTTAAAAGTTGATGGATAAGTTTTGGAGTGAGGTTTGCCTGCAACTGCTTATGGTTTGTTGAGGTTCAGGTATAGCTGCTGGTTTTTTGACCAGCTGCTTCACATCTAGCTAATATATTTGGAATTCAAGCTGAAGAAAGTTTGGCATATTGTATGGAAAGGAAGTTCGATGGCTCATAAGGAAGGCTTATAGGAAAGCTGGAACGCATGTTGGGTGAAGGCTGTTGTTTGTGCGGATGTACGAATGTGTGGATTTATAAAATCGGATATGAGCTTTGGCTGGATAGAAGGACATAACTTTCTTATGAGGTTCGAATTACGGGGAACCTCAAAGTGCTGGGTTTATGGAAATACGGAGCAGAAGTAGGTTTGAATGGGAATCATGATCCTAAACGTTGTTGGAAAGGAATAATGTGCAGGAATACTTTAAAATAGAATAAACATGGATTAGTATGTCTTATCTCTTGGATTGAAGATGGGAACCTCTAGTTGAGCTACAAGATTTATGCCCACATAAGGCAGTTGGAATAAATACAACGGAGGACTCAATAACGGCTAAAACTTATGGCGGACTCAGTTATAGCTCCCTTAACAGTTGTAGCTGATGCAGCTAGACATCCTGTAATGAATCCACATCTCAGGAGCTTATATCAGGTTAATCTCAGCTGATAACGCTAAGGCCCTCTTTGCTCATTCGAGGAGGTGGCCTCTCAGGGGTGTCCTTGCTGGAATCTCTATAAGGGCCAACAAATTCTAAACTTCTCAACAAGTTTAAGATTCATGTTGGAGAAGGTTTTACATGTCATATCGAAAGGAAATCCAATGGCTCGGGGGGTACATCAGATTTTCATGGAAGAGCTGGCAGATTGGAATGGAGGTTCTCATCATAAGCTTGTAGAGAGGGAGCTTCTACCAAGTAGGTTCGACGGCCGAACCTGATCTGAAGTGGAACCATAAGAAAAAAGATAAGTTCTACTATCATATTTTTACATATTCATTATCATGCATGCTTTATGTACATGGATGGAAATTTTTCATAGCCTTAAGCTAGAAACATCATTCGAACCTCATCTTTTCAAATGGATCATTATCTTTAGCATTGCATTAGCTTATGATTATCAAAATGCGCATTTCATATGATTTCAAGAAAACAAATTTACATGGATTTATGAAGAAAAGGCCATCATTTCATAAACATTTACTTTTACAATGCATGGAATTCAAAAAATGTTTTCAAACTTGCTAGCTGAAGTTGTTAAGTAGGTACCTAGGCACGCTATATGCCCCATGATGTAACCACTTGGAAAGACATATCAGCAATTGAGGAGGTCTCTATAACCTTCCTTTGGTCCCTCTTGAGAGGTACGCATATAAGATCACCTACAACTTATGGATTATGGATATACTTGGAAAAAGCCCCATGGTTTATGGGCACGGTTTGGAAAAGTCCTATGGTTTATGGGCACGATTTGGAAAAGTCCCAAGGTTTATGGGCACATATTCATGAAGTCCCAGGAAACTTAACAACATCTTAGGAGGATCATTGAGATTGGTTCATGGAATTTTCTGAAAATTGTGGCATTATGTCTTGGAGAGTGTGTTCGTCAAGGTTCTGCTTGATCATAGAGGCAGCAACAAAATCATTGGCACTCATATATTCATATTTACATGCATGTCTTCCCTATGTACAAGTTATATGCATTATATATATGAGTTACTTAGCTCATGCTGCCAATCACTATTTCTAGTTATTGTCGTAGCCCAGGTTTGGGATGTTAATGAATTTGCAACAGCAGGAGCTCTATACAGAAGCTCCATGGAATGGCTACGAGGAATTCTTACACAAAGGTTATCTTAGTAGGAAAAAGGAGCATCTCGTAGATTCAAATTATGGTTTTCAAGGGAAAATGCCGGGAGCTAGTAGGTTCAGCTGCGAAGCTGAGGAAGCTTATAACTGGAACTGGAATATCGTACATGATCTAAGGTATACAGAAGGATTTCACTAAAGGATTCAGATTGAGGGATAAATGCGGAAGCATTTTATTTCCTGTTTCTTACGCCGAGTTAGCACATGTAAGCCTCGAAGTAAAGTGCTGAAGCTATGTGTCTATCTGAGAATGTAAGGAAGGATAAAGGATTGGGCCTCTTCTTGTATTGGTTCCTTTCACATTTCATGACATCAAGGAACCGGGGGGTAGTTGTTTTGCCCAAAATTTGTAATGAATTTAATTTTAGGCCCATGGATATTTGGGGGCCCAATTAGAGTGGTTTGAATAACATTTGAGGTTCAACTATGGAGGTTCCGCTGTGGAGGTGGAGAATTTGAGGGAAGCTCTGAAGGTGCTGTTTTGGAGGAAGCTGTGCAGGTGTTGTTTTGGAGGAAGCTGTGGAGATAACATTATAGAGGTAGCTGTGGAGGTATGATTATGGAGGTAGCTGTGGAGGTACGATTTTGGAGGTAGCTCTGGAGGTGGAGAGTTTGAGGGAAGCTCTGGAGGTGGAGGTGGCGACTGCAGCTCCACCTCCATGTGCCAGGTTCGCTGTTTTGGATAAGGATTATCTCCTAAATTTTAGGAGCACGGAACTGGACTCAAGAGAGGGACTTTGAGATGGATTCTACTACATCAAATGGGATATATACGTTATACACATCCTATATACATACATATGTGGATAATTACATGAAAATACATGGATAAATGGACTTCTAGTGGTATACTAGAAGTAGGACTCTTATTTCTACACAAACACTTCAAGATCAGTATTGGAAGAAGGATAAAATACATAAAAAACGTGGCTTATTGATCAAGAAAGGAGTCCATGACCTAAAGAACTACATCGGGGCTTGATTCCTATAAATAGGATATGTAGGCAGTTGGCAAGGGGGTTCGGATTTTCACCCCTCTCTACACAAGGCACATGTAACCTTAGTGATACTTTCCTGGGCATATCTTGGCCGGAATTTAA
Organism: Saposhnikovia divaricata; assembly: GCA_036435485.1. Taxonomy (NCBI): domain Eukaryota; kingdom Viridiplantae; phylum Streptophyta; class Magnoliopsida; order Apiales; family Apiaceae; genus Saposhnikovia; species Saposhnikovia divaricata. The sequence goes on along the minus strand of CM071598.1, from coordinate 5,146,771 downwards.
TTCCATATTGTCCGGTGACCTTGCGGATTCAGCCCCAAAACACAACAAACCTCCACCAGCTCCAGCAGCTGGAGCTGTAGTGCGAAACTGAAGCTGCGGACGTGCAAACCTCCTTCAACGTCCGATATCCAAGGACAAATTCAATTATTCTAGCGATATTCTCTTGGGGTGTTGTTGCGGAATTTTCTCACAACAGAAGCAATTTTGAAGGTGTTATTGGTGTCCAATCTTAAGTTCTAGTAACCAATCTGAATCTTAGAAGCTAGTCAATAAGATTACATGCTTTGTTTTGTGATCTGGCAAACTTCTTAATTTTTCATTTTTTTTGAATAATATTCGAATTATCTGGGTTTCAATTCATTGATTTCTTGTTGATTTTGATGCTATATATCGTTGTCTTATGAGCATGCTAGTATTTTTTCTTATGCTTTTCTGAGTTTAGAATCGAGTTGGCCGAAAAATATATATGGTCGGGCGCCACCTCGATCGAGTCTCCCGTTTTGTTGATTGTTTGTCAATTTGAGGTGATTATATAGACTCTTGGAGATGTTGGCTTCGTTTTGTTCCAATTTGTGTCGAGTTTTTTCGATTTGAACTCACCGAATTTCGAGGTTGCCGGATTAAACTCAATTAACAAAGGAAGATGATGAAGATGGTGCCCCTACGGGGTCAGAGGTTGGAAAGGAAAAGGAGGAGCAGATCTGAAAATTTCCAGTTCAGTGTAAAATTCGAACTCATCGGAGAAGATGACCGGAGGTCACCGGAAAAGATGGTGGCAGTGGGTATATGTGTGTGTGGGTGAGTTGGGTTTGTGTGTGGGAAGGTGTATTTAAATTGGGTGTGAATGTTTAAACAGGGCCATTAAATTTAATTAGATATCAAGAATAGAATACTGCAATTAGGGGTGAGCAAAAAACCGAAATAAAACCGAAACCGAACCGAAATCGGGGAAAACCGAACCGAATAAAACCGAAACCGAAAAAAACCGAAACCGAAAATTGAAAAACCGAACCGTTCTAATATTTCGGTTCCGGTTTTAGGTGGAAACCAAACCGAAAAAAACCGAAACCGAACCGATTATTTATATAAAGAAATATCTATATTTTTTATAAATATTTTTAAAATTAATCACATATATATATATATATATATATATTATATCCTTTTTTCTACCTATATTTTTTTCCCATTAAGCTTCTGGATTTGTCAACACTCTTGTAAAGCTAAAATCAATTTCAGAATATTGAGTCAAGTAGTACTCTGTTACTTGCTACATCGTGAGTTTCTAAAACTAAGATGAATAAAAGTTGTGTTGTAGAGCTTTGGATTAGCTACTGTATCTGTGAATGACTTTGCATATATAATAAACTATGCTTTTATTGTTAGTCTATAATAAAGTATGCTTCACTTGGTCTTGTTTGTGTAATGCAGTTGATCCTACTGATATCTATGGTGACAACAATTTGTAAGCAATACCAACTGGACTGAGTCAGAGTGATTGATTTTGTATTCCGATCAGAGTGCTTCAACAGTTCAACTGGACTGCCTCACTACCTCACTGGACTCACTACCTCACTGGACAATGGACATCTGCCATTTTTTTTTATTGTTTCAAGTTTTAAAAATTGTTGTTTTGAATACATTTCGACGATTTATGTTTTTATGATAGAACTACTTTTTTAATTAATTTGTAATACTTTCTTATTTTTATTTTAATCGATTTTAAAACCAAAACCGAACCGATAAAAACCGAAACCGGGATTTTAAAACCGAAACCGAAACCGATGGTTCGGTTGCGGTTCCGGTTATCGATTTTTAAAACCGAGGACATGCGGTTCCGTTTCCGGTTTTACCCGAAAACCGAACCGAACCGGGGTTTTGTAAGAACCCCAAATTTTGGATATAATTAAAACTTTTTATTAAGTAATGATAAAATGAGGAACAATGATTCCGACAACAAGGTCACCAGCTCTAATGAATGGTGGTTTCAAAGAGCAATGGTTGTAATGAATGGATATTGCTCTGGACAATGATCCTGATGCATTGGTATATTGTCAGAATAGAGTAATTCGATGGTTGAGGACCTAGATAAGAGTAATCTACCATCCAGGAAGGAGCTAATGGATCCTTGAAGGGAAATGAGTACGTGCATAGTGTTTCCCATACGTGCATAGTATTTCCCGTACGTGCATAGTATTTCCTGTACGTGTATAGTAATTTGGTGGATGAATAGTGATTTTGTAAGTTGGAAAACTTTTCACTCCACCCTATGTACGGGACGTGATATGGATGTTTCGAAGTCATATTAGTAATACGCGGAGGAAATAAGTGAATGCAGAGACGATCGGAATTCAGAAATTCCAAATTCTTTTCGGTATAATATTTGACCGGACAGTGGATTAAATATTATTATAATCCAAGAATTGAGATATTAACTTTGAGGATTTGATATTTTGGGATGTTATTATATTTGATTTAATAATGAAGGTAGGAAACCACTGAGGAGTGGTTATGGCTACAATGTAATTATTGATATTTGGAAAGAATGAATGGAATTCGACCTTATTATGTTTATGTCTTGAAGAATGCTAAAGGGTGACAACATAGGTAAGAATAATCTATCTTCTAAGGGAATAAGATATGGCAACTTCAAGCAAGAGAATACCCTCATGTCATCCAGATCGATAACGATTAATCCAGTAGTTCCGTAAAAAGGTTAAGGAACGATCGAAAGAGAATACGGACAATTGTACAACCCTAGATGAATAAGTAAAGAATAAGGATGAATAGTGATTTGGTGTAATTGAGAATATTATTAGACGACGTTATATAGAAGTACCCGGAACGAAATTCTGAGTTCGTATTATTGATCCGGAGGGAAAAAGAGTGTATGTAAAAGCTGTCGGATTCTGAAAAACCGCACTTTTATTTTCTCCGAGAGTTCCCTGGACACTGATAGCCTTAAGTATTTAACGAATGGATTTAAGGAATATAAATTGGAAAGTTAGAATGAAAGATGGAGAATGAAAGTATTAATATTAAAGAGGATTCCCGGTAAACCCTAATTAGAAATCCGTGAAATATTCCCACGAACGATCAATCGAAACGGGTAATAACCGGACACAGAAACAAGCAGAGGAAGCAAGAGTCTTGTGCAAGCTACTAGATAAATATCTAGCAACCAAGTGGGCTAAGTAACTAGACAATTAGAGATTGAACAAGTACTTAGCAAGTAACTACCTAGTTAAGCTCTAACCACCATAAAACCAACACATGTCTTGCCATTTCATCATCCAACACCTCACCACTTTGATAAAGTGACTTTTGCAAGATATTATGTTGCTAGTGGATGAGAGTGGATGAGATTAAAACACCAAAAAGCAAGCCAACCAAGCAAAAACTCTCCTCCCCCCTTGCAAAGCTCCATTCGACCTCAACCATAATTCAAGAATCAAAGTCCAAGCTCCCACCATTGTTTGATCTCCAAAAATTTATCATAGATCCTATATTTCATAGAAATGATACCCTAAAAATCTTAGCCTCAAACACCACCTTTTCCATTTTCAAAAAAAATCAAGAAAGTGGAGGATGAATAGTAACCTCAAGAACAAAATTCTTGAATCTTGATTTTGGTTGATGATCCAAGCTTCATGGAGGCTATACAAGGACTATACAAGGCTTAATAAGTGCATACATACCTCAAGGAAGGTATAAACTTCAAGAACCCTAGTCTTTGATTTGAGTTTTAGTGGAGTTTTGGATAAATTTTGGTGATAATGTTGTTATAAGCATGTTTACATGATTATGTAGTTAGTTTGTTTGATTTAAGAGATGTGATGAATATGATGATATAATATGATGTTCCTGGACTTATGAGATTAGTATTATGAATGTAAGATGATTGGTTTGCCCGGTGTGGCTTGGGTTGTTGATTACGATTTATGGAACGTTCGATTTACAGCCGTTATAATGCCCGATTTTGCATTACCATGTTTTGTATGCCATTTTCCATGTTGAACCCCTACTGTCCAGAGACCTTAACTACCATGATAGGATAGGTAATGTTCTAAGCTTCGTTTTGATATAAAGATCACGTGAAACGGACTTACGGTTTAGGATTTATGACCAAATTACTAAAAGTAGTTCGAATCCGTAAACGAAAGTTCGTAACTGTAATTGAACCCTCGTAAACTATGTAACGTCATGGCGAATCTTGGTAAATAAATACTAGAGGTAAAAAGGAAGGTGTGAAAGAAAACCGTATGTCAAAAGGATCGTTTTTTTCGATTTATTAAAAATGTTCGAGTCGAGGTTAAACGCGAACGAACCCCTAAAAGACGACTCTTTTATAACTTCGGTAAAACACTTAGAAAACGGGCGATAAAACTCAGAGTATAGTATTGGTTCGTAACGATCGACTTTAGAACTCATATGACTTAAGTATGTCCTAAGTATAAGTACAATGACATGTCGTATTAACGAACGAATGTCGGGTCGGATCAGTGATAAAAGTAATCCACAAAAAGGGGTATAACGAGATAACTCGAGAACGTGTTTCGAATTAAGTATAACTTAACTTTTAATATGTTAAGTGATTAATCCCGAATGCCTTGGCTATTTATAGATCACCAAGCTGAACCGGGACCCGCTACCACTACCCCTTACCGTACTCGACTACCAGGCAAGTTTCAATTCCCTTCTTTTAGGCTGTTGTTGTGATTGAATAAATATATACATATATGATTGCTGATATACATATGCCATTGCATGCATGCCTACTTTCAAGTTGAATTGATATACTTGTTCCCTGAATGTTATTGTTGGCTTACAAGCTAGATAGTTATATATCAGTTATAAGCCGGTTATTGTAAGACCCTCATAGAAGGGCGTATACATCTTATTAATCAAATATAGACCGGGAGTCAATATTCCTTGATATATCGAGATTACCTCGGAGGAAAATATTTAAGTAAATATTTTCTATTATTCAGGCGACGAATATTATTTGAATATTCGTTCGAGATTATTTATTTTAATGATCCTTACTTCAAATAATTATTTGAACGTAATCATTCGACGAATAATATTCGTCAATATTCATTCGGAGTCGAATTGATTATCGATTATTATTTCGAATACTCTTCTAAAGATGAGACTACTAAATGAATATTATGTGGACATTCATTTAGAATATTATTTTATTAAATAAATATTACTTTTGAAAATTCATTTAAGGTATTAAGTACTTGATGAATATTATCTTCAATATTCATCTGAAGCTTGATTTACTTATCGAATATTATATCGAATATTCCTTTAAAGCTTGGATTACTAAATGAATATTACTTGATATTCATTTAGGATATTATTTATTAAATGAATATTACTTTATTGATATTCATTTAAATTCCTAATTAATTATGAATATTATTTTGAATATTCATCCAGGGTTCTATTTAATCATCGAATATTATTTTAAATATTTAAATATTCCTTTCAGGTCTTATTGATTAATGAATATTATTTGGAATATTCATTTGAATATTTAATTATGCAATAAATATTCTCTCGATATTTCTTCAAGAATTATTTGAAAAATACTCTGATTAAAGATATTCTTTCATATTCCTGAATATTCTTTAAATATTTTTAATTCAATAAATATTCTCTGAATATTTATTCCATACTTAGAATAACCCCAATAAGGTTTATCTTCTTCGATTATTACGAAAAATATTTCGGAGTCATATTATTATTAATCCTATATCAAGGAAGGTTCTCAGACATCATTCTTCTTTGAGTCTACCTCCTTAATAATAAGGGAACCTTACTTGGAAAATGTTATTTATCTTGTCGACTTCCCGGTCATAAAGTATTCCCTTCACTCGCAACTCGGGTGCTGTTGACTTATTAAGTCGTTGCTTACCTTCTCATCTTTCGAGGGGTAAGATTACTGGAACAAGTTGATATCCGTTACCAAGTAATAGCTTGGGAGTTATTGGTAAATTTTCCTTTCCAACTAGATACGACTACTTTGTGGAGTCTTATCAACAAGTATTATACTTGGGGAAAGGGGGACGAACGTTACATTCAGAATCATGAATTCTATTTGAACTAGGAGTCGTGTAAGAGGCCGAGTAGCGCCGGTCCATCCCCTTTGGCCCAACCGTTGGCCGGGGAGAGCTAGTAAGGCGGTACACAAGTAAAGCCGTCAGTTCTTCCTTCTACCGGTAGTAAATCTAAATTGAGCTGTACGATCTCGACTGATCATCAAGATTGGAACAGCGGGCGCGGTGAATACTCCATCATTGGTTCATCATCCAAATTTATTTATTTCCTGCAACATGATTACTGTTGGCAGAGTTGGAAAAGGGTCATAACTGGAATTGCAACCTTTTCTTGCAAGTTCCTCTTCTTAATAACAATAAGAATATCTTGCTTACTTTGATGTAGCAGATATTTCTACAAACAAATACTTTAAGTTACCTTGTAACTTCATCGTTCATATTATACTGGCATCATTTCCGTAAATGCATGGCATATGGTTTGAAAGATACTTTTGAACTGTTACATTATCGTTCAGTTATATATTATTGTCGGTGGGCTATTGCTCACCCTTGCTTTATTATTATATCACAACAACAGCTAGACCAGATGACTCGCACAAGGCGCACTCGACGCGGGCGAGGACGATGAGACTACCAGAGCTGAAGAAGAAGCTATTGGTAGGATATATTTATTCTTTCAGTACCAAGAATATAGTCTAGTATGACTTATGTAAGTGGATGGCAAAGAGTATGTATTTATATTGAAATCCTTTTTGGATTGTAAGAACTCATAATGTGATTAATAAAAATTTGATTGTTACTCTGATTTCATCTCTGGGACTATAACGGGTGTGTTTTATATTGTTGTGTTGGGTTATAGAGATGTAATTTACTTTATGTTAAGGAAAGTTCAATTATTGTGGACAGAATTGGAAACCGTAACCACCGGATCCCGGACCCCGGATCTGGGGGTGTTACAGAAGTGGTATCAGAGCGTATGTTATAAACCCCAGAGATGAGGTGACGTTAAAACAATAAATTCAATAAGATAATAAGAACTCTTGCCAAGTTCATAGTCGGACTACTTAAAGTAGTGATGACATATAAAACCCTTATGGGAACTCGTAAGTATAATGATAGTAACTTAGCTCGATATCGTATCGACGAGTAAGGCGACTGACCTTGAGGCATACGAGCGACAACGCGATGATGCTTTATATGCTGAAGATCAGTGGGTAATTCGATGGAGTACCCTACTGGAGACCCGGAAGAGGCTCCAGCAGATAAGGAAAATCCTGTTAGGATAAGGAGCTTACCCATGGGTAATGAGGGTCGCAGCCAGAATGACTGTGATGATTAAGATATGGTGCTCAGAAAAGTGAGTATAAAGAACCGAGATATTATTAAGAGATCTGAAGATGCATGTTGAATTCATAGTCGGACTACCAGATGTAGTACCAGCAAGAAAGAAGGATTGGAAGAATTACTTGAGATCTTATACGGAAATAGATGAGAATCCTTAGAGATTTTCATCTTAACAAAGAAAGAGCTAGAGGGATGTATGATTATCAAAGACATCGATTTAGGGCGAGGAGCAGAGTCCCTAGGAATAGTTGAGAAGGAGGCAGTAAGTGCCACATCATTTGATAAATGAATTAGTATGAATATGGTCAGTAATAATTCGCCATGAGAAGGCAGGTGACCAGGTGTCGTAGGTTGTAAATTATGGAACCAAATTGAGGTTAATAAGGTGGTTTTATTAAGGAAAATGTTCATTTTATGAATGAATCATTTAGAAAGTAAAGACATTGGGAAGTGATAGAATGATTGGGTAAAGTTATATAAGGAAGTAGTAAGCAAGACAATGATCTCGGAACCTACCGGAAGATAAGACCAGTGAGTCAAGATGAACTCGTAATGAGACTACTGCCAGAGACTGAGTATAGAGTTAATTCAACTCAGTTAAATGATGAACCAGAAACGTTAGATGCATGTGATTCAGAGGAATATTAAATTCCTTCTTCTCTTTGAATGGATTATAGTAGTTACCTTAAGTTTACTCCGACACGGAATTATAATAGATCAAGTAATACGATCAGCAGTTAAATAGAAAAATGTGAGAAAATCTTCCTGGAGCTAAAAGGTGAAATTGGTAATGACCAAGAGCTGGCATTGCTTAATGGAAAAAGGAGACTTTGTGCTTCCAATGACGCTTCACATAAAGGGTTAGGTAGACCGACATTTGGTAGTATTGAATATCTGGACGTTGTGACAGGTTTCAGTTTGAAACGGTTGATTCCCTTCTAAGGGATGGATATAATTGATTCCTCTCCAGTAGGTAAACTTCCAATCCGATGATGATTATTTCGTTAACTATGACTGCTTATGATTCCACCTGCTTGGAGGTTCATAGAACTATTCTTCAGGTTTCGAAACTGGTCTCCTTAATGATTACCAGTAGGTGAGTAGATTGATCAAAATTTCCCTGAGTCTGGAAAGGAATTCGGTGAATTTTGGCAAACCTTGTCTTTCTGATTATCAGGGAGTGTCATAGAAGAGAGTAAAAATTGGAGCAAACCCTGTGATTTGGGTAAGGATGCTGTAAAATGGGTTAGTAAACGGACCCTGAGCATTACGATCGACGGTAGTGATAAAATGATGAAGTGAGAATGGACGAAAACGGGAAATGTAAGTAAGAAATTAGCCGGACGGAGAAACTCCGGGATCGACTTAAGTGAAAAGGCAATTATGCCAGGAATGGTAAGCTTGCGTGGCAAGCGGGATTGATAAGAATAGTTGGAAAGATAAAAGTGGAGGAAAGGTGACCGGAGACGGTGCCGAGTAGTCGATTAAGACTTATATGGAGTAAAGTTTTGGAAAGGTAGAAAGGTATAAAAGAAGAAGGCACTATGCCGGAAATTGCTAGAAAAGTAATGCTATTAGCCAACCCCTAAAATCAGATATTTTTATGGCCAGTTGAGGCCAAGTCACAACGGACTATAAAGCGACTAGACCAGCAATGAAAAGACAAAGCAGGGTTGCTTCTAAGAAAGCACCGACTGCAAGGGCTTCTGATATAAAGGAAACATTAATGAGATCGTTTGAATCTTCTGCCGAACAACCCATGTTTTGATTGGGAATTCACTAGACCTTTTTGGGATGGGGTCACCCGTACTGAAGTGACTCATGTGTATATGGTTGTTCAAGATTTCGAGTAAAATGGAAGTATAGTGACTTGAGATGTATGATGTTAGGGTATCATGAATACCATGAATATATTATGACGGAGGAAAGTAAACGATGAAGGTATATGAAGAGGGTATAGAAATGGTCAGAAATTGAACAGTATCTGTGGGAATTTTCTCTGAGGCAAGTACCTTTGCGAAGAACGATAAGCACTAGGAAATTCATGTTGAACTCGACCAATATCTTTCAGAACATCCTTGCTACCATTAACAAGTCTGTAAGAGAGCAGATAGACATACGTTGTCTTTTGGAAGGTCAAATAAGTTGACCACTATCTGAAAGAAGAAATTAGCAGTAAGCTACCGATCGATTATCAAATAAGAATGATTGAAAAGAGACCCTTATTAAGGATACATGATTTGATCACCAATTATAGGATGCAGGAATTCCTTGGCAGTTGAATTAAGGATAAGATATCCATAAATTAAGACAAACCCTAGGGAATGCACAAGGGATGGCATTAACCCAAATAAAGACATTATGAATTCAGATGATATGAGTTGGATTTGCTAAGGCAACAATGACCTGTAAAGATTATTAAAAAAAAAGAGTTCTGGAAAGAACAGAGATAGAATTATTAGAGTATTGATCAATGACGTTTTGACATACCCTGTACCTAGAAAATACAGGAGGAATGATGAGGACGACCTAAGAAACCTTACCAGGAAAAGTTAATATTCTGAGTTTCCAACTAGAAGTTTAGAAGAGAATGTAAGATACAATAACAATATACCAGATGATGCATGTATGAAACCCTGAGGGAGTATGGATTGAACCTATAAAGGTTGAGATTATCCTAAGATAAGGAAAGAACTAAGAAAAGAAGTATCCTAAGTAGGATTGGGAATAAACGTGATAAAGTTCCCACGGGTAAGTGGAAGCAATGACTTATGGAAAAAGACTGATAGATATATTTTTCTCCTTCAGCAGAGCTTAAGGGAGAATGCTTTCACCCAACAGTGATGAGAATTGAAATGTATCCAGAGAACAAGGATTACCAGAAATTATTATTATTAGGAAAGGCCAATGAGGTGGCCGACAGTCTAAGTATAAAGGAATAATTACAAATGTTCATACCGAAGAAACAGAATGATATTTGGAAGGACCTTGAAGGTCATATCGGAATGGAGGAATTTATATTCCTTCTGATGATTGTGCAAGAATCGACGGTAATAGTAGTTTAAGTAAAGATTCGATTCCTGATGGAGTCTTAAGCATATTACGTACCTTAGAAGGTCCCGTTTTGAGGCAAACCAGGACCATGGTACAAAATTGATGAAGTAAACCGTTAAGTTTCCAGTCTTTTATGGAAGATGCATAAGTGATAGTTTCATCAACGGGACCTAGCTGCGATGCTTGAAACTCTTCGGCAATTCTATCTGCTTCACGTTATATCTACATCAAGTTCAGGAAGTGTTCCTTATGGATAAGGAATAATGATTACTTTGTCTCCCTAAGGGATTTGAAACCCGTAGGGTTAACTATTAACGCACTACGTAAACAACAAGCGATGGTGATTCTTCTAAGAAAGGAGATGACAACATAAAGAGAAAGAAAGTGCTGCTATTGATAAGCTAAATGGCATGTTGATGAATGACAAGCAAGTTTGTGTTAATGTACTTCTGCACAAACAAGATAGAGAATATGAGGTCGATAATTCGTGATGCTAAACGTATTCCCGTAGAAAGAATTAATGAAACTTGGAAGGAAGGGCGGTTGAGCCCAAGACTTATTGGGCCACTTGAGAGTTTAAAGTGTTCGGACGGCGGTATTCGAGCCAGCCTTACCCCCAAAATTATAGCACGGTCATAACGTGTTTCATGTGGCAAAGCTACACCAGTAAAATGCAGATGCTCAACAGATGATAAGAGTGCGAGCAGGTAGGTGCACGACCTGGTCTGACTTACGAAAGACAACCTGTGATGGGTAGAAAAGAATAAGTGATGAGAAACAAGTTGACAGAAGTAGATTATATTGGATCTAAGCTAAAGAAATCGGCCAGATTCATTTCGGAAGTTTTAAATTTGAAATAATGTGATGATTATAGAGTAAATGTGACAGGATACCAATAAGGAGGTGCCAAGTGCAAAAGATGTCTCAATAAAGAGATGAAGGTGGAAGTAAATAACAGAAGTAAATAAGAATCAGATAATAAGAAGGATGTGATTGATAAAGAAAAGACGGGGAAAGCAACTACGAAATATGAAGCAAGGAATGTTAGGAATGGATTAATGAATGGGTTTTCTAATGAATTCTCAGGATGACAACCTGATAGTGTCAATATTATAATTATGATTAATTTCTTCCTTAATGAACCTCTATAGTTCAGAGGTAAATTCTGAGTATGATATTTTACAATCATGAAAACTTTCTATAATCCTTTAGAATTCTTTTCTTTTCTTCTCTCTTATTCATCTTCTTTATGAATTGAGAAGAACAACCCTTTAAGGAGGGGAGGTACTGCTACGTGACTATCTGTCTATGTGATAGAAGTCTAAGTGGAATACCATAACTTGTTTAATTGCTTGTCAAGTACTAAAGGCTGGCCCCCTTCTGTACTAACTATGCAATATAACAAATGTTCAATTGATCATAGTGATCTCTCAATCAATCTTTCCACTTCTCTATATTGATCGAGATTGCGAAGATTAAAGCAATCAGGAAATGCACAGTACGAGCGAGGTTACCTCCGAATTCGTAGGGTGATAGTGATACCAATGTTACTGCAGGTATCAATAAGGATAAGACTGAGTAAGAGTATAACCCGGATAGTGAGTTGTACGAAAAGTAGCAACGTTGATGGAAAAAGGATACAGTATGAATTGTAGCACTACAAGATGTGCTGAGGAAGGGTAGAACGACTAAGAACTGACCGGGAAGCTAAAGAGTGAACGACAGGCAAACGACTCTTTGCTTCCTACCTGATTCCGGGACGGAATCCTTTTAAGGAGGGGAGACTGTAAGAACCCCAAATTTTGGATATAATTAAAACTTTTTATTAAGTAATGATAAAATGAGGAACAATGATTCCGACAACAAGGTCACCAGCTCTAATGAATGGTGGTTTCAAAGAGCAATGGTTGTAATGAATGGATATTGCTCTGGACAATGATCCTGATGCATTGGTATATTGTCAGAATAGAGTAATTCGATGGTTGAGGACCTAGATAAGAGTAATCTACCATCCAGGAAGGAGCTAATGGATCCTTGAAGGGAAATGAGTACGTGCATAGTGTTTCCCATACGTGCATAGTATTTCCCGTACGTGCATAGTATTTCCTGTACGTGTATAGTAATTTGGTGGATGAATAGTGATTTTGTAAGTTGGAAAACTTTTCACTCCACCCTATGTACGGGACGTGATATGGATGTTTCGAAGTCATATTAGTAATACGCGGAGGAAATAAGTGAATGCAGAGACGATCGGAATTCAGAAATTCCAAATTCTTTTCGGTATAATATTTGACCGGACAGTGGATTAAATATTATTATAATCCAAGAATTGAGATATTAACTTTGAGGATTTGATATTTTGGGATGTTATTATATTTGATTTAATAATGAAGGTAGGAAACCACTGAGGAGTGGTTATGGCTACAATGTAATTATTGATATTTGGAAAGAATGAATGGAATTCGACCTTATTATGTTTATGTCTTGAAGAATGCTAAAGGGTGACAACATAGGTAAGAATAATCTATCTTCTAAGGGAATAAGATATGGCAACTTCAAGCAAGAGAATACCCTCATGTCATCCAGATCGATAACGATTAATTCAGTAGTTCCGTAAAAAGGTTAAGGAACGATCGAAAGAGAATACGGACAATTGTACAACCCTAGATGAATAAGTAAAGAATAAGGATGAATAGTGATTTGGTGTAATTGAGAATATTATTAGACGACGTTATATAGAAGTACCCGGAACGAAATTCTGAGTTCGTATTATTGATCCGGAGGGAAAAAGAGTGTATGTAAAAGCTGTCGGATTCTGAAAAACCGCACTTTTATTTTCTCCGAGAGTTCCCTGGACACTGATAGCCTTAAGTATTTAACGAATGGATTTAAGGAATATAAATTGGAAAGTTAGAATGAAAGATGGAGAATGAAAGTATTAATATTAAAGAGGATTCCCGGTAAACCCTAATTAGAAATCCGTGAAATATTCCCACGAACGATCAATCGAAACGGGTAATAACCGGACACAGAAACAAGCAGAGGAAGCAAGAGTCTTGTGCAAGCTACTAGATAAATATCTAGCAACCAAGTGGGCTAAGTAACTAGACAATTAGAGATTGAACAAGTACTTAGCAAGTAACTACCTAGTTAAGCTCTAACCACCATAAAACCAACACATGTCTTGCCATTTCATCATCCAACACCTCACCACTTTGATAAAGTGACTTTTGCAAGATATTATGTTGCTAGTGGATGAGAGTGGATGAGATTAAAACACCAAAAAGCAAGCCAACCAAGCAAAAACTCTCCTCCCCCCTTGCAAAGCTCCATTCGACCTCAACCATAATTCAAGAATCAAAGTCCAAGCTCCCACCATTGTTTGATCTCCAAAAATTTATCATAGATCCTATATTTCATAGAAATGATACCCTAAAAATCTTAGCCTCAAACACCACCTTTTCCATTTTCAAAAAAATCAAGAAAGTGGAGGATGAATAGTAACCTCAAGAACAAAATTCTTGAATCTTGATTTTGGTTGATGATCCAAGCTTCATGGAGGATATACAAGGACTATACAAGGCTTAATAAGTGCATACATACCTCAAGGAAGGTATAAACTTCAAGAACCCTAGTCTTTGATTTGAGTTTTAATGGAGTTTTGGATAAATTTTGGTGATAATGTTGTTATAAGCATGTTTACATGATTATGTAGTTAGTTTGTTTGATTTAAGAGATGTGATGAATATGATGATATAATATGATGTTCCTGGACTTATGAGATTAGTATTATGAATGTAAGATGATTGGTTTGCCCGGTGTGGCTTGGGTTGTTGATTACGATTTATGGAACGTTCGATTTACAGCCGTTATAATGCCCGATTTTGCATTACCATGTTTTGTATGCCATTTTCCATGTTGAACCCCTACTGTCCAGAGACCTTAACTACCATGATAGGATAGGTAATGTTCTAAGCTTCGTTTTGATATAAAGATCACGTGAAACGGACTTACGGTTTAGGATTTATGACCAAATTACTAAAAGTAGTTCGAATCCGTAAACGAAAGTTCGTAACTGTAATTGAACCCTCGTAAACTATGTAACGTCATGGCGAATCTTGGTAAATAAATACTAGAGGTAAAAAGGAAGGTGTGAAAGAAAACCGTATGTCAAAAGGATCGTTTTTTTCGATTTATTAAAAATGTTCGAGTCGAGGTTAAACGCGAACGAACCCCTAAAAGACGACTCTTTTATAACTTCGGTAAAACACTTAGAAAACGGGCGATAAAACTCAGAGTATAGTATTGGTTCGTAACGATCGACTTTAGAACTCATATGACTTAAGTATGTCCTAAGTATAAGTACAATGACATGTCGTATTAACGAACGAATGTCGGGTCGGATCAGTGATAAAAGTAATCCACAAAAAGGGGTATAACGAGATAACTCGAGAACGTGTTTCGAATTAAGTATAACTTAACTTTTAATATGTTAAGTGATTAATCCTGAATGCCTTGGCTATTTATAGATCACCAAGCTGAACCGGGACCCGCTACCACTACCCCTTACCGTACTCGACTACCAGGCAAGTTTCAATTCCCTTCTTTTAGGCTGTTGTTGTGATTGAATAAATATATACATATATGATTGCTGATATACATATGCCATTGCATGCATGCCTACTTTCAAGTTGAATTGATATACTTGTTCCCTGAATGTTATTGTTGGCTTACAAGCTAGATAGTTATATATCAGTTATAAGCCGGTTATTGTAAGACCCTCATAGAAGGGCGTATACATCTTATTAATCAAATATAGACCGGGAGTCAATATTCCTTGATATATCGAGATTACCTCGGAGGAAAATATTTAAGTAAATATTTTCTATTATTCAGGCGACGAATATTATTTGAATATTCGTTCGAGATTATTTATTTTAATGATCCTTACTTCAAATAATTATTTGAACGTAATCATTCGACGAATAATATTCGTCAATATTCATTCGGAGTCGAATTGATTATCGATTATTATTTCGAATACTCTTCTAAAGATGAGACTACTAAATGAATATTATGTGGACATTCATTTAGAATATTATTTTATTAAATAAATATTACTTTTGAAAATTCATTTAAGGTATTAAGTACTTGATGAATATTATCTTCAATATTCATCTGAAGCTTGATTTACTTATCGAATATTATATCGAATATTCCTTTAAAGCTTGGATTACTAAATGAATATTACTTGATATTCATTTAGGATATTATTTATTAAATGAATATTACTTTATTGATATTCATTTAAATTCCTAATTAATTATGAATATTATTTTGAATATTCATCCAGGGTTCTATTTAATCATCGAATATTATTTTAAATATTTAAATATTCCTTTCAGGTCTTATTGATTAATGAATATTATTTGGAATATTCATTTGAATATTTAATTATGCAATAAATATTCTCTCGATATTTCTTCAAGAATTATTTGAAAAATACTCTGATTAAAGATATTCTTTCATATTCCTGAATATTCTTTAAATATTTTTAATTCAATAAATATTCTCTGAATATTTATTCCATACTTAGAATAACCCCAATAAGGTTTATCTTCTTCGATTATTACGAAAAATATTTCGGAGTCATATTATTATTAATCCTATATCAAGGAAGGTTCTCAGACATCATTCTTCTTTGAGTCTACCTCCTTAATAATAAGGGAACCTTACTTGGAAAATGTTATTTATCTTGTCGACTTCCCGGTCATAAAGTATTCCCTTCACTCGCAACTCGGGTGCTGTTGACTTATTAAGTCGTTGCTTACCTTCTCATCTTTCGAGGGGTAAGATTACTGGAACAAGTTGATATCCGTTACCAAGTAATAGCTTGGGAGTTATTGGTAAATTTTCCTTTCCAACTAGATACGACTACTTTGTGGAGTCTTATCAACAAGTATTATACTTGGGGAAAGGGGGACGAACGTTACATTCAGAATCATGAATTCTATTTGAACTAGGAGTCGTGTAAGAGGCCGAGTAGCGCCGGTCCATCCCCTTTGGCCCAACCGTTGGCCGGGGAGAGCTAGTAAGGCGGTACACAAGTAAAGCCGTCAGTTCTTCCTTCTACCGGTAGTAAATCTAAATTGAGCTGTACGATCTCGACTGATCATCAAGATTGGAACAGCGGGCGCGGTGAATACTCCATCATTGGTTCATCATCCAAATTTATTTATTTCCTGCAACATGATTACTGTTGGCAGAGTTGGAAAAGGGTCATAACTGGAATTGCAACCTTTTCTTGCAAGTTCCTCTTCTTAATAACAATAAGAATATCTTGCTTACTTTGATGTAGCAGATATTTCTACAAACAAATACTTTAAGTTACCTTGTAACTTCATCGTTCATATTATACTGGCATCATTTCCGTAAATGCATGGCATATGGTTTGAAAGATACTTTTGAACTGTTACATTATCGTTCAGTTATATATTATTGTCGGTGGGCTATTGCTCACCCTTGCTTTATTATTATATCACAACAACAGCTAGACCAGATGACTCGCACAAGGCGCACTCGACGCGGGCGAGGACGATGAGACTACCAGAGCTGAAGAAGAAGCTATTGGTAGGATATATTTATTCTTTCAGTACCAAGAATATAGTCTAGTATGACTTATGTAAGTGGATGGCAAAGAGTATGTATTTATATTGAAATCCTTTTTGGATTGTAAGAACTCATAATGTGATTAATAAAAATTTGATTGTTACTCTGATTTCATCTCTGGGACTATAACGGGTGTGTTTTATATTGTTGTGTTGGGTTATAGAGATGTAATTTACTTTATGTTAAGGAAAGTTCAATTATTGTGGATAGAATTGGAAACCGTAACCACCGGATCCCGGACCCCGGATCTGGGGGTGTTACAGGTTTGCTCCCCCCTAACTGCAATAGTGTATTCCTCCTAGTAGTGTCGAGCCAGTTTTCATATCAGATCAATGGAGTCTTTGAGAATTTTAAGTTGGAACATCAGAGGTGCAGTGGACCATGCTCATAGAGTCAACCTAAGAATCATGATCCAAGAAACGCACCCTCTTATGTTATGCATACAGGAAACAAAGTGCAGTGGGTGGAATAAATTTATGAAAGCTTCTTTGTGGGGGGAAGATGATCATGGATGGATTTTCACACCATCGTCAGGGTTGTCAGGGTGCTTACTTACTTTATGGGATAAAAATAGCATTGATTGTTGCTCTTACCAGTGTTGTAGGTACTACATTAAGTTTGAGGGTAAGATGTTGGCTACGGGACAACTGTTCACTTGCTTTAACATCTATGCCCCCCCAAACATATCTCGTAAAGCTGTGGTGTGGGAAGAACTATCTCAATTGTTCTGGATGGTTCATAACTCTCCTACGATGCTCATAGGGGATTTTAATAGTATCCGCCGAGTAGAAGAAAGAGAGAATTGCCAGTACATATCAGTCGACATGAGGTCATTCAATGCATTCATAGATAATCTGGGCTTAGAGGAAATCCACACGAGAAGCCCTTCTTTCACTTGGTTCAGTACACAAGGCAAAAAAAGTAGATTGGATAAAGCTCTAGTTAATCATAAGTGGTTGAAGGTGGGGCAAAGGAGTGGCAAGCTTCTAAACAAGAAAAACTCTAACCATGCTCCTTTGCTCATATCTTTGGCCAACATTGAATGGGGGCCCAAGCCCTTCAGATTTTTTGATTGGTGGCTAGGGGAACAGAGCTTGGTGGAGGTCGTTAAGGATGTTTGGAATGCCTGCCCCGACCTGCACTTTCACCTCAAGCTTCGCAACGTGAAGAACAAAATCAAATAGTGGAATAAATTCATCAATGGGGATCTAGCATGTCAAATAAAGAGATTAGAAACTACCCAGATGGAGGCAGATGAAGGAAACTGGAGTGATGACTTAAAGAAAGAGATAAATGAGAGGTTAAATAAGCTTTACCTCGTAAGGTCGAGCAGCATCAAGCAAAAAGCTCGCATAAACTGGGGACGATATGGGGACCGCAATACTCGTTTCTTTCATGCCTGCATGACAAAGAGACGAAGGAGGAACCAAATTTTTGGGGTCCTTCATAATAACGAATGGATCTCTCATCGAGCAGAGATCAAAGAGGGTTTTGTATCCTACTTTGATTCTTTCTTTAGTATAGAAGGAAACGAACCTCTTTTGAAGATAGGTGACCTGTTAACCCCTTCTTTATCTCATAGGTAGAGTGAGCGGTTAGAATCAGAATTCTCTTCTGCAGAAATTGAAGTTGCCCTAAAGGAAATGAACTCGAGCAAAGCCCCAGGTCCAGATGGCCTCAATATTGGTTTTATCAAGGCTAATTGGGAATTTTTGAGGGGTGATGTGCTGAGATTATTCAAAGAATTCCACTCGGGGGTACTTTCCCAAAAGGATTAAACTCATCTTTTATTACCCTGGTCCCTAAAGTTGAACACCCTAATGAGATCAAGGATTTTAGACCGATTAGTCTAATCAACTGTTCATTCAATATTCTCACTAAGGTGTTGGCTAATAGGCTCAAATCTTCGATCGGGTCGATCATCTCAAGCAATCAATTAGCTTACATTAAAGGACAACAGATATCTGACGGAGTCATAATAGCTAATGAGATAGTTCATGCTTTGAAATGTGGCTTGTTAGAGGGTCTTATTCTCAAACTTGATTTTGCAAAAGTGTTTGACTCGATCAATTAGTCGTTCTTTTTTCAATGTCTCAGACGAATGCAATTTGGAGAAAGGTGGATCAAGTGGCTAGAGCATATCTTCACGACTATAAGGATTTCCATTCTTATTAACGGTTCGCCGACAAAGGAATTCCAACCATGTAGAGGGCTTAGGCAAGGGGACCCTCTATCCCCCCTATTATTTCTCATTTTTGGAGAAATCCTCCATTGTTTGTTGGAGGCAGCTTCCAGCTTGAACATCTTCTCAGGGATCACTCTTAATGGTTCTAGTGGTCAAAAAATTTCGTACCTGCAATTCGCTGATGATACCATATTGTTTATTAATAATGACCTTAAGTCAGTTATGGGCATCAAAAGAGTATTGCAATGCTTTGAAATGCTAAGTGGGCTAAAAACAAACTATCAAAGAAGCTCACTCTATGCTTTTAACGGAAGGACAGCTGACATTCAATTCTGGGCTTCAAAATTAGGATGTGGAATGGGGATCCCTCCTATAACATACCTTGGGATGCCACTAGGAATGAACCCTAAACGTAACGAATTCTGGCTTCCAATCATTGACAAGATGAAGTTTAGTCTTACAGGATGGAAAGGTAAATCTCTTAACCAGGCGGGTAAACTAATTTTACTTAAATCTTCACTAGATAGTTTGCCCAATTATTGGTTTAATATATTCATCATGCCAAGACAAATTCAGCTGGAAGTGGATAAGATTCGTAGGAGTTTCTTTTGGGGAGACGTACTTTTGGGAGATGGTTATTGTCGTAAACTACACACTCTAAAGTGGGGTGTACTTTGTCGTCCTAAACAAGCAGGTGGCCTGAATATAGCCTCTCTTCATAGCAGGAATGTAGCAATGATGGGAAAATGGTTTTGGAGGTTGAAGGCTGAAAGAGGCCAATTGTGGCAAAACGTCTTGGAACTTCTTTACGGCGAGGAAATAAAACAAGACATTCTCAGTATCAATATAAAGGACACCACCTCGTTTGTCATTAAAGATCTGGTAAAACTTGGATGTTGGCCAGAACTCAGACTACTTCTGGATCATAAGAACTTGACATGGCAATTTAAAGATGGTAACAGCTCTCTATTTTGGAGGGACTACTAGCATCCTTTCAGTCCCCTCAAAGAAAAGTTCCCAGGTCTATTTGCAATTTCAAAACTGCAAAGTCTAACAGTGGCTCAAATTTACTCTACTCTCAGAGTTAGTGGGGAAGAAGTGGATATTTGGTGGGTTCGATCACTCAACCACGAGGAAAAAGATCAGTCAACTCTTTTATTTGGATTAATAAGCGCATTGACTTTCTCTCCAAGGAAAGATGTTATTCAATGGGAGCCGTCGAAGGGAGCTTACATAACTAGAGACTGTTATGATAAACTGGCGGAGGTACATGAATCCCATTCAGTGTGGTGCAAAATCTGGCAAATTAAGGTCCCACCTAAGGTTCAATTCTTCCTCTGGAAATTGCAACATGAGGTGATCCCTATGGCAGAATTTTTGAAATTACGAAAGCCCAATTGGGACCTTCCAAACATTTGTGAATGGTGTCAACATGACAATGAAAGCCTCGACCATCTCTTTTTTCAATGCAAACTAGCTTTATGGGCATGGAGTTTTGTTGCTAAGTGGTGGAAAACTAGTCAAGCGTCCTTCTCTAGAGAGAATCTATGGGGGAATCTCTATAACATGTTCTCAGGAACCTCCTACAGAAAGGCATGGCACCTAACTCTGGCATCTGTGATTTGGTCAATATGGTTATCTCGCAATGAAAGAGTATTCCAGAAAATAATAATTTCCAAGAATTCTTTTCTAAGCATAATCTTGACTCGATCTTTTAAGTGGGTAGTTGCTAATGGATGGCTGGAGAGTGATGGAGAAGGCAAATGGCATAATAATCCTCAAGGGGCAATGTTAAGACAGGATCTTAGAGTCCAGACTGCATTTTGGACAGCTCTGAACAACAAATCGAAATTTATTGCAACCATTGATGGTTCTTGGTCTGCAAACCTAAGGACAGGAGGTATAGGGGGGTTGATTAAAGATAGAGACAGGAAACTTAGGCTAATTTTTTCAGGCACTATTTCAGCCTCTTGCAGTCTAGATGTCGAAATAGAAGCTTTAAGGTTCTTACTTGAAGCCAGGAAAACGTCTTTCTTAGATACTCATTGCCTTCTCATA
The DNA here is from genome assembly GCA_036435485.1 of Saposhnikovia divaricata. Lineage (NCBI taxonomy): Eukaryota > Viridiplantae > Streptophyta > Magnoliopsida > Apiales > Apiaceae > Saposhnikovia > Saposhnikovia divaricata. Next base: position 5,125,393 of record CM071598.1, on the reverse strand, counting down.
TGCTCTGACTCAAAGAAAATGGTGGATGAATTTAATAGATATGTGACTGGTAACAGTAGTTCTAATAAAACAGGGAGCATGTTATTAAGAGATACTGATTCTAATATAAGGGGTTTGAGGCTGATACATGTTAAGAGGGAATTTAATTCTGAAGCCCACATTTTAGCTAAAAGAGGCTGTACTCAAAATGAGTTGCATTGGATATGGATCTCTCCTTGAGAATTGGGTTTGGAGTGGGAGGATGGTTGGGCTAGGGTTTTATTTGAGCACATGCTCCTTCCTATCCAGTACGATCTTTATTAAAATAGTTTTTTTTTATGATAACCTTTGGTTTTGATTAAACAAATACTATTTTAAACGTAAGTGGTAATTATGGATAGGTTGTAGGGTAACGTAAACTCAGCCACTGTATCAGAATTATGCAGAGTCCCAAGGAAAGGAGCCGTAATTTGCCTTGGTATCTTATATTATGCAGCATGCGGATGGATCAAAACAAAATTCTCATGATAGTATGTTTGAGATCTCTCCGTTCCACGCGAGGTTGGAGAGTTTATATTCAGTTGGTTCTTTCATTTCCGAACTACAGCCCTTCTTTCTCCATACTACCTTCAACCCCTTCTCATAGTACCTCCATTTTTTAAGTTAAGCATGAATGGAGTCTGGATTGTTCCCCCCTTTGGTTTTATGAAGATTAACATCTTCATAGCCGTTCCAGATGCTCCACTAGAAAATGGTAACCAAAATGGTATCGGGATCATTATGCGTGATCATAATGGCTTCCTTGTTTGGGGAGTTATGGGGCCAGTAAGAGACTTGACGCACTTCTAAACTCAGTTATGGGCTATTCATATGGGTATGAAAGAAGCTTTTTCCCGTGGGTTTAATAACATGATGATAGAAACAGAACATGTTGAGTCTTTTTGAATCCTTCGCGACCAAAACTTTGATCAGGCTTCTAGAGAAGGCTTGGTAGAAGCTGTTCAAGCTATCAATGCATGCAACTCTATAATCCTTTCTGATGTTGAACCCATGTGTCGAGTGTACCCTATTATTAAAGCAAGAAATCAGGTCGCTAGGTTTGCTGCAAACCATGGGATGCTTCACTACTCAGATGTAGTGGAAATTGATTATAGCTTCGTGGCCCTAAGGGACCTCATGGACATTGACATAGGGTGGGGTCCGCACCTGCCTGCTGTACAGGTTCAGCCAAACTTTGGAAGAGGTGATGTTATTCAAGGCCCAAGACCGAAACGCCAGAAAAGGGTGGTATTAGAAGAAAAAGAGTATGAAGCACTACTCAAGCTCATAGACAAAGTGACTCATTTGGAAAATCTACTAGAGGAACAGCTAAAATTCATAGGGTCAGGGGAATCTACATATTCATTCAAAGCATATCCCTCTTTTGCTTTCAAAGCTAGTCAGATTAACAAAGGGATCAAGATCTCCGAGCATAACCAGGTGAGCAAAAATTTAGAACCCTACCTGGTCAAGACTGAGTATGCAAAGAAAGATAAAAGAAAATCTAAAATGTATGAGGGGTCGAGTTTTAATAATGATGGTCTCATGTCTTCTAAGGCTATCAACTTCCTTCAGAGCAGTGGTTTAGAAGCTAAAGCCTTAGACAATCAGCATATTTTCGCTAATCAGGATAGTATTGAGGCCAATTCTGTTGCTAATCTCCTGGATAAGGAATTTAGCAAACCGGTTGAGAAAACTCAAGGCAAGGGGCTTGAGGACCAGGGCAACCAGGGCGAGGACGTAAATCAAATTACTAAGGGTCAATACCAGGGTTTAGGTGCAGACGCTGTGGAATACTTGCATTCCTCTGTGCAAAATTTATTAGATTCTCCACTGTCAACAGTTGAATTCTTGAGTGCAGAAGAATTGCTCATCGAGTTGGCTAATTATGGAAGAAATTCAAATGAAGAGAGTAGCAGATGAGGCCAGCAAGCCGGGTCCTTAAGAATAGGGGTGGGTTAGGGGAGTTGTTAATCTCTTGTAACCTTTATTATGTAGTTCTTTGTTTCTCAGCTAGCTGTTTCTAGTCTCAGTACTTGGGTATTTGGCTGTGTTAAAGTGGCAAGTTGTTAGCCCATTAGTAGTTTTCAATTGGGGCCCTGTAGTATAGGGTGCTTCTTGGCCTTAGTTTGTATCAGGGATTTTCTGTATTGCGGCTCGACTAGGGGTGAGCATTCGGTCCGGTTAACCGAAAACCGAACCGAATAACCGAAATAATTTCGGTTCGGTTAACCGAAATTAACATTTCGGTTCGGTTTTCGGTTTCCATTTTTCAGAAATTTCGGTTTTTCGGTTTTTCGGTTTTTAACCGCGGTTAACCGAATAACCGGAATAAATAACGGAATTTTTTTTATAATAATAAAATATTATTAAAACTTATTTTTACTCAATACTCAGTACTCGCTCTACCAGTTGACACCTAAACGGCTAAACCAAATACAAAACTGAAAACATGCCGAGAGAATCAAATCTTCAATTAACAATTTAGCATCTTTTATAATTGTTTTCTCCACTGCATTGTGTGAACTGTAAGAACTGATACCAATTTGTGCATATGAAACCTGTGTTGTCTTTTGTAGTTTGCTTGTCCTGTTATACATATTATACTTTTTACCGGCTTAATGATCGTATCCGTTGTTTATGACATTTTTCCTGTTAGCATACATATTCATCATGTTCACTGTTGAAGTAACTAAAAACATTTTTACATCTAATTAATTGGTTGATGCAAATGTGTAGTTTCAGTTTCTGGAAACGCTACTCAAACATCAACATGAAGAATGTTACTGTACCTTTTTCTTTTCTTTTGTGGTTTTTTATCGTTACTACTTAACTTACAATGTGATACAGATATTTACTTAAAGTTTCATATTAAAAGTAATTCATCCACAAAGTCTGCATCCAGGAACGGAACACTTGCAATCTCAGAATTTCTCACCATCTTTTGCACTGTTTTAAAATTTCGGTTTTATATTTCGGTTTTCGGTAATAACCGAAATAAATATTTCGATTCGGTTAAAAACCGAATTTAATTCGGTTCGGTTTTCGGTTGTGATTTTTCTGAAATTTCGGTTTCCGTTAACCGAATTAAAATTCGGTTGGGTTCGGTTAAAACCGAATACTCACCCCTAGGCTCGACTTATATATTATTAATAATATTTGCTTTTCAAAAAAAAAAATATCCTAACGCTAATATAGGTTCCTAGTTTTTAATTTTAAAAGGATTTATATTTGATCTTTTGCCTATGAGTAGGGATCTAGAGAGAACCCCTTAAAAGTAGAACTAAGAAAACTAAATTAAAATTTATTTAAATTAAGTTGAAATATAGCATATATGGTATGCAAACTGATCGTTAGGGAGATGGAGAAAGATGTGAAATTAGATTTAAAAAAAATATTACCGATTGACTGGAAAAATTAAATTAAAAACGGAGGGGATTAGGTGGGATTATGTGTGTGAGGGTGTATTTGGTTAATGTGTGGGTATCCTTGGCGGGGCCGTTGGTTATAATACAAGCAATGGTTAGATTTAGTACCATAGTTTTCTTCAAAAAATGAGTTCTTTTTTTGAGTAACACCCTATATTGTATATATATATATATAGGGGGCTACTCCAATACAAACCTCCTTAAAATACAAACCTACAAACCAAGCATAATCTAATATTTCAAGCTAATCTAATGACCAAACTAGGGGTACCCCAATACAAAAAATGCTTAAAATAATTGGCTCTATCCAACAAAAAAAATAAAAAAAAAATCACTGTTCACGCGATGACGTGGCAGTGGATTTCACTGGTTAACGGTGCTTCGCACCTTCTTATACGGCGCTTCGCGCCTTTATCATTCTAAAGTTGTAAGGAATGGCAATCAAAGGTAAAGGCAATAGACGATTGACGGGTGTGTCGAGAGCCTTCGGCCCTCATGACTACCTAACTCATCCGTTTACTGTCTTAAATGCTTCGCATTTCCACGGCAAGTTTTTTTTTTTTTTTTATTTTTTTTTTTTTTTTATGGATAGAGCCAATTATTTTAAGCATTTTTTGTGAAGGTACCCTTGGCGGGAACCTTAGAATAAATGAAATATAATTAATTTAGTGTTGGTTTGTAGGTTTGTATTTTAAAAGTAGTTTGTATTTGAGCACTTGCCTATATATATATATATAAAGTAAAAGAGTGTATAAGAAGATTAAATCGAAAGAATGAGAAGAATGTAGGATGTGAGATTGTGACTACTGCTTATCTCAACACAAAGTACTCCGTTTCAATATTATTATTATTATTATTATTATTATTATTATTATTATTATTATTATTATTATTATTATTATTATTATTATTGAATTTTAATTTTTACACTGAAGTAACCTATCTTTATCTTTTTTTGAAATTTCTTATTAGAAATATTATCTTGTTTTTATCTTCGGAGAAAATTATCATTTTTTCTAAAGAAAAAAGCATAAACTTTTACTACTGCCATTTCTAAAACTGAAAAATAATAAGTTTTACGTTTTATCTAGTAAAGATATTGATTTATTAAGTTATTCTAAAAATAAACTATAAATTTGTTATTTCTAGAGAGAGGTGTCCTAAACAAAAATTATTATTTTAATGATATAAACTTATCTTATAGTAACTGAAATTTTGTTGTAGTGTGAGAAGGGATTGTGGCTTTATGCATAAATGATCATGACTTCATTTTTGGATTTGTGTAGCTAGGCAATGGACTTAAATACCCTTCAAATAATTAAGTTACTTGAACTAACAGAATTCATTTAATTGCTTAAAATTTATTTTTTCAAGCATTCAAAATGCTAAAATTAAAATATGATCATCAAAGTACGAAAAAATTAATTTCAAGATCATTAAATTGCAATTTACTTAATGTATTATTCAATTTATGTAATCACAAATAAGTCAATGAATGTAACTTGGAAGAAGATTTTTGGATCATGACTTAAGATTTTCTGAAGACAAATTCAATTTATGTAATCACAAATAAGTTCCTGAATGTAACTTGGAAGAAGATCTATGGATAATGACTTAAGACTTTTTGAAGACAAATTGAAGAATAAAGATTGTGCTAAAATGAAGTTTGAAATTGGGAAATTCGAGAAGTGGAGAATGAGAAAGGCAGAAACAACTAATTAGAGAAGTTATCAATTCGATATGTGCCACATTAAAGATTCGAGAAGTGTATTGATTCGAGAAGGGAAGAAAAAACGATGATCTAAGAAGTCTCAATTAGTGAAGTCTAAAAATACTGATATTTATAGTATCCGATTTATTTCCAATACAAATATAGATATTTGGAATGAATATCGGAATTTTCGATTTTTTTTTTTACAACCAACCAGTCAATCCCTAACTTTTCAAATATTTTCCTTTTTTTATATATAAAAGTAATAGTATAAGTCAATAGTTTAGTGACAAAAAAAATCCTTTTTTTCCAAATTTTAACTAAACTTAAAATTATACTCTTTGTCAAAAAAAAAAACTTAAAATTATACTCATATTGGGGGAGGATTTGGGACCCAGCCTAAATCAGGCGGAAAACGGAAAGGAATCGCCGATGACAAGAGGTTTGTAATTAGGGATTATGAGTTTAGTTATACTCATATGAGTTTAATTATCTTAGATAAATGTATTATATAAAGTATGTAATAGTTTATTATATAAGGTTTGTAATTGTTTATTATTTGGCAATTTTTAATTTAATATTTTTTTAAACCAAAATTCTTCTATTTAAATTTTAAATGCATTATTTATTTCAAATATATTTTATATTTCGCATAATATGACTCTTCCTCCTGTTATAATAAAATATAAAGTTTCAAAATCTGAATTAATTTTGATTTGGTCAAATTCAGCCAGAAGTTATATATTGTATAGTATTATTCTCGATCAAATTTTAAGATTTTTCATTATTGTGTTTGACCTGGTTTCCAACCTAAACTTTAAGATTAATTAGCAATTTCATATTTTATTGTTTTTAAATATTTAAAAAATTTATCATCTTTATTTATTAAATATCATGTTCTTGAAATCATTTAATATAAAGATATATATATATATATATATATATATATATATATGTATATATATATATATATAATTATTGAAGGGTTTAAATTTATATAAAATTATTTATTTACTCATAAGAATCCTTTATTTTAAATCTATATATATATATATATATATTTAAATTAAAGGATTCTTATGAATAAATAAATAATTTTGTATAAATTTGAACCCTAAATCCTCTCTAAAGTCGAACACATATTCTACTTACAGAAATTTTGATTATGTTTTACAAACACCTATTCTATTCCCGATAGAATATTTAATTATAAGTTTTCACCATAAATTTGACCTCTTCTTCTCTATAAATTCGAACACATATTCTACTTATAATAAAAATATTAATTAATAAATTTGAACTATTACAACTTTTAATTAATTTTTGAATTAAAATTTTAAATGTAATAACTAATTACAATTGTTGTTGGAGGAATTTCGTAACAACACATGTTCCGAGTCTTCCGTTGATCCCGATTTTTTCGATGATTTGGGATGGTTTTTGTGATGGTGTTTGGGACTGAGTTTGCAAGGTTTTCAGACAAAAGGGCGGACTAATTCCTACTCCACAGATCAGAGTGCCCGGAAATATCTATTGCTCAAGTATTCTACATAATCCATGTAGAATGAAGTGAGATTCCACCCTTGCAAAGTGCCTACATATCCTATATTTATAGGAATCAAGTCCCATGTAGTTCTAGGATTTTGGACTCCTTGTTGATAGCTCAGCCACGTTTTGATAAGTCTTATCCTCCTCATCCAAGTTGATCCAGTTGTTATATATCCATAAGAGCTTAATTATCTTCATATTTAAATGATTTTCCATCATATATCCACATGTATATACATATTCCAGGTATATATATAATGATTATCCATCATTACAGAGGTTGTTAGGTCGTCCCTGATGTTTAGGAGTTATCCAAAAGTCTGTTAGAGCGATATATATCCGTTCTCCTACAATTTAGGAGGCTGCTGGACCAATTCTCGCAGATTGTCGGGGTACGAGTGTGAACCCCTGCCTGGAAGCCCTTCACCTGCACGAACCCCTGTCAGGCTTCCATATAGCAGTACCTCCACATTTGGTTCGAGCACCTGAACCCCGAACCAGGTGCCAGAATCTTCATCTTTCAATATACTTCTAAGGCATATTGGGCCAAAGCATTCATACCTGGTCCAGCCTATCCTTCCATATCTTCATTACTCGAACCCGTAACCTTAATGGGCCTTAAATCAAGTCCAAGGCGGATTTTGGGCACAACAACAATATTGAATTAAATGACATATATATTTTCCTAAGTAGTTATTATTAATAGATTATTGATTGTTCGTATTAATGTATATGTAACTATGATGAGTCAATAAATGAAATTATTCATATCCTTTCCTAGTGCCATTCAAAGTCACTGTCGAGATAATAGCATTTTTTTTTTAGTCAACCACATATTCTTCTTCGTTGAAAGTAGTAGTTTGAATAGAATAAACATATATGAATGTAACAAAAAGATTATAACAATAAAAAAAATTATGAAAAAAGCAAATTATACCCTAATGAAGAGAAATGGAAGAAAGAAAAAATTTTCTTCTTTGTTTTAGCCTTGGCCGAGAGCTTCTTGCTTGGGGGGGGGGGGAAGAAGAGCTTTTGTGTTTTGCTTTTTGGTTGGTTGAATAATTGTGTTAAGTGGTTGGGTGATATATGTATTAGTATATAGATATGTATCACATGTTTTAAGTCTAGGTATAGGCCACCATGCCCTCTTGTCTCCCTTGGAAAAAGTAGTAACTAGTTACTATTCCTCTTGTCCATTTAGTACTACTAGTTTGCTTTTCCTAACTACTTAGTTGCATGGGACTTGCATGCAATACTACTCCTTGCATCATTATTCTTCCACCAATGCTTGTCACTTAATCTTTAATTCGTATCGTATCTTAATTAATCTCTCGTAATAATATTTTGTCGCGTAGAGATTTCCCTTGTAATTCCTTAAGTACTTAATTGTGTAAATTCCTCGAATATCCATAACTCCTCGTCATAATTCCTCATAAATCTTTTAATACTCTAATCACTCTCAAATCCCAAGTTTTATAATTCTTACTAACAATAAGATTCTTGCCTTCAACAATCTTCCCTTTATCTTACATAGTGAATGTAACAACATAGTTTCTCAGACAATCAATTCCATTACACAACAGGAATGACTAGAAAGGTTCCAAATTCACAATGTCATATGATATTACATAAAAGAAAATTTTACAAAAATTAAGGCTCTTACACCACCCTTGCAAAGTGCCTACATATCTTATATTTATAGGAATCAAGTCCCATGTAGTTCTAGGATTTTGGACTCCTTGTTGATAGCTCAGCCACGTTTTGATAAGTCTTATCCTCCTCATCCAACCTGATCCAGTTGTTATATATCCATAAGAGCTTAATTATCTTCATATTTATATGATTTTCCATCATATATCCACATGTATATACATATTCCAGGTATATATATAATGATTATCCATCATTACAGAGGTTGTTGGGTCGTCCCTGATGTTTAGGAGTTATCCAAAAGTCTGTTAGAGCGATATATATCCGTTCTCCTACAATTTAGGAGGCTGCTGGACCAATTCTCGCAGATTGTCGGGGTACGAGTGTTAACCCCTGCCTGGAAGCCCTTCACCTGCACGAACCCCTGTCAGGCTTCCATATAGCAGTACCTCCACATTTGGTTCGAGCACCTGAACCCCTGCATGACTGAACCCCGAACCAGGTGCCAGAATCTTCATCTTTCAATATACTTCTAAGGCATATTGGGCCAAAGCATTCATACCTAGTCCAGCCTATCCTTCCATATCTTCATTACTCGAACCCGTAACCTTAATGGGCCTTAAATCAAGCCCAAGGCGGATTTTGGGCACAACAACTACCCCCCGGTTCCTTGTAGCCATTTGAATGCAAAAGGAACCAAAATAGGACGAGGTCTGAACCTTCCTTACCTTCCTCAGAGAAATACATAGCTTCCACATCATTCTTCCAAGCTTACATGAGTTAACTTGGCATAAGAAACAGGAAACATAATGCTTCCACATATATACCTCATCTGAATCCTTAAATGAACTCTTTCCGCATACCTTAGACAATGCATGGCGTACCAGTTCTAATCATGAGCTTTTTATCCTTATCACCTGAACCTACCAGCTTCCAGCCTCCTTCCTTGAAAACCATAGTCTGACTTCTCGATATATTTCTTTTCTTTGTGAGGTTGGTCTTCATGTGTGAATCCATATGGGTGAAGCTATGAAGCTTCTGCTGTTGCCAATAAACTTCAATCTTCCAGGATCTTGGGCTACCAAGACAACTAGAAAAAGTGGTTAGTAACATGAGCTAAGTAGCTCACATATATAATGCACATAGCGCATAAATATATAATGCATAGATTCAATTATGATTATGCGAGTGCATATGACTTTGTATATATAAACCAATTACTGCCTTCACACTCAAGTAGAACCCTGGCGAATGCACTCTTCAAGATATATGCCATAATATCTAAAGATTTCCATGAACCCATCATAATGGACCTCCTAAGATGTTTTTAGGTTTTCCGAGACTTCATGAACATGTGCCCATAAACCATAGGACTTTTCCAAACCGTGCCCATAAACTATGGGGCTTTTCCAAAACCATGCCCACAAATTATGGGACTTTTCCCAATTGAACCTATAATCCATTGGATGCAGGTGATCTTATATGCGTACCCCGAGAGGGACCAAGGTAAGGTTATAAAAACCTTTTTAATTGCTGATGTGTCTTTCCAAGTGGTTACATTATGGGGCATATAGCGTGCCTAGGCACCTACTTGATAGCTTCAACTAGCAAGTTTGAAAACATTTCTTTGAAACTAATGCATAATATAAGTAAATGTATGCCATAATGACCCTTTGTGTATAAATCCATGCAAGTGTGAAACCATGTGATACGCGCATCCAGATGAACATGAATTAATGTGTGATAGAAGATAATGATCCATTTGAAAAGATGAACTTCGCAAATAAGTTTTTGGCTAGATGCTATATAAATTTCCTTGTATGCATAGAAAACATGTGTGATAGAGCATATGTAAAAGAATGAAAGTAGAACTTATCTTTTATTTTAGCACGTCAATCCAAGTCAGGGTTCAACCATTGAACCAATAAGGTTGGGGCTGCCACCCTTTGAGTTTAAGATGAGGACCTCTTTCCATTATGTAAGCCCTTCCATAGTGAGATGATTAATTACCCTTCGAGGATTAGATTTCCTTCCCGCACGATATGCAAGTCTTCCTCCGCTTGAATCTTTGAATCTTTGTTCGTGCGTATGCCATGTGTAAAGTAGACTGCTTAGGGGTACGTTCATGCCATAGGGGGTTCACCCAGTTGTACCCTTGAATGTTTTATAAACATCGAGGCTCCACGCAATATCCTTAATTTCTCACAAGGTGTGTATGATTAGGGGACACCACTACCAGTCAAGGGTTCACGTGGGCCTGACCACACTACCTATTAAGGGTTTACGTGGGCCTAGCCATACTGCCTGTCGAGGGCTTACGTGGGTTTTAAGTTGAAGGGAGTTTCGCTAGCCTAGTGTCCCTAGGATCGACGCGAACCCATGACATGCATAATCCATACATGTTAAAACCTGCTCATGCATAGTCCATGCATGAGAAATCCAATCGATGAAATCCAATCCAAATCCATTCCAAATCCAAATCCAAATCCAATCCAAATCCAGATCCAATCCAAGTCCAAATCCAATCTAATCCAATCTAGATCCAATCCAAGTCCAAGTCCAAGTCCAAATCCAATCCAATCTAGATCCAATCCAATCCAGATCCAATCCAAGTCCAAATCCAATCCAATCCAGATCCAATCCAATCCAGATCCAATCCAAGTCCAAATCCAATCCAATCCAGATCAAATCTATATTCCCCGGGGAAGCTCGTACCTAAGAGGTTCGTACCTAAGAGGTTTCCACCTAGTAGGTCCATACACCCACAACCCCCTGGAGTCCTTTGGTATAACCTATCTTATAGTAATGAACTAGGTTCACGTAAACAATAACACATGAACACACAAAGAAGACATGCGAACATAAGACATGAAGCACATAAGTACATATAGCACACAAAGTATATAAGTACACATAGTCATTCACAGTAGTTAAGCAAATAAAGGCAAAGATAAAGTGATCATAGTTTTAATCAAGTCATAAAAATTATTTCATAGATAAGCGCTCATGCCTTACCCCCGGGCTTCCACTGATATAAGCTAGAAACTCTTGTCGACTTAACCCCTAATCCTAGACCAGTCCACGGGATCACACCTAGAGTGCATGAAGAATTCCATTAACGAGGTTCCATCTTGGGAGTTTCCCTCGACCAGGTTCCATCCTCGGAGATTCCCTCAACGAGGTTCCATCCTAGGAGTTTCCTTCGACCAGGTTCCATCCTCGGAGATTCCCTTAACGAGGTTCCATGTAATTTCCTCACAATACTAATTTCCTTAGCATTCCAATATCCTTAAGTTGGACTTCACTCACCCAGTTTCCCTGGGGTCGTGGCGAAGCTATTTGCCAATCCCATGTGATTTCCTCACACAGCTAAAATCCTTAGCGTTCCAATTTCCAAGAGTTGGACTTCACTCACCCAGTTTTCCTAGGATCGTGGCGAAGTCGTTTGCCAATTTGTACATAGCTCCCACAACTATACATAAATCCCATAACGGGGTTGGTTGTCCACCAACGTGATTACACAGAAGTTTATCGACGTTACCCCTTTTCAGGGTTCAAACGAGTGAACCTTCAATATAGGGGAACCTCATGGCCCTAGTTTCCCTAGGACCAGCCTGCCTTGTGGTTCCAATCGATTCACATATAATCCACATGTGATACATGTATAATCCATACATGTCCCTGCCTTGATTCATGTATAATCCATACATGTTCCTGCCATGATTTATGTATAATCCATACATGTTCCTGCCTTGATTCATGTATAATCCATACATGTTCTATATAGTCTGGGTAATCAATTAGCACATAATCCATGTGCTTCCAATCCTGCCTTGCACACGTAATCCACATGCGATTCATGTATAATCCATACATGTTCCAGCCTTGCGCACGTAATGTGATCCTTTCCATTTGCACGTAAACCACATGTGTTCCATTCCTTTAGCATATAATCCATACGCTATAAATCCAGCTCATGCATAATCCATACATGAGAAATCTTCTCCATGCATAATCCATACTTGGTAAATCCAGCTCATGCATAATCCATACATGAGAAATCCTCTTTAAACCAATTTGTGAAATCCAATCCGCATATGCTCCTTGATCTAGCTTCCAAGGGTACTTCAGAATTAAATCCCATTAGGGTTTCGCATACCAGAACCTCAAGAATCTCATGGACTTGACCCATTCATTGTATAAAAGTTCCGTTTGCTTAAAAATTTACCACTTTCAAGATACCATCATGGCAGTATACCATCCACTACCCCCCAGTTCCTTTGCAGTCGTTAGACACAAAAGGAAGCTAATATAATCCGCAACCAAGTTCAATTAACCTTCACCCTGAACCTCTAAGCTTACGTGAGCGTACTCATTATAAGAAACAAGGGGTATCATAGGTAAAACAAATACTTCTCATAAATCCTTCCAAGAAAGACCATGTTATTTTTCCTCGATGGTGATTCAATAATTTCCATTCTTGAACTTCCAGGGTTCAGATGTCGTACTCCTGCGTCGTGGTTGCCTCAACAAACTTTCTGGCAGCTTACGTTTGATGCACGTATACCCACAGATACTTGCCATCTTCACACACTTCTACATCCTGATGATTATATCCATGCCACCCGATATGGTTTTCCAATGCTCTCCTCCATGTTCCAAGTTCGAAACAATGTTTCATAGCATTTCCGGTCTCTAGTTATTCAACATAATTCCTTTAAGATCTTACTCCAGGTGTATGCCATAAATATAGTTGTGACCACCTATAAATCCAACCATGTTGATTGCTGAAGATCATGTTTTATGTCAAGTTTTGTGGCTATAACCTAGTAAGGGGTTCTGAGCTGAAGGCCGCCAAGGGTTCGCGAACCTCAACTTCCTTTGTACATCTTCTCATTTAAAAATAGGGTGTATCTTAGAGATCCTCCATATAGCCTGGTATCCACTACCCCCCAACTCTTCGGTGCAGTTTGTCCATGGCCAAAAATAAATCCTTGTAGAGCTTTTCCTCCTTTTTAAGGATAAGTCCAAATAGGCTTTCATGAAGTTAGTAAATCCGCGTCTCACCATAATTTTGACAAGTTTGTCGGTCTACATGGAAAGTCGTAATGAGGGTTAGCATTCACTTTCCTTTTTATAATGAACCACCTTTCTGGCTTCAGTTGGTTGCTTTCACCAACATCCTTAGTATGCCCTTTACTGAATGTTCCTGGTTCTCTCCTTCCTCCATAGTGGAAGTTATTAATAACATCATCTTGGGGGAAGCCACCCATGATTTCCTTCCATTGCCCTGGTTATGCAGACCGAAGTCCATTCCAACTGAGGTTCCATTGCCAGCTTCGTTGTTTGCCTTAGCTTTTAAAGCTTCTGGTTCCTCCTTTTAGGGTGTTCATGGATGAACCTCGTACCATCTTCTTCAATATCGACCGAGTGGTCGCTCGTACCTCGTTCTTTGTCTCGTAGCATATTTCCCAAAATCTTATTGAGATTATAAACCTCAGCTCATTCTATAATTCCTTTTTTAAGGTATTCCTGTGTTCCAACTTCTGATGTTTGAGGGACTTATAGCAGGGGAACCCCTTTGTGGGAAACTTTCCATCTTGTGCTTGAGGGGTTTATATATGAGAACCTTCATAGCCACATTATAAATTGAATCCACCACTTGCATCCTCTTCTAGACACGTCATCCTACCATAGTGTTGTAGGATACGCTCTCAACCATAACTCCTTCCAACTGGGTCGATAAGAGGGGTTCATTTTTCAATACTACCAGTGACATTTTCAATTCGTGAGAGGTTTGAGCCCACCTTTAACTTCCACGATAAGCTTTTCGCTAGAGCTTCATTTAGGTCATTACTTGAGCGCCCGATGCTCTTAGCTGGATATTTCGAGCTTCCACCTTCCACTGTTAGTGAAGTTTTCATCATGAACACCTTTATAAGTTTCTTTCACCTTTTTTGATTAGGTGTCATCTCATGTCCAACCAAGAACTCCTCATTTTTCATTTATAGAGGTTCCTTCATACTTTCTATCAAAGAGGCAACGTCAAATCTATGGGCTTCATTGATTCATTTTTTGAAAAGCCTTTCAACTATATTGCTTCTATATGATGCGTTCTTCCTTCATCATCCTCCATTAGAGCAGCCATTTACATCAACGCTATGGGTGGTACTACCCCTCAAAAAACTGGAACCACTTTATGGGGTTCCATCAGCAGGGCTACTAGTAACATGATTCCTCAAGTATTCTCAATGGAACTTCCATCATACCCGTATAGTGAGATGTTTACTTTTGACCATTTCCTTGATTTAACCATTTGAGTATCCCACACCAGTTGTGCAACGCCCATTTGTTGCATAAGAGGCCAAACATGGCCAAGATTGTTTTTTTTATGAATCCCCTTTAGGCACTAATTAATTCTTTTGGGGTTCTCATGTCGAGTGATAGAACTACCATGGTGGAACCCCTACATTGAGTTCCAATATTTTCCATTTTGGCTTAAAGCCTTTGAATGGGATTTTCCATGCTTAAACCCTTTTCCAGGTTGCTTCCTGGGTTCTTCTTGCTTATTGCGGGCATTTTCATTATTCAGCTTCTTGCTTATGATCAATGGGCCTTCCATCATCGAACCTATCGTATACGAACCCCATTTCTGGGAAGCTCATTTCTGGGGGAGTCCATTTTACCAATCTTTTCTATTTTTTTAATTTGACAGGCTTCATATTAATCTTCCTGCCCAGTCTATTGAACATACTCAGGCCTCTGTTAAGTGAAGCCTCGGGATTCTAGGACTTATCTCCTTGAACATGTCATCATCAAACCCCTGTCTGGGTTCCTCCCACCAATAAACCTCTTTTTCATGGAAGCTTAGTCTTCCAGCTCATTCGTGTTCTCATGGTAAATGCTGATGGGAAACCTTCATACCGAATATGTAAATTATCAATGAGACACCTCTAAGCTTACCTGAGCTAGCTCGTTGTAAGAAACAAGAGGTATCTAAGAAAATAATGTACAATATTTCCAGTAGCTCACCAGTGAGGGAGTTCATATCCTTGCCATCATCCAGGTTTAACTGCTGACCATTAATCATGGGTTTCGCATCCCTGTTTGAATTTGGGTTCACCTGTACTCCATCAGTTAGGAGGGTCGCACCCCTGTCTGCACTAGGGTTCACCTGTTACTCATCAATCAGGAAGTTCGCCTCCCTGCCTATACCTGTTTATGATACCTGATCCTCCGCTACTTCTAATCCTGGAATCTCCGTTAGCTCTTATTTCCTTATAAATCTGATTTTATGGGAGCTTCAAACTTTTGAAACTTGGCACTTTCAATCATTATAAGCAGCATCTTCCATCATCATCGGTGGTATATCAATTACCCCTAGTTCTTTGGCAGAGGTTCTTCTCTGGCGAAGAACTATATCTGTAACTCTTTTTTCATCATCTCATGTGGGATATATACTGCACTACCCCCCGAGCACCGTGTGCGAACCTCTGGTTTCCAGCTTCCAATACACCATGTTTTAGAACTTTGTCAGTGCCATTATCATCATCTTCTTCTACAATTCTATCATTGAGTATTCTAAGGTTCTGCCTCTCTTGTCGGGTGATCTTCCAATGACAAGTCAATGGTACCCCCTTTACATCTCTCTATAGAGCTTATGGTAGAAGATTCATTGTGCAGACCTCCACTGATAGTATGTATTTCCATTTTCTATTTTTTTATTCACTGGGGGCCCACAAGCAAGAGTATTGGCTTTAAAACTCTTTTATTTTATTTTTATGCAAACCCATGTGTCCAAAGTATTTGATTTCTATCCAAACACTTCAAGTTTAGCGGTATGCGTCACCAATTGTTTTGTTATTTTCAACTTCTCCTCCGTGGGTCTCGCATCTCATCTTCTTCCTCAATCCTCCCGACTTCAACTCCATTGCCGCACCCGCATCTGCAAATGTTTTTGTTGACATAACCACTGTACTACTACTGTTGACTTCTCCGGTGTTACCACAGATTTCGTTACATCCATGGGCGTGTTGTCCTTGTGCTTGATTCCTGCACCGTCGTAATGCTTCATCACAACTTGTAAGCTAGTTATGTCTCAAAATTGAACATTCTAGCTAAACCATCACACCAACGAGTATACAAATCCCGCTACTCTGGTCCTTCCTGAAGATCCTCTTGTCTTACAATCTTTGAATTGGTTTTAGTCCGCACCACCGTTGCTGTTGTCTAGCTTCTGCGTCAAACCAGTAATTTCAACGAGCTTCTTCTTCCCCTTTTTATCACGTTTTTTCTAGGTTTCTCATTCTGGGCACCTCACCATTGTCGGCACCATGCCTTCTTCATCGTCGTAGCCTATGTATGTTCTGAATCACTAGAATATTATCTCCGAAGAAACCACTGTATTGCATGTATATCTGACGCCGATGGCTGTTGCTTGCCTCATCGTTATTTGTTCTTGATTCCAAAACCATGTTGCTTCCTTCATTACAACCTATAAATCAAGTTATTGCCGTTCTGCTGCCATCATTAATCCCACAAAAGCAAAACCTTCTTCAGTCTTCTTTAGCAGTCATAAACATTGTCACAACACCAACACAACAGTTACCATCATCGACGTCCCAAAACATGACTCCTGCCATCGTGTATATGTTTTATTTGTCATCTATCATTGTTTTTTATTGCTATTATCCGCAGCTGGGATTGTGAATTATATATGTGATTTCAACTTCAACTAAAAATTCTCTCTCATCAAAAATTCATTCTCAAGCGCGTGATCCAGTTTATGGTTACTCCAAGTCTTCTTAATTGCACATATTCTCCCACTTGACCAATCATGTTACCCTTCGTTGTAGTATGAGCTCTCGATAATTCAAAACTCTTCGGGATTCATATTCTCCAAAACTGCAGCAGCGCACCATCAGAACCTCCAGTCCACCATTCTCAATCTCCACGATTGTATATGCTAAGCTGAAGTCCCCTAGACAGCGGTTACGACTGGTACCCGCGTTGTTGCCAACTTGTTACCGTCAGAAACACCACAAACATGCCCACTGCCATCATGTGAACGTCAATGACCCCTGATGAGCACAAACATGGTTGTAACGACCATCAACCCCGTCTCCAGAGGCCGTTCTTGTTGTATCCATTACTTCGCCATATCCGTAAAACAAAACATATATCGCACTCCGTCGATATCCTTTGATAATAGTTGTCTCTGCTGCTGGGCTTTTGAACTTTGTATGTGTATGTAAAATATTTAAGAACACTCATCCAACCGCCATGTTTGTGTTTTAAAGTGAAGAACAGTTCATGTTTCTCCATTAAAAATGACGTACAACCACCCCTCATTGTATATGTTAGATTGATATTCGTTTGTCCCCCACAAACGTTAATGAATCCCCTCCTTCTAGCGCCAAATGTTGTTGGAGGAATTTCGTAACATCACATGTTCCGAGTCTTCCGTTGATCCCGAATTTTTTGATGATTTGGGATGGTTTTTGTGGTGGTGTTTGGGACTGAGTTTGCAAGGTTTTCAGACAAAAGGGCGGAGTAATTCCTACTCCACCGATCAGAGTGCCCGGAAATATCTATTGCTCGAGTATTCTACATAATCCATGTAGAGTGAAGTGAGATTCCACCTGTGACGCCCCCAAATCTGAGGTCAAATATTCTGGTCGTCACATCATTATCCAACCATATCATACCTGTATTAACTTTACAACTCAACAATACATCCATCCAGACCTCAATCTTACACACAAACAAGTTAGAGCCTCAGAAACGATAATCAAAAGTAACACTAAATATTACAATTCTTCTGTACAATCCAGAGTCTTACGCACTTCCACTTATACAACTATACTTGAAGACAAGTCTTACTATTACAGTTGAAAACCTATCATACTTACTCTGTAGTATTTATCAGGAACTAAATCATCTCCGGGGTAATTCTTCTACTCCTCTTCTGCTGGTGCGGGGTTAATCGGCCAAATTCTTCTCTTGCTGAAAAGTTTTTATAAAGCAAGAATGAGCTACATAATGCTCAACAAGTTCACCATTTTGTAAAATAATAATGTGGTTTATTTCGAAAACATTCCCAACTATATGGGTATATATCTCAGATTTCAAAACATAATTGGACAATGTATATGTCCGAGTTTGAATGAAACATCTATACTCACTAAGGAGCTTTAAGAATAACATATGAACCCTTTATAAGGTTCCCATTTCAATATATCTCAAGTTTGAAAATATATACATATGAGTATATTATTTTCGGCAAAACACTCTACGATTAACATACTGTACAGGGAATACATCATTGCAAACCTCTTTCCTTCCATTAGCTTAGAAGGTTTCCCATACAAAAACATTTCATTCTTTGAAACAATTGCAAGAGTGCACTAACACGTGCCAATCTTTATAGAAAATCTTGCAGTTCTAGATACTGCACGATGTCAATATTTTTCTTATAAAAAACCACACTATCGGCAACTTGGCACTTAGGCCCAAGAAGCAGTGTTTGAGTATTTTTCCAAAGTGGAGGATGGGACTGGAAGAAAACATAAAAACCTGACAAGGATTGACGATGATCAGTCGCCACATCCAAGTCCAATAATCCGCGGGTCTTCTCTACCGGTAGAAGGATAGAAACTACATCCGTGACTATCCCCGGGTGAAAACTACATCCGTAATCACCCTCGATGAAAACTACATCCGTAATCATCCTTCGGCAACACCTGGGCCGGAATAATAATTGATGGACCGCCTGGCTCACGGCCGCTTACACATCCCGGGAATCGTTCATCAACGATTCCCACACCTGCCAGAGTCCCTTTTTCTTTTTTCTTTTAAAACTTGATTTTGAATGAAAACTGAGTAGTTGAGGTCCGACATCAGTCGACCGATAATTCTTGAAATCGTGCAAGAAGCAAAACCTGACCGGGGGTTTTCGAAAATGTTTTGAGTTCGAAAGAGTTCGAGTTTGAAAGTGCTAAAGGTATCTTGGATTAGCTTTGACTTTAAAATAATGAACAATAATTAATAAAAGATATTTTAAGATTTAAAATTAATAATTAATAAAATAATTATTTAATTAAATAAGCTTTTAATCCAAGATAGGTATTTTGAGTATTTCTGAAGATATAAAAATAATTACTTGAGTATACGATACTCCCCGAATGACCCTTCGGGTTTTCGCAATTTAATTACGATATAATAATATACCGCTCCCCGGTCAATAGTATATACGGACCGCTACGACCTCTATTTCTAGAGTCGTTGTCCGAAGAAAACATTTCATTCTAAGTTCAAGGGGTGCAAACATATATGTACTCATACATTTCAATTTCATCGATACTTCGATAAACATAAACATTTGATATGATTGAAAACTACAAACACAACAGTGAAAACCCTTGTATATGTAAGTTTTGAAAAGTAAACTTGCCTTGGTGAGGTTGGGGTGGTCGAGCGTGCGGAGTGGAATGATCTATACATAAGCAATAACCGTTCGTTAGTACCTTAATCAATATCTCTTTAATTGCGGGGTTTTAGGGGGTACAAAATTAACTTAATGACTTCGTCTTATTACACTCTAGCCCCAGTATATGTTCATGTCATCACTCGATTACGCTCGTCACTTATTCGACTTAATTTGGTTACCATATCCGAATCATATCCATTACCCATAAAATTACACTCCACTTACGACTTTTTCCCTTGCGCGAATTTTACTCTAGCATTTTTATAAAATTAAAAAATACATATTTTAATCCAATTCTTTTTGGGTAGCCTTGGCCACTGCATTTTCTAGCTTCTATAATGTTTTCATGATCCTACATAAATTTTTAGGGGTTTAAACAAGGTTCACAAGGGGATCATTTAGTGCAGTCCGGAATCCAGAAACACATTTCACTTCTCAGGCCATAACTCAAAATCTATACATCACCTAGTCATGAACCTTATATTTCTGGAAACTACATTCAAATACCTTTCCAACAATATATATTATGACCTCAGGGGACAAGATTTGGGGGTTCAAAACCATCTTACAAGATAGTTCAAGTTCCTGGGAAAAACTCAGCATACTTGTTTCACTAAATCAACCAAGATTTTTACATCCACATCACAACCAACATCTAAGTCACCAAGTTCATACTTTATAACATTCATGGAGATACATACACTAACCACAAACATCAAAATCACAACCACAACACTTAAACTCAAGATCTATATCATCCATCACTTATACATCCAAGATTAACACAAATACACATGGATCTATCATTAAACTTCACAAACACTACATGGCCAAGAGGGGTTAGGGTTTTTATACCTTCTTGAGTATCTAGGAGCCTTGGGTATGCCTTACAAGTCTCAAGAACACCTTTAATAAGCTCCTACACTCCTTATAATCCAAGATCTATAAGAAAACTTAACATTGTTACTATTCACCAAAACTTTAACAATTAATATCTTGAAAATTAATGGATGAAAAGGATTGGAATTCTTAGTATACCTTTCTTATATGATGTAGAGTGCCTAGGAATTTTGCCTTGGATTATGAATGAAGAGAAATGGAAGAAAGAAAAAATTTTGTTCTTTGTTTTAGCCTTGGCCGAGAGCTTCTTGCTTGGGGGGGGGGGGAAAGAGCTTTTGTGTTTTGCTTTTTGGTTGGTTGAATAATTGTGTTAAGTGGTTGGGTGATATATGTATTAGTATATAGATATGTATCACATGTTTTAAGTCTAGGTATAGGCCACCATGCCCTCTTGTCTCCCTTGGAAAAAGTAGTAACTAGTTACTATTCCTCTTGTCCATTTGGTACTACTTGTTTGCTTTTCCTAACTACTTAGTTGCATGGGACTTGCATGCAATACTACTCCTTGCATCATTATTCTTCCACCAATGCTTGTCACTTAATCTTTAATTCGTATCGTATCTTAATTAATCTCTCGTAATAATATTTTGTCGCGTAGAGATTTCCCTTGTAATTCCTTAAGTACTTAATTGTGTAAATTCCTCGAATATCCATAACTCCTCGTCATAATTCCTCATAAATCTTTTAATACTCTAATCACTCTCAAATCCCAAGTTTTATAATTCTTACTAACAATAAGATTCTTGCCTTCAACAATCTTCCCTTTATCTTACATAGTAAATGTAACAACATAGTTTCTCAGACAATCAATTCCATTACACAACAGGAATGACTAGAAAGGTTCCAAATTCACAATGTCATATGATATTATATAAAAGAAAATTTTACAAAAATTAAGGCTCTTACACCACCCTTGCAAAGTGCCTACATATCTTATATTTATAGGAATCAAGTCCCATGTAGTTCTAAAATTTTGGACTCCTTGTTGATAGCTCAGCCACGTTTTGATAAGTCTTATCCTCCTCATCCAACCTGGTCCAGTTGTTATATATCCATAAGAGCTTAATTATCTTCATATTTATATAATTTTCCATCATATATCCACATGTATATACATATTCCAGGTATATATATAATGATTATCCATCATTACAGAGGTTGTTGGGTCGTCCCTGATGTTTAGGAGTTATCCAAAAGTCTGTTAGAGTGATATATATCCGTTCTCCTACAATTTAGGAGGCTGCTGGACCAATTCTCGCAGATTGTCGGGGTACGAGTGTGAACCCCTGCCTGGAAGCCCTTCACCTGCACGAACCCCTGTCAGGCTTCCATATAGCAGTACCTCCACATTTGGTTCGAGCACCTGAACCCCGAACCAGGTGCCAGAATCTTCATCTTTCAATATACTTCTAAGGCATATTGGGCCAAAGCATTCATACCTGGTCCAGCCTATCCTTCCATATCTTCATTACTCGAACCCGTAACCTTAATGGGCCTTAAATCAAGTCCAAGGCGGATTTTGGGCACAACAACAATATTGAATTAAATGACATATATATTTTCCTAAGCAGTTATTATTAATAGATTATTGATTGTTCGTATTAATGTATATGTAACTATGATGAGTCAATAAATGAAATTATTCATATCCTTTCCTAGTGCCATTCAAAGTCACTGTCGAGATAATAGCATTTTTTTTTTAGTCAACCACATATTCTTCTTCGTTGAAAGCAGTAGTTTGAATAGAATAAACATATATGAATGTAACAAAAAGATTATAACAATAAAAAAAATTATGAAAAAAGCAAATTATACCCTAATGGTATTTTCGTGGAATACGAACGTGAAAGATGATATTAACCACTGTCGAATCGGAAATACCGGGTTAAACTTAAAGCATTATATAATAATTATTTCTCCTATTTCTCAAGAATGGGCCTGAGTCAATAATAAAATTTATAAGAAAAAAATACGACTCAAGATTAAAATTTAACTAAACTAACGTATAACCCGTTAAATGCACGATTTCTTTTGATATAAAATAAATTTTATTTTATGTTATAATTAAATTTGTATATAAATTTAATTAATGATTTGTATTGTATAAAATTTATATTATGAAATTTTAAATTAAATATGTCGTTGACGAAATTCGAATCTTTAATGTTTTGTAAAGTAACTTAATCATATAAAATCTTCAATCATCAGACCTAACAATTTTGATTTTTTGTTAAAAATCTAACGGTAATTTTTCGTTGTATTATATATTTTTATTAGTTATTGAAAGATATGGTGTGATATTTTCGGGTATGTATTAATAATCGTAAGATTAGTTTTAAATCAAAAAGGTAACATTTTTCAATTAGAAAAAATACTAATGATTGGAAGATATTGTACGATTGATTTTTTTAGATGTTTATAAAATTTTATATTTTCAGTTAAAACTAATTATGAAAAAGGTAATATGCTATTTACTATTAATTATATTACTTATTATTTATTTTAATAATTAGGATAACCAAATCGACAAAATTTTAATCTTTCAGCTTCAATATAATAGTATATATAGATATATATACATATATTGAAATTAAGAAAAAAAGAAAGAAATTTTTTTACTTGATAAAAAAAATTGGTTAAGTCTTGCAAACAATTATGTCGTAAGAAAGGTTAAATAAATTTGATTTGATGATAATTAAAATATTGTAAATGAGTTTGTTACAAAACATGTAAGAAGAATAGCTCATTTTAAGTGAATGTATTGGAATATATATGTTGTTTATATTGTCTTTTGATAAATTAATTCATTAACTTAGGAAAAAATCGTTTAGTTAAAGGAATTTTTCCATTAAATGAATCTGAAAATGGGTTATTTATTGTTTGTCATGCAGGTACAAAGATAACTAAAGTTTAACACATTTGAGCCTCGGCATGGGTTATTTATTGTTTGTCATGCAGGTACAAAGATAACTAAAGTTTAACACATTTGAGCCTCGGCATAATATATTTTTCGTATAATAAATATTACGGCATAATTGAGTTAAAAAAAAAAAGATATTGCGGCCTAGTTGATTCAAGAGGGAAGAAAAAACAATGATTCAAGAAGTCTCAATTAGTGAAATCTAAAAAGATTGACATTTATAGTATCCGATTCATTTCCAATACAAATATTAGATATTTTGAACGAATGTCGAATTTTTCGATTTTTTTTACAACCTTAGGGTCTCGAATATTTTCCTTTTTTTTATATAAAAATAATAGTATAAATCAAAATTTTAACTAAACTTAAAATTATACTCATATTGGGGGAGGATTTGGGACCCGGCCCAAATCAGGCGGAAAACGGAGAGGAGTCGCCGACGGCAAGAGGTTTGTAATTAGGGATTATGAGTTTAATTAGCAAAAGGGAAAAAAACAGCAGCAGTTAAAGAAGATGAGGATGAGGAACGACGACGTTTGTGGTGGTTTGCAAACCAATAGGAAGAAGAATTTAGGAAGAAAAAGAGGAGCAACAAGTTTGAGCTTACGCAAGTGTTCAAAGAGGCAAAAGAAAGAAGATAGAGTTAATTTATCAGAGCTTCTGTTTACCAAAGACAGAGACTTTCTCATCACTTACAATGATCGACTTTGTCCGGTATCGTACTCGATTAAAACCTCTCTCTATAATTTAATAACGAGATTGATTATTAATTAATCGAGGTTAGATATGTATTGTCACTATTGTTATGTCAGGACCAAAAATTTGTATTGAAAATAATATTAATTTATCGACTATCGTTGAGGTTTTAATGTATATAAAGGATTATGACTTCATTGTTATCTATGTGTTCACTTAATTTTTAACAACTGTGTGCTCTTTATTCAAGCAAAGCTTAGCTTAAATTATACTCCTATGTTGCTCTCTGTGTTTTGTCCGCTTTGTTTCACACATCGAATCCAAATCATGAAATTTTATATCTTGTCATTTTATATATTACGTATTCTTACCTTTGTAGGTTCCGGCTAAGCACCTAGAAGGTAAGGTTATTGTTTTACATTTTGTGCCACTTGTCAGCTGGTCTAATAAGTTGAGGCTATACGTAACGTCCTTGGTGGATATTTACAATGCTGTATACCCTAAAGGTGGTTTCGAGGTTGTTTTTGTTGGAGTTAAGTTTGGTAAATATGCCTCCAACCCACAAAAACTACTCAAGTATTTTGAGCAAAAGTTTTCTATCATGCCATGGCTTGCCATCCCGTTCTCTGATATCGAATCCCCGGAATATTGGGAAGCTAGATTAAGGTTTCCGTTCTCTCCTTGGGGTGAATCTGATACGGCTTCCGTCGTCGTTGATCCTACAGGCGTGGTTTTGAAGTGGTGTGCCGACGATTATTTTGTTCGGTATGGAGCAGAGGCCTATCCTTTCACTGACAAAAGGATAGGCTTCCTTAAGTCCCAAGACAAGGATGCCCTGAAGCATCCCTCCATCACGAATCTCCTGACTTCTCCTCACCGTGAATACGTCATCAACAACGCGAATCAGGTATATATTTTCGTAGCATCATGTCACGTAGCAATCATCAGGACGCTGTTTACTCTATTTGAGTAATAATTAGTGTTCCCTTTGCAGTTTGCACACTCTTATAAATTTTCTTGTTGTCCATCTGTGTATAATTCTTTGTAACTTCCTACTTCTTTCTTTCAATAGGAGGTACCTGTTCATACTCTTGAAGATAAGGTCGTAGCCTTGTACTTCTATCATGAATATCCACTCGACCCCCTTACAAAAAGATTGAAGAAGGCCTATAAGCAGTTGGCTGATAAAAAGTTTGAAATCGTGCTTGTTTACATTCACAACTCTTTTACAACCTGTGGACGTGCAAGTGAAGAATCGTTCTGGAAAAGTTTCAACAAAATGCCTTGGTTGGCACTCCCATTCAAAGACCAAAAGTGTAAGAATTTGCAGCGGGTTTTCAATTTACCTCTGGATGCCTTGGGGCCCGAGCCAGATCATAGTCTTGTGATTATTGGACCACAAGGAAAATTCGTTGAACCATATGGCGTTGACATCTTGGAGAACTTTGGTATTTCAGCATATCCATTCAGCCGCAAAAGAGTTGCCGAGTTAGAGGTTAATTATATAAAGGAATTGAAGCTTGGTATGTTCTGGGATCCAAACACTTCTTTCATACAAAACGATGGGACCAAGGTGAGTTCTTTTTACATTCTTGTGTTTGGTTCTATGTCTACTCTCTTCTTGTGTTCGGAAGGTTTTATGCCACTCTGCTTATTGACATTTCTGTTCAACTTTACAGATTAAGTTATCGGAGCTTGTTGGAAAGAGAATAATACTTGTTGCCCAGAATGATTGGTTTTTTGGAATTAATGTAAAGTTTTGGCGGATGCTAGAAGCAAGGTATTCCAAAATGAAGGGGACACCTCAGGAGTTTGAAGTGATCCACATCTGTAAAAAACAGGAATCTTCGTATTGTAAGCATGGTGCCACAGTGCCATGGTTGAGGCACCCCCCTCTACCTGAGGGATCATGTCAACGCAAGCTGTTAGTTCATCTTTTAAGACAAGGTGTTGGACTTATTGCTTTTGATGGTGATGGAAGGGTTGTGAGGAGAACAAAATTTCCTTGTATTGAAAAGAATAATATGGATTTTCCCTTTTATGCTGGTGGTTTGGAGGAGGAGGCAGTGACAGAATTAATAGATAGGTTTGAATGGTACGATTGGGATGACTCTAATAGCCCCCTTGCCGTTTTCAAGCACCGCCCTAGGGGGTATTGAATTTGGCAGTTGCTGGTTTTACAATTTACATATATAATTCTGTAGAGTTTTATGGTATTGTGAGACTCTAATGGATGACTTGAGCCTCTTTCTTATTTAAGTGGTTTAAAGAGTGTGACTTTAGTAAGGATGTATTCTCAGTTGTGAGGTTTGGGGTGTAGAGTTACATCCGCTTTACCTTTCTATAGATGTGTCCATTGGGTCGTCTTTGATTCTACGACTCTGTAAGTTACAAGCTACGGCACTTATTTGAAATTCTCAACCAATTTTTAAGTTATTTAGGGTGTAGAGTTACATCTGCTTTACCTTTCTATAGATGAATTAATTCAGATCCTTGTTATTTATCTGAGGGAGGAAGCTATAGTTTTCTAGATTTGTAGAGACGAGGTATAAAATAGCTCCTGTGTCCCCATTTATTTTGTTTTCCAGGATTGATTTTTGCAAGTGATAGATATGTATCATGTTCTTAATATTAGAAATGTAATGTTATGAACAATGTTTTGATCTGGAAGCTATTATTATTTTTATTTTTTTTTAAACAACTTTTATAAATTTTATTCAAGCAAATCTGCTTCTAGAATGACTTGAAGCTCAGGAGGGACAAAACCCCTTCTGGTAATACCACCTGGACTCAAATAAGAGGAGCGAGCTAACCATTCCGCTGCCCTATTCCCAGATCGTTTTACAAATGCAATATTAACATTGCTTAAAGATGCTAGAACTCTCCTACAATCACTATAATTCCACCAAAGGGCGAGTAGATATTCACCTTTGTTAGTATAGCCTTAACAAGAAGTTGGCAATCAGATTCAACCCAATACCTCAACTATTGTCTATCACCCTGCAAACTTCTGTCGTCTTCATTTTTCTTGGTGCTTCCTTCATGCCCATGGCCTCCGCAACATGAATTTCTGATATACCATTTGAACACACAGCTGCAGCAGCTATAAGCTCACCATTTGCATCTCTAGCAATCCAGCCTATTCCTGTCTTTGTCGATTTCTTGAAGACGGTGGCATCGCAATTGACCTTAACACTATTCCCCGTTGGTTTGGCCCAGCGTTCAGACTCGCCAGAAAAACTACCTGGCAATGTGGGATTGAACTCCCAATACTTGAACCCTCTGCCACTGTGTAAGGTATGCATTTGCAATAGTAACCACTGTCCCTGCTCTCGATGACTTGCCATTCCAAACCATATCACTGCGTGCTTTCCATATACCCCAACAGACTGACCCAATCAAAGCCGCTTTAGTACTGAGATGCTCCAGAATATAGCCAAACCAGTTTTTACATTCCATACCTGCATCGTATGTAAACTCAGAACACACAACATTCTAGCATGTCTTGGCAAAAGTGCAGTGCACTAAACAATGTTTTTCTGTTTCTGGTTCCCTCCCACACATCGGACATAGAGCATTAACTGGTACATTCTTAGAGAACAGATTGCACATCGTTGGTAAACACCCAGCCAAAGATCTCCATAAAAAACAATTTAATTTTCGAAGGGACTCAGCCTCCACACTTTCCTCCAGATGCTTGCATTATCGTCTTCTACCCACTCGTTGTTCAGCCTTTGTAACAGTTTATAAGCACTTTTGACAGAATAAAAACCATCCAATTCAAAACACCAATACCACGAATCCTTATTTAAGGACTCCGAAAGGGAGATACTGTAGATCAGTTTTTTATCCCTCTCCCCAAACAAGTCTTCTGTGATGTCCATGTCCAAACTTTACTATCTACACCCATAGGATTATTTACCATGACATTATTCAGGGCAACATGATTCGAACTAACACATGGATCTTGGATATTTGGTAACCAAGTCGGTCCAAGCACACTGATGTTCTTCCCATGTCCCACTCTCCACCTAGCACCCTTCAAAACTAGGTCTTTACTTGCCAAAACACTAATTCACAATCTCTAATTGAACATTGTCATATCACCTTCGAAATTTGCACCAGAACAATCAATAAATTCAGGCACGTCTACCTCATAACCAATTAGTGACTAATTAGTGGTGCAATGTACACTTTAAGTACTTCATTATCCTATTCACAACCTTTCACTAGGCTTGATTAGGATTTACTTTTTATCCATTCACTAGGCCAATTAAATACGCCAAGTCAAGTCAATCGATTACACAACATCGAACTTTCGACTACTTGTGCACATGATACATCAAGTGCCTTTTCCGCATTAACCGTTTCCCCATTACCAATGGGTTGGTGCCGGACTGTAATTTTGCATCCTAAAATGATTAAGCATTTAATTCGGATACCTCTGGTTCACATTGAATATTCAAAATATTTCCTGAACTTATCAGATTTCACTTATATTCTCAACCTTCCCCACTAATCTCAACCTTCCCACTAAGTTCCAATTTAGTTTTGTTAAGAATTCCTTTATTAATTACTGATAACAATATATCATTAACATATACTGATTATATTGTAAACAAACTCCCACTTTTCAAAATACAAAAACTATTGTCTAATTCATTCTCGGTAAAATTTTCTCGATTTCAACGTAAAACCTTTCGCAATTGAACATACTTCTAGACACATTTTTCTCACATTTCCCTTTCAAAAATCCATATACACAACCTATGAATTTTCTATATTGGGGTTGATCATACAACTCCCACACTTGATTCTTTCAAATTGATTCATAATCATTTTTCATTATTTACCTTTGATAATTCCAATTCTTGCGAAAAACAAGATTTTGCACTATTATATTCAATACCAATATTCAGATCACGACAGTCTCTTACATCCATATATATCGAGAAAACAAGATAATGCACTTCATGATCATAATATTCATTTCGATCTACTTTAACACATGCCTCAATATATAAAAATTTTATTGTCATAATTACATAAATGACAACCAAATGTCTTGTATTCTCAAATACAGTTTCTTATTCGTCGGAATATTTCTGAAAATAGCTTTCATATTTTCAATCATTTAACAAATTTTCGATCCTTCCCACTTCTAGGTGGGTGTCAATGATATTTTCCATTTCAAGGCATTTGTCCTTATTCCTTTTACGAGTTCCTCTAACTCATTCAAAATATTTCTTGTTAGCAAACTATTCACATGCTCTCTATTCTGAGCATCACTTTCCAAATTGTCTAGAAATAATTTATTTCAATCTACAAAGATAAAATCAAATTTTATTTTCTGGCTCCAACTAGCAATGTTGGCATTATTCAACAACCAATTCAGACATAACCAATATATTTACCAATTCCGGTAAAATTTGTATTCTCATCATTTGTTAAAATTAATCCACTCCGTTTTTCATATTTTCCAAACCGAAAATATATAACCAACTCATCATTTTCTATGCTCAATTTTCGAGCATTACTAAAAATTTCCTTTAGTGTAATATCGTCTTTTCTTAACGAAAATTCCCAATTCATACCCAATTATCGATTATAAATTTTATACTCCCTTTTAGAATTTCACTAGAAATTTCCTCTATTCGCCTGTTTCAACAGTATCTTCCAAATTATTCAAAAATAATGTATTTCTCATTTTTACGACTCCAACGTTACAAATGATGCCATTTAATTTCACATTATATATATACCAGAGAGAGAATTCTGAGCCAAAAAAAATTCAAGATCAAGAATAGTCACTAGACATGCACTCAAAAAAAGAAATTACAGCAATCAAATGCACATGAATTGATGATAGTACTAGATTATAAAAGGAGAAACAAAATGATCTAATAATAACAGCAGGAGCACAAAAAAAATTGAACAGATAGGTACACACCAGGAACTAAAAACAAAATATAAACAAAAGATATAAACAAGTATCTTAAGTCAAGCTATCCAATTAAACAACGATTATTTAAAAATGGATAGTAAAAATAAACTATCCAAAATAAAAGATTAATCATGGAGGACAAAATGACAAACACGAGTAAACTGTTTACAGGAAAGACCAACCATATATGGATCAATAATAACCAAAATAATGTTATCAAACCAAAAACATAAATCATGGAATCACATATAATCAGTTAACATACTACATATAATAACATATGGGTAAAAAAAATATGATATATAAGGACAAAGGGATAATGAAATAAAAGTAAGCAGTGGGCATAAAAATAAATACTATAAAAGATATGATCTGCTTGATCTTGAATGTCCCAGCGGCAATATGAACGAAACCGCAACTTTACACAAATTAGCTATATGATGGAACGAGATGAAAGCAACAAACAAGTAATCGGGGCAGTTGAATCAAAACAATGTAGAGAGAAAATATTATAAAGCACTGGTACCAATGAAAGATCATATGTATAAAAGGAGAAAATGTTTATGGGGTTCCGGAGAGAGAATTGAACAAGCTACCATTTTCAAGTGCTTTTTTTTATAGGATTAATCCTCTATATATAGGCAAAACATCCCCTTCCTCCATCCCATAAAATGTAACTGTCCAATGCTTTCATTTCATTAATCAATACTATTATTGATTTTATTTGTAACTTATAAATATAATATTCACAAAATTTATATTTAATAAATACACTATTCATGTATTTATTCTTCTTATTTGACAAATTAAGTCAAATACAACACCCCATACCACCTTTGTTTTTGTAGGTACACATTTTATTCCATCTTTTCGAGTGAATGCCTTTGTCTTTCTTCCCTGGAGTTCACCAATATTTGCTAAAGAGACTTTCAATCTTCGTACACACTTGTTGAGGGAGCATAGACACACTCATTGTGTAATGTGTACGTAATTGCTCTGGAAGTCAATATTAAGGATAATTTGGTTATTGTCATGAAAATTGCTATGGAATTTAAAACTTTGCTCAGGATTTAACAATTTCCTTTAATAAAAGGCTCAGTTTAAATATACATTACAAGAGCATGTAGGTTAGTTTACGGAAAAACACGATTACAAATTTTTTTCATATCTTCGTCGGGCAAATTCCTGAACTGTCAACTACAACCTGATTGTAAAACAAAAAATGACTAAACAAATAGTCATTTTGTTTTCAGATCGCTTAACATATAGAATATCCAAATTCTCTAAACTGAAAAGTATTACAATGATCGGAGAGAGGTAGCTTGATGTTAGCTAATTTCATCCCAATATAGCTGATTTGAAAACGGGGCTTCTATCCCACGTTTCAGCTTATCCATGACATGACATCTGTAAGCCCAGATGTGCATATATAGCTTTTTTGGGAGAAAGTGGAAGAATGAAGACTTTTCTAATACAAGATATATAAAATATCATTCATACATAGCATAGTCCTAGCGAACCCGCTTAAGATCTTTACTGAACAATGACCGACCATCATATTAGCAAATAAACGTATTCCTGGGCTTAATGCACGAAAATAATCAGGGATTAGATCGAATGAATTGGGAAAGGCAACAGAAAGATTCGATTTTATTTCGTAAAGCCGGTGTTGCTGTTGCCTACGCGTAGGGCCATCCCCACTCCCATCCCGGGGCGCTAAGGAGCTTTTGTTTTTGGAACAGACGATAGAGTTTTGCTGACACCTTGAATCAGTTTGCTTTTGTTACCTACATAATTTTTAGTTGTGAAAGATGAGCTCTCGCGGCTATAACCCGAGTCCACTCTCAAAACAGCTTATCATCTATTTACTTTTCATTCTATTATTTATTTGTAAAATTTCATATCATGTGAATTTTCCACGACAACAATATTAACTTCATAAAGATTTTTTACCTTTTCAAAAAAGATAACAAATAGAGCATAATCACAAATGTAACATTACAAATTCTTATCGTATATTCAATTTACTTTTCATTCAATTATTATTTTTGAAATTTCATATCATGTGAATTTGCCATGATAATAATATTAATTTCATAAAGATTTTTTTACCTTTTCAAAAAAGATAAAAAAAAATAGAGTATTATAACAAATGTAACATTATCAATACTATTATATAAAAGCCGAAACATTAAAAATTTGGTCGGTCGGTCGGTCGTCGGTTGGTACGATACCTGTTGATTTTACTTATTTAACCTTACTCAACTAACTAATCAATTTCCTTTTTCAGGTTAAAATATTATCTTTCTATTTTTTAAAAACTAAATAATTTCCTCTTTCAGGTAAAATACAATATTTTTTATATTTTATCTAACTAAAAATTCTCTTTTATTAATCAATTTTCTAATCAATTACCCTTTTTACCCAAAATACATTATCTCTTCTCTTTTTTCTAACTAAAATCTTTCTTTTTTCAATTATATTATGGACGATACCTTTTTCGGCCAAAACACGTTACCTTTTTTCTTTTCTGTTACTAAAATCTCCCATCTTCCAATTTTATCAGGGGTGTTTATTTTTAATAAAAATAAAATTAGAATGTTATAATACTAATAATTAACCGATTACCTTTTCAGTTAAAACATATCATCTTTTCTATTTTTTCTCATTAAATTCCCTTTTTTGTAAAAATATAACGAGCAACATTAATTTCTCGTTTTCTAAAAATACTATGAACAACTTTATTTAGTAAAATAACATAATTAAATTATAATTAATATAAACTAATCAATTACCTTTTTCACATAAATCATGTCACCTTTTTAATTTTCACGTTACCCTCCTATTTTCTCTAACTAAAATATCTCTTTTTCCAATTATATCATGGACGATTCTATTTAATACGATAAACTAATAATATTATAATATTAATAATTAACGAATTACCTCTACAGCTAAAATGTATCATCTTTTTTATGTTTTCTAACTACTTTTAATATAAATATCACGAAAAATATTAATTTCTCCTTTTCTAAAAACATTACGAGCAATTGTATTTAATAAATTAATGTAATTAAATAATAATTGCTATAAACAAATTAATTACCTTTTTCACTTAGTACATGTTACTTTCTTAATTTTCTCTAACTAAATTCTTTCTCCTTTATTAGTCAGTTTTCTAATCAATTACCTTTTTCATCCAAAATACATCACCTCTTCTCTTTTCTCTAGCTAAAATCTTTCTTTTTCCAATTATATTATGGACGGTAACCTTTTTCGACCAAAACACGTTACCTTTTTTCTTTTATGTTATTAAAACCTCTCATTTTCCAATTATATCACGGAATTATAAAATTATAATATTAATAATTAATCGATTACCTTTTCAATTAAAATATATCATTTTTTCTATTTTTTCTCATTAAATTTCCTTTTTTCCTAAAAATATTACAGTTAACATTAATTTCTCATTTTCAAAAAATACTATGAGCAACTTTATTTGGTAAAAAAACATAATTAAATTATATTTACTATAAACTAATCAATTACCTTTTTCACATAAATCATTTCACCTTTTTAATTTTCACGTTACCTTTCTATTTTCTCTAATTAAAATATCTCTTTTTTCAATTATATCATGGGCGTATCTATTTAATACGATAAACTAATAATATTATAATATTAATAATTACCGGATTACCTTTTCAGCTAAAATGTATCATCTTTTGAATGTTTTCTAACTATTTTTAATAGAAATATCACGGAAAATATTAATATCTCCTTTTCTAAAACATTACGAACAATTATATTTAGTAAATTGATGTAATTAATAATAATTACTATAAACTAATCAATTACCTTTTTCACCTAGAACATGTAACAATCTTAATTTTTTCTAACTAAATTCTTTTGTTTTCCAATCATATCACGGACAATCTATTAAATAAAATAAAATAATAATTTTGTAATTACTAACAATTAACCGATTACCTTTTTAAACTAAAATCTATCATCTTTTCAAACTAAAATCCCTTCTTTTTCTAAGAATATGACGGATAACATTTATATAATTATTATCAAATCATCTCATATAAAAATTTAAGTCTCTAAAAATCATGTTTTAAAATAATTAATGTAAATTAATGAAAAAAGTTCATATAATATTAAAAAAAAATTGTGCGTCACACGGGTTTTAAACTAGTATATATAAAAATTCAAATACTTAAAAAATTACAAAGACATATTTTCATACGAATAACATATTAAGAACACAAAACGATCATCGGTTTTATTTTATAAAAATTATATATACCTATTATATTTAAAGATTACGTTAAAAAATATGATTTGCCATGAGTGTTTTACATACAAATATACAATTCAAGTAAACAAATTTTTTTCTTAAGAAAATATGAAGACTGGGTTCTGTATTTTAAAAAAGTTAAAACATGTATTGTATTTGCTATTTATAAAAATTTATTTTGTAAAATTTTTAAAAATTTTATTATATATATTCTTTAAGATTTTCTAAAATTATGTGCTTAAAACTTAAAATACTGTATTTTGTCCTTATTGTTTTGTTCTAAATCTTATATTTTTGTTATTAAAAAAATCAAATCAATTAAATTACTTTGTTCACAAAATGAAACAAAAAAAATCATTTTTCCCATTTTACAAAAAAAATATAAGCATTCTATATTTAAAAATATTATGTTAAAAAATATTACTCACCATGTTATATTTTATGGAGTATATAATTCCAGAAAAAATGTTTTTTGTAGAATGTTAAAAAAACCAGGTTCTATATTGTACAAAACTGGACAGAAATTAAAACATGTTCTGCATTTGCCACGTACAATCAATTTTATTCTATATTTTATGTAAATTTTGAAACAAATAAAAATTATATAATATAATAAATATACAGATTTCTAAAATAAAGGACACAAAATTTGTATAATTTTTTTATACGACACAATTTTAAACCGAAATATGTGTTCATGTGTCTACATATACATCTATTCAAAACTTGCGAAAATCTTAATTCCTAAATTAACTTACAGAACCGGACCATATATATTATATAATAGTGGGCATAACTTACACCAACAATCCGGATTTAGGTAAAGAGGAGAATATTTTTGGTCGAATGTTGCCTTTATTTTCGGATTTAGTATTTTCAATTTTGGGGATTTTCCCTCCATCAATTTTAAAAGTATGTCACTCCATTTTACCTTAAAAGACGTGCGACATCTATTTGTAATTACAGCAGTTGTCCCTTCACCTTTTTAATCATTTTTCACCCAATAACAATTCACCACGTGGTCTTCGAGTCGTTTCTTTTTTAGAACCTATATATAACTTTCATTATTTCCAATTTTACTTTCATTTTACTTCTTCTCAGAAACCAAAAGCCAAAACCCCTTCTTCTCTTTTTTTCTGTCAGAATTTTCGCCATCGCTGGAGTTCACAATTCTCGACTTTGAATCTCCGCTTGTCATTCTTTCGAATACTTGTCTTTTGAATGCTTGTCTGTGTAAGTCTCGTTTTTTCTTTCCCTTTTTTATTTTTTAAGCACCTTTTTGCATGTGATTTGGGAAAGGATTTCCACAACTATTCATCTTCTTGAATTTTGTTTAGAGGTATACATATTGTTCTTGCGTTTCCCGAGTATGACCGTATTTTGCTTGGTTATGTAATTCGAGTTTACGTATTTGGAGTTTTGGAATTGGGGGTTTTGGCTAGTTGTGGGTTTAGGTTTGTATTTGGTGTTTTTCGTGTTTATGATTTTCTGAGTTTATATGTTTGTGTGTATACGTGTATGTATGCGTCCAGATCTTGTTTTGGTGTTTTTGATTTTGGTATTGTGTGTTTCTGTGACGAGATTCCTAATCCAGACTAATGGCTAATGAAACGTTTTTTTTTTTCAAAAGAATTTAGGCTTTATTCTAACACTGCATAATCACGCTAACTTATTCTAGATAGGGAAAAATCTTTGCCCGGATTAGGTTAAGTAGGACACCAGTACGGACTACAAGATAACTCCAAGAAGACCCGATCTGGTGCCTCCACAGCCCTTTCCACGCCAGGTAGAAGTGATGCTGGTGGTTGGGACTCTGCAAAACAATGCCGGGAGGTGGGTTTGTACCCACGGTACCTTCGACGTGAGAATAAGAGTAGGCTTTTGAAGGTAAAAGATAAGGATTAGAGTATCGAAAATGTTGAGTGTGTGTGTATATGAGTGTGTAAAAGAGTCTAACCCATATACCTTTTTCTCCCCGTCTATTTATAGGCCAAGGATAAGGGTTTAGGGATTGGTACCTGCAATCATGAGCGTTGGATCCTGGGTATGCGGGACACTTGTATGCTGTAGATTGCCCCCATCTGTCCAAGTGATAATTGTGGTAGTGTGTGGCAAGGGCCTGTCACCACGTGAATTGACAGGGATATGATTGTGCCAATCTTAGGATTCTCTTACCTATCATTGTCAGGAAGGACCATTGTCATGACTCGTGTCTGCCAACCCCATAGTATTATCTCACGCATCCTGGGCTTGGGTTGCAGGGATGTTGGATTAGGCACGGTTACCAGGTCTAAAATGGACCTGAACTTGGTCCAGTCGGGACTGGTTATAACCATTCAATACATATTATATTTAAAAATTACGTTAAAAAATATGATTCGCCATGAGTGTTTTACATACAATTCAAGTAAACAAATTTTTTTTCTTAAGAAAATATGAAGACTAGGTTCTGTATTTTAAAAAAGTTAAAACATGTATTGTATTTGCTATTTATAAAAATTCATTTTGTAAAAATTTTAAATTTTTTATTATATATATTCTTTAAGATTTTCTGAAATTATGTGCTTAAAACTTAAAATACTGTATTTTGTCCCTATTGTTTTGTTCTAAATCTTATATTTTTGTTATTTAAAAAATCAAATCAATTAAATTACTTTGTTCACTAAATGAAACAAAAAAAAATCATTTTTCCCATTTTACAAAAAAATATAAGCGTTCTATATTTAAAAAAATTATGTTAAAAAAAATTACTCACCATGTTGTGTTTTATATATAATTCGAGAAAAAATGTTTTTTTGTAGAATGTAAAAAAAACCAGGTTCTATATTCTACAAAACAAGACAGAAATTAAAACATGTTCTGCATTTGCTATGTAAAATCAATTTTATTCTATATTTTATGTAAATTTTGAAACAAATAAAAATTATATAATATAATAAATATAGAGATTTCTAAAATATAGGACACAAAATTTGTATAATTTTTTATACAACACAATTTTAAACTGAAATATATGTTCTTGTGTCTACAAACCCTATTGACATATATACATCTATTCAAAACTCACAAAGATCTTAATTCCTAAATTAAAATAATGAGCATAATTAGTAAAATGTACACCATCATGTAAATAAAAGGCATAATGAAAAAAAAAATTGTGAAAATATTTTTTGAAAATACCTTAAAAAAAACTTTAGAAAAGTCAAATTGATAACGGGAGTGATAAAATCTTCCAAAGTTGGTAGCATACTGACCAAAACACTTCCAGAGTAAAATAGGACATAAATAAAATAGACATGTGTGCTAGTGTAATTAGACAATATATAAAACCCATGTGTACTACTGTACTAACATTATAAAAACTGAAGTTCCACGTTACTATGATGAGCCAACAGTAATCAACAGAATTGTATACAAGAATGGTTCATTTAGTTATAGCCACATCAGATTAATTGCCAATACAGACATCAGCATTAACCAACACTCTTACTTGTCTAGAATTGTTTCCAACAGCAGAAACAATGTAGTGTAGAAAATAAGCGTGGAATGTGGTAAAGTTTCAGATGAACAAATACTACTAGCATATTGCAGATGAACATTTTCTACTACTAGCATGTGCAACTAATGACAAAAGATGTTGAGGACGAAGCGGGCCCAGTCACAAAAGATACTGAAGACGAAGTGCACCAAATCTCCAAAAATGTTTAAGACGCTGATCATGTAGTGTTACTGCAGTATAACAAACATTAAAAATAGTGGTAAGGGCTGTCTAAGAAGGGAAAAAAATGTGAATCCAGCTGATTACCAAAAAACATATTACCTCTGTATTCGATTTGTATAGTGAAGAGGAGATGAATTTACCGACGACTCCTGAAGCACCTCAAGCGAATTCCTATAGAATGCATTTTTGAGCTAGCTTTTCGATTCTTAGCTCCAACTCTTCTTGGGAAGTCCTCAAGAGTAAAATCGTCATTTTCTTCAAAGTCATGGTCTTGCTTACAATTAAGCCTCTTCAGATTTGTACTGTACAATACACATATCTCATCCAAGTACCGGGTCCCATCAATCTTTTTAAATCTAATTCTTACTGAACATTTTAATTCTCTCTCCAAATCTAGAATCAACTGTTTGCATTTGTATACTCTACCAAACTTGTAACCATTCCTATTTAAAATTCCAACAATATCATATTTCCTTCCTCTCTCAACATACTTTCTTCCAATGCGCAGCCCTTCAACCCAATAATTTCGATCATTCAAAAGTGGTAGAAGGCTGCAATGCTTGTGGTACTGCTCTTCACGATAATCTTTATTTTTTACTCCGTACCGTAAGCAAGCCCAAAACCGGTTCAAAGGCTCTAAAATGCCTTCAGGAATCTGCAAATATAAATACAGAAACATAAATTAACTATTAGTATACACGACTATGCACCTCAATTTTAACCTTTGAAATTTTTAATCAACTCCTTTCTTAAATTTGTACAATTGTTGATTATAAAAAAAATGAGCCGGAGCACTAAAGCAATGGAGTACTAAAAGTGCCAACATACAAAACATTATTATTAGTGGCACACATTTAAGGAAAATAGTACCACTGCATTGGCCATTAACATTAAAAAGAAATTGCTTGTGTGTGAGTGTGAGTGACATTATTACACAATCTAAACTAATAAACTAATGCCTGTTAATTAACATCCACTTAACTGCCAAAATATCACACAATACCCCTCTCAAATGTTCACTAGAGCAAGTCAACAATTGGACCAATTTAAGATACCAGCAAGTCAACCTGTACCAATTTGAGATACCAGCAATGCATCTATATAGGTTTACTTAGTGAGGAATTACTACTGACTATCTATGCATTCATTAACAATTTCACAACATTAATGTTCTATCATAAGTTTTTTTTTTTTTCGATTTTTTAATTTTCACAAAAATTGGAGAGCACATTTGATTAGGCATAGAAGGCAGCATCTGTAGCTACTAAATACTGATACAATAAATCAAGTTTCAACAAGCAAAAATATCAAGATGACCTTTAGGAGAGAGAAGAGAGGAAACAGAGGCCACAATGTAATCTCAGTTCAGGGTAATAGGCAGAATGGCATAAACCTACAGACGAAAGGGTAAAGTGGAGAGCGGAACCAACCACAAACACTAACATAAGGGGGGTTTTTTGAACAGCACATGTCATACTCATACTTGGTTGCAACAACCAACCTAACAGGTCCAATTAAGACATACCACATGATATGAGCATTTGCAAAGTTACAAGAAGGAAAGTGAGCTCTTAATCTATCTTTTATGCTAACATCACTATCAAATCTGTGTATATAGAAATCTGGAAACTATTTTAAACGGTAAGGGGGATTCATG
Organism: Saposhnikovia divaricata; assembly: GCA_036435485.1. NCBI lineage: Eukaryota > Viridiplantae > Streptophyta > Magnoliopsida > Apiales > Apiaceae > Saposhnikovia > Saposhnikovia divaricata. The sequence continues at coordinate 5,085,409 of CM071598.1, read as the reverse complement.
ACATAATCTTACCCAGAGGAGGACAGTTAAACTATTTTAAACGGTAAGGTCAGTTAAAGAATCAAGAAGCAATGACACCAAAAAAAACTAGATGAGGATCACACACAAAATGAAAAGAAAAATCAATCAGCAAGAAATTAGGCAAAAGCGAGGGAACATATATACCTTTGGCATAGGACCACGAGATCCCTCTCGCCTGATCACACTTTTAACAACAACCATGTTATCTTTGCCACTTTTACATGATGTAGTCCGTAAACTATGCATCATCAAATAAGGCCTCTGCGATACAGCTTGTTCACCCTGTGGTGAGACGGAACGTAAGTAAAGGCAAACTCATATGCATTAATTCTAGCATAGCGCCGTCCCCCATACATAGCAACCCTGTTTCTCACATTTACACCACCACGTCCTCCACGTCGTCCACCCCCACGTCGTACACCCCTATTATACTCCATTGCTACAACAAACCCTAGAAAACAACCCCCAAATTTGAAGCCCAAACCCCCAAATGTGAGGCGTGTGGGTAAAATTACTATATATAGTAAGACCAGTATAGTACAAACGGTAAATACACAATATTACTGTGCTAGTTGCTCTATTTTTGACTGGCTGTAAGAGAATCTAATAATAATACTTCATTTATGATTATTAATTTTCATTTCAATTGCATTAATTATAACCGTGACTTCGTTTATAGAAATATTACTAACTTCTTTTTAACACAAGTTCATTTACCTTTTTAATTACTCATGCTTCTTACTTTAATTTTTTTTTAAATACTCTTGACTCTTAATTTTATTTTGAAAAATAAAATAAGCCAAATCGATGCTATATCTCCAATTTCCATTCGTAATACAATTACACACGTTTTCTCGTACAAATTATGTTATTCACATATTTTTCAAACAAAAGTCCGGTAAAAAAATTTATTGCTTACTAGGATATGCAGAAATGAATATGTGAATATGCATCTTTTTTTTTGTGTGAATATAATTTAGCAAAAAAATAATAATTAAAGAATATGTTGGTAGAAGCATAATTTTCAATGGTGTAATGTAACAATGACACTATGGCGTACCAAAATTTTGTAAGTGGGTAACAACAGTCTAAAAAACCGGATTTTTGTGTGCGGGCTCTTTTTTCTTGGGCCGGTTTACAAATGAACCAACAAAGTGCGTTCTTAAACTTGGTCCAACACTTCTTCATCAGATAAACCTCCGGTCCAGTCCAATTCCCATGTTCGGTGGGTCCAAAACACAATGGAATTCCCAACAGTTACTTATAAGTTATATCTATCTAAAAATGCTTAAAATTAAACTAATAAATGAATATACTTGAAACCAAGAAAATATATATTTATTTAACAAGTTTATTTATTTATCTATAAAAATATATTTTATTCAATTGTCAATAAATAAATATTTATTCATTTAAACAATTATTATATGTTATTTTCTTGCAATATTGGTGTTTTAAAATTTAGTATTCGAATGTATTTAAAAGATAATAATTGAAATTTTAAAATTCTTATCATATATTTTCTTCGCACTCAGTAAGATACATACTTGGATTGTATGTAAGAATTTAGTATAATTTACTAGAACCATATTAACATATTTGAGATTATTTATAAAATTATATGATTAAAATTTTTAGAATGTATTAAAATAAATATGGATTTATGAATTTTTTTGGCTAAATGATATATATAATAAAAATATATATTATCCAACCTTAGTGAATATTCATTTATGTTTATATATGGTCTTTAAAGATTTCAATAAAATTTATTAAGTAATGCATTTATCGTGATTATTCATTTATTCCATTATCCCAAGTTAGGTTCGGAAAAAAAAAATATTCTTTTGACGAGACTATTCATTTATCGAGATTCCATTATAATAGTAAATTCTCTATAGTTTTTAAAATTGAATTCTTAATCAAAAGTGTTAGAGTAAATTGCAGTTTGATGATCTTTAATTAATTATTTTGCACTTTGATGATTACATTTTAATTTTAGCACTTTGATGATTTGAAAAATTAATTTTTAAGCATTTAAATGATTACCGTCAATTCATGTAGCCGTCATAAGTTATTCAAAGGGTATGTTAGACTTTTCATTCCATTTTTATTAAATCAATCCCAGACTACAATTTCATAATTTTATCAAACCATCCCTCCCGTCTTACCCAAACTAATAATATTTCTATATGCTACTATTAAAAAAATAAACATTTATATATACATATTTATATATACACAAAGAGAGAGATTAGAGAAAATCATGGATGAAAAATTGGGAGATGTGAGATGGAGTTACTAAATTTGAAGAGAGATGATGGTCGGGATGAGAAAAATTGGATATATATATATATATATATATATATATATATATATATATATATATATATATATATATAGTGCTCCTCTAATACAAACTACTTTAAAAATACAAAATACAAACCATTACTAATTTCTTCAACAAAAATTACTAACATTTTAATTACAATATATTAATTATATTTTAATATAATTATCACTAATTTAGCATTCGTAAATACAAACACGTTTTTCTCCTACAAATTATGTTATCCACGTATTTTTCGAATAAAAGTCCGGTAAAAAAATATATTGCTTACTAGGATATGCAAAAATGAATATGTGATTTTTTTTGACTAAATGATATATATAATAAATATATATTACTCCAACTTTACGAATATTCATTTATGTTTATATATGGTCTTTAAAGATTTCAATAAAATTTATTCATTAATGCATTTATCGAGATTATTCATTTATCCCATTATTCTAAGTTAGGAATGGAAAAAAATATTCATTTGACTAGGTTATTCATTTATCAAGATTCCACTGTAATTGTAAATTCCCTATAGTTTTTAAAATTGAATGCTTAATCAAAAGTATTAGAGTAAATTGCAGTTTGATGATCTTTAAATTATTTATTTACACTTTGATATCTATATTTTAATTTTAGCAATTTTGATGATTTGAAAAATTAATTTCTAAGCATTTAAATGATTACCCTCAATTCATGTAACCGTCATAGTTATTTAAAGGGTATTTTAGACTTTTCATTCCATTTTTAATTAAATCAACCCCAGACTACAATTTCATGATTTTATCAAACCACCCCTCCCGTCTTACCCAAACTAATAATATTTCTATCTACTGCTATTAAAAAAAACATTTATACATACATATTTATATATATAGAGAGATTAGAGAAAATCATGGATGAAAAATTGGAAGATGTGAGATAGAGTTACTAATTGAAGAGAGATGATGGTGGGGTGATAATATATATATATACATCCCTCCGTCCCGGTCAAATCTTTACATTTGGTTAGGGCACGGAAATCAAGGATAGTAGATGTAATATTGTTAAAATAGATGAAGTAATGGGTGTAATAGTGATTTTATTGTTAAAATAAGTGAAGTAGTGAGTGTAATAGTGTAAAGTGTTGAAAAAGTGGAGTGAAGTAGTGGATGTAATAATGTATTTTATTGTTAAAAGTTACTATTTTTAGTAATGTAAAGAATTGGTTGGACGTCCCAAAAAGGAAATTGGAAAGAAATGATAGGGTATATATATATATATATATATATATATATAGGGCTACAAACCATCACTAATTTTTACAACAAAAATCACTAACATTTTAATTACAATATGTTAATTATATTTAAATATAATTATCACTAATTTACCCACCCCACTTGTAATCACTTATATACACAACTAAAAATTACTAACTTACACCCACATGGGAAATAGCTTTGAATGTTCTTGAGGTATTCTTGAGGATCGAAGCAATTTTGAAGGTGTTACTGGTGTCCAATCTTAAGTTCTAGTAACCAATCTGAATCTTAGAAGCTAGTCAACAAGATTACATGCTTTGTTTTGTGATCTGGCAAACTTCTTAAATTTTCATTTTTTTGAATAATATTCGAATTATCTGGGTTTCAATTCATTGATTTCTAGTTGATTTTGATGCTATGGATAGATATATCGTTGTCTTATGAGCATGCTAGTATTTTTTCTTATGTTTTTCTGAGTTTAGAATCGAGTTGGCCGAAAAATATATGGTCGGGCGCCACCTCGATCAAGTCTCCCGTTTTGTTGATTGTTTGTCAATTTGAGGTGATTATATAGACTCCTGGAGATGCTGACTTCGTTTTGTTCCAATTTGTGTCGAGTTTTTTCGATTTGAACTCACCGAATTTTGAGGTTGCTGGATTAAACTCAATTAACAAAGGAAGATGATGAAGACGGTGCCTCTGCGGTACGGGCCAACCGGTATTGGAGTGATAGCTGTTATTGTACACAAACTCAACTAACGACAGATGATCATCCCAACTTCTCTTGAAATCCAAGGTGAAAGCTCGTAGCATATCTTCTATCGTCTAAATTGTCCTTTCATTCTGTCCTTTAGTCTGTGGGTGATAGTTTGTACTCAGTTTCAGTTGGGTACCTAGGCATTCCTGAAAGCTCTTCCAGAACCTAGAAGTAAAGTGAACATCTCTGTCTGACACAATCGATACAGGCACTCCATGGTAAACTACCACTTCCCTCAAATACAAACCTACTAGTTTTTCTACTGAATACCTTTAACTAATCAGAATAAAATGTGTGGATTTCGTGAGTCTGTCAACTATAACCCATATGGCATCATAATTTGCTCTAGTTTGAGGTAAACCTACTACAAAGTCCATCGTGATGTGCTCTTATTTCCACTCTAGAATCTCAAATGGTTGAAGTAATCGACTGGGTCGTTGATGTTCTGCTTTCACTCTCTGACAGGTCAAACACCTGCTTACCCAATCAGCAATCTCTCTTTTCATGTTGGGCCATCAATAATTCACCTTGATGTCTTGATAGATTTTTGTGCTCCCTGGGTGAATGGAATATCTCGAGTTATGCGCCTCGCTCATGATTTTTTTTTTCAATTCTGTAACATTAGGGATCCAAATTCTCGAAGCAAATTGCTTAATTCCCTTATCATCCCTTGAACTCAAAAACTCTTCTCCTGTCAATTCTGATCTTCTTTCTTCCATCACTTGTTCCCTGATAGTGGTGAATCTTCTCGAGCAACTCTGGTTGAAAAAAGAATGCTGTAAACTCTTTCATTGTTATGGACTGGGACCTTGACTTCTAACTCCATTTTCTCAAATTCTCCGATTAATTCTTCCGAGGTTATCAGCAGTTTGAGTCTTTCCTTTCTACTTAAAGCATCAGCCACTACATTAGCCTTTCTCGGGTGATAGTTTATCGCGTCCTCAAAGTCTTTGATCAGTTTCAACCATCTTCTATGTCTCATGTTCAATTCCTTCTACGTAAATATATACTTTAAGCTCTTGTGATCTGTGTAAATATCGCATTTCAATCCATACAGGTAATGTCTCCAAATCTTCAGTGCAAATACAATAGCAGCAAGTTCTAGATCATGAGTAGGATAGCGGCACTCATATTCCTTCAGTTGTCGAGAGGCGTAAGCTATTACTTTCCCGTGTTGCATCAGTACACATCCTAACCCCTTGTGAGAGGCATCACTGAAAATCACGAAGTCACCTTTTCATCAGGTAAGGTTAAAACTGTGGCAGAAGTCAGTCTTTTCTTCAATTCTTGAAAACTGTCTTCGCATCAGGTAAGGTCCATTCAAACTTTTTACTCTTTCTGGTAAGTCGAGTCAGTGGCGTATCTATCTTTGAGAAATCCTTCACAAATCTACGATAATTTCTAGGCAATCCAAGGAAACTTCTAACCTTTGTTGGAGTCTTGGGTCTCTCCCAATCGGCTACTGCTTCTATTTTAGTGGGGTCTATAGAAATTCCTTCATCGCTCACAATGTGCCCTAAAAATTGAACTTCTTTCATCCAGAATTCGCACTTTGAAAATTTTGCATACAACCTTTTCTTCCTTAAGGCTTCTAGAACCAGACGGAGGTGTTTAGCATGTTCCTCAGGAGACTTCGAGTATATCAGAATGTCATCAAGAAATATGATCACGAACTTATCCAGGTACTTCTTGAACACACGATTCATTAAATCCATGAAAGTATCTAGAGCATTTGTCAATCCAAATGACATAACTAAGAACTCATAATGTCCATATCGGGTTCTAAAGGTAATCTTAGGAACATCTTCAGGCTTGATCTTCAGTTGATGATATCCAGACCTCAAATCAATCTTCGAAAAATGCGTAGCTCCCTTAAGTTGATCAAACAGATCGTCAATCCGAGGCAGAGGGTACCTGTTCTTGATGGTCATCTTGTTCAATTCACGATAATCAATACATAATCGCTTAGATCCGTCATTCTTCTTCATGAACAAAACTGGAGCTCCCCACGGGGACACACTTGGTTTGATTACACCTTTGTCAAGTAACTCTTACAACTGTGTCGCCAATTCCTTCATTTCCACTGGTGCCATCCTGTAGGGTGCTTTTGAGATGGGTGCGATTCCTGGTGCTAGTTCAATTATAAATTCTATCTCTCGAATTGGTGGCAGTCCATGTAACTCATCGGGGAAAACATCTTTAAGTTGATTAACTACTGGAATCTCTTCGATTATAGGGGTCTGTTTCTCGTTATCTATCACATGAGCTAGATAAGCTTGACATCCTTGCCAAAGTAATCTTTTATCTTAAATCATTGATAGAAAATTCTTAGTCGATTTCCGTCCATGAAACGGAATTCTTATACCATTAGGTCCTCTTAAGCTAACCTTTTTCCGATGACAATTTATATGGGCATCATAGCGTGCTAACCAATCCATCCCTATGATTACATCGAATTCTCCTAACTTAAAAGGAATGAGATATGCGTCAAAACGTTGTCCATGTATCTCTATAGAACAATCCAGACACAGTCGATTTACTGGAATGACTTCCTGATTAGCTACTTCTATGTTCAGAATTCCCTCTAAGGGCATAGACTCAATATTCAGCTTATTCATGAAGCTTTCGGAAATAAAAGATTTGGTAGCTCCAGAATCAACTAGAGCACACGCATCCTCAGAATTTACTAGAAGCGTACCTGCGATCACATCGCTATCATCAATGGCATCTCTTACAGTCATGTTGAAAGTTCGTGCAGTCGGCTTGTTGTTGGGAGTGCTGTGAGTCGAGGTACTGGATTCTCCTTGGAAGGCTGTCTACAATCTCGGGACACGTGAGCTTTCTTTCCAAAGTTGAAATAGGTGACAAATTTATCCTTACAACTAGAAGCATAATGACCTTTCTGTCCATAATTAAAACAATTCATGCTGGCTTGATGACAGGGTCCTGGGTGTTTCTTTCTACTTACCTTGCATTCAGGCAGAGGTGGTCTTCCTCGCATCACATTAACTATTTGCGGGGGTTTGAATCTCTGGTCGCTACCTCTGGTGTCATGGTTACTGATCCTTCTAGTATTAGTGTTTCTATCCTCTCTCTTCACAAAAGGTTTCTTGTCGCTCCGATTATCAGACCTCTTCACAAAGTTACTTCCACTGTTCTAAAACTTCTTCTTCTTTCCATCTCTATCCTTTGGGTACAACTCACTTCCACTTTCCATTATGGCTGCTTTCTGAACCAAGGTTGCATAGTTGGTGATTTTGAACACAGCTACTCGATTCTATATCCAGGGCTTCAATCCTCATTGAAAATGCTTGGCTCTTTTCTCCTCGGTGTCTACATGATAAGGTACGAACCTTGAGAGTTCTGTAAACTTAGATTCATAGTCTGCAACAGTCATCACCCCTTGCTTCAGTTCTAAAAACTTTATTTCCATTTGATTCTATAGATACTTAGGAAAATACCTTTTAGGAACAACTCTGTAAATCTGGTCCACGGGATAACTGTATTACCTTCCATTTCTTTTTTTGCTTCCCACCAGTACTTAGCTTCACTTTTTAACATATAAGCTGCGAACATTGTCTTCTGATCTTCTTCTACTCCCACAATTTCGAAAGTCTTTTCTATCTCCCTTAACCAGATTCTTGCCTCTACTGGGTTAGTGGTACCTTTATACTCAGGTGAATTCAATGATTTGAACGATTTAAAGGTTATTGTAGCTTAGGTCAGTTGAACTAGAGGTGGATTTCCTCATATTGGATGTCTATTCTGTTGAGGTTGAAGGTTCTGAGTGTATTGACGAAGAAAGTCCAGAAGCAGGTTCATAGGGTCATTATTATTCAGATTTGGATTTGGGGCGGGTTCTGGTTCTGGGTTTGGAACTGGGTTCCAAGGTGGAACATTATCATCTTGATTCACTTCAGGTTGAGGACGTGGGTTTCTTGGCGGTCTTCCTCTTTTGGGTGGCATCATTTTCTATTAAGAGTGAAATAATAGGGTGAGTTATATCATAGTTAAATAGCTATATGACATTATCGTCGACATATATATGATAGGCATTCATAAATATCTACTCGATGAGAAATCGCTAGTATCCAACATTGGTTATACACATTGGATTTTCTCGAAATCAAAACCTTTTTTAAAAAAAAATAGCCACTCATTTTCCTTCTTGGAAAAAGGTTTAAGGTACTCGTAAAAAGAAACTATTTCAGGTTCAACTGGTGGTACTTAGAAAAGTTTTAAGTTCTAAAGGTCAATCATTGTTTTAATCTTTTTTTTTTTAAAAGTAAGTCTTAACCAATCCGGTGATAAACAAATAGAATAGTTTTGTATGACAATCAACAGCAACATAAATCTACAACAACGGATAAAACAACAGTACTACTAACAAGATCATAATACATAATATCCGGGTACCATACTGGTACAATTGTTCGCACTAAATCATGCAAGCGTACACGGTCACAAGTAATATCAAAGTAAGTAGAGTTCGTTCCCATGAAGACCTGGTGTAATTCAGATTATGCACTTATGCAACAATGTATGATTATTATTCACTGCTAAGACAAATATCAAAGGTGTGTTTTGATTAACTAAATTAACTAACAAGCATTTTAACAATACTAAAAATTAATTAAATAATGTGATTAAAACCGAATTACTTATGAGAGATAAAACATGGGATCCTAACTTTATTAAGTACTTCGTTTAGAGTTGATGCTTTTAATCATTATATGTGACAGTTACGACAACTAATCAGACAACACGAATTAGTACATACTACCTTTCGACATACGTTTACCAAACCACTCAAAAATCCATAAAACAGATAGAAGCTTGGCGGAAACTAATTATGTTTAGACCCTATATGTCTATAAGATTTGAAACATAACGGTTAAGTACAAGTTATCCATTGAGATCACATAGGGCAGCGTAAGATGGTTAAAATTACTCTACTAATCATGCATGTCAAAACATCCATAAACCTATGCTAGCATGGCAATTTCTAAATCTTTATATCCACTTTCACATTCAATAGAGATCAACAATATAATTTAGATGTTAGCTACGCATCCAAAAGCATTAAGTACAACCATACCAGGAAATCGCAATTCATGACACACAATTCTTTAAAGCAATCAACTACTAAATTCCGTAAATAACTCCATTAGAATCCCATGATAACGATTAGTTCATAATCGAACGGCTCGTCATCATGGGTTCAAGTGAAAACATGATAATAAACAAGATCTAAATAATAATGAGAGTACTAGAGTATTAAAATTAGAAAACAAATCTGAACGAGCAACCAAAAGTATCACCTAATTAGAAGAATGTAAAAGATGTAGATCTGGATCTTCGTTAGCTATCACGTTCTTCAGTAAATCCATCTCCAAGTCTTTTATATCAGTCTCTATCTTGTCTCCCTTGTCTCTCTCTTTTTTATGTTGATAACATCTATTTTTATAGCCCCTCGTACCTTGGCCGTCAAGAATTTCCAAAACAGAATTAAAACAGGAATTCTAGCAGGCAGTACAGTGCGCTCGCGCCCTATAGCGCGCCCGCGCTCTCTGCATTCGTCCAACACGCGCGCCCGTGCTCTCACCAAGCGCGCCCGTGCCCGAGCTTCTGGAAAGATTTTAGATTTTGCTGATTTTCCTTCTTTTCGCTCTGATTCTCTCGCAAGTTCCCATCCTTCAGTTCCTGAGTTCAAAACCACCAAATAATCACAGAAAAGTAACTTCCTGCCTTCAGCTTATAGTCTTGCACAAACTCACCGAAAATACATCAAAAAACACCACATACTTGAGGTCAAGTAATCAATTTAAGCCGATACGAAGCATTCTAAGTGGATATGAAATCCAATTATCAACAGTCCATGCCTCATACTGAACACATCCATAATAATATAACCCGATAAGCTGAGGATAAATACATCATGAAAGCTATCCAACCAACATACTAATATCTATGTGGAGATAATATTAGGATCACTACCCAACAGGCTGGGCATAATGTCAACTACATCTAGTCAAATACATGAGATAGCAAAATATGTGCACCCTAACCACAGAAAGATCTAACGCGACGCCATCCAAAAATGTGGGTCACTACTAACTATCATATACATACTAGCCAAAAGATGGGAATACGCAAGCATACATATATGTCATCCCTCAAAACAAAAGACTATGCTATATCAACAGCAGCAATAAGTCATCACTGGCCAAACATATCGCCAACCCTCCTAAGAAACTCTTCTATGACATCTGATATCAAAGCGGTAACTCTACTCCGATCAATCTGCCCGGTACTGGATGATGGTAAAGCAGCAATGTCAATCTGAATTACAGTCAGAACAGTAAGAGAAATCTGATGCATGATCTCCATAGGTACATCCCTAACCAGCAAACTCCCTCCATGGTGCACAATAAAAGGATCTAAAATAGATAGCAGTCAAAGAATACCATCCATAGTAGCAAAGATCTCCTCATAACGAGCCCATAACCATCGGTAATGCTGAAACATGATATGGTGAATGTGCCATGGAACCATCTCTCCTGCCACACCAGCATACTCAGGAGGAACATAAGGCATAACAACAGTAGCAGTCAAAGTAGTCGAAGCAAGAACAGAAACAGGTTTGGTGGGTGTAGGTGGAGCTGTATCACAAGTAGGAGCATCACCGATAAGTGGAAACATGTAGTCGGGTATAGTAGGGACTGTAGGAGCTGAAGCATACACTGGAATAGGAGTGGTAATCAAATCCGAGAAAGCTGACACTCTGATAGGTGTATCAACTTTGGAGACTGGAGCAGTTAGGCTGGGTATGATCTCAGTACGGATAGGTGAAAGCTGGCCCTCATCAATCGGGTCAGAGGTAATAGTCTCCGGTGTCTTATAACGGAACATCTCTGGTGTGAATAGAAGTGTAGTCTCGGGAGTCACTATAGAAACTGGAATCTGAGCTGTCTGCTTAACCTCTGGAGCAAGAGTCTCTAAATCGATCACGGTTACAGGAGAGTCAACTACCTCTATAGTCTGATCAGGAGGTATCACATGTGGAGGAGAAGGTGTGGGTATCTGAATAGAAGAGTCCTCCGAGTAACTATCCATCGGTATAACCTCCTCAGATGTGGAGGAGAAGGTGTAGGAGATCTATCTCTAACTAAGCGGAAATCATCTGGTCCTGAAGTAGACTTCTACAAAAGTACAAAAAGTTTCGGTCACAACCAGGTTCTAGTCGACTAGGTATACATACAGATATATATAACGGTATAAATCAATTAGTGATAAAATCTCAACATAGTATTATGTCTCTAAACTCTCACATCGTGTTATATTCCTAGGCTCTCACGTTTCCTAAAAATATAAATAACGCTTTGATACCAACGTTGTGATGCCCCCATATCCACCCTGCCCGGGGACCGGGTCGTCACATAAGCTCGATATCCTGCAACACACATTAGCTCATAATAATACAAGATAATTATTACCATGGAGCATAATAGTCCTACTCCGCAGATCCAAGGATCGGTCTCACACATTATTACAATATGAATTATTACATCTCGGAATAATATCTTAGAAAGGTTCTAAAACATAGTAAAATAAAAGTTCCAGCTGGGTAATCTAATCCCTTATAGCATAGCTCTGAAATTTCTCCTTCCCTTTTGATCTTTGGCTGGACGGCTCGCCTTTTTCCTTCTTGATAGCTGAATAAATATGATAAAGCAAGAATGAACAACTATGGTGTTCAGCAAGTTCCCTCCTTGCTCGGTATATAGATATAATAAGATTTATCAAAATACAAAACTCAAAATTTAAGTGAACAATTTAAAATCAATAGCCTGACATTGACACAAGACTCATCTCGATAAAAGAATACTCAAAAGAACTCATTTGGTGTATCTCTGATGACTCATGAGAAGTGAATACACTGGTCTTCCAACCATTCGATATTTCGGTGGAGCGATCAACTAGCCAACCGGAAACACCGTCCTCCTATGACACCGCACTTCGCCCGATCACGGCTACAATGCGATATCAACGAAATATAATATATATATATATATATATATATATATATATATAGGGTCTTGTTCTAATAGAAACTAACTTAGAATAGAAACTAGAAACTAAACCTAAATTAAATATTTCAAGCTAATCTAATGACCAAATTAGGGGTACTCCAATACAAAAAACGTTTAAAATTATTGTCTCTGTTCAACAAAAATATAAAAAAAATAAAAAAATTTAAAAAAAAAGTTACTGTTCACGTGATGACGTGGCACGTGAACAGTAACTTTTTTTTAAAATTTTTTTTATTTTTTTTTATATTTTTGTTGAATAGAGCCAAGAATTTTAAACATTTTTTGTGAAGGTGCCCCTAGCGGGGCCATTAAAATAAATGAAATTTAATTTATTTAGTGTAGGTTTCTAGTTTCTATTTTAAGGTTGGTTTCTATTTGAACGCTAGCCTATATATATATATATATATATATATATATATATATATATATATATATATATATATATATATATGCTAGCATCATAGTGGGTCACTAAGTCAACCCTGACAACTATAGTGCCTAAAAATATACTCATGTCTGTATAACAGTACACAAGTCTCTCTTTTTTTACCATGGGCCTCTTTCCCATGTTGACCAGTAAGAATACAGAATTCCCGAACATTTGGTGAACATATAAATTGGGATAAACTTTATAGGAAAATATTTATCTGATCTGGCAGATTGCCAATCTCGCATAAAATCTCAATAAATATATTTTATTGGTTGACACGAACAAGGTGCCAACCACTGACAAGAAAGGCAACTATCTCGAAATAATGAGAATAGCCTAGAAACTTAGATACATATTAGTCGTACCGAATAAGGAGTACAACTCGAATGTTTTTTTTTTTTTGCTAAACTGCATATATATAAAGAGAAAGAATAATACAGGGATTGACCCTTGCTCTCAGCTGAGGCAAAGAGAAACTATCTACCCCCAAACTAACCTAAAGAAGCTAGAATGAAAGCATAAAGAACCAATAGAAAGACAACAACCCCCAAATTCAAGGAATAAAAATCCACCTATACATATCTAGATGTATGAACTGCTGAAACCATGTAGAGTTCTTCAATATAGTTTTGAGATCAAGCATTATGCCTTTTAGTTTATAATTAAATATACATAATTGATGAACGTTAAAATCGAGGTTTCCATTTGATCAACGAGTAAACCATCCAACGATCCTACTATTTATACTCTCTATTTGTTCGATTCGAAAAATGAATCAAATAAAAGATAATCAATAAGTGTCGTCAAATTTGCATGATAAATTCGATAGACAAAAAAGAATTTAACTATCTTGAGCGATGAGATTAGTTCGACTAAATCAAAATAAAGAGTCGACTCGAAATAATGAAATCGACTCGTTCACAACGAAGTCGCTTCTACGCTAAAAGGAGATACGATTCATAATTAAAATATTTTAGCAGTAGAAATAATATTTAATGAGAAAATAATATTCAGTACGCAATTTATGTAATATAAAGAGCAATAAAATAAATCTCGTAACCGATAGTTCGACATTAAACATGATTTAAAATAATATGAATAAAATACAGAATTTCCGAGAGTAAGGGTAGGAATGAACTTGCCTCTGTCTTGACGTTGAACTCTACCGAATAATAAAAAGCGTTACCCGCGAGCGAAAGTCCCAAGTCTCAGAAAGAATTTCTATAATAATTATCAAAACGATTTTATCAAATAATCAAGTAATTTCGAGAAATATAATTTTGAGATATACTCACACAATTTTATTCGGCTCTTCAAGTCGTACTAACGAAATTTCTATATATTTTAATCGACCTTAAATGGCGGCTTTAACCTAATAATTTTTAATAGTCCGTAATTTATGACATCTCTCTAATGAAAGTAAAATATTACGGGGGAAATCTCACTCTATTTATTCGTACGAGAAATTCTCATTTAGAATGTCTCTAATTATTTTCTAACTAAACGGTAAAAATTGATTTATTTAAATTAATCACATCTCAAATTTAAAAAGCATTTATAAAATTTCCACTAATTATCTAAAATTCTCAAATTCAATAAGTCCATTTTGAAAAATCCCCAAATTTTATTCCTAAGATAAAATGGTGTAAGAATTCATTTTTATTCAATTTTAAATTCATAATTATTATCACTACTTTTAGCAAAAAAGTAATTCTCTCAAAATAATTCAAATTTATTTTTAGTAACCAAAATAATCTACAATTCTTTTTTCCATATTTATAATATCCAATTAATAACCAAAATTTCCCCATTTTAATTTTTTTTAACAATCTTAATTTTTATTCAATCATTTTCTTATCACTTAATTAATTTTAAATAAACATGCCATTTAGGTAATTAAACACCACCATCAACCACCACTGTTGGTGGTCGCTGGCCGGATGTCGTGGCGACGCCGGCGGCTTCCACCGCTACCACTTCCATGTCTCTCTCCCTCTTTCTCTCTCTCTCTGATCTCCCCCTCTCTTTCTCTCCTCTCTCGAATCCCTCGTCTCCCTCTCTATCTCGTCTCATTCTCTCCCTCCGTTCCCTCTCTCTCTCCGCCCTCATCTCTCTATCTCTCCATCCTCATCTCTCTATCTTTCCGTTCTCCTCTCTCTCTCTCTCTCTCTCTCTCCGTTCTCTTCTCTCTCTCGTACCTCGAAATCTCTCTATCGCTCTGCCCTCATCTCTCTATCTCTCTGTTCTCCTTTCTCTCTCTCTCCCTCTCTCTCTCTGATCTTCCACCTCCTCCCTCGCCCCTCTCTTTCTCTCCTCTCTCGAATCCCTCATCTCCCTTTCTATCTCATCTCGCTCTCTCCCTTTGCCCTCTCTCTCTCTCTCTCTCTCTCTCTCTCTCTCTCTCTCTCTCTCTCTCTCTCTCTCTCCGCCCTCATCTCTCTATCTCTCCGTTCTCCTCTCTCTCTTCGTTCTCTTCTCTCTCTCTCTTGTCCCTCGAAATCTCTCTAAATCTATCCGACCTCACACACTCTTCCCTCTCTTTCTTTCTGCCTCCACCTCTCTCTCTTTCTCCGTCTCAATCTCTCTGTCTTTCTTAATCTCTCTCAACCTCTCCCCGTCTCCCTCACCATCTTTCCCTCTATTCTCCTCTCTCCCTGTCACTCTCTTTCCCATTTCTCTCCCTCAATCTCTCATTCGACCCCATCTCCTGCCTTCCTCGACGCCACTACTGGGACGTTGCCGCCCCTCTTCCGACATGCAACCACCGACTCCCCCACCAAACAAACCCAGTTCCAATATTCAATCAAAAGTACAACATATTATCTATGTTTACCTACCAAAACTCATCTATACACAAAATAAAATAAAACCCAATAAAATCTCAACCCCAATCACAATTAATCAAACAAATTTCCTATTTACACAAATAACCCTTATTCTAAAATAAATTTCTAACTCACAATTACAATAATAAATCAATTATAAAAAAAATAAAGTTATTTTTGAAGGTGTAATTCATACCCTCTTTGAAAATTACTTTTAGAGCTTTGATCCTTAGAAATCACTTTCTCAGAACCTCTTAGATATGGATATCGATTTAAAGGGTTTTTAAAAAGCTACACAAATATGGAATTGAATGTATGATCAAGCTAATATTCTAGTAGATATAGGTTTTTTTTGAAGGATGACTTTTAATGGTGGAGAGAGAATATAAGGTGGGTGGTGATTGTATGTATATATATATTTGTACGGTAAAAATAAAAGAGAAGGTGATTCTCTAGGTTTCTTGTTTACTATATATATACCTATAAATCATATAGTAGGGCCTTAGTGGGCTTTTACTAGTTGGGCCTCTACTAGTTAACCCAATCACTAATGACTTCCTAAGATTATATTAGTAAGGAAATAATATTAGTAATAATAATAATAATAATAATAATAATAATAATAATAAATCACAATCTCTAGAAAGGTAGCATTGCACTAATTAAATATTTGTACGCATCCTAAAATTAATAAAAATAGAGTTTACAAAATTTATTCTGAGAGGGCTTGACATTAAAAATTATTAATAAAATTCACGATTATTGCAATATATATATATATATATATATATATATATGTATGTATATATATATATATATATAAATGTATATATGTATATATATACATATAAAATGTTAGTCACAGAGGCATGCATGTATTTAACTAATAACAAGCCTAATTATTTGTAATGCTTTGCATTACTTACATGACCCCTTAACAGGGAAAACCTATAGTTGTAGAGTTTCTACTTGTATTATTAGTACTTGTAATAGGCATCAAAATTCTATCTGTGTAATTGTTAATTAAGTCATAAAATAATGCTTGAAAGAAGATCCAGAGATCATGCCTCAAGCTTGAAGAACAAGGTTGTCAAAATAAACACAGTTAGATTTTGGTAATTGGATTTGCCTAAGTACCAATTCGAGAAGTACTTTTGTTTTATTCGAGAAGTCTAGCTTTCGAGAAGTCAGGGATTCGACATCTCTAAAGGCACTGTTCGATATCTCTGAATGCACTGTTCGATATCTCATTCGATAACTCAGAGATTCGACATTTCTAATACTCTATTCGAGAACTCAAGAAGTTAACAAGTCTAAGCATCATTCGAGTTCTTAAAGAGTCAACAAGTCAAAGCTACATTCGATATCTCAAGGACTTGGAAGCTATTCGACATCTCAGGGATTCGATAATTCAAATGCTCTATTCGACAACTCAAGGATTCCTAAAGAATATGCTATTTCGAGAAGTGGTTCGACATCTCAAAAAAATAGTATTCGAGAACTGAGAGTTATCTACCAAGTCAATTCTAGTTCTCGAATCAACTACTCAACTACTTCTTGAATGCAATCTTGAAGAAAAAATACTGAAGAATTGTACAAGTTAGAAACCTGTAGTAAGCCAAAATACTTTCAAGACCACAGTACTATAAAGTGTTTTTGGAAAGCCTACAAAGAAGCTCAGAGAGAGTTGTTACTGGAGACAAGCTGCTAAAAAAGTGGATCTGGGCAGGTTAAAGAAAGTCAAATCGCATACTTCTTGGATGTATCTCAAAATAGGATAGACAATTTAGAAAGTAAATTTTTCTGTTTTACCTTTTGTAGTAATTAGTGTGCACACATGTTCTATAAGTGTGCAACCCCACTTCTCTAGCAGTATTGATTTAATCAATCAATCTAATCAATCGATCAATAGCAGAGATAACAACTTAGAACATCTCTCTGAGAAAACAAAACTGAGAATACTACCATTTGTATTCACAATTTGTAGAAAATCTTTATCTAATAAAATATTAGATTAAAGTGAGTGATCGTGTTCTAGTGTTTATATTCCGCATTTACACATCTTATTAAGTACGAACACACACATTGCTACATAACAGATTCAAACACTCAAACAATCGTTTCTTAAAAGCCATATTCGAAGAAAATTTTGAGAAATACATTCACCCCCTCTGTATTTCCTTGTTTTAGTATTCCATACTCAACAAGTGGTATCAGAGCAGGCTGTTGATCAAAATAGAAAATGATCATGAATATACCAAAGACAACAGGAACGGTGAAGGTCCCTAAGTTTGACAAAGATAACTTTAACCTCTAGAAGATAACGATGATGTTGTTCATCAAAGCCTCTCATCCCCTGTATCCTGAGATTCTCAAGAATGGTCCCTTTGTTCCACAACAAGAGATTCCTGAAATGACTTTTGGAACCATAACTGTGCCAAGATCTTATATTGCAAAGGAGCCTTCCAAATGGACAGATACAGAAAAGGAAAAGGTCACCTTTGACAGCCATCTCATGCTATTGATCATAGACTCGATGGATATGTCAATGTTTACAAACATAGCCACTTGTATTTCTGCTAAAGAGATGGGGGATCATATTGAGGTTCTGTGTAATAACCCCAAAATTTTGGTCTAATTAAAACTTTTCCAATGAATAGTATTTTATGGATTATGGAATGTTAGTAGACGCCCCTATATAGAAGTATCAGAAATGGATTTCTGAGTTCGTATTCATTTTCAGTGGACAAAATAAGTGAATGTAAATGATGTCGGATTTTAGAAAATAACACTTTTATTTTTTACCCGAGATTTCCCTAGACACTAAAGGATCTAAGGATTTAATGTTAATATTTAAGGGATTTAAATTCAAGGATTTTTAAGAAAGATTGAAGAAAGTATTAAATATACCAGAGCGGTTTCTATAAAAATCCTAGAATTAATTTCTTGAGATATTCCTCCAAACGATCAACGAGATTAAGCGATAATTGAGCAGTGCAACATTTAATCGATCAAGTACATGATGAGTAACATGTAGAAGAGATCAAAGAAGCATGGATGCAACATTTGGAAGTATCAATGTGAAACCAAAACAAGTGTGATAAGCTTCTTTAAGAAGCTTTGTATTTTTAGCAAACTTAAGGGGTTAACTTGTACTTTGACAAACAAATATCTTCCAAATACTTCATTTTATCAAATCTTATCCAAGAAACCAAGCCAAAAAGCTCTCCCCCATTTTTTATCAAAAAACCCAGGAGGAAAAGAGAGAAAAGATGGAGGAGGAAGAAATGCTTGTATCTTGAGTTTCCCTTAGCCGATTCGCACGTTCCACTAGTCAAATCGAAGCCCTCAAGAATCTCTACGCATATTGGGTAACCACTCTCCTCAACTCCTTGATTCCCATACTCGTTTTATTGTTTTAAAGTTAGGTGAATAGTAACCATGTTTGTGTTCTTGATTTTGTTTTGAAGATGTGATCATTTTAAGGTTATATAAGGATAATCCAAGGCTTGTTTAGTACTACCCACTCATCAAGGAAGGTATGAAAATCAAGAACCCTTAGTTTTACTTTGATCTTTATGGATATTTTGATGATTATAAGATGAGGAGATGTTAGTATGTATAGATCCATATATTTGGAGTTGATTGTTGTTGTTGTTTTGGCCATAATCAAAATTTGATGGATATTGTAACACCCTCACTAGCTGACAATAATATTATAAACTCTTATATTCAATTAAACATTGGTATAGGAGAAATTTTTAGAAATTTCGGCATGATGTAATCATAAGCCGGACTAATCACCTGATCAAACAATTAAGTATAACTAAAACAGTCTACAAGCACAAGTCATACTAATCCATAAGAAAATAAAACCATTACAACCCAGACCGCACACAGGTCACTGTATGAAACAACTATCCATAGCTATTACAACCCAGAACTGAATTAAATAATATACAACCCATTAAATATGATAATCTGACTACAAATACAGATATAATATAAACCAAGGTATGTGTCACTACCCAACCAACCGCCTCGACCCTCTGACTGCCTCGGTGACTACCCCAACCCGACGGGCCACTTCTCCTAGACATCTCCTGGCTTAGCTGAGGAAACAGAATTAGCAAGCAAGTGAGCCAAATGCTCAGCAAGTATATAAATATATAAAATTAAAACATCACAACTGATATGTCTGCAAGATTGTCTAGAATCAGCAATCAACAATATATATAGGCTCAACTGAAAATTTATCATTTATCTGAATCATAAATTAGAAGAGGATTGGACTATCATGCATTTTTATAATAAAAACAATTATAAGGTTAGGCTGCTGATCAGTCACGCACTAACCCCGGACAAACGCACACAGCAATGTCCTTTAATGGATCCACGGCACACATTGGCCTTAATTATTTCTGACCACGAATCTGGTCCGACCCTTTCGGTCCACATTTTAAAAAAAAACTAACAGTCCAATCCTAACTAAACATCAGGTGTCGGAACAATCGACCACCTCAATTACCAAACATCCTGAACACTTTCGTTCCAGGTTAACATCTCAAATCTCACCAAATAGAACAAGGTCAGGTAATCTCTGAATTAAATATCGACAAGTTCGATATGACAAACAGGGGTATTGATTTAAGTCAAGCTACTAAAAGGATCAACGAAATGATATAATCAACTTGGGGTATAAATTGGAATATTCAAAATTAATGGAAATTATCAGAGCAGTTATATCAAGAATAAATCGAATGCATAAGAATCAAGTTATGATAGTCATAATTCGCTGGAAATATAAGTGAAGTGGTTTACTTAAAAGAGGAGTGAAATAATACACTTACAAGGAATGTGGATGTAAATCAATTCATTAATAGCATCAACAACTCAGTGGAATCACTTTTTGGTACAACAATTAAGTATTCGAAAATTCGGGAAATTAACGGAACAATTATGGCAAAGTAATTTGAATAAGCATATGAATCAGGTTTTATAATCATACTCATTTAAAAGATAATTGAAGCAATTTACTTGCCTTAAATAGAAAATCACAGAATCCGAAGCGTCTTTACGTCCTCAGCTTTAGCCTTCCCTTTATCCACGGAATCTACACACAATATAACACTATTTCAGAATCCTGTTTAATACTCGCTAATCAATATAAACATTCCACTTAGTCTACCCCTGCGGATAGTGCCCTAATTTATGTTTATTTATTCATATAATATCCTTATGTAAGCCACAGACAAAGTATTTAACCAAATAGTCACGTTAACACACACTACGTAGATTTTAAAATATGAAGCCCGACTCACAATTCGTATAAGTTAAATAATTATACATACTCGTTACCAAGCAATGATTTTAATATATATTTTAGAAAAATTTTGACGGCATCCCCTTTATACAGGGGACTGCCAGTCGGGATACAGCCGACACAACCAACACAAACTCTCAATTAACAATTAAATCCATACTTCAAATAACGTTCCCAATTCACATTTCCAATTTACTGAAATCCCAATTCAATTTAAACAATTACTAACAACTTGATAATAAAATTATAATTTATTAGATAAATAACAAATATTAATTATTAAATAATTTTTGGCTCAGAAAATAATCATCATCGCCGTTTTTATACCCTCGACTCAAATTAAATCACCGTCGAGGGGGCAAAATCCCGAGGGTGCCCAAATTAGGGTTTCCAACTCGGAATTCTACACTTACTATTTTTATACAAATATTTTACGATTTTGTAAATAACTCGAATAATCCTTACGAATGAAATCATGTAATTATCTCATAAAATCAGGAAATTCGGTAAACATCACGGAATTAAACAGAACGGAATTAAACAGAAGCACAAGACTGCCTTGCCACAAAATCGAAATCAAGAATTCTTCTCGAACATCACTATAATCGTAACAGGGAGGGGGAAAAGAGGTTCCAATTTTTTTGAACCCATAGTACGTAGATGACCACAAACACGCAGCCACAAGCCAAACACACACACAGCCGTACAGGATTTCACATTTTCAACAACCCAATTCGCTCAAAATTTATGCAGCAGCAATTGAAATTGAACAAGGGAATGAGGACATGGGAGGCACACCCAAAACTCAACACAAACTCACGCACCCTTTTTAACTCACACATTCACGCACGAATTCAGCAACACATTCACCCACGAACTGAAATCAAACACAACACTCACAAGCTTACATATACTCACACACAGCGGTTTCACACACTCACACACAACACTTAACACACACATCGGTAGCTCATATACATGGCCACAGGCGCAGGAACACAGGGGAGAAGGGCAGAGGAAATCCAGAACACACCACGCACAAGAACCGATGCTTACCACAACAGCTAGGAGGAGAAATTGAGGAGAGGAGATCGAGATTGATAACGGGAGAGAGATGAGGGATCTTTACCAAGAGAGAAATGAGAGAGATTTCTTTACCAGAGTTTTCTAGAGAGTTTGAGAGATTGAAGTTAAAGTCTGCGTTAGAAACTCCAATTTAGGGATTTAAAGAACAATATTTGGGGGAAACTCTAGAAACATATTATTTTTATTTATTGTAAATTCTTTTAAATAAAACTCATAAAAATCAAACTTGTAAAATCACAATTAATTACAAAATGAAGGAAATATTAAATTTAAAAATTTAAAAATGAAGAATGTGAATTTACGATCACCCACATATTTTTAAAATATTTTTAGGATCAAAAACGAATTAAATACGGATTTTACAAGGTTAAATCCTTAAATTGGAAAATAATTCGTAAAATCATTTTAAAATCCTTGAAACCCAAAAATAATTTACCAAATATTTTTAAAAGTCATATAAACTAATAAAATCAATAATGAAAAAGATTTCAGGATTTCTGCTAATCCCGAGAATTTTATAAAGTTCAAAGAAGGTAATTATAACACAAATAAATAGGAAATAAATTCCCAAAAATATAATTAAAATAGTCGGGCTTACATAACACATATAAAATATCAATCTGACTTCCAAATATTATTCCAGAAATATAATACTTCCTCAACCAATTCACACACCACATAATTCACATTTAATAAAAATAAATAACTCTTAATAATTAAATATTCTGAAATTTCTAAGGCGTTATAACCTTCCCCCCTTAAAAGGATTCTGTCCCCAGAATCTCACCTAAGAGAATAATTGAGGATACTTCTCCAACATATCGCTTTCCAACTCCCAAGTTGATTCTTCCACCTTGGGGTTTCTCCACAAAACTCTCACTATAGGAATTGTTTTATTCCTCAAAACCTTTTCTTTTCGATCTAGTATCTTGATAGGCTGCTCCACATAAGACAAATCTGGCTGAATCTCTATCGGCTCATATTCAATGACATGCTTAGAATCCAGATGGTATTTCTTAAGCATAGATACATGGAACACGTTATGGATATGTTGCATATGGGGCGGTAAAGCTAACTCGTAGGCGACTTTTCCGACTTTCTTCAATACCTCGAAAGGCCCCACAAATCTTGGACTTAACTTTCCTTTCTTGCCAAATCTTACTAATCCTTTCCACGGAGATACTTTCAACAGTACTTGCTCTCCTTCTTCGAATTCCATATTCTTTCTGGCCAAATCAGCATACTTCTTCTGTCGGTTCTGAGCTGTCACTAACCGTTTCTGAATAAGTTGAACTATTTCCTTGGTTTGCTGCACTAACTCAGGTCCGAGTATCTTTCGCTCGCCAACTTCTTCCCAGTATACTGGAGATCGACACTTTCGTCCATATAACGCTTCATATGGTGGCATACCGATACTAGCATGAAAGCTATTGTTGTATGAAAATTCCACTAACGGCAAGTGTTCATCCCAACTTCCTGCAAAATCCAATGCACAAACTCGGAGCATATCTTCAATTGTTTGAATCGTTCTTTCACTCTGTCCGTCAGTTTGAGGATGGTAAGCAGTACTCATTTTTAATTCGGTGCCCAAACATTCTTGAAAACTTCTCCAGAATCTCGAATTAAATCTTGGATCTCGATCTGAGACTATTGATACTGGAACTCCATGTCGCACCACAATTTCTTTTATGTACAGATGAACTAATTTGTCTAACGAAAACCTCTCATTTATTGGGAGAAAGTGCGCAGATTTCGTTAAGCGATCAACAATCACCCAGATAGCATCATGATTAGCTCTCGTCTTTGGCAATCCAACCACAAAGTCCATTGCAATATGTTCCCATTTCCACTCGGGAATCTCTAATGGTTGCAGCATCCCACTTGGCCTTTGATGTTCTGCTTTTACTTTCTGACAGGTCAAACATTTACTTACCCATTCAGCAATATCTCTCTTCATATCTGGCCACCAGAAATTTCTTTTCAAGTCTCGATACATTTTTGTACTTCCTGGATGAATCGAATACTTTGAACTGTGGGCTTCCTGTAGGATCTCATTCTTCAACTCTGTCACATTGGGTATCCAAATACGTGAAGAAAATCTTAATATCCCCTTGTCATCTACCTGTGTGCATATTTCCTCACCTGTTAACTTGTTCACATCTCCGCTCATGACTTCCTCCTGGCATCTGCGAATCTTTTCTAATAATTCTGGCTGAAACGTCATAGTGTACACCGTATCTGTACTACTTGCAGGCATACACACCTCTATCTCCAATCTTTCAAACTCTTTGTATAATTCCTCAGGCATTGTCAACATACTGATTTTCTCCTTCCTACTTAAAGCGTCCGCCACCACGTTCGCCTTTCCGGGATGATAGTTGATGGTACAATCATAATCCTTGAGTAATTCCAACCATCTTCTCTGTCTCATATTTAACTCTTTCTGGGTGAAGATATATTTTAAACTCTTGTGGTCCGTGTAAATTTCACACTTTTCCCCATACAGATAATGTCTCCAAATCTTCAAGGCGAAAACAATCGCGGCTAATTCTAAGTCATGAGTAGGATATTTCTGCTCGTGAGGTTTCAATTGTCTCGAAGCGTAAGCAATTACCTTTCCGTGCTGCATTAGTACACATCCCAAACCTTTGTGAGATGCATCACTGTAGATCACAAAATTTCCCTTTTCATCTGGTAGTGTCAATACAGGTGCAGTCACCAATCTCTTCTTCAGTTCCTGGAAACTTTCTTCACACTTCTCATTCCACACAAACTTTTCATTCTTCCTTGTCAACTTTGTTAGTGGGGTGGCTATCTTCGCAAAGTCTTGAACAAATCTTCGATAGTATCCCGCCAATCCTAAGAAACTTCGAACCTCTGTGGGTGTTTTAGGTCGATCCCAATTTATCACGGCTTCAATTTTAGCAGGATCCACCTTAATCCCTTCACTGCTGATGACATGCCCTAAAAACTGCACTTCTTTCAGCCAAAACTCACATTTGGAAAACTTCGCATACAATTTCTCTTTCCTCAACGTTTCTAAGGCTACTCTCAAATGCCCTGCATGCTCTTCTTCGGTCTTCGAGTATATCAGAATATCATCTATAAACACAATCACAAACTTATCCAAATACTTCTTGAAGACTCTATTCATTAGGTCCATGAATGCTGCTGGTGCATTGGTTAACCCAAAGGCCATCACCAAGAACTCGTAGTGCCCATACCTAGTCCGAAACGCTGTTTTTTTGAAACGTCTTCCGGTCTAATCTTTAATTGAAAATATCCTGACCGCAAATCAATCTTCGAGAAACAAGTTGCTCCTTTCAGTTGATCAAATAAATCGTCAATTCTTGGCAAAGGGTATTTATTCTTAATGGTCAGCTTATTTAATTCCCGATAATCGATACACAGTCTCATACTTCCATCCTTCTTCTTTACAAATAATACCGGAGCTCCCCACGGCGATACACTAGGTCTAATAATACCTTTCTCCAGAAGATCTTGCAATTGAACTGCCAATTCCTTCATCTCTACAGGTGCCATTCGATAGGGAGCCTTTGACACTGGTTCAGTTCCGGGGGCTAAATCAATGGTAAATTCTATTTCTCTATCCGGAGGTAAACCGGGAAGTTCATCTGGAAAAACATCGAGAAACTCATTCACCACTGGTATTTCCTCTATTTTAGGCACCTCTTGACTAGTATCCATGACATAAGCCATATAGCCCTCGCATCCTTGCCTCAACAACCTCTTTGTTTGAACAATTGTTAAAAATCTCCTATTTTGCCTCTGACCCCTAAAGGTAACCTCTACATTATCAGAGGGTTTAAGGATCACCTTCTTATTCTTACAATCAATTTGGGCATTATTCTCCGTTAACCAATCCATTCCTAAGATAACATCAAATTCACCTAACTGAAATGGTATCAAATTAGCGTAGAAACAATGCCCTGAAATATCAATCTTGCAACAAGGACACACTTGAGTCACCGGAATTCGTTCTGAATTAGCTATTTCTATAACTATAGCTTCACGTAACATGCATACCTCACAATTTAACTTTTGAACAAATTCTTTGGATATAAAGGATTTCGTAGCCCCGGAATCAATTAACACTTTAGCTTGAACAGAATTTACAGGGAGCGTACCTGCTACCACGTCCGAATTCTTAATAGCTTCGTTCAGAGTCATGTTGAAAGTCCTCGCCACTGGTCTGATACTTGATGTTGGGGGTGCTTCAATTGCTTGCAGTATTGGATTAGCCAGAACTGGAGGTTTCACTACAGGTACTTTACAGTCTTTCATTATATGTCCTGGCTTCCCACAACGGTGACACACAATTCCTGCCTTGCATTCCCGAGCATAATGACCTTTTTGATTACATTTGAAACACGTCACCTCCAGCTTTGTACATACTCCAGGATGCCTTTTCCCACAAGTTTTGCATTCTGCCAAGGGTGGCCTAACCAATTTCTGTTGACTCGCATCTTGAATTCTATTTCCTTGGCCCCCATTCCCTGATCCCAGCTTCTTAGGGTTTCCATACTTTCCTGGCTGGAATCCTGGCTTTTTATTTGGCACATTTTGAGAACTGCCTTGCTCTTGTCGTTCCCCCATTGACCCAGCCTTCCTTTTCTTTCCTTCTTTTTCCTTGAAGTATAATTCGCTTTCCCCTTCAGCTATCATGGCCTTTTGCACCACTGCTGCATAAGTCTCCAACTCCAAAACTGCTAGTTTAGTACGAATCCACGGTTTCAATCCTTGTTGAAACCTCTTAGCCTTCTTCCTCTCCGTATCCACATAGGCCGGAGCAAACCTAGCTAGTTCCGTAAACTTGGTTTCATATTCTGTCACCGACATTTTCCCTTGTTTCAGCTCCAAAAACTTCATCTCCATCTGGTCTTTCATATAGTCGGGGAAATACTTTTCCAAAAATAGCTCCGTGAACCTCTCCCAAGGAATCACCTCAGTAGCTTCCAACATCTTCACTGACTCCCACCAGTAAGTAGCTTCATTCTTCAAGAAATAACTTACATATTCAGTTTGTTTGTCTGCTGGAACCCCCACCAGTGCAATGGCTTTTTCCATCTCTTTTAACCAAGACCTCGCCTCCACCGGGTCTGCTGTTCCTTTAAACTCAGGAGGTTTTACTGCCTGGAAAGACTTAAAAGTAACCACCGGAGGAACAGGTGGCTGCTGCTGCTGCTGCTGCTGTTGCTGTTGCTGTTGTTGCTGTTGTTGTTGCTGTTGTTGCTGCTGTTGCTGTTGAGCCAACAACTGCTGCTGTAACTGCTGTTGTTGCTGTGCCAGAGTAGCAGTCTGTTGAACAAGAGTTTGTAATATCTGTGCTAAGGCAGGGTCCATCTGACCAACAGGGGGTGGATTAGCTTGCTCCCCCTGATCGGTGGTTCGGGTATTTTGTTTCTTCTTTTTGGGTGGCATATTTCTGAAATCAATGAACAATTATATTAGATTCAGGTTCAGAAAATAATAGCTCGAAATGATCCAACTTAAACAAACAATGCATATATTACTGAAAGGTAACTCGAAGTCTCCAACCAATATTCCGGTCAACAATTGATTCACAGGTGCAATAGGATGTTAATCCAAGGTTACACAAGGTATTCACAAGCGTTCTGTAGGTACCATAAAGAAACAATAGTCATAGTGCTAAGATCAACATGGTATCGAAAATAAAAACAATGCTAAAAGGAAATGGTGCTGAAAGTAAATATGAAACGAGCAGTAGATAAGATGCTTAAGTAAATGACAGTATAAGGAAATTTAACACAGTCCTGCAAAAGTGATAATGATATATATAGATCGATCAGATACAAGCGTAAGAACAACGCTTCGATAAGGGTACAACATAATACTAAAAGAGAAGACTGCTATCATCTAGTCACAGTACAACAGATATATACAACAAAACTGGTCGCACTGCGAATCCTGACGTACTACTACTGCCATAACATGCCGCTAAATACCACATCATCATACTACCCTAATCATCACTGGTCATCATCGTCATCCGACTCTCCCCGCCAGGCTGATCCCAAAATGCTCTCCAACTCTGCCGTCACCAGACCTAGGGTCACCTGCTGTGTCACAAATGCCGGCTCATCTCGGGATCTCATCCGTCCCCGCCTAATGACAACACGTCTAAGAGCTCGTACTCGCCTCCGGACATCCTCCAGCTCAGCCGCCACTCTATCTCTATCTCTAGCCCGCTCCTCCTCCCCAGCCCTCATAGCCCTCCACTCTGCCATCTGCCCCAAGAGATAGTCCCTCTCGCGGGCCACTCGCTCGTACACATGGTATGGTACAGGCTGAGGAGTATACTGGTATGCTGGCCCATTCACTGAGCCCTGCGATCCCACGAACGGCTGCATAACCCCTGGGGAAATCTGCTGAGGTACAGAAGCCCCTCCTTCCGGATCCTCGTCCGGGTCTGAATCGGAACCAGAAGCAGGTGCCTGAAGTATACATATATATATATATATATAATTAGATTTCCTATCTCTCACGACACCATCCTAACCTTTCTTATAACTCTACCCCGACTCCCCACCTAATTGTTTCAGTGACTGTGACCTGTGGCTCTGATACCAACTTGTAACACCCTCACTAGCTGACAATAATATTATAAACTCTTATATTCAATTAAACATTGGTATAGGAGAAATTTTTAGAAATTTCGGCATGATGTAATCATAAGCCGGACTAATCACCTGATCAAACAATTAAGTATAACTAAAACAGTCTACAAGCACAAGTCATACTAATCCATAAGAAAATAAAACCATTACAACCCAGACCGCACACAGGTCACTGTATGAAACAACTATCCATAGCTATTACAACCCAGAACTGAATTAAATAATATACAACCCATTAAATATGATAATCTGACTACAAATACAGATATAATATAAACCAAGGTATGTGTCACTACCCAACCAACCGCCTCGACCCTCTGACTGCCTCGGTGACTACCCCAACCCGACGGGCCACTTCTCCTAGACATCTCCTGGCTTAGCTGAGGAAACAGAATTAGCAAGCAAGTGAGCCAAATGCTCAGCAAGTATATAAATATATAAAATTAAAACATCACAACTGATATGTCTGCAAGATTGTCTAGAATCAGCAATCAACAATATATATAGGCTCAACTGAAAATTTATCATTTATCTGAATCATAAATTAGAAGAGGATTGGACTATCATGCATTTTTATAATAAAAACAATTATAAGGTTAGGCTGCTGATCAGTCACGCACTAACCCCGGACAAACGCACACAGCAATGTCCTTTAATGGATCCACGGCACACATTGGCCTTAATTATTTCTGACCACGAATCTGGTCCGACCCTTTCGGTCCACATTTTAAAAAAAAACTAACAGTCCAATCCTAACTAAACATCAGGTGTCGGAACAATCGACCACCTCAATTACCAAACATCCTGAACACTTTCGTTCCAGGTTAACATCTCAAATCTCACCAAATAGAACAAGGTCAGGTAATCTCTGAATTAAATATCGACAAGTTCGATATGACAAACAGGGGTATTGATTTAAGTCAAGCTACTAAAAGGATCAACGAAATGATATAATCAACTTGGGGTATAAATTGGAATATTCAAAATTAATGGAAATTATCAGAGCAGTTATATCAAGAATAAATCGAATGCATAAGAATCAAGTTATGATAGTCATAATTCGCTGGAAATATAAGTGAAGTGGTTTACTTAAAAGAGGAGTGAAATAATACACTTACAAGGAATGTGGATGTAAATCAATTCATTAATAGCATCAACAACTCAGTGGAATCACTTTTTGGTACAACAATTAAGTATTCGAAAATTCGGGAAATTAACGGAACAATTATGGCAAAGTAATTTGAATAAGCATATGAATCAGGTTTTATAATCATACTCATTTAAAAGATAATTGAAGCAATTTACTTGCCTTAAATAGAAAATCACAGAATCCGAAGCGTCTTTACGTCCTCAGCTTTAGCCTTCCCTTTATCCACGGAATCTACACACAATATAACACTATTTCAGAATCCTGTTTAATACTCGCTAATCAATATAAACATTCCACTTAGTCTACCCCTGCGGATAGTGCCCTAATTTATGTTTATTTATTCATATAATATCCTTATGTAAGCCACAGACAAAGTATTTAACCAAATAGTCACGTTAACACACACTACGTAGATTTTAAAATATGAAGCCCGACTCACAATTCGTATAAGTTAAATAATTATACATACTCGTTACCAAGCAATGATTTTAATATATATTTTAGAAAAATTTTGACGGCATCCCCTTTATACAGGGGACTGCCAGTCGGGATACAGCCGACACAACCAACACAAACTCTCAATTAACAATTAAATCCATACTTCAAATAACGTTCCCAATTCACATTTCCAATTTACTGAAATCCCAATTCAATTTAAACAATTACTAACAACTTGATAATAAAATTATAATTTATTAGATAAATAACAAATATTAATTATTAAATAATTTTTGGCTCAGAAAATAATCATCATCGCCGTTTTTATACCCTCGACTCAAATTAAATCACCGTCGAGGGGGCAAAATCCCGAGGGTGCCCAAATTAGGGTTTCCAACTCGGAATTCTACACTTACTATTTTTATACAAATATTTTACGATTTTGTAAATAACTCGAATAATCCTTACGAATGAAATCATGTAATTATCTCATAAAATCAGGAAATTCGGTAAACATCACGGAATTAAACAGAACGGAATTAAACAGAAGCACAAGACTGCCTTGCCACAAAATCGAAATCAAGAATTCTTCTCGAACATCACTATAATCGTAACAGGGAGGGGGAAAAGAGGTTCCAATTTTTTTGAACCCATAGTACGTAGATGACCACAAACACGCAGCCACAAGCCAAACACACACACAGCCGTACAGGATTTCACATTTTCAACAACCCAATTCGCTCAAAATTTATGCAGCAGCAATTGAAATTGAACAAGGGAATGAGGACATGGGAGGCACACCCAAAACTCAACACAAACTCACGCACCCTTTTTAACTCACACATTCACGCACGAATTCAGCAACACATTCACCCACGAACTGAAATCAAACACAACACTCACAAGCTTACATATACTCACACACAGCGGTTTCACACACTCACACACAACACTTAACACACACATCGGTAGCTCATATACATGGCCACAGGCGCAGGAACACAGGGGAGAAGGGCAGAGGAAATCCAGAACACACCACGCACAAGAACCGATGCTTACCACAACAGCTAGGAGGAGAAATTGAGGAGAGGAGATCGAGATTGATAACGGGAGAGAGATGAGGGATCTTTACCAAGAGAGAAATGAGAGAGATTTCTTTACCAGAGTTTTCTAGAGAGTTTGAGAGATTGAAGTTAAAGTCTGCGTTAGAAACTCCAATTTAGGGATTTAAAGAACAATATTTGGGGGAAACTCTAGAAACATATTATTTTTATTTATTGTAAATTCTTTTAAATAAAACTCATAAAAATCAAACTTGTAAAATCACAATTAATTACAAAATGAAGGAAATATTAAATTTAAAAATTTAAAAATGAAGAATGTGAATTTACGATCACCCACATATTTTTAAAATATTTTTAGGATCAAAAACGAATTAAATACGGATTTTACAAGGTTAAATCCTTAAATTGGAAAATAATTCGTAAAATCATTTTAAAATCCTTGAAACCCAAAAATAATTTACCAAATATTTTTAAAAGTCATATAAACTAATAAAATCAATAATGAAAAAGATTTCAGGATTTCTGCTAATCCCGAGAATTTTATAAAGTTCAAAGAAGGTAATTATAACACAAATAAATAGGAAATAAATTCCCAAAAATATAATTAAAATAGTCGGGCTTACATAACACATATAAAATATCAATCTGACTTCCAAATATTATTCCAGAAATATAATACTTCCTCAACCAATTCACACACCACATAATTCACATTTAATAAAAATAAATAACTCTTAATAATTAAATATTCTGAAATTTCTAAGGCGTTATAGATATGACTTGTTCTTGGAAGATTATGGTTTAGTTTAGATGATGATCATGAGATCTTGGTATATTGGTTGTTGATTGATGTTTAGATCATGATTTTAATTTTGGGAGTCGTTAGTTTGTAGCCGTCGTAATGCCCAATTTTTCAATCCCTTGTTTTGTGCATAACTTTTGGACTTAAACCCTAAACGGTTATAATCACCACTGGTAATGACCATAAAAATATTGTCTTGTAGTTTGTAACCATATAAAAATGGTGTCGAGACGATTTACGGTTTAGGAGAAACTGTCATTTTAGTGAATGGTGCTCGAAAAAACAAAACTGCACATTTTGTGTAACTTGAGGATGTTTTTGAACCCCTTAAAAGACTTTCAAAATTTTGAAACTTTGGTATGTCATGATAATGGCAGTAAGGAAGATCCTTCAAAATGTTTTTTGTCAAAACAATGATGTTTCAATTTTATAAAAATGTCGGAACCAAAGTTGTGCTATGGCCATTCATCACAAGCCCACTGTGATTAAACTGTCCCTTCGGGATTTTTCACCCCTGGACCAAAATAAATATTTTCAAAAATTTTGTTTTAGACATTCTCTAGATCGTATATGCGAATACGGTGCATCGTTTGGATTCCCGGTTTAGGAGAAAATGAAGTTTTAGTGAAAGCGGCGCAAATAGTAAAACTTCGTAGGAGACTCAACTTCTAAAATGATTTTCATCGAGTTAAACTCTTATTTTCAAAACAAAACTTTTATGACAAATATTATACATACCCAAATTGACTTTAAAAATGGTTTCATATTTTAATATGAATTCTTCGATTTACTAAAATTGTTAGAGTGCGTGTCGAATAATAGTAACTTCGGGAAAGTCAACTCTAGATGTTCTACTTTGACAAACCACTTTGGCCAAGATGAGAGGCTAATTTCAAATCGATGAAAATACGAAAGTTATTGAGGATTATCATGACTACACTTTGGTATAGAGAATTAGCACAAAGACCATTGATTTAGTACAAGTATACTTGTTATTATTGGATTCGATATAGGTTTGTGGATTAGTATAGAGGTCTTAGCAAGTAATGAGTTAATGGAGTTGATTATATTTCACAGTTTTATAGTAGATATTGAAGCTAATTTAGCTTATCATATCTACTGATGGAACCAGTTGGAGTAAGTGGAGCTCTGAGGACATTAAGGACTTTGAGAAACCTTGAGGATATATCTGGACTCCAGGCAAGTTTTCTACCACTATGATTTACATAATCAAACATACTATTATTGCTTATGCAAGTTTTCAAACCTTTACCGTACTGTTGTTGTGAATAAATATGATTTCTGTTATATGTGCATATAAAATGCATAACTATTTTCGAAAGTATATATGTTGTGATACTTGAATTATGATTTGGTAATTGGCTTATAAGCTAGATATGAGATATTAGTTATAAGTCGAGTTTTGCATAGGCCCTTAGTTTAGGACGTATGATGCACGTTCTTTAATATAGACCGGGAGTCGATATTTTCGTATTTTTTGAGATTATTTTCTGATAAAAATATTGAACAAATATTATTCAATCATTATTTTATTAAATGAATATTATTTTGAATATTCATTTAAGGTTTTAATTATTAAATGAATATTTGTATTTCTTTATTGAATATTATTTTGAATATTCATTTAAGGATTATTATTAAGTAAATACTATCTTTGAATATTCATTTGAGGATTATTTATGGATAAGTATTTTGCCTAAAAATATTCTTGAAACACTTTTAAAAATGGTTTATATTATTTGAAGTTTATTTTGACCTCAACATTTATAGCATATATTTATGAGCTTTCTTAATAGCTACTTTTAAATTAAGGAGAGGTTCCCTAACACTGTTTTCCATTTAAATCTATCTTTTAAGAAGATTTAAATGCTAGCTCAAACGTTCAAAATATAGGGAACCTTACTTGAGAGACTGTTATTTATTATGGTTGACTGCCCGGTCATAAACTTTTGAAAAAAATATTTTCATCCGCAACTTAGTTGCTACAAGTCAAAATGAGTCTTTGTTACTTCCTCAACAGTCGAGGAGTAAAGATTGATGGAACAAGTTAATATCCATTAACAAGCAATAGCTTGGGAAATATTGGTGAATTTTCTTTCTAAATCTGATACAACTACTTTATGGAGTTGTATTAACAAGCATTATACTTGGGGAAAGGAGGACGAACTTTACATTTCAGAGTCATGGATTCTATCCAAACTAGGAGTCGTGTAAGAGGCCGAGTGGTGCTGGTCCATCATTGGCCCAACCGTTGGCCAGGGAGCTCTAGGGGGCGGTGGACATGTAAATCCGTCTGTTCTTCCTTCTACATATAGAGAAACAAATCTTGAGATGCATAATGTACGACTGATCATCGTAAGGTTGTGGCTTCTGTGCGTCAATACTCCAGTATTAGTTCATCATCCAAATTTGGATATTTTCTGCAACATTATCGAGAGCACCTCGATCGGAAAGCTACGGCTAGGTGATCGATAAGTGTTGGCAGGATTTGAAAAGTGTTCAAAACTGACATTGCAATAATTACCTTGTAATTTCCTCTTTTTAAGATATATGTTGATATCTTGCTTATATTATTTCTGCATAGTAGATATTTTTATGGACAGATTATACTGAATCACCTTGTAACTTCATCTTTTGAATTATATACTGAAACTTTGATTATACTGATATAACAAAGGATCTCAGGGGTGATATGAAAAGATTTGACTCTGATTTATTTTGTAACTCCTTTATATACGTTACAATTAATGAAACTTGGTTGATACTTATATAACCAAGGTTTTCAAACGTTTTTTTGAAAGAAATAGACTACTTGAAGTATCTTGAACTTCATTATACATATGATATTATATTGTAAACTTTGTTTATACTTTATATATAGCAAAGGTTTTCTAGAGATTTTTCGTGAAAATATTATATGGATGTTCCTTGCAACATCTTCTTTTAGACAATGTAGAAACTTTGTTTATATTTTACTTAACAAAGGTTTATGGAATATGAAAATACTATATGGAAGTCTATGGAACTTCAGTATATATTATGATGAGATTTTGCTCATAGTATGCATGAAAAAGGTTTTCATAAATGTTAAGAAACATGTTGATCTATATTGTGGATAGATACAAACTATTTTGGTGAGCTATTTTGCTCACCCTTGCTTTGTTTTAAACATATCACAACAACATATAGGCGAGCTGAACCAGACTAAGCGATTAGTTCATGAATGAATGAGAAATGTTTCGCAACTTGATGAGGATGATGTAGCTACCATTGCTGAGGAGGAAGCTATTGCTAGGCTAGTTGTTAGCTTTTAAGTATCAGATGTATTTACTAGAATGACTTATGTTAATGGATGGCAAAGAGTATGTAAAGTTAAAATGTAATTCTTTTGGGTTGTAAGAACTCAAATTTGTGTTTAATAATATTTAATGGTTACTCTGAGTTCATCTCTGGGAATATAACGGGAGTGTTTTATGTTGTTGTTTTGGGTCACAAGGTTGTAAATTAATTTATGTTGGTTCAAGTTCAAGTATTGTGGATAGAAATTGAGACCGTAATGACCAGATCCCTGACCCCGGATCTGGGGCTGTTAAATGTGAAGGGATAGATGAGGTCAAAGAGAATAAGAAATAGATACTGCTCACACAGTATGAAGCTTTCATGGCACAGCCCAAAGAAAGCATTACTAATATGTTTGAGAGATTTCACAAGTTTGATACTTACCTACAGATGAATGGAAAAGTCTAAAGCACCAAATAATTGAATATGAAGTTTCTACTATCTTCACCAAACCACCTAGAGCATAGGGTTATTTCTTTAAGAAAAAGAGATTTAAACAAAGTCACATATGATGTGCTTTATGGTGCATTAAAGACTCATGAGCTTGAGCTGTTACAGAAAAGGACTATTCAAGCAAATCAAGGTAAAATGAAAAACACATCATGTGCCTTAAATGTAAATAGATCTATTCAAGAACTTGAAGCCTCTACAAGCCAATTGAGGATTGAAGAAGTAGTGGATGAAGAACCAGTAGTGGAGATGCCTGAGACTGTTGCTGAGGAACAGGAAGAAGAATGAGATGAGTTCTACACTCTTGAGGAGCTAGATGCCATGGAAAATACTTCATATGCTTTCATGGCTAGAAAACTTCCAAACATTAGATTCAAGAGAAAGAAGCCCTTCAAACCTAGACCTCAGAACCATTCATTCAACAAGAATAAAGCACATATGAAGCCAAGCAAGAATAAATTGAAAACCAACTATGTGGATAGGTCATCTGTGAGATGCTATAGATGCAATGACCTAGGGCATTTTGCTAGTGAATGCAAGAAGCCTAAAAAGAAGGATAAGGAGTTTCTTCAGCTTGAAGCTAAGTATGAGGCCCTTCTGAAAAAGCAAACACTAGGCAAGGCCAACATAGTTGAAGGGAAGTAATGGGATGATACTGATAGTGATGGAGAAGAGCAAGAATTTTGCAACTATGCCTTGACGGCTAATTCTAAGGATGAGACATCTTCATCAGACTCTCAGGTACCATCTCTCACTACTATAGACATGTCTGTTTCTGAGTAAAAAGATATGATTGAATAACTATCTGTTAAAATGTTTAATATTCATACTAGTATGATTGTTGCTAATGAAGAAATTGTAAAACTGTCTGTTAAGAATGAAGTATTAAACAAAAGAAATGAGGAATTAGAGCTAGCTGCCATGCAAGTAGAAAATCTTAAGAAAGATGTTGAATATCTTGAGAATAAGGTGGTATGTGCTAGTCAGCTTGAGAAGGCTCTTATGGATGAAATAGCTGAGAATGAATTCAAATTGAGAACCTTTAAGAACTCCTCTAGTCTATTGCAGTCCTACCATGAGAAACATCAAGAAATTTCAAAGGTTGAAATTGGTTTTAATTATGACACTCTCAAAAAGAGGAAAGGCTGTGCAGTCATTGAAGATGATAAGGTTATTCATGAGAATGTGCCTCGTATTTTGAAAAATGCTAAGGCACCTATCTTTAAAGAATCAATACTTGAAATTGATGGGGAAGCTTTACTCATCAAGCAAATGTTGAATGATGAGGATGGGGCACAATCTAGTGAACAACCAGCACCCTCTAAGTGTGGGAGTGCCAAATTGAAAACCAAGGAGCCAGTAGGAGTTAGACCTAGAACTGAGAAATCTGTTAAGTTTTAACCAGCTAGAAAGAATGAATCTGAACAGAAAGTGGCTAAGAAGATACAGAACAGAAATGGCAAACTATGGATTAACAAGGATAATAATTATGCTTATTTGCCAAATGCCCCTAGGAAAGTTTGTCAAAATGGTTTTAACACTAATCATTTAACTCATGCATGCAAGAAACCTATTGGTAGTGTGCATAAACCTTTCTATGATTTCTCTATGCCTTTAAGACATAGAGATTCTCCATTCTGTGATAAGTTTGACTGTATGCCATACAATATGAATGTTATGACTAGTTGTTTAAATTGAGAAGACAATTCATTGATACTTGTATCAGTCACAACACCCTCACACACTACACAAGGTCAAAGTCTTCAATTCCTCCTAGAACTAGGAAGGCACCTCTGTCACCGAAGTCTGAAAACTCAGGTTCTAAGACTTCTAACTGTGATAAGAAGATTAGCCCTAAGAAAGTTGATAAGCATGCTGTTATTGATAAAACTATTTCTAAACCAGGAGGACCCAAACTTGTTTGGGTACCAAAGAAGAAGTAATACACTTGTGTTTGCAGGGCAAAGAACAGGAAA
This sequence comes from Saposhnikovia divaricata, assembly GCA_036435485.1. Lineage (NCBI taxonomy): Eukaryota > Viridiplantae > Streptophyta > Magnoliopsida > Apiales > Apiaceae > Saposhnikovia > Saposhnikovia divaricata. Next base: position 5,047,393 of record CM071598.1, on the reverse strand, counting down.
AGAAGGTCATGTGGATTCTGAACAGTGGATGCTCAAACCACATGACTGGTGATATGGCCCTGCTATCATAGTATGAGGAAAAGGCTAGCCCTATGGTTGCTTTTGGAGATGACAACATTGGAAACACATTGGGATATGGTAAACTGAAAGTTGGTAATGTCATCATTAAAGATGTAGCACTGGTCAGAGGGCTCAAGCATAATCTACTAAGTGTTGGTCAGTTTACTGACAGGGGTTTCAAAGTAAATTTTGACAAGGATGAACATTTGATCATGCACAAGAAGACTGGTGAATTTGCTCTATCTGGAGTGAGGAAAGGAAGCCTATTTGTAGACAATATGGATTCTGCAAGCAAGGAAAAAATTTGTTGCTTTTACCCAAAAGCATCAAATGAAGATTGTTGGTTGTGGCATAAGAAGTTATCACACTTGAACTTCAAATCCATTAACTCTTTAGTCAAAAGAGAGTTAGTGAAAGGCATGCCCACACTTGAATTCTATCAAGAAGGAGTGTGTGAGGCTTGTCAAAAAGGAAAGATGAAAAGGTCGAGCCATAAGTCAAAGACCGTGACATCAATAACAAAGGCCCTGCAATTAATTCATATGGACTTATTTGGGCCTGTCAATATTATGTCACTTTCAAGAAAGAAATATGCCTTGGTGATGGTTGATGACTATACAAGGTATACATGGGTGGAATTTCTAGCATTAAAAGATGAGGCTCCACAAGTAATCATTGAGCACATAAAGAAAGTTGATAAAGAAGCAAAGGCCAACAATGCAAGTGTGATTGCATTAAGAAGTGATAATAGAACAGAGTTCAGAAATGCCATGCTTGAAGCATTCTGCAAAGAGATTGGTATTTCATAACAATTCTCAGCTCCAAGGACTCCAAAACAATATGGAGTTGTTGAGAGAAAGAAGAGGACTCTAATTGAGGCTGCTAGAACAACGTTACTTGATGCAAAAAAACCTACACATTTTTGGGCTGAGGCTGTGAGCACTACATGCTATATTCAAAATAGAACTCTCATCAACAAAAACACTGGAAAGACACCTTATAATTTGATGACTGGAAAGAAGCCTACCCTCAAGTATGTTCATGATTTTGGAAGCAAATGCTTTGTATTGAAGGATAACTCAGAATATGTTGGAAAGTTCGAAGCAAAGGCATTTGAAGGAATTTTTCTTGGCTATTCTATGGTGAGAATTGCTTACAAAGTTTATGTCATCAGTCAAAAGAAAGTTATGGAAAGCACAGATGTGACATTTGATGATAGCAAACTACCTAGATTAGAAGTAGCCAATGATGAAGATAGAGATCCATTAAGGTTGGAAAATTTGGATGATTCTGATGAAGAGAATGAAACTGAAGTTGAGACTATAGTTCAACAAACTCCAGTGAATGATGAAAAACCAGAGAAGAGTCTATGCCAATCAACAGTGAAAATACAAGCATCCAAGACATACCTGTGAATGATGGCAACTTCACAGGGGGAGGAAATGAAGATGATCATAACTTGGATGATGAAGCCACATCAAACTTGAGAAATCAATCTGAACATTCAAGGAAATGGGATAGATCACACACTGTAGAACAAATAATTGGAGATCTAAATGAATGAGTGAGAACAAGGAGAGCAACTCAAAATGAATGTCTCTATGGTTGCTTTCTATCTTAATTTGAGGCTAAGAAACTTGATGATGCACTGTTGGATCCAGATTGGATTATTGCTATGCAAGAGGAGCTGAATCAATTTGAAAGAAACAAAGTATTGGAGCTTGTGCCTGCACCAAAGAACAGAACCATTGTTGGAACAAAATGGGTTCTGAAAAATAAGATGGATGAAAATGGTGTGGTTATAAGAAACAAAGCAAGGTTGGTTGCAAAAGGATACTCTTAACAGGAAGGCATTGATTATGATTTGTCCCTGTTGCCAGATTGGAAGCCATCAGAATCTTCTTGGCAGTTGTTGCTCATTCAAATTTTTAGGTCTATCAAATGGATGTCAAGAGTGCATTTCTGAATGGAGAGTTGGAAGAAGAGAAGTATGTGCAACAACCACCTGACTTTGAGGATCCACATTTCCCAAAATTTGTCTACAGATTGCTTAAGGCATTGTATGGACTTAAGCAAGCTCCAATGGCATGGTATGACATATTGTCACAATTGTTTCTTGAAAATAAGTTCACTAGAGGCACATTGGACAAGACATTATTTTACAAGAAACATGGTAATGATATTATCCTAGTTCAAATCTATGTGGACGATATCATATTTGGCTCTACAAATGAGAGACTGTGTAAAAAAATTTCTAAGCTCATGCAAAGCAGATATGAGATGAGCATGATGGGAGAGTTGACATTCTTTCTTGGATTGCAAGTTAGTCAAAGAATGGATGGTATCTTTATTATTCAAACCAAGTATATCAAGGGTATATTGAAGAAGTTTGACTTAGAAGACTGCTCACCTACAAAGACCCATATGGCCACTACCACTAAATTAGATGAAGATGCTAAGGGCAAGAAAGTAAATATCTCAGTCTATAGAGGCATGGTTGGTTCTCTACTCTATCTCATTGCTAGTAGACCTGACATCATGTTTGCAACATGTCTATGTGCAAGGTTTCAATCAAACCAAAGGAATCACACACGATTGCTATCAAAAGGATCTTTAGATATCTGAAGGACACTCCAAACTTAGGTTTATGGTATCCTAAGGACACAAGGTTCAATCTGGTTGATTACTCTGATGCTGATTATGCTGGATGCAGAGTGGATAGGAAAAGTACCTCAGGTAGCTGCTAGTTTCTTGGACAAAGGTTAGTCTCTTGGTATAGCAAGAAACAACAATCTGTGTCAACTTCTACAACTGAGGCTGAATACATAGCTGTTGGAAGTTGCTGTGCTCAAGTGTTTTGGATTAGAAACCAACTTAGGGATTATGGACTTGTGTTGGAAAAGATTCCTATCATGTGTGACAACATAAGTGCAATCTCTATAGTTTCCAATTCTGTCAATCATTCTAGAACAAAGCACATTTATATCAGATATCATTTCATTAGGGAACATGCAGCTAATGAAACCACTGAGTTGCATTATGTTTCCACATATAGACAATTAGCTGATATATTCACTAAGCCATTGGATGAAGCCACCTTCACAAGGTTGGTTAGTGAGACTGGAATGCTGAATTCTTCAGAATCTGGTTAAGTGAAAATATCAACTGAATGTTGCAGCAATAAACACTTACTTTATCTAAATTCTCAATATTTTTGAAGTAAGTGTTGGTTAAAATATGATTTATAAATATTTCAAATCTGTTGCATATGTTGAAAAATCATATTTCCTAACTTGAAATTTCTATAAAATTTTGAGAAAATCACTATTTAATTTGTTAGAATATTCTTCATTGAATATTTCTGGTGAATTTTTAAAGATAGTGAAAATTGAGTTTATGAGTGAAAAGCATTTTTTGACAAGTCAAACTTCTCTAATGATTCATTGTATGTAATTACTCGATCGACTTCTCGAACAAGTCCTTTTTGAGTACTTTCGAGTTCTTAAATTAGGTCTTTTCGAGATATCGAACAGAGACATGCTTGACTTCTCGAATATGGTATTTGAGTTCTCTAATGTCTGAGTTCTCGAATATAGTATTTGAGTTCTCTAATGTCGGAGTTCTCGAATATAGTATTTGAGTTCTCTAATGTCTGAGTTCTCAAATATAGTATTTGACTTCTCGAATCATTTGAAAAGGCTGAATTCTCGCTAAATCTCAACCATTTTTGGATTTTTGTCTAAAATTTTAATTCACTCATACAAACATATTTTATTCAATTCTAAATTGAATAAACTGCCAGGTGTGGGTTATAACCTGCTTGAGTTATCGAATAAGCCTTTCTTGAGATATCGAATAGTTATTTTACACTTCTCGTATACTCGACTTGTCGATACAAAACATATATCTAATCGACAATTCAAGTACTTCATACTTTTACAATTTCACAATTACTCTATTCATTTCATTTAATTTCTCAAGCATCTAAATTCACAAAACCTCTAAAAACCATAATCTCAGAAGCTAAATTTCTTCTTTAACCTTCATTCTTTTCTCTCTCACTGTGTAACAATGGAGAATTCCAAACTCACCATACCCAAACAAACCAATTTCATTGCAATAACCAATGATGTGGAAGCACCAAATGCAAACTTCAAGTGCTTTGTTCGATGAATGTCTGATTCATACATTAAGGATGCACTGTCAGCCAATCCAACTATGTACCTAGACATTCTAGAATAGTTTTGGAGGACTGCTACTGTGGAAGTCATTGCCCTTGAAAATGCTATAACTTCCTACATAGTCTATTGTAAGATTCAAGACAAAGATGTTACTATCACTACAACAGATATGAATCAAGCATTGGGCTTACAACAAGAGGTGTATGACCCACTAGCCACAATCGTTGAGTTGGAGGACTTCTTTGATTTCATCAATTACTCAAATGAAATCAAACTTGGGCATCTGAATAGGAAGTTTCTAAGGAAAGAATGGAGCTATGTATTTGCTACTCTCCTTCAAGTCTTCACTGCAAGAAAGTGTAGCTTTGACCAAATCAGTGCACCTACACAGCAAATAGGCTATACCTTAGCTTATGGGAAAAAGATAGATGTTGGACAGATCATCCTACAGGAGTTGTATGGGAGACTTGGTAAGAACTCAGCCAAGAGAGGTACTGAAATTTTCTTCCCTCGTTTTATTCAATCTGCACTTAATTTTGTAGATGATAAACCGATTGACTTACCTGGGATAGATAAAAATAGAATATGCTATCCGAAATCCATGACCAAACTCATTTTTGGTAATTTGGATACTAGGAATGATGTGGATGTAAGACTTGAAATAACTCCTCACATGGAGAGTCTATTTAAGTTTTACCCCCATAACATGCCAATATTTGATTCAAAATCCCAATTATCAAAACCCAAGCAAGTAGAACAAATTGCTAACCCAGGGCCTACTAACTTACCTCCTCAACCAAATACATTACCAAACAGTGAGCCAATTGCATCACCCTCTCAACAGGGTGGTGTTTGTAAAGGAGAAGAAGAGAAAACAGGTCAAAGAAAAAAATCTAAGAAAACCACCTCTTTAGTCACTCAAATGGCTGAAGTTGTAAAATCAGGGGGCAAACAGATCACTAGATGTATCCTCTCAACAGGGTGCATCTATAGAATCAAGCATTCTCCCCAATGCACCTTCTTGTAAAGAGTCAGCACATGGGAGTGATAAGGCTAGCACAACACTGATTGGAGAGCACATCACACTTGAAACTCCCTCTATTTCTCAGGGGAAGTTGCCAAAATCTATTCTACAAGACACTTCGCTTCCAGAATCCACATCTAATATTTCTTTACAGCCTGCAACTCAAGTAATTGAGGAGCAAGGCAGTGATCACCAAGAATTTCCTTCTCTTGGTGAGCCAATGGATTCAAGTGACTTAGTGCAAGACACTTTGTTCACCACCAAGGACCTACATTTAGATGGTAAGAGAATGCATGCTTGGGCATATCCTAATGACACTATTAAAAACATAGAGGATTCACTAGTTTTCACTAGAGACTCTGTGTATGTGTCACCTACTGTTGTAACTCTTCCCACTTCTGTGGAGACAACAGTAGTAGAGTCAATCCATTCGGTTATAGAAGTTGCATCTGTAACTGAGGAGTCTAGCTTGCCTAGCTCTAGCTTTGACTTTTTGTCACAATGGCGGAAGCCTGTGCAACATGACAGTACTTCAGTATTAGGGTCTGCTCCACAATAATTGACAGTTGAAGCACTTCAAAGCTTAGTTGTGGATCAGATTCCTGAGTTTGTAAAGATAGCTCAAAACCTTGTCACATCCAACCTTCCAAATCCAGATTATGAGGCAATTCTGCTATGTCACAGGGAAGATGTGGAGAATCAAAAGGAGAAAATAGTAGATGAAGCTGAGAGAGATGGCAACATTGATTCCTGGTTGCAAGAATATGGTGGTGTCACTCTCAATGAAGCTCTCCAATACCTAAGAGAAGAGTACATCACTACACTAGGATCAAATGCCAAGTCTCTATCTCCTGGTAAAGTGTATGAAGCTGTAATTGATACATACAAGGGAACCTTGAAGGCTTCTCGCTAGCTTGGCAAATGAGTTAAAATAAAAATCAATGAAGTATGCAAAGCCATAGCAAAGGTAGTGAGTGAGATCAAGACAGAATTTATCTCAAAGTTTCCATCTGTAGACTCTGTCCTCAGGAATATACAACAATGCAAAGCTACCTGCAATGAATTGGATAATCACCTTCCCTTGGTCCAAGATGCTCTCAAGAATCTTGTAACTCATGTGCAAAACCTATCCTCTCAGACAACTGATGCTAATGCATAAATCAGAGTTCTCTTTACCAACCAATATGGAGATAAACTGGTGACTGATGTCCCTATCCATGATATGACGAAGTTTGAAGTAGCAAGCCTCAAAGAACAGTCCCTTTATGGATTTAAAGCTAAAGAATTGCTCACCAAGGTGGATACTTTAGGAAAGGAAGTGAGTTCCCTCAAACAAGTCAATGCTGAACTTACATCTGTTGCTCTTCTGAATGATAAGTTGGACACTCAGGCTACCACCACAACTGATCTTATCCCTCAGAACAAAAATCTCATTCTTGCCATTATTGAGCAACTGAACAAAAAGAAAGGTCATTACAGTAGAAGAGTTGAAGGCTCTATCATATCTCAGATCATACACAGCAACTGGCATTGTTTCTAAAACTGCTAAGTTCAATAAGGGCCATGGTGGTGATATAGATGAAGATAAAGGTTATATGAGAGGAAGCCATCATAGGAGTAATATGGGAGATGAAGATTAGAAGAAGAAGAAGAGGAAGGACAGCAAAGGAAAGAAGGGAGATGATGACTAGGGCTATGACAAAGTATATGAGAAAAGAGGTGAAAGACAGCAAGCCTCAAGCATCACTAGCAGTATTCCCACCACAACACAAGACTTTATGTCTAGGGTGGATACAGTTAGTGATGACTTGCCAAAATCAAATTCTATGGCTTCTATAACTGAGTTGCCACCTCAAGCAAAGGAAATTCAAATCAAGAATCCATATGTATGTCTCCAAAAGAAAACTGCTAATGTTATACTACAACGATCAAGGAATAAAGGTCTCAAACTACTTCCAAGTGACAAGATGCAAAAGTTGAAATTCAAGACTAAGGCCAGAAAGGTAATGAAAGTGAAGACACACACATCCCAAGCCATTACTATAGTACCAGGATTAGATTTGCCACCTCTTGATGAAGATTATGATGAAGATCAATTGGCATTTCTACTAGCCCAAAGAATCTATCAAGTGGCAATTGTGGATGACTGTTTGGAGTTTAAATACTCAGATGGTAAACAGAAGAAATTTAAATAGGGGATGTGTCAACACTGGGGCAAACTATATGAGATTGAAAGGATAGTTACATTCCTGAACATGGAAGATGAAGTGGAAAAAGTTTGGAAGCTAGAACTCATAGATTTTGTGAAGATGAAGAGAGATCATGCTGAGAAAGTGAGAAGGGAGTGCTTTATAAAATGGAAAGAAAGGGAGAAGGAGCTTGATAAGCTGGAAGCTGAAGCAGAAAAGTTAAGGGCTAAAGGGTTGTGCAGAGTTCAGTTCGATCCCTATGTTGTGAAGTGTATGAGAAGAAATGAAGATAATGTCAACATCAGAATGGACTTGGTCAACCATTAACCTGCAAATTTACTGAAACCAATACTTGATTAAGAATTTAATTATGCTTGAAGAACTTGATGCTATGGCAGCCATTATAAAGGCTATGGATGAGAATGCAAGGAATGAAGAAGAAAAGAAAAAGAAGGCATATGATGATCTACAAGCCAAAGCTATGGGGGATGACATCAAGAGACAATGGCTAGTATTTCTTCATGGTCTGTAAGAATACTCTCTTTGTAATTCTATCCATGATGACAATCAATTTCATATATGAATTATTAATGTTTTATCCTTATGTATGTTAGGCTTGTTATCAGACATGAAATTGTGACTAAGGATCTTACTCACAATTTGGGGGAGATTGTTAGTCACAGAGGCATGCCTGTATTTAACTAATAACCAGGCTAATTATTTGTAATGCTTTGCATTACTTACATGACCTCTTAACTAAGGGAGCCTCTAGTTGTAGAGTTTCTACTTGTATTAGTACTTGTAATAGGCATCAAAATTCTATCTGTGTAATTGTTAATTAAGTCATAAAATAATGCTTGAAAGAAGATCCAGAGATCATGCCTCAAGCTTGAAGAACAAGGTTGTCAAAATAAACACAGTTAGATTTTGGTAATTGGATTTGCCTAAGTACCAATTCGAGAAGTACTTTTGTTTTATTCGAGAAGTCTAGCTTTCGAGAAGTCAGGGATTCGACATCTCTAAAGGCACTGTTCGATATCTCTGAATGCACTGTTCGATATCTCATTCGATAACTCAGAGATTCGACATTTCTAATCCTCTATTCGAGAACTCAAGAAGTTAACAAGTCTAAGCATCATTCGAGTTCTTAAAGAGTCAACAAGTCAAAGCTACATTCGATATCTTAAGGACTTGGAAGCTATTCGACATCTCAGGGATTCGATAATTCAAATGCTCTATTCGACAACTCAAGGATTCCTAAAGAATATGCTATTTCGAGAAGTGGTTCGACATCTCAAGAAAATAGTATTTGAGAACTGAGAGTTATCTACCAAGTTAGTTCTAGTTCTTGAATCAACTACTCAGCTACTTCTCGAATGTAATCTTGAAGACACAATACTGAAGAATTATATAAGTCAGAAACCTGTAGTAAGCCAAAATACTTTCAGGACCACAGTACTGTAAAGTGTTTTTGGAAAGCCTACAAAGAAAGAGACAAGCTGCTAAAGAAGTGGATCTGGGCAGGTTAAAGAAAGTCAAATCGCATGTTGCCTGGATGTATCTCAAAATAGGATAGACAAGTTAGAAAGTAAATTTGTCTGTTTTACCTTTTGTAGTAATTAGGGTACACACATGTTCTATAAGTGTGCAACCCCACTTCTCTAGCAGTATTGATTCAATCAATCAATCTAATCAATCGATCAATAGCAGAGATAACAACTTAGAACATCTCTTTGAGAAAACGAAGCTGAGAATACTACCATTTGTATTCACAGTTTGTAGGAAATCTTTATCTAATAAAATATTAGATTAAAGTGATTGATCGTGTTCTAGTGTTTATATTCCACATTTACACATCTTATTAAGCACGAACACACACATTGCTACATAACCAGATTCAAATACTCAAACAATCTTTCTTAAAAGCCATATTTGAAGAAAAGTTTGAGAAATACATTTACCCCCTTCTGTATTTCCTTGTCTTAGTATTCCGTAATCAACATAATATATATAAATACATATATGTATATATGTATGTTTTTGAAGCATGGTTAACAAATTAGTGTATATTCAAGCTAATGTAGTAGTAGACAATTATATAATAGCTTGAGAGCACGATATGTGACTTGATATTTAAAAATATTTTTGATGAAATCGAACTACTAATTTTCAATTTTATTAACTTCATTATGAGATTGAATTATTATTTAGGTTCAAATAAAATAAAATTATCATACATGAATAAAATCTCATAAAAATCAAGGGGGCGTGATTTTTTTCCTTTTACTATGAGGTGATTTTCTATTTAAATATTGGTACCTTGCAACTTACTAAACTAATGTATGCTAATGTGTTCATATTGGTTGAGTTGTTACCATCATTATATAGTTATAGCGTAATTTAGTAAATATATAGTTGTTATTTAATAATGTGAGAATAAATTATATGAGAAATTTAATATCGAATATTTTCTGATTAAAAGCATATATAATATATAAGCATGTTAAATTAAATAGTTATAATATTTTAATTAGAACTATTAACTAACCATGGTTAGTAAAGTGGGTAAAAAAAGGTAAATAAGGAAAATTTTTAATATAACATGATTGGTCTGAAATTTAGGAATAGAATCTGACTGGTCCTAAAATAATTACTCTTTATTTATTGATTAACTTATGGTGTGGTAGACTCAGGTATTATAATAAAGGATAAAACTAGAAACAAGATACTACCCATGTCCAAGTTTGTATGGTCCTTTGATTTTTTTCATTCATTTCAATATGTTCGGTTGAGATAATTGTAAATAATATTCATTCAATTTTTTATTTTATATAAAATATCAAAAAAAATTAATTTTCAATATTGAAATACTCTCTCCGTCCCATTTTGCATGTCCCTTTTGTAAAAAAATACACATATTAAGATAAAGGTTAGTTGGATAATTTTTTTTAACTAATACCCTTATTTAATATATTGAAAAATGAGAATATAGTTAAGTTTAAAAAAAGCCAAATTTTAGATATAATAAATGTAGGGATAATTTTGGAAAACTACCCTTAAATTTGTATTGAAAGAAGAAAAGGAACATGTAATTTGGGACAAATTCATTTTTTAAAAGGGAGATATATTTTGGGACGGAGGGAGTACATGTAAAAAGAAGTGACTATTTTTGTTAGGACGGAGGTAGTATATCAAAAAAATATTAGTAGGACATAATATATTTATTGATAAATAGTTAGTGATGAGTGTAATTTTTAGTCACTAAATATGAGAATATACTGACAAATAATTTTAGAGGCATCCTGAAAATGATAGCTTACACTGAAGTAACCAAGAGAATGAAAACTCGGTGTCCGGTTTGGAAGAATATGGAGTTTCCTGCTTGGATTTCATCCCTCATTGGATTAATTGGTCTTATTCGAGTTTTGGATGGACCAGTTGATGCTCTATATGTGTATGTGACATCAGCTGCTACTATGAATAATTATGGCCGTGCCAATGTTGTCACATTTAGTACTTATGGTTACTATGATCGACTTCTCGGTGTGATGAAGAGAATTGGAATAATTCTGTCTTCTGTCGACCACAATAGTCAGACTGACTCTGCATTCCCAACCATTGCAGCTGAACTCAAACAAAACATTTTTACTCTTTATGGTACTCAGGGTCGGCCTTGAGAAATCTAAAGCCCCAAGCAAAAAAAGCATAAAAAAATAAGAAATTGATACCGTAAAAGATACTAACCTTTAGAAGTTTTAGACACTACAATTGTAAGAGAGGGATACGTATAGCATTTCATAAATCAAACACATACAATTGTAAGAGAGAGATACATACAATTTTGATATCTTATTACAGAAACACTTTAAAGATGATTTTCTCAATAAGCTGAGATAATGGCTTTACAATTAAGCCACGAGATCCAACTGATTCTTTCAAAACAATCCATCTTTTTATAGAAGAAGAAAATAAACAATACACACGTTGCACAATCCAAAGAATGAAATTGCAAAATCATAAGAGTTAGCCATATCACAAAATGTGAATTGAGACTATGACATCCACGTGGCATGTAAAAAGCTCGAGGATTTATATCGAGTAATATTTTTTGCACACCTTTATTTTTCCCTTATCATGCCCCTACCCCCTCACATTATATTCAAGCCTTCTAATGCAACGGTAAGTGATTCAAAAAGTCCTTCTCCGGATGTATCATCAACCTTTATAAATCCTAAGAAAATTTTTCAACTTTAACATTATCGCCTGATGTATCTACACAATGAATAACAAATGTCAATTGCTCTTCATGACTTATTTGCTCTTCACACAATGAATTAACATTATCGCCTATTGTAGTGGACTAGAAAATTATATCTATTATTAATAGGTTGCGCCACTTCATATCAAGTTCTGGTGGAGGCTAAGTATCTCTGAATAGCTTGTAAAGCCAAGGTAGTATGGTAGTTTGAACAATCCTCAAATCTGGACTTATAAGTAACAAATCTAGTGCTCTGGAAAGTAAATGAAAAATGAACAAAAGAATGGAGTTTAAATAAAGATTTTATACTTTAATAGTGAAATTCATGGTGACTATAGGTTTTTATATTTAAAAACTTTTGAAAATAAGTTATCAAGACCTAGTAGTACTCTCAATGAAAGTTTAGTTTGCTCTGATTTGCAGATTATTTAAAACTCTATTGACCACTAGATAGGTGTGAATTTTTGCAAAAATATAAATTTAATTTATAGGAATAAGTCCAACATTAACAACAAAATATTCTTATGTTCTTAATAGACAAACAATAGCAAATTACAACTAATTGCAGCGGGTTAGCCTAAACCTGAACATCACATAATACTCGGTGACTGAAAGCCTTTCTAGTATCTCTCGACTCCAAGGCCAATAACGTATATTCCAGCTGGTTTGGAAAATGCAGTTTTGGCTGCAGGAACTGTTGGACAAATTCCGAAGTAGTTCACATTGAAGTGACCTGCAACTGGACGTCCAGCGAAAGTGGCTGTTTGGCCCTCGGGAATACCCTTAGGAGCATCAGCTGATGCGATAGCATTCATTGTGGCTTCATCATCAACAAAGCCTATAGTAATCCTAATATGCTCAAAGGGAATGACACCGTCTTCATTGGTGCAAAAGATAGCCCTTACTATGTCCTCGATGTCATAATGGGAATGATGGAGAGTACCATCCGAGCCGGCATGAGGCCAAGCTGCTTATAGGGCACCAAAAAATTTAAATTTTTAGAGGCACATTTTTTTATTTATGTATATATATGAGCAAAAAAAATAGGTGCGCACTTTCTAAAATTTTATTTTAAAGAAGCACAAAAAAAAATTAAGTCTCAAATAACACAAAAGTAAAAATAAATAAATTAGGGCATAAATTTTTTTTTATTTTTGTTTGGGGTTTAACAAAGAAGCACATAAATAAAAATAATTAAAATATAGATAGATTATAAATACGTAAATATTAAAATTCAATTAAAAAATCCTAAAAAAGTAGTAAATGATTCCTCTCTGTTCCTCTCCTTGGTTATTTGGTGACTCCAAATCCAAATCTTTTTCTGATCTAAACAAACACAATTGTGAAGTGAGTCAAGTATGAAATAACATTGTTGCCCAGTAATTAACAATTGTAGAAGGGGATTGAATACAATTGTATAAGATTTTTCGACTTAAACAAAATTGATAACACAAGTATGAATGAATAACAGCTTTATTTACTTCTGATATATAACTGTTACAAACTCTCTCAAGAACTTTTGATGTTCTTGAGAGCTGCTAGGTTACAAAATAACTCATGTATGCAATTACTGTTATGTAAAACCTAAACTGTGTTCATATACAGTACACAGTTGCTCAATCAATTACAAGATATTCTGAATCAATTACATACGACTCATAGTACATATCTTGAATGATAGCTGCGTTCCTACAATTAGGGAACCGACATATCAATCTTCCTTTATCTCTGGACTAATGTAGATCTTCATACAATCATGATCATCCTTCAATCCTGATAGCAATCATGATACTGACTATTACTGATGACGTTAGCATCAGTATCTAATCAGTAGTCCAGATCCTGATCATCACTTGAATCAATATCTAACAATCTCCCCCAATTTGTACTTTGTGAAATAAAGCACAAATTTCTTGATTCAATGATGTCAAAAACTCAAAAACAAAAACCTTAAAAATCATCAGCCTTGTCTCAGAAATTCTTTCATAGAAATTACTCATCTTCAAGAAACTTGATAGTAATTCTTCTTCTTTACTTTCAAGAATTTCAACCGTTCTTTTCTTCATATTCTTGAGTTCTTCATCTTCCTCATTGATCTGATAAATAGCTACCCTGAGATTTTGTATTGAGCTTCTTGGTAAATCTAGATCTCCCAAGAATAGATACACAGTTTCTTCTCCATCAGGATTAAGAGATAACTGTTCCATACCAAAAACAATTTCTTTAATAGTAGTACCTCTTTTCATTTCAACTTCCTGACCTGATGTATTTAAATATATAGGAGTATAATTGCCATCATATCTTCCTCCTCCATCTAGATACCTCTATCTGATAACTCTGAGAATCATGCAATACCAGTTATTGTAGACTTCAGTTTTTTTTTATCATGAATCCTTCTATTCTTGAGCAGATAAAGAACATATTTCAGCTCTTTTGTAGATTTGCATAACAACTCCTGAATAGAAAGCTTCTTGACATTCTTGTCTTTTATGAAGTACAAAAACTTTTCAACTTTCATAGAACTGGCATGACAATCAATAATAATTGCAACAGCTTCTAGCAGAATTTCAGTCTGAGTTTCTTCAGGAATTTGATTTGAGTTAAAACAGGAGTAATGAGCTGTGAAATTTCTTTCTTTCCTTCTTCACTAATCTTCCTTCTTTTAACCAGTTGTCCTACCTCTTCAGTTTTTTCACTTATATCATGTCTCATAGCTGAAATCACTTCAAGAGATAACGGAGTTTTCTTCTTTGAAGATGTTTGAAAATCTTCAGTTACTTCTTCTATTCTGATTCCACTAGACCTTGTCTATGTAGAAACAACTTGAATAGGCTTCCTTCCTCTTCCTCTACCTCTGCATCCTCTACCTATAGTAGGAGTCTTTGTCTTGGAGATTTCTTTCATAATCCTTTGCTGTCCTTTTATGACCTCCTCAGTAATCATGCCAGGAAAATCTTCAGTTGTTAAAGCAAGTGCCTATCTTGCATTATTCTGCTCAACTCTTTTATCTTTATGAAACAAAGGTAACACTTGTCCATCCTCGGTGTCAAGTGCCTGAAATAGGTGAATATCTTCTCTTTCTTCTTTAATGAACACATCATCCTTCAGGAATTGTTGACAAAGGCTGATTTAGATCAGTTATCAGAATTTTCTCTTCCGTCATGGTTTGAGATTGTACCATTGTTCTCACTATTTTCACACCAGTATCAGAAATGTAAGTTGACTGCATAGTTCAAGAACTAGATTTTACTTTCTTTGAATTTGCAGCATCAGAGGTATCTTTATGAGACTTAACACCACCATCATTTCCAGAAGTATCATCCCTTCTTACAACTAGATCAGGTGAGCATTTTGTTTTTGATACTTTTTCCCCCTTTTTAACATCAGAATTGGTTAACAAAGATAAAATCAGTTGAAGATTTTCTTCAATATTGGAGACTTTTGAAGACAGGGTATCAACTTTAAGATCCAAGGTATCCATCCTTGTATTGACAGTAGTGGTTAGATTTCTGAGTTTAGTTGCAGTTGCAGATGTAGCTTCCTTTACAACGTCAGCCAACTCAGTATGAAGAGATTCATTTGCAAATTTGACAGAATTAATTTTTGTATGTAAGCCTTTGGATAAAATAGTTGTAGCCTTCAGATGATCTTTAAGATTAGAGATAGATATTTGTGAGATAGCATGTGTAGCACGAACAGCATATTTGTGACCTTCTCCACAATTCTGCTGGTCATTCAGTTCCAATAGGATTGAAACTAACTGGATTAGTCTTATTAGGATCAAATACACCAGACATAAAATGACTAGATGATCCATGTGCAGATCCCTTACTTATTAACAAGGCTTTTCTCAGCTATACTGCTTCACTTGAATCATCATCATTATCATCATCACTATTATCCGAGCTATCACCATTATTAGCATAAAAAACATTTGCATCCATATTATCATCAGGATTCAAAATACTCTTTAATTTCAAATCAGCATTAGAAGGAACTAATTTTTCCTGATGACCTGCACTCAAAACATAAATATTTCCTAAATCTCTCTATCTTTTAAAGTAATCTCATCACCTCTCACTACATTTCCTAAGTTACTTTCAATAGGAACTTCTACCTCACTAGAAGTTTATAACTTCTCACACTTTTCTACCTCTCTTTTTGCCAGTTCAGGAGATTTCTTCTCATCAGGAACAAGGCTTACATTAGTATTTGCTACCAATGGTTCTTGTATATCCAGAGGTTGTGGAGCTACTTCAACCCTTTAAGTTGAAGGTTCTTGTGTGCTTCCCTCAAATACAATTTCTTCAAGTACATCATCCATATCTGCAATTGTCTTCTCGTGAACTTTTTTGTCAGCAATGCTCTGAGCTACATCCTCTAGTATTGAATCTGGAATTCCTTGAGCAATATCTGGAAATTCCTTTGCTGCTATAGAAGTGCCTGCATCTTCACTTTGCGAAGATGGTTCTTGTGGGGTAGGAATGCTTCTGTCTTCAGTTTCCATTTGAGAAAGTGGTTCTTGTGTGACCATTCCTTCAGTAGTGCCTGCACTCACACTTTGAGTGAGTAGTTCTTATATGGCTGGATCTGTAGTAGCTTTTGAACTCCTTTGAAGTTCAGGTTCTTGTGGGCTTGATCCTTTAAGAGGAGATGTAGTCATCTGTTTCTGTTGTCTTTTAAAAACTTTTTCTTCAGCTTGTCTCTTCATAAGAAGTGTTGGTGGTTGAACACCAAGCTGAGCAGTAATTGCAACAACCTTCTCCCATGGAATATTAATAATTTTACCTTTTGGAGAGATAGGTGCTGAAGAATCAGATACTTCAACCACCTTGGCAAGTGAGTTTTCAGGAGTTAAGATAGTAAGATTTGTAGTGATTAAAGATTTATCAGGATTAGTAGAGACATCAGGAACCATCTCTGTATCATCAGTAAGATCTTCTATCTTTTGAGGAATATAAAACTTGATTTTCTTTATTAACCTCCTCCTTTTCTTTGGCTTTTCTGAAATAGCCACTGTCTCTGGAATAGTATCAGTAACTATCTTTTTTCTTCATGACTGTGGAGATAGGTAATGTATCTTCACCAGAATCAGAATCTAGCTGCGGAATAAATTTTCTTTTCTCCACTTTGTCAGTATTCTCTCCAGCTTCAATAGAGCTTTAATAAATTTAGGAACAGGTTTCTCCATAACCAGGACCCCTTGTTCACCCCCTTCTGTCTTCATTTTAGTGTGAGCAGAGGTGGAGAAATCCTTTGATCCTAATTGTCTTCCAGACACATCAGATATAGCTGATTTCTTTGATTTTACAACTGATGCCTTTTGGGAGACACCAGAGGTGGTTGAGTGTTTGGATGACTATTTAGGTTGTGTGCTTTGGTTAGAAACAGAATGGGTAATGTTCTGCCCCAGAGCACCAAAAAATCCTTGACCATAATGAGTAGGCATTCTCTTTGACAAAAGAAGCCTAACCCCATCAGGAATGAAAGCATTGCCCTCAAGATTATTTGCGTTATCAAAATTAAGCAAAACCTTGATATTATTGTCAGAGATCTTACAAATAGGCAAAATTGTATCATTCTCAAAAATGACATTAGGACATAAGTGAGAAAATATCAGTTGAAAAATTCTGATAAAATAGACATAACCACTTTATCTGTTTTTCTATCACATAATGCTTTCAGAATAAAAGATCCATAATCAAAAGGAATATCATGGATTAGAGAGTACCCAATTTTAATCGAGCCTGTGGGTAGTGCATCAAAGTTTGAAACTTTGTTCAGGATGCACCTACTGATTGTATCGAAGAAAAAATTCAATTCTTTCTTAAGCTTGGTTCTGAACAGATTTGCAAATTTCTTTGGCTCTCCATTGTATCCTAACTCGTAGCAAACTCAAGAAGAGTAGAATCAGGAATATTTGTAGAAGTTTTACCATTAAAGGATGGTAATTTGAGAGCTTTTTTTACAACATCAGGAGTAACTTCATATGTAACCCCATTGTGCTCAAAAGACATATGAATCTTTTTCGATGTAGCATCTTAGGTGAAAAACAAAGTGTTCCATATCTGCATAACACACTTGAAAGATACTTTTACAGGTTGTGTTAGAGCATAACTAATTGGGCTTGTGGCTAAAAAGTCCTGAAAGATGTGAAACTCATCAGGTAATTCCTGATGATTAAGAACAGCAACATAGTTATTAGTGGCAAAAGTGACACCATTAACCACCGTCTTACTGTTAATGAATGGTGAGGATTCCATTGTGATGTAGAATTTGAGATTTATGAGATTTTGAATGGTAGGGTTCGTGTGCACATAGAGACAAGAAGATGAATTACTGATGTAATGAGAATAAGGAACAATTGAGAAAAGATTGTAATTTTGTTTAAATAACCAAAATTACCCTCAATTACAGGTGTCAATAACTGATTTGTTCACTAATTAGTGGACAACAGACGTGGACAAGTGGTAAAAACTGCACGATCTTCCATGTGTATCTGTATGTATCAGAGAGTGAGACATACGCGCTCAACATATATTCCTGCATATTCTTAACATATTTTTATGATATCAATCAAAAAAATAGTAATGAAATATTTAATTAAAGAAATTAAATAAATCAATTATCACAATGCTAAAAATACCTGGTCTCGGTAACGAGAGAATATGAATCGTTTCATGTTCTCTTAACCTTTCCATCTCTATATAATGCACAGAAATGCAGTCATTTATCTTTCATCTGTGCAAACCCCTTGAATCAACCTGTCATAGCTCAAAAACCCTTCTCAAAATAAAGATATGTTGAACATGACCATAAAAGAGAAGAATCTTCATCTTTTAGAAAAACAAGATATTCTCAGTTATTCACGCGAAGAGTTTGAAGCAATTGATTGGGAAAGACAGCTTGAGACATTATGGCTTCAGATGGATGCTTTTCTCGAGAAGATC
The DNA here is from genome assembly GCA_036435485.1 of Saposhnikovia divaricata. Lineage (NCBI taxonomy): Eukaryota > Viridiplantae > Streptophyta > Magnoliopsida > Apiales > Apiaceae > Saposhnikovia > Saposhnikovia divaricata. Next base: position 5,028,731 of record CM071598.1, on the reverse strand, counting down.
GAGAAAGAAAAGCTTGCAAGAGAGATTGACATCGAAGCAGCTCTCCAGGCAACATTTGAATGGCTTTCCTCTAAGGCATCCTCATCCAAAACCTCCAACTATTGTTAATGAATATGTCAGCAAAAATAACCTTATCCCTCGAACTTCCACCCAAACAAAGTGGCACATATGGGATCTGGGATGGCTGCTAACAATAGAGGGTTTTGACTATCTCTTTCCTTAAGCTGTAGAATAGATTAGTAGATAGAGAAAACAGAGCAATATAATGTATGCATGTAATCTTTTTCTCATTATCAATGAAAAATTCTATTTCTCTAATTCAAATTATCTGCACTTTTATATTATGAATAGTTCTATAAAAATGAGATCAAATTATTGATATGAAAAACTAATTAAACTTATCTCACTATCCAGAAGTTCATTAACATCAATCAAATCAAGAAAAACACAACAAGGAAAATACATAGATCCAGAACATTATACTGATAAACGAACCATCGCATCAGGATTCAATGTTTAACCATCGTCAGGATGTTGACCAGGATCAGAATTCCCTGTACTAAACTTCTTATCAGGATTTGATTGTCATCATTATTTTATCTCACCTTTTCCTCAGAAATCCTCATAGTTCAACATTCCAAGTTCATTCACCAATTTTGTAAAAGTTGCTTCAGATAGTGGCTTAGTGAATATGTCAGCCAACTATTGATCAGTAGGAACAAAATGTAACTCAATTGTTCCTTCCAGTACTTGTTCTCTTATGAAGTGATATTTGATACTTATATGCTTAGTAAGAGAATGTTGAACTGGATTTCTTGTCATGACAATAGCACTTTGGTTATCACAATAAATAGGAATTTTAGAATATGACAAACCATAGTCCATTAGCTAATTTCTCATCCACATAATCTGAGAACAACAGCTTCTTACAGCAATGTACTCAGCTTCTATAATTGATGTATAGATAGACTTTTACTTCTTACTGAACCAAGAAACTAGTCTTCCTCCTAGAAATTGACAACTGCCTGAAGTACTTTTCCTGTCTATCTTACAGCCTGCAAAATCAGCATCACAATAACCACACAAACTAAAATCAGAATCTCTAGCATACCATAGGCCAAGAGATGGGGTGCCTTTTAGGTATCTGAAAATCCTCTTAACTGCAATCAAATGTAGTTCTTTGGGATTTACCAGAAATCTTGCACATAGACAGGTTGCATACATGATATCTGGTCTAATTGCAGTTAGATATAGAAGAGAGCCAATCATACCTCTGTATTTAGTTACATCTACTTCGGTACCTTGATTAGGATCAAGTTTTGTAGCTGTAGCTATGGGAGTTGAAGCAGTGGCACTTTCTTGCATGTTAAACTTTTTCAGTAAATTCCTTGTATATTTTGACTGATTGATAAAGATCCCATCATTAGTCTGTTTAACTTGCAATCCTAAGAAATAGCTCATTTTTCCCATCATGCTCATTTGATATCTAGACTGCATTAGCTTTAAAGATTTCTCACAAAGCTTTATGTTAGTTGACCCAAAAATGATATCATCAACATAAATTTGAACTAACAGCAACTCCTTACCTTGATTCAAATAAAATAGAGTTTTATCAATTGTACCTCTTTTGAATCCACTTTCCAGTAAGAATTGAGTCTAAGTTTCATAGCAGGCTCTTGGAGCTTGCTTCAGTCCATAAAGTGCTTTATCCAATCTATAGACATATTTGGATATTTAGGATCAATGAAACTAGGAGGTTGTTCTACATATACCTCCTCTTCCAATTCTCCATTCAGAAAAGCACTTTTCACATCCATCTGGAAAACTTTGAATTTCTTGTGGGCTGCATATGCCAAAAAAAATTTTATAGCCTCTAGCCTTGCAACTAGAGAAAAAGTTTCATCATAGTCTATTCCTTCTTGTTAAGAATACTTCTTTGCAACTAGCCTTGCTTTATTCCTTACAATTATGCCATCTGAGTCTGTCTTGTTTCTGAACACCCACTTTGTACCCACAATTGACCTGTCCTTTGGTCTTAGCACTAGTTTTCAGACTTCATTCCTTTCAAATTTATTCAGTTCTTCTTGCATTGCTATAACCCAATCAGCATCCTTGAATGCATCTTCAACTTTCTTAGGTTCTTCCTTTGATAGAAAGTTATGATATAGACATTCATTTTGAGTTGCACTTCTGGTTTTAACACCCGCGTTAGGATTCCCAATGATTAAATTAGGAGTGCGACTTTTAGTCCATTTCCTTACTGGTGGTAAATTATTTCTTGAGTTGGATGCTCCCCCTGGATTGGTGTTATCTTCAAAAGAACTAGAATCATTAAAAGCTCCCCCTAAGATAGTGCTATCTCCTCCTGAATTACTATCAGGATTATCACTTGAATCAGTTTTCGATGAATTTCCTCCTGATGTTTGAATTGTTTCATTGTAGAGGTATCTTACTATTGCTCCCCCTCAACATTTGCATTAGTGTTCTCACCATCAGTAATTGGTGTTTCATCAGGAATAGGTCGATCATCAGGATCTGATGTGATATCAGTATTTGACACAGATTCATTAGGATTCTTGGTAGCTTCATTAGCAAAGATCAATCTATCATGTGAGTCTTCATCAATTCTTGTTATCTTTTTATCATCAAAAGATACATATACTGACTCCATGACCGTTCTTGTTCTCAGATTGTAGACTTTATAGGCTCTTATTGTTGGATAGCCAATAAAGATATCCTCATCGGCTTTCGTTTCAAACTTTTCTAGCTGTTCAGGATGAGATCTAAGAACAGAACATTTGCAGCCAAAAACATGTAGATGCTTCAGACTAGGTTTCTTTTCTTTAATCATTTGATAAGGAGTTACACCATGTCTATTAATCAAAGTAATGTTTTGAGTATAACATGTTGTGTTGACTGCTTCTGCCCAGAAATATGTAGGTAATTTTGCTTCTTTCAACATAGTTCTGTCAACTTCAATAAGAGTTCTGTTCTTCCTTTCAACTACTCCATTTTGCTGGGGTGTGCCTGGAGCAGAGAATTGTTGAACTATTCTTTTATATTTGCAGAACTCTTCCATTATTGAATTCTTAAATTACGTTCCATTGTCACTTCTTAAAATCTTGACTTTATATTTCATGCCTTTTTCAATGAGTCTCACATGATCCAACAGTATCACAGTAGTTTCATTTTTTCTGTGAAGAAAATACACCCAAGTGAATCTTATATATTCATCAACAATGACTAGAGTGTACTTCTTCTTACTGATGGACATTATGTTGACTGGTCCAAATAAGTCAAGATGAAGCATGTGATATGGTTCTTCTATAGAGGATTCAGTTTTACAATTGAAAGGTGTCCTTCTCTGTTTGGCCTTCTGACAAGCATCACAGAGTCCATCAGGAGTATACAGAACTTTTGGTAATCCTCTCACCAAATCTTTCTTAACCAGCTCATTTATATTATTAAAGTTGAGATAAAAAAGCTTCTTGTGCCAGTTCCAACTTTTATCTACTGATTCTTTGCTTATCAAGCATGTTGAGGGACCATCAGTATTAGAGTAGATGTTGGCTTCATAAATGTTACCATGCTTTTGACCAGTTAGAGCACTTTTTCCTAATTTCTTACTGATCACTTCAAAATGAGTATCATAGAACTTGACATGATAACCTCTGTCTGTGATTTGACTAACACTCGGCAGATTGTGTTTGAGTCTTTTCACCAGAGCTACTTTTTCAATGATGACATTTCTAATGATAATATTGTCATATCCCAAAGTTTGTCCAATATTGCCATCTCCATAAGACACAGTTGGGCTAACCTTCTCCTTAAATTCTGACAGCAAGGTTTTGTTTCCCATCATGTGCACAGAAAATCCACTATCCATGACTAACACATTTTTCCTTTTACCCTGCAATCAGAAACACAAATAACTCAGTTAGAATTTTTAAGAACCCACACTTGTTGGGTTCTTTTTACATGCAATTTAACATTTTTAGCAGCAGAAGTCTTTTTAACAAATGCAGTACTTTTGGGATTTGCTTTGTCATTATCAGTATTAACAAATACATGCTTAGAATTCACATTCTTTGTTTTACCAAAATTTGCACTTTTATTAAATTTTCGCAATTGATCATAAAAGTTACAATACAAATTATGGTATTTTTCACATGTATAGATAAAATGCCACTTACTGCCACAATGAAAACAGAAGTTCTGTGGTTTATAAAATATTGATCTATTCATAATGTCAGACTTAGGAACAACAGTAGCCTTCTTTTTACTCTTTCTACAATCAATAGCAAGATGATTAGAGTTTCCACAGTTAAAATATGCTTTTCTAGGGGCATTTGGAATATACTTATAGTTATTCTCTTTGTTTATTCCTACTTTACCATTTCTGTTTCCTTCAGTAGTGGACATTTTCTTTCTATCTGTAACCTCACAGATTCTGTCTCTCAATTGTTTCTTAGACAAAAGACCTACATTTTTAGTACTTCCATTATTGACAGATATAGACTTAACCTTTTGAGCAAAGTAGATCCCTTTTCAAAAGTTGATTTGGGATTCTTACCAAACACAAAATTGACAGGTTCAATATTAGATTTGGTTTTGTCTATAACATTCTTTGGACTTTTTGTTTCATCAATCTCAATTTTTTTTTTCATTTTCTTGTCGTCATGTGACTTATACCCTAGACATTCTTTCCAATTCTTAGAGGTATTTATCGAATGAAACTTCCTACTAGAATGAGTCCAAGTTCTGATTTTTCTCATTTGTATCTTTAAGTTCTTTTTCAAGAGCAGTACATTTAAATTCCATCTCTAGTTTCATGTGTTTAACATTTTCACATTCTGTTTGTACTTGCTGCATGAAAAGTAACTCAGCTTCTAAATGATCATTTCTCTTAGACATATCCGACATTTCAGATTTGATTCTAGCATTTTCAAGAGATTGACTTCTAAAGCTAATATGCAAAGACTTAAGAAAAGATCTTAATTTAGAGATATTATTAGTATCAAAATCAAATACTATATCATGTACCTTATTTTCAGAAGCAGCAGTTTCATCAACATTTGCCATCAATGCATAGTTCACTTTCTCTTCTTCAGATTCTGAGGAAGAGTCCATCCAATCTTTACTTGATGAGATAAGAGCTTTGGCTTTGGCCTTCTTGCACTCAGTTGTAAAGTGACCCATCCCATCACAGTTGTAGCATCTGACCTTTGACTTGTCAAACTTGTTGCCTTTGCCTTCTTTCTTCTTATACCTGTCCTTATCAGCATTGAAGGATTTCTTTTTGAAATTTCCTTGCCTCCTAATCTTTCTGAACTTCATCTTCTTGAAGCCTTTGACTATCATAGCAACCATTTCCATCATATCAGAATCAGTAGAGTCATCATCAGTATCAGTATCAGGATTAGCATCAGGATCTGATGATGAGTCTTTAGAGTCTGACTCCATGACTCTACTTCTCCTTCTAGAAACCTCCTCAGCTTTTCCCTTTGATTTTGTTTCTGCATTCAAAGCAACAAACTTTGCCTCGACAAATTTCTTGTTCCTCCTTTGTTGAACCTCAAGATCATGTGTTCTCAGCATCCTATAAACTTCATCAAGAGATATAGTATTAAGATCATATTGATGTCTTATGATCGAGGTTTGAGTATCCCATTCTTCAGACAAGGCTCTCAGAAACTTGGTATTTGAGTCTTTTAGATCATGCTCTTTGCCAACTAGAGATAGATTGTTTAATAGTGTCAGAAATCTATCATATAGATCAGTAAGGCTTTCATCAGATTTAGCATCAAACTATTCATATTCCTAAATCAACAGAGCCCTTCTGTTTCTTTTGATAGATACAGTGCCCTGGCATTGAGTATCCAAGGTATCCCAAATTTTCTTAGCAGTTTTGCATGCTATCACTCTGTTCGACATGACAACATCAAGGCTGTTATGTAAAATATTCTTCACTTTTTCATCTTTGAGTACTTGAGCCTTTTCTTCAGGAGTCCATTCACTCTTTGCCGTAATGACATGGTGTTCAGGAACAGTCTCTGTTCTACCAACTAATCACTTTGGAAGATATGGTCCATTATTGACCCTATCAATATAGTCTGGATCAGTTGCTTCCAGATACATTAGCATTTTTACCTTCCATGTTGGATACTCAGTTTTCTTGAGAGTAGGAATCTTGATACTTTCATACTTGCTTGTCGACATCTTCAGATCATTTCTGATTTAGATAATCAGTTTGCTTTGATACCAATTGTTGCCCAGTAATTAACAGTTGTAGAAGGGTGGTTGAATACAATTGTATAAGATTTTTGACTTAAACAAAATTGATAACACAAGTATGAATGAATAACAACTTTATTTACTTCTGATATAAAACTGTTACAAACTCTCTCAAGAAATTCTGATGTTCTTGAGAGCTGCTAGGTTACAAAATAAATCGTGTATACGATTACTGTTATGTAAAACCTAAATTGTGTTTATATACAGTACACAGTTGCTCTGTCAATTACAAGTTATTCTAAATTATTACATACGACTCATTGTACATATCTTGAATGATAGTTGCATTCCTACAATTAAAGAACCGACATATCAATCTTCCTTTATCTCTAGACTAATGTAAATCTTCATACAATCCTGATCAGCCTTCAATCCTGATAGCAATCCTGATACTGACTATTATTGATGACATCAGCATTAGTATCTAGTCAATAGTCCAGATCCTGATCATCACTTGAATCAATATCTAATAAACATCGATCCGAAAATGAGGCAAGTATGAAAAAATATCGATTCAGAGTTCAATGAAGAAAAATCAGCCAATAAAAGGCTGATTTTTTAGAAGGTTATAAAAAAGGTAGAAGACTTCTTAGGTTTATGAAATCAATAAATTCTGCTAACAATAAAGAAATTAATGTTGGTGATAGTCAAAATATTAATGTTGAAGACGCTAAGGAAGACCAAAATATGGTTATGTTGAGAATCCAATTATTGATGAAGAAAAATTGTTGCCTGAAAATACATAAGACAATACAAAAGAAGATAGTCGTATTGATGAGAACAAAATTCAGAAAGATTACTATGTAGATATCTATGATCCTAGAAATTAGAACAACATCGATAACAAATTCAGAGACTTCATCATCGAGAAAGGCCCGGTAAGAGTTCAAGTTGATGATGATTCTTTCCTTCGACGTGATGTTAATAAAAGACATTTTACATGTACATTTTACACTCAAAAATTGGGCAAGGGGGAAAGGCAAGATAGGATATGGCTTATTTATTCTAAAGTTGTGAATAAAGTGTTTTGATTTTGTTGTAAGTTGTTTATTCGGAAGGTGGATTCAAACAATGCTAGTTCTCTTATTTCTGCAAGCTTAGATAATTTGACAAATTTTTCAAGGGACCTCAATGAACACGAAACTGACAGAGTTCATATCAAATGTATGAGTGCGTGCATGGAACTAGAAAGAAGATTGAACCAAAATTAAATCATTGATAAAGACATATAAAAACAAATTAATGCCATTGGAAACATAATTTGGTTAGGACAATTGATGTGGATAAGGCTCTTGCAAAAAATAATTTAGCTTTTTGCGAAGATAATGATATGATTGGTGATGAGAATAATGAATTTTTTGGGTATAACTGTTCATATGCTATCTAATGAGCTAAAATTTATGATAATTAAAAGCATTCAAGTTGCAAAGTATTATGTAGTGATACTTGATTGCACTCCTGACATAAGTCATGAAGAGCAAATGACATTTGTTATTCATTGTATCAAAAATGTCAAAAGAACTCGCATTATACCCATATTTTCTCTATGAAACGATCTTTTGGATCCAAGATCATATCCAGTTTAGTTTCTCCATATATTTATCCTCCAAACTTGGCAAGTCTTTTGTGGATGATTGGATACACTGAAATACCAAATTGCTTCAAGAAATATGGTTTAACAAATTTTCCTTTCAATCCAATAATCACACACCTAAGATCTGGCCTCGCCGCATTCAAATCCAAAGGATACAAAAATCCTCTTCAAATACTTGCACCTACGGTCTTTAAAGAGTAGTGTTCTGTGGAATCATTTTCAGTATAATTCATCACGAGCAGGTTCATAACGAGTCATGAACTTAAGTAAGCACAATCTCAAAGTTCTCACTAAAAGCTTAACTATTTATAGCCACCATTAGATAATTTTTCTAAGGTCACTGAGTAGATAATTTTCATAAATTTACAAGGTTAGTTGTGTCTTTAAGATCACTAACAAGTTCTAGAATACCAAAATCATGCATAGCAAAAAAGAAATTACAAAAATTATAAATGAGTACTTTACTAACAAATCATTCTCTTAATAGTTTTACTACAAACTCACAAATTCATTACTTCCTAGCAAATCATGCTCTTAATATTTCATCACATGTGATAAATGATCTTTTTTTAGCACTTGCAACTTCACTAGAGTGAAAATCGCAAGTCATTTTTCTTCTAATCAAAACTACCACTCTTGAGTTGCCTATCCTGCAACATAATCGAGAATATTAGTCAGGGCTATTATTAAATAGGGGAATAACAAGGCACCTGAATCTAACACATTCTAAAAGTTGTATAGTGTTAATAAAGCATGTAACCTAGTCTAGGATATCCAGTAAAGCACACACTTCCACTTTCCTTGAGAGTCCGAACTCTGTTCGAAACACCAAATCGCATCGGGTCTGTAGTGTCATCCCTGATAGCGCAGCAAATTCAAGTCTCTGACCATTATGCGTAACATAGATAGGCATACGGTCAGGAAGTTCTTGATCTTCCACTTAAACTACAACCAGAAATATGGATTTACATACATATAAAAAAATAAAGAGATCAAATGGAGTTGATATTGGAGTAAAAAATAATACCCAAGTGAGGTGCAGTGGCTCATTGGTCAATTTGACCGGTCAAAAATCAAAAGGGACATGTACAATGGGATGGAGTGAGGCGCATTGGCTCATTAACTACAGGGGAAGTCATACGTATTTCTTCTTAATATATTGTTTAAGAAGAAGGCAATGACTCTCTCTCTCTCTCTCTCTCTCTCTCTCTCTCTCTCTCCGTCTCCCCCATGAAATTCACAAATCTTTCCTTTCCCTGCCAATTTCACTAAAACATATGCTTACACTTAATAAAGATACTTCTACTACTACTACTATTACATCCCTCCTCTTGCCTCAAATTCAGACACGCAGTATGGAGACATCGCACTGTCTCAATTATCCAGTGTTAATGAAATCTTACACTTGGGTTGTAAGTTGTGTAACTAACTAAACCGAATAGTACTATTACTAGTCAAATTAAACACACATGCTTAACAGACACACACACACACAAAACATAAACTCTCAGATATAAAAACACATAAGTAAACAAAATTTGAAATATATGTCTTGCTATTTGGCAAGTTATGTCTTGCTAATTGGCAAGTTTTGTCTGTCATATTGACAAATTGGTGAGTATTTATGGCTTTTCTCTATTCTTCTGTTCGTTAGTATTCTTCTTGAGTGTAACCATGGAGAGATCCAACAAATCATTGGAATCATTGTATACTAATATGACTTTGGAGGATGAGGAGGAGGGGGTGTAATAGCTGGAGAGGAGGTACTTACATATACGGTCCCAACATATGTCTTAATAGGGAGGTTCTTAACTGAAAAGAATATCAATTTTAGTGCAATGCAGAATGTTATGGCATCACTTTGGAGGCCAAAGGAGGGGATGGAGATTCATGTTTTGGGGAACTCTCATTTTTCATTTGTCTTCTATCATGTCATGGATGTGCAGAAGGTTAGAAGGTGGCCCGTGGTCCTTTAAACAGAGTATGCTAGTGTGGCATCGGCTGATGGATAATGAAGATCCGCACTTGGTTAATCTGTAGGAGGCAGATATATGGGTTCAAATATATGACATTCCGAAAGGATACATATCTGAGAATGTTCTTAAGAATATAAGGGAATTTTTTGGTCAATATGTGAAATCTGACCCTGCAAATTTTACTAGTATGTGGAAAGATCATGTCCGTGTTAGAGTAACTATGAATGTGGATAAACCGATTAAAAGGAGAATGAAGCTCAAGAGGGATGGCACTAATTGGAGCTGGATCAACTTTAATTATGAGAGATTGCCTTCTTTTTGTTTCATCTGTGGTATAATAGGACACTCAGATAGAGACTGTAGCATCGTATATGCAAACCCATAAAAGGTGATTGAACGTTCTTATGGTGTTTGGTTGAGAGCTCCAACATGTAGTACAAAAGTGGGTGTAGGAGCCAGGTGGCTACGTAATGCAAACATGGGAGAAGGTCAGTGGGCATCCCATACTACTAGCTCTAATAGCTCTGGAAGCTCTGGAAATTCGACCACCAACCATGACGGTAGAATGACGAGATTCATAGAAGTTGATGGAACTATTCACGAAAATCACGGGGATAATGAGGCTGTTAAGATTTGTACACGAAATTAGGGGGAAAGTGAAAAGTCTCCTTTGTTGCAAAGCCAAGGAGATTTGACAGGTAATAATACTTTGACTTCAAATACAGTGATTATATTTGAATCAAAAAGAAAACGTGTGGAACCAGATGTGCAGGAAGAATGTATTGGACAAGATAATTTGCAGAATGTTGGGCTTCAATTAGATAATGGGCCAAAAAACGGGAATGTAGCGGGTTCTGGACTCCAGGCCCGCCAGACAATATGAGCCACCTAGCATGGAACTGTCGTGGCCTGGCCAAGCTACGAGCAGTTAGATTTCTTACAGAAATCGTTAAAAAATATGGTCCAAGCCTAGTTTTCCTGTCTGAAACTTTAGTTAAGTCTAATAAAATAGCAGTGATTTGTAGAAAAATAGGGTTTGCTGGTTTCTTTGCGGTGGATGTGCAAGGCCATAATGGAGGCCTAGCTCTTTTTTGGAAAAATGAGGGGGGAGTGCAAGTCATTGGTAGTAGTCAGAACTATATTGATTTTGAAGTAGTGAACGAGCAAGTTGGGAGATGGAGATATACGGGGGTGTATGGCTTCCCAGAGAAATGTAGAAGAGTGGAGTCGTGGAGGATGATTTCAAATTTGGCTGGGAAAAGCTTGTTACCCTGGAGTATTATTGGTGAATTCAATGATATGCTCCATGATAGTGAGAAGATTGGTGGAAGAAAGCATCCGAGATTTCTTCTTCAAGGTTTTTCTGATGTGTTGAATGAGTGTGGTCTGATGGACTTGGGTTTTGAGGGTGATTTTTCACTTGGGAGAGAGGTCGGGGTACAGATGATTGGGTGCAGGAGAGATTAGATAGAGGCCTGGCTAACAAAGATTGGCGTAATATGTTCCCAGATGCAATTGTTAAAGTGGTTGAAGTCTCCACTTCGGATCACCTACCTCTGTTCCTTGATGTTAATAGGAGGGTGTACATGAAAAAGAAAAAATGTTTTAGAATTGAGAACGCTTGGATTGGAGAACGGGTTCTTTAACATAATTAATAATGGTTGGAGCAAAGAGGGTCTTAGTAATATTATGGAAAAGATGGTGGAATGTTGTATTAAGCTTGGGGAGTGGGGAGGGGGTTACTGAAAGATATGAAGGCGAAGCTAACAGGATATAGAACTCAAATGCGGAGCTAGACATGATAACCAAGGGGTGCAGACGTATAAGAGAGTCAGATGGGACTATCTTTGCTTGCTGGAGAAACAAGAGATATACTGGCAACAAAGGGCTAAACAATATTGGTTGAAGCATGGGGATCAGAATACGAGGTTTTTCCATAAGTATGCTTCGACAAGACGAAAGAATAATAATACTCAGGGGTTAAAAGATTTGAATGGGGTCAGGAGAGAAGAGAATAAGGAAGTACAAGGGATAATAGTGGACTATTTATCATCCTTATTTCAGTCAATAGAGACAGGAGGCCAATTATCAAGTGATGAGCCCGTAAATACTATCTCAGATAAAGAAAACTAGAACTTGATGGTGCCAATTACGGAGAAGGAAGTCAAAGATGCAGTCTTTGCAATGCACCCAAGTAAGTCACCAGGAATAGATGGCCTTAACCCTGGCTTTTTCCAAGCATACTGGAGTATAGTACGAAGGGATGTAACTCAGTTTTGTAAGGATTTTTGGTATGCGGGTCAACTGCCTACTGGATTAAATCATACGCTGGTATGCTTGATTTCGAAAATCAAGAATCCTCAGCAAGTAACGGAATTGAGATCTATTTCTCTTTGTAGTGTGCTTATGCATATTCTTTCTAAAGTAATGGCAAATAGATTCAAGCCGTGTTTCCCAAGGATTATTTCGGAAAAACAAAGTGCTTTTATTGAAGGCCGCTTACTAACGGATAATGCATTAATTGCCTCTGAGTTGAATCACTATATGCATAGGAAAACTCAAGGTAGAAATGGAATTACGGGATTGAAAGTGGATATTTCAAAAGCCTATGATAGACTTGAGTGGGAGTTTATTGAGAATGTGGTAGTTAAATTTGGGTTTAACCAATGGTGGGTGGATAGGATGATGTCTTGCATTCGAAGTGTAACATATAGTTTTTTAAATAATGGAGAGGTATTTGGGGACATTCAGCCAAAGTGAGGGATTAGACAAGGAGACCTAATGTCTCCTTATCTTTATATTTTATGTGCTGAAGGGCTAAGTGCGATTATCCGAGAACAGGAGCAAAGTGGCTTCGTTCATGGGTGTGTAGTCGCGAGAGATGCACCACCTATATCACACCTATTATTTGCAGATGATTGTTATTTGTTCTTTCAGGCATCGGAGGTGAGGCGGAAATCATGAAAGAAATTTTGCGGAGGTATGAGACTTTGTTTAGGCAGTCAGTGAATTATAATAAATCTAGTGTGCTGTTTAGCCCATATACCACAACTGATATGCGTGCGAGGGTGTGTGCGAGGCTGGATGTTATAGAAGTGAATACCCCTGGAAAATACTTGGGGATGCCAATGTTTTTCGGAAAAAATAAGCGTGCAGTGTTTGGTTTTTTAGAAGATCGTGTGTCTCAAAAGCTTCATGGATGGAGTAACACGGCTCTGTCAAGAGGTGGGAAACTTACACTACTAAAAACTGTAGCTCAATCAATTCCGAACTTCTGGATGAACTTGTTCTTACTGCCAACAAATGTATGTGATGCAATTGAAAAATGAATGAATGGTTTCTGGTGGGGAAGAGGGGAGAATGGTCGAAGTATTAGGTGGATGTCATGGGAGAAGCTTAGTGTCACAAAATACGGAGGAGGTTTGGGGCTGAGAAGTTTTAAGCAATTTAATATCGCAATGTTAGCGAAATAAGGTTGGAGAATTATGAATGCGGAGAACTCCCTGGTAACAAGAATTATGAAAGCTAGATACTTCAAGGATACGGATTTTTTAAATGCAAAGTTGGGATCTAATCCCAGCTACATGTGGAGGAGTATCTTATCCGCTCAAGATGCTGTTCGAGCTGGTTGTCATCGTAGAATAGGGGATGGGGCGAGCACAATAACTTGGAAGGTGCCTTGGCTCCCATGTGTTGAAAATGGCTATTTGACGACAGATATGCCTCGTGATGATCAAGAACTTAAGGTGCAAGAATTGATTGTTGAAGAAACTAACATGTGGGATTGTGAGAATTTAAATGCTATGTTTAATATTCGAGATAGGGAGCTCATTCAACGAGTGCCGCTCTCAAATCGAAGAATGACGG